>VMYD01000359.1:0-1215000 GCA_007663325.1 Eucalyptus pauciflora
GGGAGGTAAACCCTGGGGAAGACACGTGCTAGCCACCACACACGGCCTCCAGTTAAGTCACCCTACGTCACCCGGGATTCGAACACTCGACCTTTTGCGAGAGGAAGAGTGCTCGCTCCAGCAGCGCCACCCAGGTGGGTGGTTAACTTTTCTCTCTCCTCTCTCCTCTCTCCTCTCTTTTCTTTTCTTTTCTTTTTCTTCTTCTTCTTTTTTCTTTGGTTGGTCGCCGGCCTCGGCCATGGCTAGCGATCGACCGTCGAGGGCCAGCGACGCCATCAAGGGCCGGTGACCTTACCGGAGCGTCGCTGGCCCCTGACAAGGCCAAGTGTCGTCGGCCCCTGGCGAGGCTCGGCCTCGCCTTGGCTGGGCAAGCTCGGGCTGGCCCAAATCCAGTGAGGCCGAGCTCGCCCAGCCACTGGCGAGGCCACCGGCCCTCGTCGGCCAGTCGCCGGCCATGGTTGAGACCGGCGGCCGGCCACAAGGAAGAAAAAAGAAAAAACAAATAAAATAAAATAAAAATAAAAATATTAAAAAATTAAAAGAACACACAAAAAAAAAGAACACAAATTTACCAAACATGTTTCTGTTCTTTTTTTTATTCCAGGAATAAGTTTACCAAACGCGTTCTTTTGTTCAAAAAATGTTCTCCGGAACAGAAATAGTTTTTTCTATTTCTGTTCCCTAGAACAAAAAAAAGAATAGAAATACAAACAAACACACCCTAAGACACTTCAGATTATTACTTGTCCCCAGTCAGTAGAGGTCTTGATTTGTGAAGTAGGAAATGAACATTATGAAAAAATGATGAATAATTCCCAATTTCTTTCATACTTTAGTAGAACAATATTGTTTTCTTCAACTCTTGACGTCCTAAAAGCCTTCAATCAGCTTAGTTATTTGTGTCACGACATCTGATTGGCTTTTCTCTAACCTTATAATGGATGGTAATTAAGAGATATTGTTATAGGATGCAAAGCATGGGACAACTACAGGCATATCAGTGTGTGACAGGGCAATGACAGTTTTGGCTCTTGCATCTAGAGATTCAAAACCTGAAGATTTCAACAGGTCGGGACACATTTTCCCATTGAAGTACATGAAGGGTGGTGTCCTGAGAAGAGCTGGGCATATAGAGGCTTCTGTTGACCTAGCTATGGGCATATAGAGGCTTTTGTTGACCTAGCTATGTTAGTTGGAATGGAACCTGTGGCAGTTCTTTGTGAGGTAGTGGATGATGATAGCTCCATGGCAAGATTACCTAAGCTTCACAAATTTGCGCAGCGGGAGAATTTGAAAATTGTATCTATGGCTGATCTAATCGGGTAAGTATTCTCTTCCCAGCAATCCAAATGCAAATAGTTCTTAGGAGTCAAATCCAAATTCCAGCTGCAACTTTTACTTCTCAAGTATTGGCATTTTTAGCCAAGATGTTTTCCAAGCGGCATCTCCCCTTTCTGGGAGTGGATAAATTAAGAACCTTGGAACCCTTGGGGGGTTGGGAAAAAGAGTCTCTATGGGAGGCTGTTGGGTTGTCGTTTTACATAGCAAAAAGGAGAGAAGTATGAGCTGTTTTGGTCTATTCCTGTCTCAAGTTTACTTCATTCTTTAAGCTTGCGGTTGTTATTCCACTTATTTGGGTTTTGATGAGCTGTTTCTCTCAATTTTTTATGTGTATGGCGGTGTTAGATTAGTATATGGGTTCATTTCCTGCCCAATGTCTAAATATAGCATTTGGTTATAACTAGCTAGGTTTCTTGTCAAAGTCATGTCAATGAGCTTGTGACTACTGTTATTTTTATGTACAATTTATTGTATTTACCTTGTTTCAAAACCCATGTCCGAATGTTAGTTGACTGTTAATTGTGGCAAAGTTTGAGGTGCATTCTCGGCATTATCACCAGGAAATGAGGATAGAAGGTCTAGATTGTCAAAAAAGTACTTGTATGTTGTATTCAGACTTGTATATTGAGAAGCTTCTTATACTATGTGAGTGAGAAATGATTTCACTTCTCATTAGATGCATAAATTTACAGGTACCACTGGAAAAGAGATAAATTAGTTTAACATGCTGCTGCTGCAAGATTACCAACAATGTGGGGGCGATTCATAGCCCACTGCTATAGATCGATACAAGATGGAAATGAGCACACTGCACTGGTCGAGGAAAGGTAAATTATGAATTATTTGCTAAAACTATCCAGAGAATTTTAGAAACCAATAAACATAGAGTTTTGAATGGTTTAATTGTAAATTTTGAGTCTTGTTCGTGGCTTCAATTTGTGCTTCATCTCATTTACTTCTAGTGCATGATTTTGTTTAATAGTATTTTCATTGGAATTGGCTGTACTAAGAAATTGATAATATTTTTTAAGTGGAACGCCATTATATTTATATCGAAGTTTGTAAAAAAAAAAAAATGTCTAATCATGTGTTAATCGTAAGTTCGGTGTACCAATTGGCAAACAACGTTATCTAGAGAGGAATGTTTGACATTAGGAGAAATGATCGTTAGGATATTAATGAAATCATGGAATAGAATTTTTTTTTTCTACAGTTTATGAAATGACTGAAAAAGAAGCTGCATGTGTCTGCAATTGATATAGGAATGCCGTAATTTTGATTAGAAATAGTGTTCTTAGTTTCCCTTATTTTATGTTTTATGTCCTCCCTTCAAATAGCCATATTTCTCTTTATGTGATTCATACATACTCTGTAGTTTATCGTCTGAACAGGGTGACATCGGAGATGGTCAAGATGTCCTTGTGAGGTTACACTCGGAATGCCTCACAAGAGACATTTTCGGATCTGCTAGATGCGACCGTGGCAACCACCTTGCACTTGCGATGCAGCAGATAGAAGCGGCTGGTAGGGGCGTGCTGGTGTACCTCGGAGGGCATGAAGGAAGAGGCATAGGTTTGAGGCACAAACTGCGTGCCTATGACCTGCAGGACGATGGGCATGACACCGTGGAAGCAAATGTGGAGCTCGGATAGCCCAATGACTCTAGAGAGTATGGAATTGGTGCTCAGGCACTTCTTCCTTTTGTGAGAAAAGATTGCGAGAGGTCCTGCATAATTTGGCTTCTGAATGAGGTTGGTTCATGGTCATTGTCATTATGCTTCATGGAATGGAGAAGATTAATAAACTAATATTGTTAATCGAAAATTAGAGGGTAGTTGAATTTAAGTGATCGTTTCAGAAATTGTACATCATTTGCAGGGTTACCAGAGGAAGCTGGTGATGAAAGCAGAGCTTCAAATTATCATCTTTAAAAGATGAGATTTGATTAGTACAAAGAGTCACTCCACCATCAAACTTTTCCTAGCATTCGACGCCTTTGTATTGTTGCTTAACATATTGACTAATACTACAGATGTTGCGTGAGTTGGGATTCAGGACAATGAAGCTGATGATGAACAACCCGTCAGAGTATGTGGGGCTTAAAAGGTTATGGCTTGACTATTTCTGGGAGAGTCCCTCTAGTAACTCCAACAACAAAGGAGAACAAGAGACACTTGGAGACAGAACGCTCCAAGATAGGGCACATCTATGGTGTGGAAGTCAAAGGCCGCTTCAGCGATCTCATAAGCAAAAACGGCAAGCCGAGTGGTACCGTTTCTTCTGATCCAGCTGTCTCTGACTCATAGGACCTGCTGCATAGTTCGACTGCTAATGATTTATTCGGGGGGATACAAGCAAGTTCACTAATGGATGATGTTATTACTTAATTTTTTTATGCCCTAAGGTCAAGAACATTCGGATACCTGCTGACCATGAGTTCTGGAAATTTATGGCGATTCGGTTTTATAATTATTACAAGCTTCATTGTTGTTCTATTGATGTCATTCATCCATTTTGTGAGGCGAAAGGGTGGAAGACTAGCCCTTTTATTGGAACTTCCTTTTGTGTTATTGATGGATGGCAAGATTTATTGTTTATTCACCTTTCCTTGAATCTATATCTACTGATCTCTAGAGACCATTGCATATTTCATGAAAACAGAGTTGGTGCAGGACATTCTTTCTTTCCTTTTCGGTGACCACCTCATTGGTAACAGATTACTTGAAGGAATATAAGTCTCTGTGATAGATCAACTCTCCATGCTACGTATTAGTTCAATTAATACTTTGTCAAATAAGACATTGTACACTAGTCTTAAAAAAAATCAGGAAATACATCACCATTCAATTACTTGCAGCGGATAAGTTTGCGTTCTTTGAACTAATTAACTAAACAAAACACAGTGACGCAAAGGTTTTTATGTAGGCGTACCAAGGTTCAAGCCTATGTCTTGGCATTCTTTTTGAAAAATTGGGACTTTGAGTTCAATATTATCAATTCTAACAAGCTCGATCACACAAACATCTCCTTCCTTTAGAGAAGTTCCTCTCTGAAATGCGCCCCAACCAGCAGGGAGCTTACCCGAGCCATGTTGTGGGTAGTACAGTAGCTTCACTGGCCATGATCCTTACGAATATTTAAGAAGTTGCGGTTTGCATTCTTCCATTGATACGTCCTTTTAAAACTCTGCCTGGGACAGTCTGCCGAGTTGATTTTTGATCAACAAATGATCTATGAGTAAGAACATAAAAGATATGATGACTAACACAAGTAATGTTAGCCCAGAACACGTGTATAATCTCATTGGCAAAGCCGAAACATGCAGGAGTACGATGGTACCTTACAAGAAGGTCATAGATTTCATTCCTGTCCAAATTTTGCACATAACTATCATCTCAAGATCTTACCTTACCACATTCTGCTTCAATAGATTATGTGACCGGATAACAACTGTGAAGGAAGGATACTATAGCCTGTACTTGTTGACTGCTTTGAAAGCCGTAATTACCCGCAAACTTTTAGAACTACGAGAAGCCGGCATCCTGGGGCTCACTTTGCGTTTGGAATTTTCAATCCTACCTGCATCAGTCAGGCAGAGAGCATAAGAAAGACGATACTGAGCGTATGCATTAGTAATAGGTGAAGATTTGCACACCTTCCAAATCTTGTTCCAAAAGCTTAGCTCCTTGATCAGTTCGGAAGCCTTTTGATTTGGAACCTGATGCGAGTCCAATTGCATGGGAAATAGTAGCATCATCGACATGACAAACAGGATTGGATTTCATCACCTTGGAAGGCTTGTGATGATATGGTTTGAGATGCAATTTATCCTTCCCTTTTCTCTTCAGCGAGAAACCATCTAGCCTTTGAAGTTCAATTGAGATATTAGTGATCATCAGCATCTCCCGTTCTAGGCGGGACAGATTTGACAGTGTTGAGGTTCGATTTCTTGCTGTCAGTGTTCATTAGCGGATAATCTATCTCCGAAGCGCTTTTGTTAAATATCAGCATGGGAAAATCTGAGTTCTCTAAGTATTTGTAGACTAAAAGGCGGTCCTCACAAACAGAGTAATGCTCCATAAATTCCTTCCATCCCTTTGAAAACCAAACCAATATCATCCCATTTTTCCAACTCAACCCTACAACTTCCACCGTTTGGAACCCTCAAATGCAACGTTTTGGGAAGATTCTTGCCATACTTTCTCACAAACCTCTTTGGAATACCCTAGTTTCATTGCATATAAAGTCATCATAAACAGCAAAACAAGCAGTGCCTGATATATTTTAACATTAACAACAAAGAAAAGGCGAATCTGTAGTACGCTTCAACCTTCCGAGCCTTGGTTGGTCAAAAAGAATTTTTAAGAAAAGAACTTGCAAGCCTTCCAGTTCGAAGTGTTTGAGAGAGTATGATCTTGTAGAAATGAGGTGTCTCCGGTGCAAAACTTTGCTGGTTTTCTTCATGTCCTCTCCGGCGACAAGAAGTCATCTCTTGAACACAAGGTGAGAAATGGATTGTAACATTTGAGTCTACCTAGTTCTGTGGGAGCCAACTTTATTAAATGAATCTTTAAATTGGAGAAGACATTCATTTCCGGGATAACAGCTAGCTTTGGGAAGCTATTCATATTTTCTATAGATGTTAACGGGTGACAACTGCCAGCTTAGCTTACAATACGATGAAGAAAGGTTGATGAACAAGTGAATGCTTTAGGAAGTTCTTTAAGAAGAACATCTTGGGAATCGAACGCACTAAAAGCAGGATGATGCGTTGGTTGATGGAAATTATATCAAGAATAATCTCAAAGATGTTAACACTTGTATGCTGCTTGAGAGATACCAAGACCGATATCGATAGAATTAATATACAAAGTGACATGTAAGATTTTTATTGAATATCTGAGTATGACACATTTATTTATATATCGTGTTCTTGTGGTGTCTCTGATATATTACGCTTGCATTAATAAGTAATCAGTATGACCATTGCCACTTGATGTTCAGCCCAAAGATTTGAACAACGAGTGGGTCGACTAAGGTATTAGGCATAGAAACTCTTTCAGAGACTTGCTCATGATCAATTAATTAACTAACGTTGATGGGGTCTAAGTGGGTCTAGCTTTGCGTGGTAAGCTAAAGAAGGGAATTGTTTGTCTTGGCCCGCTCTTTTGCCCCTGTAGATTGGCGGAGATCAGCAGACTATGCTGCGAGGCCAAACACCACCTCTAGGCATTAGAGATGATTATTAGAGATGATTAGGGTAAAAGTAAAGATAATTCCCTGAAACGCAGACCGGTATCGATCACGTTTAAGGTGGTCAACCTTATTATTTCCTCCGTCGAGTCCAGATTAATCTAGGTATTTAATAATATTATTGCTGGGAGAGTCTTACTAGTAATTCTTACAACTGAGAAATGGAAATTAGAGATTGGGTACCTGCTATAAATTGAAGAATTTTAGCCTTCGGACATTCCTTGGTCGTGAGTCCGCATTCTTACGGCGATCATAATTTTTTCTTTCAGCTAATATTTAGGTAACATTCATGATTCTTTTGTTCAATTTCATTCATTGTCATATGTGTTGAAAAGGTGAAAGAAATTCCTCCTTCAATGTCGATGCTGGCTTTTCAAATTCATCTTCATTATTTCAGTTGAGCGATTACTAGACTTCAATCCGAATTTGCTTGTGTATTGATCACTAGAGAGCATCATTGTTTCACAAAAAGTGATGAAATATCCTTCGAGCATATAATTGAATTGACAAAGGTACAAAGGGTCTTTTATTGAATTTGGAAAGGAAAGTAAATGACAAGAAATTTAAAAGTAGGGGAGGTAATGCAAGGGAAAGATAAGTTGCTGGAAAGTAAAGACTAAAAGAAAAAAGCGATGAGTTTGATTGATTGAGGAGGTTTACAATGAATATACTTCTGAAATTTATAACTATCTATAGATATTTACATACAACTGTTACATATAATGGCTATTGAATTTGAATAAACAAATAACTTCCTAATCTTTGGTGCCGTTACAAGAAATTATACCCCAATTGAGAGGACTAGTAACAACATCTAGAGGGGGGTGAATAGGTGTTTAAACAAAACCTTGGCAAATATATGCGGAATAAAATAAGTTGTGAGCAAAGTCTGAAGAACAGCAGACTTTGAGCGAGATCAGACTTTAACACAATAAAGAGTTTAGAGAAGAGAATAAGAACACAATGTTTATAGTGGTTCGGCTTAATCCAAGCCTACGTCCACTCTCCCACGCTAACAGCCTTCTTGGCTGGATTCCACTATGCAATCAACAAGAGATTACAACTTTGAGTGCAAACACTTATTAGTAGATCACACTATCTCACTAAGTCACTCTTTCGGTATTTCTCTCAAGATCACAAACGTTTAAGCTCACGAGAGACAAGTGTATGATAGAAGATCGCTCAGACTTTGGAATTATAAATTCTACACTCTATCTCTTACTTGCTCATCGGTCCTTCATCTCCTTAAATACTCCTCCACTTCCAAACTAGCCGTTGGACAGCATCTTGAGGATCGTCTTCCAATATACCCATTGGACAGCCCTGTATCTAGAAGATTTGGCAGCCGTTGAGTGACAAAGGTAGAATCCCAAATTGATTTCGATCGCCCATACAAACGAAATCTTGGTTTCCATAAGTAAAGCTTCTTCGTATAGAAAGTTCTTGTCTTCAAGATCCAATTGTCAATCAATTAGATTAAGTCAATCAAATTAATCTTGATGTAGAATCCAAACCAGATCACTAGCCGTTATATGATTGGGCTTGAGTTACGTTCTGTCGAGTTCTGGATGTAAAGTCTGAGAGCAATAGACTTTACAATCTGAGTTTGACTGCGATAGACTTTGCAATCTGGGTCTGAACAGATTTAGCTTTAAGGTCTGAACACAATCTGTTATGTTCTGCTTCAGCATAGAGTCTGTCTTCTGGTTCAGCTTCAGCATAGAGTCTGTCTTCTGGTTCTTCATTCACGTTCAGTCTGGAATTTATCAGAGTTGACAGACTTCTGATGTAGAACAGACTTTGACACTAAAGTCTAGCAGTCTTCAGACTTTGATACAGAAATCTGGAAATCTTCATAATATACTTTGGACATGTGTTCCGTTCAGTCTTCTGGCCGTCTTTAGACTTTGACAATATCCTTTACATGTTCAATCATTTGCATAGTCTATTACTCAACCATCAAACATGTTAGTAGCCTTTGATTTATTTTGTCATCTTCAAAACATCATAAGGGATTTCCCTAACACCAATCTCTTCCTATTAAGCAACACTTATCCCTAAGAAGTTACAAAATAACCATATGGCGGTTATGTTCTAACGTCAATCCATCATTACTACTTTCGAGTTCCAACACCAAGTAAATCCGCAATGGTTGTTGATGAATTTGTCAACTAGTAAAGATTCTCATAGATAACTGATTTTTGGTGTTGGTGACCACAGTAGAGGGTTGTCGATTGTTTTGACCAAATTATTTATCGACTTGGTTTCTCACTTGTCATTAATAATCAAAATTTGGTCATTTTTTTATGTCAATGTATGCCTCATTTAAAAGAATTGAATGATTAATCAATCATTCAACTTGAGATGTATTATCATCAAAAAGAAGAAAAATACATAATCAAGTGTGCGTAAATGATACAACAAACAATTATGCGAGGCTCAATAACAAACATGTAAGAATTCAATGATTTTGTGAGTTTCTTTCAACAGCAGAGATTTTGATATATATCCGATGTCAAATGCTATTACGATCCTAGAATAGTCTATTCAAGGAAGCAAATGCAAAAGATAGTCTTGGTTGCACCAATTAGAGTTGATGATAATGTACTTCAAAAAGTATGCTCGTGCAAACAACATCATCATCATCGCGAACTTCCATTTTGGGCAAGATGAATTTACTATCTTTGACTTTGAGGCTGATTTTCCACCACTGGCATTCGGCAGCGGATATTCTATATCGGATGCACTTTAGGGGTACATGGGAAATGAGTCGCCATTCATATTTGAAGACTAAAAAGGGGCCATCACAATTGGAACAAGGCTATACAAATTTGCTCCAGCCCTTTGATAATCAAACCCTGTCATACCATACTTTCAATTCCACACTGGCCAAATCCAGCCATTTGGAACCTCAGAAGCACGCTTTTTGCAAGATTCTTCCTATACCTTCTCAAGAACTTTTTGGCATTCCTCGTGGATAAAGGACGAGACATCAATTCTTAAGGATCTGTTTTGTTGGGGCAACAAGAACGTTCGGTGAAATCCACAATAGGTGCAACATCAGGACTGCTTTGTGACTGTTTATGAGTATGTCACACAGGACGAACTTGATGAGGCGTCTCTGGCACAAAGCTACTCCAGCGACAGCAAGTCATCCTTGGACCAATGCTTGGAAGAGAAGTTGCTGAAAGCAATTAGATATATGGATGGACTCGATCTTTGGTACAGACCAAGCTACTTTAAAGTGAAGCATTTGCCTTTGGCGCTCTGTTCTTCAATCTTGTGAAGCGATTTGGTGGGAAAAGTGCAAATGAGAACATGACTTTGTGGTTAGTTGAGTGGATAAAACAATTATTGTCAGCTTTTTAGATTCTAAGGAGGATCTGATTCCAGTTCTTGAGGCTGAATAGACTGTGATACTAACCAGCGAGACGACAAACAATGCCCCAAAACAGGGATGATTCTTGCGCTTGGTATGCTAAACAAAAACTTCTTGGTGTTGTGCAACCAACTTGCACTTGCACTGCAGTAAGGACGTGCTGGTGTACCTCCGAGGGAATGAAGGAAGAGGCATAGGTTTGAGGGACAAACTATGTGCCTATAACCTGCACGACAATGGGTGCGACACCGTGGAATCAAATGTGGAGCTCGGATTGCCCATTGACCCTAGAGAGTACGAAATTGGTGACCCGGCATTTCTTCCTTGAGTCCGAAACTATACTGATGTGAGAGATCCTGCATAGTTTAGATTCTGAATGAGTTCGATTCATGGTCATTGTAGAGGATTAAGAAACTAATATGTTAATCTGAAATTAAAGGTAGTTGAATTTCAGTGACTCTTTTAGAGAATGTACATCATTTGTAGGACTAGATGAAACCGGTAACTAAAGCAGAGCCTCAAGTTCTCATCTTCAGTGGACAAGATCTAATCAGTATAAAGATCACTCCATCATCAGAATTTTCATAGCATTTGAGGCATTCGTATTAGTGCTTAACATATCAACTTACAGTGCAGATGCTTTGTGACCTGGGAGTCAAAACAATGAAGCTCATGATGAACAATCAGTCGAAGTATGTGGGGCTTAAAGGTTATGGCTTGGCTATTGCTGGGGGAGTCCCTCTAGTAACTCCCATAACAAAGGAGAACAAGAGATAGTTGGAGACAAAACGCTCCTAGATGAGGCACATCTATTGAGCGGAAGTCAATAGCGGCTTCTGCAATCTCATCAGGAAAAAACAGCCAGCCGAGTAGTGCTCTTTCTTTTGATCTGGCTGTGTCTTACTCAGAAACTGCTGGATAGTTACTGCTAATGATTTATTCGGCGGGATATAAGCAAGTTCACTGACAGATGGTGCGTTTACTTTATTTTTCAAAGCACTAAGGTCAATAGCATTGGGATACCTGCTGATCATGAGTTATGGAAATTTTATGGCGATTCAGTTTTATAGTTATTATGAGATTCATTATTGTTCTATTGATGTCGTTCACCCATTTTGTAAGGCGAAAAGGTAAAAGACTTAGCCCTCTTATTGAAACTTCCTTCTGTATTATTGATGGCCTGCAAGGTTTATCCCTAATTCAACATTCCTTGGAATCTTTTTGTATTGATATCCAGAGACCACTGCGTATTTCAAGATAACAGAGTTAATGCAGGACATTCTTTCTTTCCTTTTCTGTGACCACCTCAATGGCGAAAGATTTTACTTCAAGAAATATACTAAAGTCTCTGTTATTAATCAACTCTCCATATTGGCGATAGACAAGGATTGCTTATGACCTTTTATTTTATCAATCCGATGCTGTGGATGAGTTTGATTTATACTTGGTTGAATAAAGACACAGTACGCAAATAGGATGGAAATTAGGCACACAAGTACCCACAAGTTTGGAAGATGCAATGTCCAGGTGCGATGTTCACTGCTCTCCAAAAAACATCAGGAAATACAATTTTGCAACAGAAAGGTTTGCTTTCTTTAATCTGATTAACTAAACAAAACATAAAGAAGCAGATATTTTTCTGTAGGTATACCAAAGTTCACACCTAAATCTTGACATTCCTTCTGAAATTGGAGACTTTGAGTTCAATACTATCAATTCTAACAAGCTCGAACAAACAGACATCTCCTTCCTTCAAAGAAGTTCCTCTGTGAAATGAGGCCCATAGTATAGGAGCTTCACTGGCCATGCTCCGTCTGTATATTTAAGAGTTGTGGTTTGCATGCTTCCATTGATGTGTTCCCTTAATCCCACCTGGGACAGTCTGCAGAGTTGATTTTTTTATCAATAAATGATCTATGAGTAAGAACATGAAAGGTATGATGACTAACACAAGAAATTTTAGCCAGAACACGTGTGTAATCTCAGAGGCAAACCCGAATCATGTAGGAATACGATGGTAACATACAAGAAGTTAATAGATTTCATTCCTGTCCATTTTTGCACATAAGAACTATTATCTCGGGATCTTTTCTTACCACATTTTGCTTCAATAGATTATGTGACCGGATAACTACTGTGAAGGAAGGATACTGCAGCTCATCCTTGTTGGCTCCTTTGAGAGCTGTAGTTACCCTTTTCGAACGTTTAGAAGTAGAACTGCGAGAAGCCAGCATGGCGGGGTTCACCTTGCGTTCGGAATTTTCTATCCTAGCTGAATTAGTCAGGTAGAGGCCAGAAGGAAAAATGATACAAAGAAACGCATTACTGATAGGCTAAGATTCACACGCCTTTTGAATCTCGTGGCATACAAAGCGTATGCATTACTTCAGGCATTTATTCATATTAAGAGTCTCACTAGTAATTTCTATAACAAAGAATTGAAGATTAAAACTTTGGATACTTGCTAAAAACTAAAGAAAAAAGAAAAAGAAAAGAACGGATCAACATGTTCATTCGTTTGAATGAGAAGAGATTCGAGGTTTAAGAAAGGAAATGGGATGTTTAGTTTAGTTATGAAAATTGAGGATGCTGTGATCTAGGCAGTCGTGCTGAAGAGGGAAATGGTGAGAAAATCACGTTATTACCTAATTATCTATCACTAGCAGTTTTGCAAAAGTGTGATTTTTTCAGTAAGAAAGAGTAAAATTGGAAATAGAATCGCTACCTCGAAAGGAATTTGCTTCATCTCAACCTTTGATTGAGTCTCAGTAACTTCAAGATCTCCATGCCACTTGCAGTATCAGCCCTTCCCTTAGTCAGTGACTAGACAATCAAAAAGATAAAAAGTTTAGAACTTATGGTGCTTCAAGTGTCGAACATATCGAGAAGCAGAGGCAAGCCAAAAAAATAGTGAATGAGAATGACATTAATTGGATCTTACCAATTTTATCGGTATTTGTTTATGCTGATAACTTTTGTATGGTTGTATTGAGATCACCCTCCCAGTTCCATGGCCACTCGTATTTGAACAGTGAGGCATAATTTAGGTTTGGTGTGCTTAGCGTACCCTTGGAAAAAATCTTCATTTGCGAGCAGTCTTCCACTTCAATACCTTCTAAGGATGGAAATTTGAAGATGCAATTTGTGGCAGAGGAAAAGCATACTAGGTTCGGTAGATGTTGGAGTGTCAACCATCTTAGGTTCTTAAGAGAAATCACTTTTCCTTCTCCATTTTCATCATTTGTCACTACTTCTTCCATTCTTTCACATCCTATCATAGTCATGTCGATGAGATGCACCAAATTTACTATCGCTGAAACCGTCACTAGATGTATCAATCCAGAGGAGTTCTTCACTACTAATTCCGTCAAATTCTGAAACGATGTCACGGTTGGAAATAATGTTGTCAAACCAGGACAATCCCAAACCTCAAATTTGTTGACACTCCGAAGAATTTTTGCCACCAAATAGCCTTCTCTCCAAACGTGCTTTAAGTTGTAAAGCTTGCTTAACTTAAGTTCTTTCAAATTTTCAAGCACCATATGTTTTCCCTTGTCGACAAGCCCTTCATCTGGGAATATATCTTCAAAAGAACTACAGAAAACCTCAAGGCTTTGTAGGTTCTGAAATCTTTGCAGGAGGAATATGGGAGGAAAGACCACATTTTCATCATGAAAGCATGCCAATGTTAGTGCTTTTGGCTTGCCAAAGATCTCATCAAAAAATTTTCCATTCTGTATCATCTGAATATCTTTGTCGACTAATAAAAGCTTCTCTAAGGTGGGAATGCCCTAAAAATTGCCAATAAAATGAGAGAAATAAATTTAGCAAGGTTTGACAATAAATCATGGGCTCTTAAAGGTAAACTTAAGTCGGTTAACTCCCATTAAAGGAGGCGACGTTCTTACATTTTATTAATTTCTAGAACCCTGCATACAAGTCCAAGCTTCAAAGGTCATGCCGGAAAATGCAAATTGTAAACAAATGCTCCACTATGGCCAACAACCAACCAGGGTTGGTTGTGCGCTCATATTGTAATAATTAGATAGAAAGGGAAAGAACTGTATCGGCATAGGAATGATTAAACATATAAATGAAAATCCATTTTACCCAAAAAACATCAAAAGAAAGATGGTCGTCTAGCTGCAATTTGAAAAGAAATTGCTAAATGTCAATGCCTAAATCTCAATTTAGTCCATAGGAAATTCACATTTTTTATTAGCATCGAAAATCTTTAAGAGAAATTTTAAGTAGAGGTGTTGGTACGATAATCACCCCGACTAAATTCATCTTCTATTAAGAATATCTTATCTTGTCAACAACATATGTAGTTCCTTGAAATTTCAGGTGATTATGTGCTCATAGTGTGACTAAAAATATTTTGGGTGTCCACAAATGAAAAGTATGCCTTAAGATGCTAGAAATATCTTATGTTGTCAACGAACTATTATTTAAGGGGTTCATGTTTACTATATTATCATAATGTGACATGACTATGTTGTGCACATGAGTTATAGTGGGTGAATAAAAGATTGAAGAAGAAAGAGCAGTTGCAATCATACCCTCTCAAGCGAGAAGTCTGATTCATGGTCCGAAAGGTCATGTTGATCGTCTCTTTGAGCCCACTTGTTCATGGATGCCAAAAAGGACAACATATTCAGTTTGTCACAGTGAGTCACTCGCAATTCCTTCAAGAATGGCCAGTTCAAAGTGAGCAAGTTAGGGCTGAAGCTCTTGAGTTGTGACATATCATGGAACACTAGAGAAGTCAATTGCGGGAAAATAAATTGAGCAGTAGTAGAGTGTGAAGTGTCATCTCCACTTGTGATTATTTCCTTGAGCTCACATGACTCCACTTGAAGTTCCTCAAGTTGGGTTAGACTTGTAGCCACCCAATGCGGAAATAGATTTTCAAGTCCCTTACAATTCTCAACCTTCACTTTTCGTAAACATTCAAAAGTGAGAGTTTCTTGAGGATTGTCTCCCCATATTTTGCTTAAATTGTCCATGTGGGAGAGAACCATTGACTCAAGCCGAGGAAATTGTACCTAACATATTGAAAAAGGACATCATAAATTTAGTTACATTGAGGTATGACCTCAAGGAGGAATCTCCAAACTTCCTTTCACAAATCATAACATTCTAGAACTTGTTAGTGACATAATTAAGGGGGATAGCTTGATGCCATTTCAATTGATTGATGACTAAGGCCGAGTATATTGCATTGGAATAAGCATGAAATGCGTTAGGACAAATTAAATTACCCTGTTGTCCATACCACTTGTTACTTTTTATGCATAAAAAAATAGGAGAACAAATTTCATTGAGTTATGACCCAAAGAAAGCAATTATGGCCTCAAATACCACATGAATACTTTTGCAATTTTCTAAAAATTACACATGACAGGAAATCTAAGGCAAGTTTCTTACACGAACAAGGATCCCTAGGCAAATGCAATTAGTCTTCATGAATAAATGAAACATGTTATGCCAAAATAGACTGTGATATGAAAAAATGAAGCCATTGTTTGAGCTGTTATGAATTGTTCATTTAATTGCCCGTATGCAATTTTTATTTCATTATGATAAGATTAATTAAATTACCAAATGCATATTTGCACAATTCCCTAAGTCCACAAACCACGGAAAAATATAAGTTCGCCATACAAGTATCGAACAGTCCACTAGGATATCCACCTTAGTCAAATGATCCCTATGAGTACATTATGTTTGTATACAGGAAATCAACAATGTTATGAGCTCTTATAACTTGAGCACTAAGAAACGGGTATTGACTTTTATTTTATTTTATTTGGTTTCAATAAAATTAACACAATTATGACTTATCACTACCAAAAAACAGAACGACTATTTCCATACTTCCCTAAATTTATTAATATTCTAAATTGAGGATTATGATGAGTTTTTGAGTTATTTTTAAAATGTGGGGGATACTTTGTATTGGACAAATAAATGAAATAACGTTATTGCAACCCATCACTAACAAAAAAAATCAGACTAGTTTCATACTTCTCTAGCTATTAGTATTTTAAAATCAGTATTATGATGGCCTTTTGAAGTATTCTAACAGTGTGGGGGGTATCTAAAATTATATGACACATTAATGGCATTAGAAGTAAATGGACAACTAGTAGTACCTCTTATGGTTAAAGAGTTTAAAAAAAAAAAAAAGCGTGGATGCCAGTTATGATGAAACGTTTTACTCACACATAACAATAAATAAATAAATAAATTGGAAAAAGTATTAGACTAAGAAAAAACTCAAGCATTTCCTCCATAAGAAAAGAAAGCAATAGTTAAAAGGCCGCACATTTTTTACTTCTCATTTGGCTTAGACACTCAATATTATAGTGTTTTGATTATATTGTCCCTTATGTGGCCCATCTTTTGGCATTATTCTCCTTCTCTTTAATTTCTTTTCCTTTTCCTTTTCCTTTTCCTTTTCTTTCCTTTCCTCATGCGTCTCAATTTTTATCTTCTTTCTTATCTTTCCCTTGATATTCCCTCTTTTTCCATTTTTCTCTTTAGACAAGCCTTCTGAGCATGTGTAGACTCTAGAAGGAGGACTGATGGAAGAGAGATTAAGCGAAAAGTCCTAGAACTTTGATTAAAAGACGAAGCACTGAGTAGTGAATGCGTAGAACTCAAGCTAGCAGTGGCATTCATAGAACCAAAAGGAAAAGGACCACCACAAGGCATTTGTCATTTGCTAGCTCCTATAAACAGATAGTTGACATATCCCATTGAAGCAACTTGCAAACACTGGGTTTAATGACCATGAGGGAGATCGGAGTCGCAGAACATCGATACATGTCATTGAACTAGATGAGGACGTCTACAATTCAATCACCAGTTGCCCCTTTACCAAATCCTGGCACTGGGACTCCACCCTTGTGCTCTCCAAATGGCTCTCTATTGAAGCTCACTTCCACTTGTTCCCTCTCATCTACAAGAACGTCATCGAGCTCGGCTGGGCTCCAAGGCTCATGATGGCTTGGCTTGGGGCCAACCGTGTCATCTTGCCAATGTCGTGCTAATCTTGCCGGGTTGAGGAGGAATGTGGAAGCAAACGGCGGAGGGGAATGAGTGGAGGTGAGGGGAGTGGTGTGGGGATCTGAGGAGTTAGCAAGGGGAATCGGGAAGAGTTGGACGTCATGTTGATGGGCACATGTTCTTAGACGTGGAGGAGGTGACGGAGTTAGGAAGACACCGCGGAGTTGTGCAGAGAGAGTGTCCCTCTCTATTTCCTAATTGTTTAAATGTAGCTGATGATAGAGTTGCAAATGGTGAAGAGCGGACAATAACGCCAAGAAGTTTAGTTGACATTTTCCATCACATTTTGCTCTTCTTTTTGAGCTTTTGTCAAGGACTCACATGAAGCATTTGAATTTTTTTTTGAGGAAAAAAGGGAGAGAACAATACACCAAAGGCGTGCCTGAAGCAAAAAAAAAAAAATCGAGACAAAGGGAATTGAGAGAAACAGTATTGTCGATAGGACACTAAAAGGCATGGGAAGATAAGAAGAAGGGGAAAGTGGGACCCATGAGGAAAAAGAGAAGTAGAAAGAATAAAAGAGAAGCAAATAATGGTAAAAGGAAGGCTATATAAAGGACAGCATGGCCAAAATATTTAAATTAGAAAATTGACTTTTATTCCTTGAAAAATTAGATGGTGGTGGGTAAATGTATCTCCTTATTATTCTACTACAACCACAACCTCTCTTAAATGCAATTTATAATCAATAGTCCATTCTACATTGACTTCTAATTGGTTTAACTGACATTTAATACTGACAACACCTTCTCCCTTTAATTTTTGGAAAGTTGCCATGATGACTTTTTGGGAAGTTTTCTCATTTTGAATATTAAAAAATGAAAAAAGGTTGCTTGCAATTGGTTTGTAAGGTAACAATTCTTCGATTTATTTGCTTCAAGTTGAACATGCAATTGATTTAAAGATTACCTTCTTTGACAAAACTAATTCTTGATTTGTGATTTCAATGACTTGGAAGATTTCGGTTTAACCAATTTGTGAACGGGCTTAAAATTATGAAGTTTAATCGGTGTTGACACCTAACTACAATATTTTATAGCCTGTGATAGGCAACCAATTTCTTTTCCTTGATTGATACCATGTGTTGGTATTTCGGAGGCAAAAACAAAAGAAAGAAAAACAAAAGCGGATATCGCATTCCCCTTGAACTAAAGTTGTTTCTTGTGACCCATGCAAAGCACCATTCTACTTCTAAATTCCAATCCCTAGCAGTCCATGGGTACTTCCATTTGACAAGATGATTAATCTAAAAATCAAAAGCATTGGATTAAGAAAAAGAAGACTGACCTGTGGAGTAAAAAGTGAAGAAGTGCAGTGGTCGATCTCCATCAAAGATTGCCAAGTCAAACTTTTCATCTTGGAGCAATAGGCAATGGTAAGATAATATAATATGGGGCATGCTAGTGGATAATTATTTCCTAAGAGAAAACTAGTCAAACTAGGCAAGCATTCCAGCTCCATTCTCCAGAGTTTTGGGAATGTAGTCTTCTCCATTGCGCTTCGCTGCCCTTCTTCTTCTACAATCACTCCTTCCATCTGACCACACTCCTTTATTTCTATAATACGTAGATTGGCAAGGCACTGAGCCATCGATAAAGTGAAAGCATGTTTCAAGTTACTGCAATTATAAAGGGTGAGACTATGTATGACATTGAAGCACAGAGTCCCTTGAAGATCGGTGTGCCATAGTCGCCTCAACTTTGGCAAATTGACCAAGTCCAGATGCGTTAAACAAGGCAATAGCCTAGTGCTTCCCATACCCACCAACCCTTTAAGATCGAATACTTCTTCTAGCGACTCACAATCACACACCTGCAATCTTTCTAAATTGTGCAAAAGAAACATCAATCTAGATGGAATAGCATTAATAAATGATGAACATTTATCCACCATCAATGAATTTAAGTGCCAAGATAACTTGATGGGATTAAGTTCGCCGTGCCATTTTCCAATCAACTGAGGAAACTCAGACAGCTGCAAAAAGTTTACTCCAGCAATCGTAGCCTGTTAAAAAAAACATCATTGAATATAAACTTCCAGTTAGCGAAAATAAATTACTCCATCGGTGATGAAGACCATTTAAGTGCACAAAAGTTGGTAACCGATGCATACCATTTCTTGAAACATAGTTTGGATGGTAATGTTGAGGTTTCCCTTCCAAAACCAACTTTCTGTTGATACTTGTACACCCTCTAGCTTTGGTGCCTTTATTGGTCCCTCTGAGAAGAATTTCATGCGGGGACATCCACTCACAATGACATCTTCCAATAGAGGGAACTTCAATGTGTATTTAATTGAGCTGAAACATCTCAACTCTATCAACCCTTCAAGCTCCATATGCTTCAATTGATTGAAAGCCACCACAAGCCCCTTCTCACCTCCTTCGCCACATATGACTTCTGTCAACATTTTACAGTTACTTATCCTCAATTCTGTGAGTTCCACCAAATTCCCAGCTATTGTCGGTGTAAACATATTAGATAATACATCACAATATGACACATCTAGAGTCTTGAGGTGTTGAAAAAATCTTGGAAAGGGTAACATTACGTTTTGCTCATGACTTGGGTCTTCTATGGCTTCCATAATGATGCTCAACTCTTCTAGATAAGATTTGCATACAACCAGCTTTTCCAAGTTAGTTAAACTCCAAACAAAATGACATGTGGATACTACAGATTCCTTTGAGAAATGATGAAGCTCGAGAACTCTAAGCTTGCAGAAGAATTCTTTATCATGAAAATGCCCATGCCATACCTCCATCCGTTCGGATAAATCCAATTTTAACTCTTGCAAATTTGGGAATGCGCCCTGAGGAATTACTCAAATCAGAATCTAAAACCAAATTAATTAAAAGAGTATTCATGCATTATGGTGTAAGTCTTGCATATCGTGCGCAATAACTACATTTTAAGATGTTGAGTCTTATGTGATTCAACAGAAGGGTAATAGACATTATTACCGATCTTTTATATTTGACTTGTACCCATATTTGAACTTAAGTAAAACCATACATTTCTGTTTTTACATGTACATACCTTGTGAAAATAAATTCTCCATTAATTATAATCACGATTGCGCAAATTTCAGAGATTTTATCAACAAAAATATCACATCTTTCTGTTTTTAGCATAAAGTCAATCATCCTTACAAAATCCAAATCAGATAACACTTGTGCCTTGTTAAGATCACACCACATGCCATGTATTTTAAATTTTCATGGTACTTAAGAGAGAGCTGAACCATCGAAATTAGCTTAAACCTTTTTTTCTTTTTAAATCAACGGTTATGCATTACGTCAGACATTGACAAGAATATTCATTCAATATTTGAAGAACATACGATGTTTTCTTGTTCTAATAGTTCTATGGATTCAAGGAGAGTCATATAGTTTACATCTTCACATGTATAGCTACTTGTATGAGATGCTTCATTGTGAAGTTAATCATCACTTCCAATATTCGCCATCGAAGCAAAACAAATAACCTTGAGCCGTACCTTTTCTATCAAGAACAGAGGCTGTTTATGAAGTGGCATCTCATTCTCAAGTTGGGAAGCAAGGATCTCCACTTTGTTACAGCCATACACCTCCAACGTCTTCAATGCTGGCCAACATAAAGCTTGTATTCTGGTGTAAATGCACTTCAATTCTGTTAGATGCTCAAGCTTGAGGGAGGTTAACCTTGGGAACACAGCCCTGGGAACTAGTCCTTCCTTCTCGATGAGTTCCACAATGCCACCTCCATGGATCTCCAATTTCTCAAGTTGGGTTAGTTGTATTGCTACTGAGGTTGGAAATAAAGAGGTGAGGCTCTTGCATCCAGAAACGGTAACAGAATGGAGACACGGGAATTTGACTTGACTATGGAGTTCCTTATCCCATACACACTTTAGCTCTGGTAATTCAATTAACTTCAGCTCTTTTAATGGCAAATGAACAACATGATGTCCATCTAGAGGATCCAGTGGCTGAAGTTTGAAAACAACTTCAAGCGAACTACAATAGCTTACATTCAAATTTTCTAGGCTCTTGAGCAGTCCAAGAATGCAAGAAGGAACAATGTCCAATAGCTTATGGCATTCCCACACCTCAAGCGATTTTAGTTTGTGGAAAGAATCCATAGCAACTTGGTTGTCCCATATTATCTCAATATTATTCAGGCTACTGATGTATATTGTCTCCAAGCTAGGAAATGCAACCTGCAATATTCGCTCACGAGATTAGTGATTTTGTTTGAAGAAAAGTTCATGGAAGTCCCATTACATATAGAAGAACTTGCTTGAGGAAGAGTGTCGGCATTAGAAAGTAAATGATGAAGAGATTGAGATTAAAAAGGCAACTAATCATCCATCAAAAGGTCTAGTACAAAAGTAGCTACTTGCACTAACATTGAAATCAAATCCTAAGTTTCTTAATTATCGTAAAGAAAAATTATGAGATGCAACGAAACACATAGAAGAAGCGATAGTCCTAACAATCTTGGTCTATCATTTGCGGTCGTCTACTTAGATGAACGCGTCCTCATCTCGCAAAGGTCGTACCAAAGATTGGACAGACCACAAAAAACAATATAAAATATACTGAAAACAGAAAAGGATGATATTCCTTAATCTTGGCGGGCCTTAATTGTACCACACTTGGTTGTGTTGTTTCTCCACAATAACTATGCTATTTCAATAAACTAATCCCGGTTGATTTGTGCATATTATCAATTTTCCTTTTTTCATTTTACTAAAAGTAGTTTCATGTTTCATTTTGGACAAGTTTAGCTTCAAAATTAGTGTACTAATCCCCATACTGTCTTTGTTAGCCCGTTAGGTTTCTATTGATTTTACTAATTTGCTAAAATTAAACATGTACGATACAAATAATACTACAATTTATTAAGTTATAATCTTTAATATCTAAAAAATATACGTGAAATATGTCAAGGACATTAGTACTTCCGGTTAAAGTCAATATCAATTATTTTTATTCAATATTATATCACTCTAAAGCAATTAAAAGTCAGGCTACAACAGAACAAAAAAAAACGGGATTGCTTAGGTCAAAATGAACAAATCTTCCTTATATAATTTTACACTTGAAATAACTCAATATTGTAGTTCATAGAAATAATTGAATCCAATTGTCGAAAATAGTCCTGAATATCTCATTAAAGAAGATTAAAAATATCTAATAAAGTCATCACATCAATCCTCTTGAAGGGCCCATTTACTTAAGTCAAAGTGGATTCACCTTTAAACTTCTCTATTTCATTTTCCATGAGACGTCCTTCCATCATATATTCAAGATGTCAGATGAATCAACTAAAATTGTCACATCACGAAAACTTAACGAACATCTAACGAAATTGAAAATCGTTATTACGGTTTCCGGATTATCAACGGATTACTCGATTTCATTATTGACAGCTCGATCGACTCGATGATACAGGCGAAACCATTACCTCGAACGAGGGGCGCTTTGTACGAATTAAAATTCATAGATCGATCAAATTTGGTGAATCATTATATAGAACTCACATCAAAACTCTACCACCACCGTCAGTTTAACCTAAGTTTCAAACCAATGTTTCAAGCCATCTAGCACACCTCTTTCTCCTTTGCGGACCACCACACCAAGAAGATAGGCCTAACCCCAACCTGGCATGAAAAACCAAATGCAACGCAGAGCCTTACCGGGAGCCCACCGCCCATTCTACCTTTCTGCCAATGACTTCCCGCCACGTCATAGAAAGCCCCCACTTTCAAAATAATACCTCAAAGGGTCCCCCCAACCCCCCTCCCCCACCCAACGTGAGCGACAATCCCGTGCACCGATTACGCCGTTGAAGTGCGCTAGGGCCCGCGCGACGCAATGGCCGAGATTGCATCGATGGCTCATGAGTTACCACCGCGGCGCACGCACGTGGCGGACCCAGATGGGGGCGATCACGTAGGTTTGCGGAGCAGCGGAATAGTACCCCAGGGTTGCCTTAAATTCACATATGTCAAACTTATGTGATCTTCTCTCCTCATGTTTTTCTTTCTGGCTTTTTTTCTTTTATTAATTTCCCTTCCTCACGCGTGCATTTATGATTGGAATTTCCCTTCTTCTTTTTTGGTTCTTTTCATATGTTCTCTTAATGCGATTTTGCTTACTTCCCGATTGTCTACTTCTTAAATATGTCCAATATGTACAATTTCTTTTTAGCTCGTTTTGATGATATCTTGATTTTTTAAACGACTGCAAAAATGTTGACTATAAAAGAAGATACTATTAGAATTTTATATATAAAAAAATATACGAATTGAAAGGGCTGATAATTTGTGCTACGAATTAACGTATTCGTAAATGATTATCTGACAAATTCGAAAATGATACGAATTGAAATGAATGTAATATATGTAAATTTGTAGTAAAATTAACAAAAATATAATGTTGTCCAGTGAATATAAATTGCCAACTGGTCGGTTTTTTTTTTTTTTTAACAGAAAGCACTTACATTTAGTTATGTTTGGAAGAAAGATGCTAATGTGGAAGCTTCAAAATATTCAAAATACTTCTCTCAATAACCTATATGCCTACCCAACAAGCGGAAGCTAAGAGACTCCTTTGCATGATTCCTCTTTCTTCAATTACTGGGTAATTAGCAGCATTCTCATGCATTTGTACGGGCGTGGAATCTTTCATTTATGTAAAATTGAATATGTTTTTAATACAACTAATTAATTAATTTTATCTAATTTCATACTAACCTTCCTTTTTTGAAGAAAAAGGCTAAATTCTTAACTCATATTATGTAAAACATAGGATTTGATCATATTTAAAAATTCCTAATTGTTATTATTATATGACATAGAGTGATTTTATATATATAATATAACATTATTGCAATATTGATAGAAGATTACAAAACTCATCAAAAAAATATATAGAGTTACATTGCTAATTTGCAACGCTGAAACTCATTAAAACCGATGGCATTGAACAAGGCAACAAGCAAGATGAGTGGAAAGTACAAGAGAAGCAGAATGATCAGACTGCAAATTAAAAGATTCGGTGACTATATTTAATATTTATATAGATTTTCTAGTGAAGTGTTGATTAGGTGACGTAGTGGAAACAACAGCACATCTAAAAAATTAGCCACATGTCTTGCACATCAATAATTCGCTGGAAAATTTCAGATTTTTTTGTCAAAGTACATAAATTATCAAGAAATGAAAATTTATTGCCTTAGGTAATTAAATAAAAGTTCAATGACTATATTACAAAATCTTTTACTATATAGTCATCCCATAATTTTGAGAGTTAACAACTGAGTTCATTGAAGATTAATTATCCAACTTTCTCTACTTTAAATTCTTCATTTCAATTTAAAATCACAATTAAAACAGTAACTCTATTTGACTTATCCAGATTTAATGGTGGAGTGATTATGTGGAACGCAATCAATTTTAACCAGAGGGGGCTTTGGCAATTATGCTTAGTCTCCAGTATAACTATTTATTTGTTAATTTTAATTAATTAGCTGGCTGGCATAATAATTATTTATATGCATATATCTTTATTCTAATTTCTTAACAATTTGATGCGATTGATCCAGCTCTTGTCGGTGTGAATTGAAACTTGCCAATTATTTATAGCGGCATGTGGCAACTTGAAATGCACAGCATGTAAACTTCTAAAGTGCTATAGCACATAAATTGATGCCAAGCATTTTACTCCATCAAATTTTTATTATATTTAAGATTTTGACGCAACTTTAATCACTTACCTCTTGGTTGAAGAGGACAGTATAGCACGATTTGACGCGATCCTCATCCGGAGCTTTTGGTGTACCTGTAATCAATTTTTCATTAGATGAAAAGAATGTCATCCTTTGCATTGCAGGGATGAAAAAAATCTAAGAAGGTCTTCAATGATGAAAAAAAAAAAATCAATCTTACACTTTTTGCGAGAAAAGCACGTCAAACTTTCCAAATTTACAAATTGTAAATTGGTTAACATCGTGAATACTAGAGTTTCTGATGCTTCTATTCTCAACCCTTCTTCCTCCATAATGATCGCCTCCATGTTCTTGCAATACCATACATTTAGTTCTCTCAATTGTGCAAGAGACTGAACCATGGATGGGAAAAACAGAAACCCAAGGTTGTTACAATTATACACCTCTAATTTCTTCAAATTATGGAATCTCACAAGTCCACAAGGATTCTTGTTCCATATGCACCTCAAACTTACTAAACCCCTTATAAATATGGTGTTTAGCTCAGAGAGAGTCTCAATATTTGCATCGGCGCCTAGTCCGTCAAGGTCAAAAATTTCTAGCACCGAAATGCAAGCTTCTACCGTTAAAGTGCGTAACTTGTGTAGTTTTATCAGTGACCTAGAGTTGATAACTTTTGAGAGAGATTTGCATGAAGACACCGTAAGAAGTTGGAGATTGCTGAGCCATAGTGGAGATTCATTAGTCCATAAATCTTCTAGATTGGGAAGTCCATCCATTGTCAAGGACTCCAAGGATGGGATTGAAACCTGACAGATAAAGCCATCAGCAATAGCATTTACAATTGCAAAGAGCAACCAAGAAACTTGCGCGCTATAGCAAGTTATTACAAATGGTTGTAGAAGAAGATTCACAAACTTTAGGATAATTATTGCATTTACATATATCTAAGATAGGGAAGTTGATTTGCAATCCGAAAAGGTATCAAAAGACAACTAATAAACTTCATTTTTTTATTTACAATAGACTCATGGACGTTATTATGATTGGATTTCGTTTGCAAGTTACTAACAATAAGGGAAATTACGGTCATCAAGAAATAGCAGTCGTTCATGTTGCTAATGACTACAAAAATTCATGATCCATACAGCAAAAGAAATTGCATTCAAGGTAAATTACTTCCTATAAGATAAACTATTCGCTCTTAGGTTATGTTACTATGTGATGGTATATGACTCATTTTATTGGATGACTGTTAAAACGTACTGTACTATCTCACAATGGAGATTACTACAATGAAAAAAAAAGAAAAAGAAACTATAGAATGACTTAAGAAAGATATAGGCAATTTACTTATAAAGGCAAATATCTCATTGCAATAACTGATCAACAAGGCGAGATTGCAATCATAAGAAGTAAATTATTATGCCATAAGACCTTAATTACTACCTACCTAAGGAAACTTAGCTCTAGCAAAAAAATAATAATAATGAAACTTAGCAATTTCAAAAAAAAATAAAAAAAATTGCTACTTCACAAGGAGGATCACTGTCATGAAAGTTTTGTGATTGCAGGCAACTTCCTTTCCATGCCTAGGCCACGCACCTGGCCGCTTGGGCTTATCCAGAACTAATCAATTAATGCGTGAAATATTATAATTTATATAATAAGATCCAATAAAGTAACGTATTTTTATCGAATGATACGACGAGTTTGTCTTTAATAGTTGTTCTATAGAGGAAAGTACCTTCTATCCTTAATATTAACTACCTGGACGTGGATAGTCTATTGCTATCCTTACACCTACTCTCTTCGATTTTATTTTTTTTTACCAAATTCTTGTTCAGTCTCTTCACATCACTGGAGAATCAACCTCAGTAAAGTACAACCAAGGCTCGTGCTAGCGTCGAGCTTGTGGTCAAGCCGAGTTCGGGAGAGAAATAGACAGAGATAGAATTTGCCCCTGGTCCGCAAGGAAGATGACCGAGCGCGAGGGTAGAATGAGTTGTGGCCGGTCATGGTGTTGGCAAATAACCGTGGCGATGGTGGGGGCAAGCAGATCTGGTTCTCAGCCCTCTCGCGATGCCGAGCAACTTTCGAATGGGGAGAGAGAAAGACTGCAGGGAGGAGGGAAGAAGAAAAGCAAGATGACACGTGTCGACCATCCATGTGTGTCGTAGACAATGGGTGCATGGTGGGCCTCAAGCATCCATACCCAAACTTCCCTTCGTACTTCGTAAATTTACAATGACAACTTAAATTTCCATGAATATTTATTACATAATTATAACAAGGCCATCATGTCTAGTCAACAAAAAGGCTCTACGCAATTTTTGTTGTACACAACAGCCGTGCGTATTCCTGAATTGGACCGTTGCTTATCCATGTTGTGCTTCTCTTACTAACAATAACCAATTTAATCAACTATATATAACCGGCCTCAATTTCAATTAAATGCCATTAATTGTTTTTGTGATGATATAGATTATCAACTTCATATTTGTAATTTCCCAATTCATAGTGCTTGAGACAATTTTCTAAGTTGGATGTCTAGGTGATAAAGGTTTATTATACAAAATCATTTAATTATTTTTATTATGAATGTTACGGCCTACTATATCTCAATTGCCATTTCATAAACTTGAGCCTCAACTGCACCTTGGAATTATGCTTCAAAACAAGTATTCGCTTGAAAATCGTGTTGTTTCAATCTTTTAAGAACATGATTTTGACCATAATGAAGGAACAAAGGACATGAGCTAGTTTAGAAATGAGCAAAAAAACTCAGTTACATGAATTAATTAATAAAATTAAGCCCAAGTTTTGAGTAAACAATGCGTGAAAATGACAATGATTTTCACCACTTAACATAGAATTGGTGAGTTATTTTTTGGTAAATTATGATAATCAAAGTTCCACTCCATAATGGACCGAATCTATGTCCATTCCCTTGATTATTTAGGTCAAAATCATACTTAACTTCACAAAAAATAAAATGCTATCATTTATGTTGATGAAATTTGTCAACGACACTACCATTAGAACTTGATTTTAATTATTTTTCAAAATGTTGAGGATTAGTCCAAATAAGTATTTAGGACTGGATTGACTCATAACTAAATTGTTAGGACCCCTATGACACTTTCCCAGCAAACATATTTAGGACTCAATTGCATATTACATGTAATGTTTTTACAATAAAGTTGCAATTCTTGTGTGTCTGTTTTAGTTGAATCACCCTCTAGCGTCCGTATGCACTAAAATGAGTTGAAAATTTACAAAATAAATAAAGAAAAATAAAGAAAAATATGCAATGATCTTAACATAGGTTTAGACAAAAAATTACTAATACTATGGTTGACTGCATGAAAAGAGCTAAATATCTAGTAGGCTTTCAAATATATCCCGAGCATATAAAACAGTCATTAGAAATGCTAAATTTTATATTTCTTTATGCATATAGCATCCCTAGTCAGCTATTTAAACGGACCATTGGATGATAACATCACATAGCTATGCCTAGTCTGTCATAATTTATATAACCAAATTCTGGAAGTAAATGTGTACCGCTTGAAGTCTTCATGGGGGATTCCATGTAGTTTTCCTGAAAGTCGTTCACTAAAGCCTATGACTATGAGATATTAGCACAAGTTGAATATTTATGTTTGTTATGCTCAAAGTGCTTACAAATATATGAACACGCAATGAAATTGCATACTTTTATACAAATAGGACCTATGTAATGACTACATGCTTATTGAAATACACTATACGGAAATGATGTGCATCAGTTAGGTTGGCATCATTGCTACGATTCGAAAACCCAATTCCCTTGCTCGTTCTTCATATTGAATTTTACCTAAGTTGCCTAGATATTATATTTTGTGGATAATAACAAAGTTAGATGACTAAATTCAGGAAATCTATTTTACAAGAGACACGACGTTACTATGGAATTATTCTAATGCCAAAATTCCCTTCAATGTTGCTCTGTAAAACCCTTTTAATATAGGTATACTTGCAGCACGTAAGTTGAAAATAACTCAGATCCTATCCTGAACTAAATTTACATGGATTCCATTCTATTAGTTGGACTTCTACACAATGAAGAGAAATAGAAGATTGCTTTAACTAATTACGGGAAGGCATGATTGGACAAGGTAATTAGGAAGAAAATGAACTGAAAAAAAAAAAGAAAAAAGAATAAGGATTATAATCTACATTACATCTAGTTAGCAAATCAACAAAAGATTAATAAATAATATATTTATTTGATAGAAAGTTACCTGTTGCCCATTGAAGAAAGTAACTTGATTGCCAACTTGGTCTTTTGATGTACTACTTGAAGGAGCCGTCCCCTGGGTGAAAAAGTTCTTGATATTTGGCAAGTTACGCAACTCTAATACATGCAAATTATGCAATTCAACTTCGCCACAATCATCAACTTGTACAATCCCCTGCATTAAGTCGCAATTGATAGCTTGGATCTCTTCAAGCTGTGGAAGTTCTTTCAATAATGAAAGAGGAAACAAAATTTCCATCATATTGCAACTTTCGACTCGTATTTTTTTTAATGCAATGAAGGAGTTAGAGGAGATATGGTTGTTGCATAATAGCTCCAAGTTGATAAGATTATCGAGAATTAACGACTCCAATGTCTTAAAATCTGTATGGGATGGCAGTTGGAGGACGTAAGGGATGGAGGGACTATTCTTCACGTGTAGATGCTTTAATTTTGGAAAGCCTTCTTGGGATAATGTGCAAATACTTTGCTCAATTCCGTTTGATCCATCTAAAAATAGATCATCAGTTTTGCCTAATAAAGTTTGTATGCATCCTTTCTGAAGAATATCGCTTGTTGGATCCAACTTAAGCTCCAATGTCCTCGATCCTTTGTGACTTTGCCGAAGCCTTACATCACCTATATCGATTTTGAACTTCGTTAATTTCTTAACATCAAGATCCTCTGGGAGCACACTTGGATCGATAATGGCCACATGCAAAGTGCATAGATTCTTCATGTTATTCAACTCAATAAGCTTAGCATTAGTTGATGGAGTTTGCTCCACGGCATTCCATCGATCAAAGCTATTCTCCATATACAACTCCTCCAATTTCATCAAGCTTCCAAGCACACCCGGTTCGATTATCTCAAGTCGTGAGCAATGGTTTAAGTCTAACAACCTCAACTCTACCAATTGTCCGATTTCGTTTGGCAATCGTTGAATTTTGGAGTTCACAAAGCTGAGAATATATAACCCTCTTAGCTCGCCAATCATGGCTACATCCTCTAATGAACAACCATCGAGATACAAAGTATGTAAGTTCTCCAAGAACTGAAACGGCGAAGGTGAACAAGTGAGACGGACTTGAGAAAGATGCAAGACCATGAGCTTTCTCATTGAGTTGAAATATGAATTAGGGACCTTAAGAGATTCATTGTTTGTGAATAGCAAAAAGATCTGCATTTTAGGGCAATCTAACTCTTTGGGAAGCTCCTTCATGTCAACAAAGGGAAAGCATGCCGCTGTACAACTTTTGAGCTCATCCTTTGGTAACCCTATCGCCGACTTATCATTATCTTTGAACACGAGAAAAGGGTCATCTTTTGAAGCGATCGAGGCAACAAATCCACGAACCAAGTCATGTATCTTGAAACCATCAACATCTTCATCGTCTACTAACAAAAGCGAGGAGGCTTTCAAGGTTCGGATCAATGAGCGCAACCTATTTCTAACTTCTTCCATGTTGCTATCTTCTCGAAATAACCCCAAACCCACACTGTACCTCACCAAGTTTTCAATAGAGGGCTTAGAGACACCATAAACAACACAGAGTCGTAACAATGACTTTACCTCCTTGCCATCCTCCCCTTTCAAACGATCATAACTCAACCGTAGCATCTTATTTATGCTCGCACTTATTCCTTTATTTGTAGACTTCTCAATTTGTCTCAAAACATCCTTCCATTCATAAAATTCAGCGTCCTTAAAGATATTCGCCATTGCAATAATTAGGAAAGGCAAACCTGCACATTTGTCGAGTGCTTCATCCACTAGGGATTTGAACGGATCATCATGAGCCTTGTCTCCCACCGTCCTCTCAAACAATCTTCTTGCCTCTTCATCCTTTAGCCCTTCAAGGCGGAAGTCCCTGTCGCAGCCCATTTCCCTTCGCAAAACATCTCGAAATCTTGACGTCAGCAACAACTTGCATCCTATGACTTTGTTGTCATGTCCGCAAGGAATGCCCACTAATTTCAAGTCAAGCCCCTTCCATAGGTTGTCCAGTATTATGAGGACCTTCTTTTTCTCCTTCTCCTCTTCTTCCAACCTTGTGCTTAGATGCTCAGCTCGCGAATTGACATACTCTACATCCTTTATGTCCAGGCCCAGCGCGTGCGCAATCTCTCCTTGAATCCTCTTGATGTCTTGATTTTCCGACACGTCAACCTTAGCGACCCAATCAAACGAATTCTCTTTCTTTATTCTCTTTCCGGCTTCCACCAATAGGGTGGACTTGCCGACCCCGCCCATCCCATAAATCCCGACCACTCTATTGTTGTTATCAGCAAAAGCGGCCATGATCTCCCGCATGATCAATTCTCTGGAATTGACGATGCCATCGTCCTTAAGCTCAATCGATGTCGAGGCCAAAGAAGGAAAGGTCGTCGCAGTGGCCGACTGGACGAAATCTTTGTCCTCTCTCCTGGCCGGAGTCGAAGCAGCAACGTCCCCTGGAGCAGGACCGTTGAAGTAGATGTCCTTGAATTGACTGCAATCTTGAGTGAGTTGCTTGATGTCCTCGATCTTGTCCTTGGCCTTCCTGCTGAACTGATAGCGACAATTGGGGTCAGGAAGGCACCCGTAGCAGCAATTCTTACTCACCTTTTCGAAGTCGTCCGACAAGTTTCGCGCCTCATTCAAGGCCTTCTCAGCACTTGCCTGCCACTCTGTGATGGTAGTGTAGACATTCCGGAGATTTTTTCTGGCCTCTTCCACTGCATTTTGGATCCTCTCAGCCTCATACGCCAGCTTCCCAACTTCCTTCTGAAGATCCCGGGCGTAGCCCTTGGAGGAGATCACGTATCCGAATTGACGCTTGATGGGAACAACTACCCGCTTCAAGACATCCCACGCAATAGAAACAACAGGATCGATCGACATTTTTCCTTTTCTTTTTTTTTTCTTTTTTTTTTTTTAGAAAGAAAGAGCGATAAAACGGGGAGACAGGAGAGAGAGAATGATGAAAAAGAGCAGCAGACAGTGAAGAAGAAGAAGAAGAGGAGGAAGAATGATGGGGCCCAGGAGAAGAAAGAGCGAAACAGAGCACGAACAACGAGAGGCGAATGAGGGAAAGAGATTTGAGTGCAAAAAGGGATGAAGGAAGAGGGACGTCGAAGAGCAGTCAATCTAAGTATGAAAGAGCTTGGTAATCTAGCCTTAGTTGATGCCCTAACTAAAATTAATCAAAATATTGGACAGCTGAAAGCTTGGAAGCAGAGTGTTCCTAGTAGAAACTGGTCAAAAATAAAAATTAAAAAAGACAGCTCTTGGTCGCCTCAATCAAGACAGCAATAAGATGGTGGAATTATAAAAAATCGAGTTTCAGAAAAGGTTTATTTTCTTCACGTTAATATTCCTTTAGTTGACCACTCACCATTTATGAAGCACGGATATGTTGCAGCAGCTTCCGTGTCGTGTCAACACCCTCTGACACGCTCGAATATGTGGTCAATAAATGGTCAATTCTTCTCGATACGTTCCGACACAAGTGTCCAAAAGACGATGGAGGGTGGAGGTGAAGGCAAGGGAGCAGAGGCGAGGCTGCGAGTGATGGTAAGGCCGCGAGCAACGGTGAGCCCGCGATGGCAAGGGAGGGTTAGAGGAAGAGCAAAGATGGATGCGACCTAGAGAACCGCAACTATGATGCCACGATGGAAGGTCGACGGGGAGGTTGCGGCTGTGAAGGAGGAAGAGCTAGAGGCGAGGCGATAAGCAATTGTGATGAGGATTGAGAGAGAGCAGAGATCAAGTGGAAGAGGGTCGTGTAAGGAGGATGAGGCAGTGGCTGCTAGGGTTTTTTAGGGAGGAGACTCAAAAAGAATTAAAAGTGGGGATTCTAATGAACGTCCCGTGATTTTTTCTTTTTGGAGGGAGGGAGAAGTGACAGGTGATGGGAGGAAAGAAACGAGGGAAAGAAAAGTGAAATAAAGTTGGGAGGTGGGGGCTGGGTGGTGGGGGCAAAGAAACGAGGGAAAGAAAAGTGAAATAAAGTGGGAAGGTGGGGGCTTGGTGGTGGGGGCAAATAAATGAGGGAAAAAAAAGTGAAATAAATTTAGAGAGTGGGGGTTGAAGGTAGGCCCAAGGGGGCCTTTTTTTTACCAAAAAAATAAGTAAGTGAGGCTAAAAAATGATTTTGGAGAATAAAAATACTAAATGTTGGATAATGATAAATTTTGGTCATTGTATAAGATCATAAATTTATTTAAATAAGTTGATTCTAATTTCTTGTTAGTCATTAGTTTCATCAATAACTTTCATTAAAATTAGAAACATGTTTCCAAAGATGGATATGCATTAATTATGAATATGTCGAATTTCCTATGAATAGATTTGCTAATATTATTAGTGTAAATTCATTATAGACTCTTTTTTATTATTTATTTATTTGTGAATTTTAATCAAATTAATTAAGAATAAAAATATTCATTTAATATACAACGTGTCCTAACATGTCAAAATTCTCTATTTTTTAAAATTGATGTGTTGGCGTATCGTGTCATGTCGGTGTTACTTAGTCACCATCACTGGTGTCTGGGCCTCCACAACACCAATGCCTAAATAGCGATCTAGTATCGATCCTTAGGTGTGAGAAAATTGGGCATAATAATAGTAAGAGTTCCAAAACTTTCATACGGCATTTACTTAAGTGCTAAATTTTTTTTTCCCTCACTTGAGTATCAAATCAGAGAAAAATTCATTACTTGAGTGTCAATTCCGACCAAATGTCCTAAGTGGAATTTTTTGTACCTTTTGAATGTTTTTGAATTTTTTTTATTTCCATCTATATTTTGCTTTTCTTTTTTGTTTTTTTCTTTAGGGCCAACGAGGGTCACTAGCGACCCTCACCCGTCATTACCGCCTCACCCAGATTGGGGGAGGGCCGCCTCACCCTCGGCCATGAAAGCCTTGGTCGAGGCCACGGGGCCCTCGTTGGCCGTTAGGCGACCACGAGCAACGCCACCTAAAGCAGGCGAGGGTCATCGCAGCCTTGCCAACAGTTGACGAGCCCCCAATGGCCTCGCCCAAGGCCTTTGTGGCCAAGGGCAAGGCGGTCGCAGCCTATAAGGGTCATCGGTGACCCTCACCGACCCTAAAAAAATTTCAAAAAATATAATAAAAAAATATTTAAAATATTAAAATAATTTCTAGCGGTCACATAAGTTTTTCCGACAGGACAAATCAGAAGTGACACTCAAGCGATCGACTTGTCAAATTTGTGGCAAGCAAAAAGAATTTTGGTATTCAAGTGAACACCGTATGGAAATACTGGCACTTATACTGTTCTCATCCACAGAAAATAGTGAAAGTAACGAATGCTACGCCCCCGTTGTGACAAAATGGTCTCCTTGGTTGATCTCTTTGCATTTTAGAAGTCAAATTGCAAGCGCATAATGCCTTAAAAAGATCTATAAAAAAAACAGACGATTAACAGCTGTTAAAAAAAAATGGTAAAGTTCTTCATGCGGTCTGTCATCATCGATATAATAAAGTTTAATTAATAAAGAGAACCAACGGACAAAGGCAGGTCACACTCATGCGACCTGTATTTCTTTCTAGCGGTGGCAATGTGGGCTGTAATCCAATTTTCCAGCTCTAATTCAGTATGACCCAGGGGAGGGCCTTCCTCGCCCAACACCGACGAGGGCCACCCTTGCTTGAGCCGGCTTCCCTCCGTTGTTAATAGAGGGAAGAGAGAAGAAGAAAAAAGAAAAGAATTTTTTTTTTTAAAAAAGGACAAAAATGCCCTTCAATCATAGAATCGGGATAAATGTGTCATAATTGATAAAGTTTTTGAGATTTTTTGTGTCACCGAAAAAAATTCGGGGTAAATTTATCACATTAGGTAAAATTTAGGATTTTTTGTGGCTTTTATCCTTTATTCAATGTAGGAGATTTACAATATTCAAAACTTGAGATTAGCCTGGATAAATTGAAAGTTATTAACTGAGCATCCTCATTAGTACTAGTGATATAATGGTTTAGAACCTTAACAAAGACCCAAACCACAAAAAAGGAGGAGGAGACGACCATGAATTATGCAGCTCGATCATCTCACCTTAGTTAAGGCCTTAGCTAAGCGCCGGTCAATTCCTTGGGAAGCTGGACGTTTGGTAGGACATTGCTCCAAATCATCATCACTAGCCAAAAATAACAATAAAAAATGACCGACCTCCGTCTTCTCAATCAGGACAACAATGGTCGACTTAAATTGACTTCTTTGCTTGATTTCTTCGCATTATTAAATTTTAATGGCAACCCATCAATTGGCTTAAAAAAACAAAAGACTACCAGCTGTTAAAGTACGAAAATGATTCGGCTTGGATTATCACTTGTTTAATAAGTACATTTTATAATCTGTCATTATCATCATGATAATATATAATTATGAGAACAAATGGAGGACAGGTTATGCCCATACATGCATGCGATTAATACTTTCATCGATATTTGTATGTGGGCGCTAGTCTGAATCAAAACTAGGTGATGATTAGAATTTTGAAACGTATGCAAACCCTTCAATGATTAATTGAGACCTAGTTGATATGACAATGCTAGCACCTAGAAAGAGAAGTTCTCTGTTCTAAACGTGTAGTGAATTAGGTCTTTCTCATCCTATCAGTTGTTATATATGTCAAAACAGTTGTATTTTATTCGATGTCACGAGAGACTCGTAATATTCAAAACTTGAAATTAACCTGGATAAATTGAAAATTATTAGCTAAGCATCTTCATTAGTATTAGTGATATAATGATTTAGAACCTTAATAAAGACCCAAAGCACAAGAAAGGAAGAGGAGATGAGTATAAATTATGCAGCTCGATCACCTCACCTTAGTTAAGGCCTTAGCTAAGCGCTAATCAATTCCTTGGGAAGCTAGACGCTTGGTAGGACATTGCTCCAAATCATCACTAGCCAAAAATAACAATAAAAAATGACCGCTCTCCGTCTTCTCAATCAAGACAACGATGGTCGACCTAAATTGACTTCTTTGCTTGATTTCTTCTCATTATTAAATTTAAATGGCAACCCATCAATTGGCTTAAAAACAAAAAAGAAAAAAAGACAAAGACTACCAGCTGTTAAAGTACCAAAATGATTCAACTTGGATTATCACTTGTTTAATAAGTACATTTTATAATATGTGATTATTGAGATGATAATATATAATTATGAGAACAAATGGACAAGAACAGGTTATGCCCATTCATGCATGTGATTAGTAGCATCTTTAATCGTTTTCATAATATTAATATTTCCATCGATATTTGTGTGGGTGGGCCTGTAGGGAAGCAACACAGGGTGACGATTAGAATAAGAAATGTTTATAAAACCTTCAAAGAAGATGTATTTAGTAAATGATTCGACTTTAAATCAGTGCTCATCTGCTTTATACGGTCTATCATCATAGATATAACAAAAGAAATTAATAAAGAGAACAGACGGGCAAGATCAGGCTACATTTGCGTGACTTGTATATCTAGAGGTGGCAATTTTTATAGAAACCTATTTTCCAAATGTTAGTGTGACAGGCTGTGTATGGATCACTTAAAGTTGTAAAAAACATTTGAAATGAGATTAAAACGGCAAAACACAACTTTAAGTGAGTCATTTGGATTTGCATCATTTCCATATTCAACCCATCTTGAGTTTAGTAAAATGAACAAATACTATATTACGACTATAATGGGGAAAATCTCCTTTTGATGCCTCCCAATACTATTTAATTGACAGTTGAAGATGGTAATAGTAGTATCATTCGCTAGATTATGTAGCAATTGTCTTCTTATTCATTTTTGTGAGGGGGCTTGTGGGGAAAAAAATGAACCTCAATTTTCGAAATGGTATAGAGATCAAAACGGCTCTTAAGCATAAAATGGCCGTGCTTTTTGTTCTATATATTGAATAGCAACTTTTGTTAATGTTCTACTTATTGACATATTAAGACTCGGGCTAACTTATATCTAATTAGTGTTGTCCATTAGTTGAAAATAAGTCTTGAACTTTTGTGTATTATCTTTAAAAAAAGAATAAGTTAATTTTACATTGTGTATCGTTTCTTAAGAGAATGACAATGTTAATGTGCAATTATCATATTATTCTTCATATTCAATAATTGTGAGATAGAGTAAGTGTAATTTTTTGATTGTGAAGAACAAGTGTATTTTGTATTCTGCACTATTTCCTAAAAAAATTAGAATTTTATGGAATATTTGACAATTATTCTGAATTAGATATTAGAAGGTAAGAGAATTACTGATTACTTGGGAATATTTTTAAATATGTACGGGTTTTCCATGGAGTTTTATTTGTAACAGTGTGAGGTTGAATGGGCCATTAGTTTTCTTTATCAATAGTGTGGTCTTTAATATATATTTCATCGAACCTTTATTGTAATTTCTATACAATGTCTCACACTCTATTTCATTTCATACCAAAATTTGCCATAGGAATTTTAAAGCATGAAACCGTCAATATTTCTCTAATTTGACATGAATGCCTATACAGCTTGTACGTAGTTAAAAAAAAAAAGTAATGACAAATATTCAGGATATATTTAAGAAGAATAACTAACTTGAAGTGGAAACAAAGGCAAAATACATTGAAATGAATGTTTGGAATAATATTTAAGAGCATAGTCTTAGATATGTGCAATAAACGGAGATGTTACTATCAATGTGAGCGAGTGCGTGGTATCCAATGACTTTGCTCTTCACGTGATTTTGATTGTCATTATTGAATCTCATTTTTCTAAACTGTGAAATGCGGATCTTATTTGTGCCTTTTAAGGCTTTTTTTTTTGTCTTAAACACTCTGAATTGAGGCTCATAATAATTGTAATCAAATGAAAGATTCCCTTTTGCATCATACTTTCCCCGATTCCAAGATTAGCTTTTGCTAGGAACACTGTTGCCTAGTGCCTTCCACAATGTTTAATTCACTAATTGGTTGGTGACCGTGTGCGCCAAGTTGGATTATGATGTAAAAAAAGGGTTCATACTCCTTGGATACCCAAAAAAATAAAGGTAAATCAGGCATGAGGACGAAAGGGAAGGACATTCTTGCTAGAAAGCAAAGAGTCTCGCACATATTTTTCTGAGAAGTGGGCCACAAACCTGAATGAAAAGCAAAAGAGGTTGCACGGATGAAGATACCTTAAAACTAAAGTTGGACCGTCATCTTAATTAAGTCTTCATAATAAGCCCACTCCATTTTAGGCCTTTGAAATGTTGGTCAGCCCAATTCACTTTAGGTCACTAGTAGCACCATAAGACGTCCCTAATATTTTATGGTTGATAACCAAACAATTGAACCACAGAAAAAACGACATGTTGCTTCATGTAAGAAATAATGAAGAAAAACAGTCAATTCTCCAAATGTTAAATCTAAATCCCAAAGCTCTCGCACTTAAGAAAGCCGTTGGGGCGCATAGATAGCTATTGAACTCCACCAATCATGATATGTCTAAATACACGAGAGTCACGATTCTCCTATTTTCTTGAATATTTTTCTTGATGAATCCATAAGGAATAGCTTGACATACGCATGTTTGAACCACCAATTTTGACATTAGCATAAGCTGATGAGAGAAGCACAAACGATATAGATTGCTAAGTTGAGTAGCTCTAAGGAGCAATCTTAAACTAACAACGAAAGTCATCGATCTTAACCTAGTTGCTTGTCACAATCTATCTTACAGAAATTAGACGTTAAATTTGTTTTCGGAAGAGGTGGGAATGGGGCAGGGCCAAATTCCGGGCGAAAGAAAGCTACCTGAAGCAAGGTAAAGGTGCACCTTGGATTAAGCTGAGAACTTTGAAGAAAATAACAGCCACATGCTTTCCTACACAAACCAATTCAACTTAGCAAAACTAACTTAAAATATGAGGCAATATAGGTAGCGTCAATTTGTAATTGGAGATATGCCATTGATCAATTAAGCTCGGGATCTCAGCACGTGTCTCTTCATAACAAGTTGGCTAGATCACCAACTGGAAAAAAGGGATGCTCCAATTCAAATTCGCTGGCTCAAGAGCAGCGGGATGCCTTTACTATAGAGCCACGGATAACCAACTCAGGGCTACTCTGCATCTCTACTGTTTGCTCTCTTATGTAGTGAGATGTTTCGCTAATAAAAGAGCGTGATGTGAGCAGAAAACATGGCTTATGAAATTACAAATGTCGCCCCGTCGAGTGGGTGGATTCATGGATCCTTAGTTTCGCCGTCCAAGGCGAAGCGGAAAGTCCATAACAGGCCAACATGTCCACAGGTTAAGAATGATGATGGTGAAAAGCCAACTCGAAAGACAATTATGAGATTGATTGCAGTTTAAGTGCATTAGTTGCCAAAGGGTGGACCTATGAAAGTTGATCAATCAGCCGAAGTTCTTGCAGGATCATCAGCCGTATATTTTCGTTTCTTGCTATACTGCTCAATTTACTGGCAAATGAGCAACTTAATATTCAGGTGTTGAGAATAATTTGAGGACAAAAGCTATAACGTGATGCGTGATGGGGTGAGTGATTCTAGAACGGAAATTTTTCAGAGGGGATTTTTGTGATTAAGTGTGTGGAGTAGTGTATACGGGAAAGAAACAAAAAAGAATGCATCGATGGTTCTGAATTGGTCGATGGACCGACATTGGGATGCTACCGCATCATAATGGCACGTAATTTCAAAATACAAAGAGAGGCAACGGGTGAGTTTAATTTTTCAGAAGACTTCTAAGATTCTAATCTTTCCAATAACGCTATGTCAAGTGAAGTAGATTACTCTCATCCATTTTCAACATAGACATACTCTCATCATTAATCTTCTCTTCAAGATTCGTCATTCTCTAAAGATTCACTCTCTCTCTCTCGCCTCTACTAGTTGAATCTTCTCCTTCAACTTCTCCTTATGAGCCATCAACATCTTATATTACTTCTTTCTTGTGACCAGAACTTTCGGGGTCTTTGCTGGAAGCGATACACGATCAAGCATCAAAAGCAATGACTAAATTCCACGGTAGGATCTGCAATATCCTTTCGAAACAAAGCAGGTTCCGATGTGAATGGAAACAAAACATGAGCATCAACGATATGTCAGATTTTTTAATTGAATGATGAGAGCATACGAGCAATCGTTCGATCGTAATACCGCAATTGCGAAAACTCTCTTGATTGCTTGCGAATCTGAACTGTATTACTCGAAGCTTCCCCTAAAGCGACATATTCGGGCATTGCCATCAATTTGCACGTAATCAGTTGAAACAACGCGCATAAAAATAGTTAGGAAAGAATGATATTTCATCTCTTCGAGTTTTCCCACAAATTAACAAGGCATTGTCCCAATGCTTCAAATTTTAGGGCATTCGTCAATGAGAGAGGGAAAAAAAAAAAAAAAAGCCTCAAATTGAAACTCCAATCAGTCGTCCAATCTTCAATGTGGACCTCCTCTTCAGAGTCTTCTTCGTTTCTATTTTCTTGTTTGATGATATCTGATAGCTTTCGGATGCAAAAAACGACATGTTTTTTTTTTTTTTTTTTTCTTTTTTTTTGCGTTACTCGGCTGCCGAATAGATTTACAATGACAAGTAAGCCGCTACGTATGCTATTTAACGGTAATTTCAACGGAAGGAGTACACGTGCTTCCATGATCCATTTTAAAGTTGTTTTTTATTATTTCAGAAAATGTGGCGTAAAATGAAGTGGGAGTGCCAATTTAATGGATTGACTAATTTTAGAAGGGGAAGAGCTTTTTCTTTCCGCCCTTGTTATTATTTTTGATTTAGTGAAAATCGACAGCACTAAGTAAATTGTCGAATTTCTCCTCCAAAAAATGGTCTTGGATTATGATTTTATCACTCGCCTTGGCATTTATGATATCTTGATTAGCAATTGAATTTAAAAATACACTGAAGATACATGTGATGTAAACTATTTGTATCGTTTATGTATGTGTATATCTAAATATTATGATTTGCGCAATATAATAGCTTAGTAATGTAATAACTACCATAGAACTATTTTTTTGAATTGCTCAAAAACCTTTTAAGAGCTAACACAATTAAGAATACGTGGGAGTAGACATGAGTTCTTGTACATTATATTAGACTTTATCTTCTTCTTCTTTTTTTGTAAACTAAGTATCCATGACATTTTCGGCCAGATCATATCCAGACTTCTAAATGACTAAATTAAAGGACAAAAGGCAACGAGAAAAATCCTAAAGAGTGAAAACCGGCATTAACAAGTTTTTGGTGGAGCAACATCCGACAATCGGCCCGCGCAAAGTGCAGCAAAGTAGGGATGGCAGAAGGGCTTGTCGGTCGGGGCCCAGTACGGCCCAGATCATTTCGTGCCATCTCTTTTTTTTTTTTTCATGCCCTTTTTTGTTAATTTTTTTAGGCCCAGCAGAATTTTTCTTTTTTATTATTAATCTTGGAAAAAGACAATTCTACGGTGGAGATTCTTGTCAAGGGAGTAGATTACGATTCAAATCAAAGATGAAAGTGCTTAGGAGCTAAGGAAAAAAAATGCTATAGCCCACATCTTCAAGTTGGTATCAGTAGAGAGTTGCTTTGTATTGTGTTGTTAGATTCTAGTTTCCATCGGAAAAACACTCCAAAAAGCGACATTGATCAAACACTTGCATTTCTGCTAAAGTATTCCCCACAAATTGACATGGTAGTGCCCGATTGTTTTGAATTTAGGGCTTTTGTCAACACCGAAAAAGCCCCAAACCCAAGCTCTAGTCGGTGCTCGACCTTCATGGCAAAGATCCAAGTGGCCTTGTTTCATGCCAAGGTTGCCGAAACTCATAATCCTCCAATTCTGTTGTTTCAGGCCAACCCTTCTTCGTGAATTGGTCTTTCCTCTGACCTGACTACGATGATACTGAAGAGTAAAATAGCTTCGAATTCTAGATTTGTAGTGGTGGGAGGCGATGAGGATAGATAGAATTCAGGGTGACCTTATAATGGCAGCACCTTAGGCTATGGCATTTTACTGTGAAATATCACGCTTTGGGATTGGTTGTGCGGGCATGAAAGAGGCAAGATTTGAACTTTATGTTTCCTATCGCATGTATTTATTATTATTCTGCTTTGATCTCTTAGATGTTTTTTTTTTTTCCTCTTTTTCTCATTTGAGCTTTTAAACCTTCCATAACTTATTTTATTTGCTTTCCTTGGAAGGGGGTCTAATACTGAGATATCACACAAAGAAGCCTCATTATTACCATCATCATTGACATCATCGATCACAATCATACTTTATTTGTATGATGAAATTTGAGCCTTCGCTATTTTCATTTTCTTCCTCACTATTCTCATAATATTTACATTTTCGGCGCTCAAACTCATCAATTCAAAAGATTCTTACACTAACGTGTAAAATCAATTAAATTTAGATGGATCAAGTGGCATTTGATGAGGTTCATCATTCACAATTCATTCTTTGGCATCCTTAGTCCATCTTTTCAAAATATAGGAAAATGGAATTCTCTTAACCACCAATATGTTCCTATTCAACACATGCAATGCATGGCGACACAACCACAATTTTGATTCAAATAATTTATATTCACAAGAAATTGATTAATCTACGGGGTTAAATCTAACGAGATGTTCATATTGAATCCCCATACACAATCCATCGAATGTAATACTTGAAATGTACTTGGAGAGACATTCCAAAAATTTTTCATTAAACTTTTGAAAAATGGTATCAATATAGATTGAAGCAGCATTTGTCAAGATTCCATTATATGAAATTTGCAATTTGAGCTTCTCATGATAACTGTAATCATCTTAAATTTCAATTTCTTTCATGTGCTTCAATTGCTCTTCATGATGTTGAACAAATTCCACAAGGGTCAATATCTAATTCGAAATATGCTGGAAGACATTATCAACACCCGAGAGCGCGTGAGCGCACACGATGCCGGTGGTCACCACCTGTATCAACGCATTCTTTCTCCGCTTGCCCACGCTCCTGCAACCAAAACCCGCCAATCAACGGCCACATTACACGCACGCACAAAAAAGTACTCGATCGGAGACCTCGCCGCTCCGAAAAAACCCTAAACCAAACGCACTTGTCCTGGTCCCCCTCGTAGTAGAACATGGCGAAGGGGATGACGAAGAACACGAGCACCTCGTCCACGATGTAGATGGCGAGCCACAGATCCTTCATCGGGAGGGTGAGGCTGCAGGCGCCGTTGTAGATCGCGTGGCGGCAGGCCTGCCGGTTGGCAACGTCGGCGGGGAGCGTCAGGATGGAGATGGCGGCCACGGAGAGGCCGAGGACGACGACGAGCTTGGGGAAGTAGGCCTGGTTGGCGTCGTCCGGGTGCTGGTAGTTGACGAGGAGGTAGACATTGAAGAGGAAGACGAGGACGCACACGACGGCCGCGACGATGACGAGCGCGAGGTTGAAATCCCCCATCGCTCTCGCGAGAGAGAGGCCGCTCCGCCTCCTCTTACCGAGGCCAGCAACCGATCGATCCGGCGGAGAGACGGCGGCGGCGGCGGCGACGGCGGCGGCGGGGCGGGGGGAGCTCGCGAGCCGGAAGGTTTCGAAGCGGCGACAATGGCGGATTCTCGCGGATCGGAACGGGGAGGCCTCTCGAGGGAAACGCAGAGGCTGAGGAGAGAGAGAGGGGAGGGAGAAGAAAGAGAGGGCGATGATGCGGTTGAGTTGGGGAGGGGTGGATTTACGAATTTGTCCCCCGGGAGATGGGGGAATGGCACGGGGTCGTTCGGGAAAAGGGGCGTAGGTGGGTGAGGACATAACGGTAAATTGAGGGGGCGGGGCTCATTACACAATTCGAAACCAGCCTGTCCCAACGCTAACGGAGAGATATGGCGATTTTTAATTTATTTTTTTTTTATTTTTTTGGTGTGAGGAAAAGAGGTCGTACGCTCCGCTCCGTCGCAGAAGACGCGGAACGGAGCGGAGGCGGCGAAGCTCGGGAAGGGCGCTTCTGAGAGTCGCCGCTGAATCGCGACGGTGGTGAAATTATCATTTTTGACTATTTATTTTGGGATAAGTCACGTGAATTTAATTTTTTAATTTATTCGATAAAATTCATAAATTTCCTTTTTGTTTAATTGTATTTTTACAATCATATGTTTTTTTTTTTTATGTTAATGGAACGAACGAAGATACGTAATATTAATTTTATATCAGATCACTATTGACTAGACTAAGTAGAATGACAATTTTTTCTCGTGATAGTTGTGTGGATAACAAAAATGAAAACGACAAAAAAAATAAAAATACAAGCAAGAGCCCATTCAAGAGACACAATTCGCTAGTGCACGGGAGTGGAGGGATGGCTAGGCTTAGGTGATTGTTGCTGCATTGTTAGAGTAACCTAAGGGAGGGATTGAGCCCAAATGATGGATCCAATAAGTTCCTATCAATAATCATGCCCGTAGAAACATTAAACTAAAAGCCCAAACAAAAGGAGCACCTAGGACAAAAAAGTGCATATGCAAATAATGAAGATCCATAAAATTGAATTATTTAAGATACTTGTGCCCATAAAAATTGCGGAGCCACCCATTAATTATGATGCAACTCTACATAGAGTTCCTCCATGATATGAATTATCACTTGTTAATCACTTATACTACCCCAAACATCTAACTGCATTTTCTAACTGAAATGAAATATTACTATTGAAATTGCATTTAATGGTTCTAAGGTAAAACCTAGAACCTGAGAACCTGAGAATCGGATTGGTAAGAATCGTCTCATTTTAATTTTTAGGATATGCGGGGTAGGTATCAAGTTCCATAATTAGGAAATCTATTCTGATAAGTAGGTTCAAGTTTCCGGTGGAAATTAAAACCAGGAATGTGGAACTTGAAACAAGTTTGTATTTTTTTATTTTTTATTTTTGTTCTATATCTTCATGTAATCGTGTAGTATTTTCAGCCACATCCAATGACAAGTGTATAATTTAAAACCACTAATTTGAGTTTCTATTTTGAGCGATATTCATGACATAGACTATAATTTCGTTAATATTTCATGATTTTCATATGTATAAATGTGAGTTATATTAGTGGATTGTAACAAATGATGGTCATAAGAGGTAATGGTTTAATTAATAGTACATGTGAAATTTTGGTAGACTTTAGAACTAACCCTAAAACCTATGACAGGGGAACCAACCTTATAAGTTGGCATTCGATTTCAGCTTGATTGCGTTTGGGGCGTTTGCAGCTGATACTGCACCTATAAGAATTTCTTTCCCCATCAAAGGTGGTGAATTTGACTTGGACCAACCCACAGCAGGCTTTGCATCTATTCCAGAAGCGATTGAGGTCATCCGCCAAGGAAAGGTTGGTGTGCTTTCTACATTACATTATCGAGCTTATTTTAATTTTTCATCCATGAATGTCTATGTCATGGTTGGAACTGAATTCCAGATCGTATTGGTGGCGGACGATGAGGACGGAGAGAATGAGGGTGATCTTATACTGGCAGCAGAAAAGGCAACGCCTGAGGCTATGGCATTTATTGTGAAGTATGGCACTAGGATCATTTGCGTGAGCATGAAAGAGGGAGATCTGGAGTGCTTGCAACTTCCTTTGATGGCGAGTGATAGGGAAAATGAAGAGAAGCCTCGGACTGCGTACACCATGACTATGGTATGTAATTCTACATTTGTTGTCCAATCCGTGAAATTTTTCTCAAAACTTTTTTGACGATAATTGACTGGTAGGGAAAATTTGAACTCTCTCTTTCTTATTCCGTGTATGTATTGTTATTCTACTTTGGTTTCTTAGAGGTTTATGTACTTAAGAAACAACCCTTTGGAGAATAAGACACTTCAAATTGTTACTTGTCCCTAGTCAATAGAGATCTTGATGTGTGAAGTAGGAAATTAATATTATGAAAAAATGATGAATAATTCCCACTTTCTTTCATACTTTAGTAGAACAATATTGTTTTCTTCAACTCTTGACGTCCTAAAAGCCTTCGATCAACTTAGTTATCTGTGTCATGACATCTGATTGGCTTTTCTCTTACCTTGTAATGGATGGTAATTAAGAGATATTGTTATAGGATGAAAAGCATGGGGCAACTACAGGCGTATCAGTGCGTGACAAGGCAATGACAGTTTTGGCTCTTGCATCTAGAGATTCAAAACCTGAAGATTTCAATAGGCCAGGACACATTTTCCCGTTGAAGTACAGGAAGGGTGGTGTCCTGAAAATAGCTGGGCATACAGAGGCTTCCATTGACCTAGCTATGTTAGCTGGAATGGAACCTGTGGCAGTTCTTTGTGAGGTAGTGGATGATGATGGCTCCATGGCAAGATTACCTAAGCTTCACAAATTTGCGCAGCGAGAGAATTTGAAAATTGTATCTATTGCTGATCTAATCGGGTAAGTATTCTCTTCCTAGCAATCCAAATGCAAATAGTTCTTAGGAGTCAAATCCACATTCCAACTGCAACTTTTACTTCTTAAGTATTGGCATTTTTAGCCAAGATGTTTTCCAAGCGGCATCTCCCCTTTCTGGGAATGGATAAATTAAGGACCTTGGAACCCTTGGGGGTTGGGAAAAAGAGTCTCTATGGAAGGCTGTTGGGCTGTCATTTTACATAGCAAAAAGGAGAGAAGTATGAGCTGTTTTGGTCTATTCATGTCTCAAGTTTACTTCATTCTTTAAGCTTGCGGTTGTTATTCCACTCGTCGACACCATGCAGATCAATGGTTTACGTTCTGAAGAGTTGTTTCTCTCAATTTTTTATGTGTATGGCGGTGTTAGATTAGTATATGGGTTCCTTTCTTGCCCGATGTCTAACTATAGCATTTGGTTATAACTGGCTAGGTTTCTTCTCAAAGTCATGTCAATGAGCCCGTGACTGCTGTTTTTTTTTTTTTTTTATGTACAATTTCTTGTATTTACCTTGTTTCAAAACCCATGTCCAAATGTTAGTTGACTGTTAACTGAGGCAAAGTTTGAGGTGCATTCTCGGCATTATCACCAGGAAATGAGGATAGAAGGTCTAGATTGTATGTTGTATTCAGACCTGTATATTGAGAAGCTTCTTATACTGTGTGAGTGAAATGATTTGACTTCTCATTAGATGCATAAATTTATAGGTACTGCTGGAAAAGAGAGAAATTAGTTGAACATGCTGCCGCTGCAAGATTACCAGCAATGTGGGGGCCATTCATAGCCCATTGCCATAGATCGATACAAGATGGAAATGAGCACATTGCACTAGTCAAGGTAAGATAAATTATGAATTATTTGCTAAAACTGGCCAAAGAATTTTGGAAACCAATAAACACAGAGTTTCGAATGGTTTAATTGTAAATTTTCAGTCTTATTCGTGGCAGTGCCTTTTTCATCATAACTTCAATTTGCGCTTCATCTTATGTACTTCTAGTGCATGATTTTATTTTATTTTTTTATAGTATTTTCATTGGAACTGGTTGTACTAAGAAATTGATAATATTTTCTAAGTGGAACGCCATTATATTTGTATCGAAGTTTGTAAAAAAAAAATGTCTAATCATGTGTTAATCGTAAGTTCGGTGTACCAATTGGCAAACAACGTTATCTAGAGAGGAATGTTTGACATTAGGAGAAATAATGAAATCATGGAATAGTAATTTTTTTTCTACAGTTTGTGAAATGACTGAAAAAGATGCTGCATGTATCTGCAATTGATATAGGAATGCCGTAATTTTGATTAAAAATAGTGTTCTTAGTTTCCCTTATTTTATGTTTTATGCCCTCCCTTCAAATAGCCATATTTCTCTTCATGTGATTCATTCATACTCTGTAGTTTATTGTCTGAACAGGGTGACATCGGAGATGGTCAAGACGCATGAAGGAAGAGGCATAGGTTTGGGGCATAAACTGTGTGCCTATAACCTGCAGGACGATGGGCGTGACACCGTGGAAGCAAACGTGGAGCTCGGATAGCCCATTGACTCTAGAGAGTACGGAATTGGTGCTCAGGTACTTCTTCCTTTTGTGAGAAATTATTGCGAGAGGTCCTGCATAACTTGGCTTCTAATGAGGTTGGTTCATGGTCATTGTCATTATGCTTCATGGAATGGAGAAGATTAATAAACTAATATCGTTAATCGAAAATTAGAGGTAGTTGAATTTAAGTGATCGTTTCAGAAATTGTACATCATTTGCAGGGTTACCAGAGGAAGCTAGTGATGAAAGCAGAGCTTCAAATTATCATCTTTAAATGATGAGATTTGATTAGTACAAAGAATCACTCCACCATCAAACTTTTCCTAGCATTCAACGCCTTTGTATTGTTGCTTAACATATTGACTAATACTGCAGATGTTGCGTGACTTGGGATTCAGGACAATGAAGCTGATGATGAACAACCTGTCAGAGTATGTGGGGATTCTGGGAGTCCCTCTAGTAACTCCGACAACAAAGGAGAACAAGAGATACTTGGAGACGAAACGCTCCAAGATAGGGCACATCTATGGTATGGAAGTCAAAGGCCGCTTCAGCGATCTCATAAGCAAAAACGGCAAGCCGAGTGGTACCGTTTCTTCTGATCCAGCTGTCTCTGACTCATAGGACCTGCTGGATAGTTCGACTGCTAATGATTTATTCGGGGGGATACAAGCAAGTTCACTAATGGATGATGTTATTACTTTATTTTTTTATGCCCTAAGGTCAAGAACATTCGGATACTGCTGACCATGAGTTCTGGAAATTTATGGCGATTCGGTTTTATAATTATTACAAGGTTCATTGTTGTTCTATTGATGTCATTCATCCATTTTGTGAGGCGAAAGGGTGGAAGACTAGCCCTTTTATTGGAACTTCCTTTTGTGTTATTGATGGATGGCAAGATTTATTGTTTATTCACCTTTTCTTGAATCTATATCTACTGATCTCTAGAGACCATTGCATATTTCATGAAAACAGAGTTGGTGCAGGACATTCTTTCTTTCCTTTTCGGTGACCACCTCATTGGTAACAGATTACTTGAAGGAATATAAGTCTCTGTGATAGATCAACTCTCCATTCTACGTATTAGTTCAATTAATACTTTGTCAAATAAGACATTGCACACTAGTCTTAAAAAAAAACATCAGGAAATACATCACCATTCAATTACTTGCAGCGGATAAGTTTGCTTTCTTTGAACTAATTAACTAAACAAAACACAGTGACGCAAAGGTTTTTATGTAGGCGTACCAAGGTTCAAGCCTATGTCTTGGCATTCTTTTTGAAAAATTGGGACTTTGAGTTCAATATTATCAATTCTAACAAGCTCGATCACACAAACATCTCCTTCCTTTAGAGAAGTTCCTCTCTGAAATGCGCCCCAACCAGCAGGGAGCTTACCCGAGCCATGTTGTGGGTAGTACAGTAGCTTCACTGGCCATGATCCTTACGAATATTTAAGAAGTTGCGGTTTGCATTCTTCCATTGATACGTCCTTTTAAAACTCTGCCTGGGACAGTCTGCCGAGTTGATTTTTGATCAACAAATGATCTATGAGTAAGAACATAAAAGATATGATGACTAACACAAGTAATGTTAGCCCAGAACACGTGTATAATCTCATTGGCAAAGCCGAAACATGCAGGAGTACGATGGTACCTTACAAGAAGGTCATAGATTTCATTCCTGTCCAATTTTGCACATAACTATCATCTCAAGATCTTACCTTACCTCATTCTGCTTCAATAGATTATGTGACCGGATAACAACTGTGAAGGAAGGATACTATAGCCTGTACTTGTTGACTGCTTTGAAAAGGCGAATCTGTAGTACGCTTCAACCTTCCGAGCCTTGGTTGGTCAAAAAGAATTTTTAAGAAAAGAACTTGCAAGCCTTCCAGTTCGAAGTGTTTGAGAGAGTATGATCTTGAAGAAATGAGGTGTCTCCGGTGCAAAACTTTGCTGGTTTTCTTCATGTCCTCTCCGGCGACAAGAAGTCATCTCTTGAACACAAGGTGAGAAATGGATTGTAACATTTGAGTCTACCTAGTTCTGTGGGAGCCAACTTTATTAAATGAATCTTCAAATTGGAGAAGACATTCATTTCCGGGATAACAGCTAGCTTTGGGAAGCTATTCATATTTTCTATAGATGTTAACGGGTGACAACTGCCAGCTTAGCTTACAATACGATGAAGAAAGGTTGATGAACAAGTGAATGCTTTAGGAAGTTCTTTAAGAAGAACACCTTGGGAATCGAACGCACTAAAAGCAGGATGATGCCTTGGTTGATGGAAATTATATCAAGAATAATGTCAAAGATGTTAACACTTGTATGCTGCTTGTGAGATACCAAGACCGATATCGATAGAATTAATATACAAAGTGACATGTAAGATTTTTATTGAATATCTGAGTATGAAACATTTATTTATATATCGTGTTCTTGTGGTGTCTCTGATATATTACGCTTGCATTAATAAGTAATCAGTATGACCATTGCCACTTGATGTTCAGCCCAAAGATTTGAACAACGAGTGGGTCGACTAAGGTATTAGGCATAGAAACTCTTTCAGAGACTTGCTCGTGATCAATTAATTAACTAACGTTGATGGGGTCTAAGTGGGTCTAGCTTTGCGTGGTAAGCTAAAGAAGGGAATTGTTTGTCTTGGCCCGCTCTTTGCCCCTGTAGCTTGGCGGAGATCAGCAGACTATGCTGTGAGGCCAAACACCACCTCTAGGCATTAGAGATGATTATTAGAGATGATTAGGGTAAAAGCAAAGATAATTCCCTGAAACGCAGACCGGAATCGATCACGTTTAAGGTGGTCAACCTTATTATTTCCTCCGTCGAGTCCAGATTAATCTAGGTATTTAATAATATTATTGCTGGGAGAGTCTTACTAGTAATTCTTACAACTGAGAAATGGAAATTAGAGATTGGGTACCTGCTATAAATTGAAGAATTTTAGCCTTCGGACATTCCTTGGCCGTGAGTCCGCATTCTCACGGCGATCATAATTTTTTTTAAAGCTAATATTTAGGTAACATTCATGATTCTTTTGTTCAATTTCATTCATCGTCATAAGTTGAAAAGGTCAAAGACTCGTCCTCTTATTGGAAATTCCTCCTTCAACGTCGATGCTGGCTTTTCAAATTCATCCTCATTATTTCAGTTGAGTGATTACTATACTTCAATCCGAATCTACTTGTGTATTGATCACTAGAGAGCATCATTGCTTCACAAAAAGTGATGAAATATCCTTCGAGCATATAAATGAATTGACAAAGGTATGAAGGGTCTTTTATTGATTTTGGAAAGGAAAGTAAATGACAAGAAATTTAAAAGTAGGGGAGGTAATACAAGGGAAAGATAAGTTGTAGGAAAGTTAAGATAAAAAAAAAAAAAAAAGATGAGTTTGATTGATTGAGGAGGTTTACAATGAATATACTTGTGAAAATTATAACTATCTATAAACGGTTACATATGATGGTTACTGAATTCGAATAAACAAATAACTTCCTAATCTTTCATGCAGTTACAAGAAATTATACAGCAATCTCTTCCTATTAAGCAACACTTCTATAAGAAGTTACAAAATAACCATATGACGGTTATGTTCTAGCATCAATTCATTGTTACTGCCTTCGAGTTCCAACACTAAGTAAATCTGCGATGGTTGTTGATGATTTTGCTGACTAGTGAAGGTTCTCCTAGATAACTGATGTTTGGTGTTAGTGACTATATTAGAGAGTTGTTGATTGTTTTGACCAAACTATTTATCGACTTGGGTTCTCACTTGTCATTAATAATCAAAATTTGGTCATTTTTTTATGTCAACCTGTGCCCCTTTTAAAAGAATTGAATGATTAATCACTCATTCAACTTCAGATGGATTATCATCAAAAAGAAGAAAAAGACAACCAAATGTACGTAAATGATACAACAAACAATTATGCAAGGCTCAATAACAAATATTAAGCATTCAATGATTATGCGAGTTTCTTTCAACAGCAGAGACTTTGATAGATATCTAATGTCAAATGCTATTATGATCCTAGGCTAGTCTATTCAAGGAAGCAATTGCAAAAGATAGTCTTGCTTGCACCAATTAGAGTTGATGATAATGTATTTCAAGAAGTATGCTCGCGCAAACAACATCATCATCATCGAGAACTTCCATTTTGGGCAAGATGAATTTACTATCTTTGACTTTGAGGCTGATTTTCCACCACTGGCATTCGGCAAGGATATGCTATCTCGGATGCACTTTATAGAATATGAGTACATGGGAAATGAGTCGCCATTCATATTTGAAGACTAAAAAGGGGCCATCACAATTGGAACAAGGCTATACAAATTTGCTCCAACCCTTTGATAACCAAACCATGTCATACCATGCTTCCAATTCCACTGGCCAAATCCAGCCATTTGGAACCTCAGAAGCATCCTTTTTGCAAGATTCTCGCTATACTTTCTCAAGAACTTATTGGCATTCCTCGTGGATAAAGAACAAGACAACAATTCTTAAGGATCTGTTCTGTTGGTGTAAAAAGAACGTTCAATGAAATCAGCAATAGGTGCAAAATCAGGACTGCTTTGTGACTCTGTATGTCATACAAGACGAATTTGATGAGGCGTGTCCGGTGCAAAGCTACTCCAGCAACGGCGAGTCATCCTTGGACCAATGCTTGGAAGAGAAGAAGTTGGTGAAAGCAATTGGATATATGGATGGACTCGATCTTTGGTACAGACCAAGCTGCCTTAAAGTGAAGCATTTGCCTTTTGCTCTCTGTTCTTCAATCTTGTGAAGCGATTCAGTGGGAAAAGTGCAATTGAGAACATGACTTTGTGGTTAGTTGAGTGGATAAAACAATTATTGTCAGCTTTTTCGATTCTAAGGAGGATCTGATTCCAGTTCTTGAGGTTGAATAGATTGTGATACTAACCAGCGAGACAATGAACAATGCCCCAAAGCAGGGACGATTCTTGCACTCGGTATGCTAAACAAAAACTTCTTGGTGTTATGCAACCAGCTTGCACTCGCACTGCAGCAGATAGAAGCGGCTGGTAAGGACGTGCTGGTGTACCTCCGAGGGAATGAAGGAAGAGGCATAGGTTTGAGGGACAAACTATGTGCCTATAACCTGCAGGATGATGGGCGTGACACCGTAATATTAAATGTGGAGCTCGGATTGCCCATTGACCCTAGAGAGTACGAAATTGGTGACCCGACATTCCTTCCTTTAGTCAGAAACTACACTGATGTGAGAGATCTTGCATAATTTAGATTCTGAATGAGTTCAATTCATGGCCATTGTCGAGGATTAAGAAACTAATATATTAATCTGAAAGTAAAGGTAGTTGAATTTCAGTGACTGTTTTAGAGAATGTACATCATTTGTAGGACTAGAGGAAACTGGTAACTAAAGCAGAGCCTCAAGTTCTCATCTTCAGTGGACGAGATCTAATCAGTATAGAGAGTCACTCCATCATCAGAATTTTCATAGCATTTGAGGCATTCATATTAGCGCTTAACATATCAACTTACAGTGCAGATGCTGTGTGACCTGGGAGTCAGAACAATGAATCTGATGATGAACAACCCATCGAAGTACGTGGGGCTTAAAGGTTGTGGCTTGGCTATTGCTGGGAGAGTCCCTCTAGTAACTCCCATAACAAAGGAGAACAAGAGACACTTGGAGACAAAACGCTCCTAGATGGGGCACATCTATGGAGCGGAAGTCAATAGCCGCTTCTGCAATCTCGTCAGAAGTAAACAGCAAGCCGAGTAGTGCTCTTTCCTTTGATCCGGCTGTGTCATACTCAGAAACCGCTGGATAGTTACTGCTAATGATTTATTCGGCGGGAAATAAGCAGGTTCACTGACAGTTGGTGCTTTTACTTCATTTTTCAAAGCACTAAGGTCACTAGCATTGGGATACCTGCTGATCATGAGTTATGGAAATTTTATGGCGATTCAGTTTTATAATTATTATGAGATTCATTATTGTTCTATTGATGTCGCGCACCCATTTTGTAAGGTGAAAAGGTAAAAGACTAGCCCTCTTATTGAAACTTCCTTTTGTGTTATTGATGGCCTGCAAGGTTTATCCCTAATTCAACATTCCTTGGATTCTCTGTATTCATATCTAGAGACCATTGCATATTTCAAGATAATAGAATTAATGCAGGACAATCTTTCTTTCCTTTTCTGTGACCACCTCAATGGTGAAAGATTTTACTTCAAAAAATATACTAAAGTCTCTATTATTGATCAACTCTCCATATTGGCGATAGATAAGGATTGCTCATGACCTTTTATTTTATCGATCCGATGCTGTGCATGAGTTCGATTTATACTTGGATGAATAAAGATACAGTATGCGAATAGAATGGAAATAGGCACACAAGTACCCACAATTTTGGAAGATGCAATGTTCACTACTCTCCAAAAAACATCAGGAAATACATCACCATTCAATCACTTGCAACAGAAAGGTTTGCTTTCTTTGATCTGATTAACTAAACAAAAGATAGCGAAGCAGAGATTTTTCTGTAGGCATACCAAAGTTTACACCCAAATCTTGACATCCCTTCTGAAAATGGTTTGAGTTCAATATTATCAATTCTGACAAGCTCGAACAGACATCTCCTTCCTTCAGAGAAGTTCTCTGTGAAATGAGGCCCAACCGGCTGAGAGCTTTCCCGAGCCACGTTGTGGGTAGTACAGGAGCTTCATTGGCCATGATCCATCCGTATATTTAAGAGTTGCGGTTTGCATGCTTCCATTGATGTGTTCCCTTAAAATTCCCCCCAGAGACAGTCTGCAGAGTTGATTTTTGATCAATAAATGATCTATGACTAAGAACATAAAAGGTATGATGACTAACACAAGAAATTTTAGTCAGAACACCTGTGTAATCTCAGAGGCAAACCGGTATCATATGGGCATACGATGGTAACATACAAGAAGGTAATAGATTTCATTCCTGTCCACTTTTGTACATAAGAACTATTATCTCAGGATCTTTTCTTACCACACTTTGCTTCAATAGATTATGGGTGCGCATGGTAAAATTTCTTGGCTAGGGAAGAGTTTTTTTCCAGAAATAGTTTTTTTCTATTTCTATTCCGAGGAACAGTTTCTGAGCAAAAGAATCCGTTTGATAACTGCACAAAATTTCTACTCTTGGAATAGAATAAGAATAGAAATGCGTTTGGTAACGCAACGATTCTTTTTTGTATTTATTTTTTTTATTTGTTCTTTTTTATTTGTTTTTTATTCTTTTTTGTATTTATTTGTATTTATTTGTTTTTTATTTTTGTTATTTATTTTTTTTGTATTTTTCTGTTTTTTTTTTATTTTCTTGCGTTTGTTTTTTATTTGTATTTAATTTTATTTGTATTTATTTGTTTTTTTAATTTGTTTTTGTATTTATTTATTTTTTATTTGTTTATTTGTATTTATTTTTTATTCTTTTGTATTTTTTTGTTTTTTTTGTTTTTTTTATTTTCTTGCATTTTTTTATTTGTATTTATTTATTTATTTATTTATTTTTATTTTTTATTTGTTTTTTTATTCTTACTCACGGTTGGCGATGGCGGCCGGTGGCCGGCGACCGGCGGCAGCGGCAACCGGCGACTGTCGGTGGCGGTCAGCGATGGCTCCGGACGGTTGGAGGTGGCCACGGCAAGAGAGAAATAAAACAAAAATAAAAAAGAAAATTTGCTTATTTCTAGAAATTGTTCCCGAGACAAGAAGCAATTTTTTTTTTGTTTCTCGTTTCTATTCCCGGGCTAACTTTTTTATTCCAGGAAATAGAAATCAACTTGGCGTTACCAAACAGGTTTCTGTTCTTTTTTTTGTTCCGGAGAACAAAAGTACAGAAATTGTGAGAATGAGAAATGTTCTCATGCAGCACCTATGTGACTGGATAACTACTGTGAAGGAAGGATACTTCAGCTCATCCTTGTTGGCTCCTTTGAGAGCTATAGTTACCCTTTTCGAACGTTTAGAAGTAGAATTACGAGAAGCCAGCATGGCGAGGCTCATCATGCATTCGGAATTTTCCACCCTAGCTGAATTAGTCGGGTAGAGACCATAAGGAACAATGATACGAGGCAACGCGATACTAATAGGCTAAGATTCACACACCTTCTGAATCTCATGGCATACAAAGTGTATGCATTACTTCAGCCAATGATTCATATTAAGAGTCTCACTGGTAATTCCTATAACAAATAATTGAAGATTAAAACTTTGGGTACTTGCTACAAACTGAAGAAAAACGAAAGAGAAAAGAACGGATCAACATGTCCATTCGTTTGAATGAGAAGAGATTCGAAGGAAAAAGAAAGGAAATTGGATGTTTAGTTTAGTTATGAAAATTGAGGATGCTGTGATCTAGGCAATCGTGCTGAAGGGGCAAATGGTGAGAAAATCATGTTATTACCTAATTATCTATCACCAGCAGTTTTGCAAAACCGTGATTTTTTTAGTGAGAGTAAAATTGGAAATAGAATCGCTACCTCGAAAGGAATTTTTTTCATCTCAACCTTTGATTGAATCTCAGTAACTTCGAGATCTCCATACCACTTGCAGTATATGTCCTTCCCTTAATCAGTGACTAGACAATTCAAAAAGATAAAAAGTTTAGAAGTTATGGTGCTTGAGGTGTCATACATATCGAGAAGCAAAGGCAAGCCAAAAAGACAGTGAATGAGGATGACATTAATTGGATCTTACCAATTTTATGCGCATTTGTTTATCCTGATAACTTTTGTATGGTTGTATTGAGATCACCCTCCCAGTTCCCTGGCCACTTGTATTTGAACAGTGAGGCATAATATAGTTCTGGTGTGCTTAGCATACCCTTGGAAAAAATCTTCATTTGCGAGCAGTCTTCCACTTCAATATATTCTAAGGATGGAAACTTGAAGATGCAACTTGTGGTGGAGGAAAAGCATGCTAGGTTTGGTAGATGTTGGAGCGTCAACCATCCTAGCTTCTCAAGAGAAATCACTTTTCCTTCTCCATTTTCATCATTTGTCACTATTTCTTCCATTCTTTTGCATCCTATTATAGTCATGTCAGTGAGATGCACCAAATTTGTGATTGCTGAAATTGTCACTAGGTGCGTCAATCCAGAGGAGTTCTTCACTACTAACTCTGTCAAATTCTGAAAGGATGTCACGGCTGGAAATAATGTTGTCAAACCAGGACAATCACAAACCTCAAATTTGCCGATACTCTGAAGAATTTTCGCCACCAAATAACCTTCTCTCCAAACATGCTTTAGGTTGTATAGCTTGCTCAACTTAAGTTCTTTCAAATTTTCAAGTACCAAATGTTTTCCCTCTTCAACAAGCCCATCATTAGGGAATATATCCTCAAAAGAACTACAAAAAACCTCAAGGCTTTGTAGGTTCTGAAATCTTTGCTGGAAGAATATGGGAGGAAAGACAACATTTTCATCATGAAAGCATGCCAATGTTAGTGCTTTTGGTTTGCCAAAGACGTCATCAGAAAATTTTCCATTCTGTATCATCTGAATATCTTTGCCAACTAATAAAAGTCTCTCTAAGGTGGGAATGCCCTGCAAAATTGCCAATACAACGAGAAATAAATTCAACAAGATTTGACAATAAATCATGGACTCTCAGAGGTAAAGTTAAGTCGATTAACTCCCATGAAAGGGGCCTTGTTCTTACATTTCGTTAATTTCTAGAGCCCTGCGTACAAGTCTCAAGCTTCTAAAGTTATGCCACAAAATGCAAATTGTAAACAAATGCTCCACTATGGCCAACAGCCAACCAGGGTTGGTTGTGCGCTCATAATGTAATAATTAGATAGAAAGGGAAAGAACTGTATTGGCATAGGAATGATCAAATGGAAATCCATTTTACCCAAAAAACATCAAAAGAAAGATGATCGTCTTGCTGCAATTTGAAAAGAAATTGCTAAATGTCAATGCCTGATTCTCCATTTAGTCCATATGAAATTCACATTTTTTATTGGCATCGAAAATCTTTAAGAGAAATTTTAAGTAGAGGTGTTGGCACGGTAACCACCCCAACTAAATTCATCTTCTATTAAGAATATATTATCTTTTCAACAACATATGTAGTTCCTTGAAATTTCAGGTGACGATGTGCTTATAGTGTGACTAAAAATATTTTGGGTATCCACAAACGAAAAGTATGCCTAAAGATGATAGAAATATCTTATGTTGTCAACAAACTATTATGTAAGGGGTTCATGTTTACTATATTATCATAATGTGACATGACTATGTTGTGCACATGAGTTATAGTCAGTGAATAAAATATTGAAGAAGAAATAGTAGTTGCAATCATACCCTCTCAAGTGAGAAGACCGATTCATGGTCCGAAAGGTCATGTTGATCATCTCTTTGAGCCCACTTGTTCACGGATGCCACAAAGGACGGCATATTCAGTTTGTCACAGTGAGTCACTCGCAATTCCTTCAAGAATGGCCAGTTCAAAGTGAGCAAGTTAGGGCTGAAGCTCTTGAGTTGTGACATATCATGGAACACTAGAGAAGTCAATTGCGGGAAAATAAATTGAGCAGTAGTAGAGTGTGAAGTGTCATCTCCACTTGTGATTATTTCCTTGAGCTCACATGACTCCACTTGAAGTTTCTCAAGTTGGGTTAGACTTGTAGCCACCCAATGCGGAAATAGATTTTCAAGGCTCTTACAATTCTCAACTTTCACTTTTCGTAAACATTCAAAAGTGAGAGTTTTTTGAGGATTGTCTGCCCATATTTTGCTTAAATTGTCCATGTGGGAGAGAACCATTGACCCAAGCCGAGGAAATTGTACCTAGCATATTGAAAAATGACATCATAAATTTGGTTACATTGAGGTATGACCTCAAGGAGGAATCTCCAAACTTCCTTTCACAAGTCATAACATTCTAGAACTTGTTAGTGACATAATTAAGGGGGATAGCTTGATGCCATTTCAATTGATTGATGACTAAGGCCGAGTATATTGCATTGGAATAAGCATGAAATGCGTTAGGACAAATTAAATTACCTTGTTGTCCATACCACTTGTTACTTTTTATGCATAAAAATATAGGAGAACAAATTTCATTGAGTTACGACCCAAAGAACGCAATTACGGCCTCAAATACCACATGAATACTTTTGCAATTTTCTAAAAATTACACATGACAGGAAATCTAAGGCAAGTTTCTTACGCGAACAAGGATCCCTAGGCAAATGCAATTAGTCTTCATGAACAAATGAAACATGTTATGCCAAAATAGACCGTGATATGAAAAATGAAGCCATTGTTTGAGCTGTTATGAATTGTTCATTTAATTGCCCATATGGTTCATTATGACAAGATTAATTAAATTATCAAATGCATATTTGCACAATTCCCTAAGTCCACAAACCACGGAAAAATATAAGTTCGCCATATAAGTATCGAACGGTCCACTAGGATATTCACCTTAGTCAAATGATCCCTATGAGTACATTATGTTTGTATACAGGAAATCAACAATGTTATGAGCTCTTATAACTTGAGCACAAAGAAATGGGTATTGACTTTTATTTTATTTTATTTGGTTTCAATAAAATTAACACAATTATGACTTATCACTACCAAAAAAACAGAATGACTATTTCCATACTTCCCTAAATTTATTAATATTCTAAATTGAGGATTATGACGAGTTTTTGAGTTATTTTAAAAATGTGGGGGATACTTTGTATTGGACAAATAAATGAAATAACGTTATTGCAACCTGTCACTAACAGAAAAATCAGACTAGTTTCATACTTCTCTAGCTATTAGTATTCTAAAATCAATATTATGATGGCCTTTTGAAGTATTCTAACAGTGTGGGGGATATCTAAAATTATATGACACATTAATGGCATTAGAAGTAAATGGACAACTAATAGTAACTCTTATGGTTAAAGAGTTTTAAAAAAAAAAAGCATGGATGCCAGTTATGATGAAACGTTTTACTCACACATAACAATAAATAAATAAATAAATTGGAAAAAGTATTAGACTAAGAAAAAACTCAAGCATTTCCTCCATAAAAAAAGAAAGCAATAGTTTTTTTTTTGGTCAGTTAGAAAGCAATAGTTAAAAGGCTGCACATTTTTTACTTCTCATTTGGCTTAGACACTCAATATTATAGTGTTTTGATTATATTGTCCCTTATGTGGCCCATCTTTTGGCATTATTCTCCTTCTCTTTAATTTCTTTTCCTTTTCCTTTTCTTTCCTTTTCTCACGGGTCTCAATTTTTATCTTCTTTCTTATCTTTCCCTTGATATTCCCTCTTTTTCCATTTTTCTCTTCAGACAAGCCTTATGAGCATGTGTAGACTTTAGAAGGAGGATTGATGGAAGAGAGATTAAGCCAAAAGTCCTAGAACTTTGATTAAAAGACGAAGCACTGAGTAGTGAATGCGTAGAACTCAAGCTGGCAGTCGTATTCATAGAACCAAAAGGAAAAGGACCATCACACGGCATTTGTCATTTGCTAGCTCCTATAAACAGATAGTTGACGTATCCCTTTGAAGCAACTTGCAAACACCGGGTTTAATGACCACGAGGGAGATCGGAGTCGCAAGACATCGATACACGTCATCGAACTAGATGAGGACGTCTACAATTCAATCACCAGTCCCCCCCTTACCAAATCCTGGCACTGGGACTCCATCCTCGTGCTCTCCAAATGGCTCTCTATCGAAGCTCACTTCCACCTGTTCCCTCTCATCTGCAAGAACGTCATCGAGCTCGGCTAGGCTCCTAGGCTCATGACGGCTCGGCTTGGGGCCAGCCATGTCGTCCTGCCGATGTCGCGCTAATCTTGTCGGGTTGAGGAGGAACATGGAAGCGAACGGTGGAGGGGAATGAGTGGAGGTGAGGGGAGTGGTGTGGGAATTTGAGGAGTTAGCAAGGGGAATCGGGAAGAGTTGGATGTCATGTTGATGAGCACATGTTTTTAGACGTGGAGGAGGTGACGGAGTTAGGAAGACACTGCGGAGTTGTGCAGAGAGAGTGTCCCTCTCTATTTCCTAATTGTTTAAATGTAGCTGATGATAGAGTTGCAAATGGTGAAGAGCAGACAATAACGCCAACAAGTTTAGTTGACATTTTCCATCACATTTTGCTCTTCCTTTTGAGCTTTTGTCAGGGACTCACATGAAGCATTTGAATGTTTTTTTGAGGAAAAAAAGGGAGAGAACAAGACACCAAAGGCGTGTCTGAAGCAAAAAAAAGAATGGAGACAAAGGGAATTGAGAGAAACAGTATTGTTGATAGGACACTAAAAGGCATGGGAAGATAAGAAGAAGGGGGAAAGTGGGACCCGTGAGGAAAAAGATAAGTAGAAAGAATAAAAGAGAAGCAAATAATGCTAAAAGGAAGGCTATATAAAGGACAACATGGCCAAAATATTTAAATTAGAAAATTGACTTTTATTCCTTGAAAAATTAGATGGTGGTGGGTAAATGTATCTCCTTATTATTCTACTACGACCACAACCTCTCCTAAATTTATAATCAATAGTTCATTCTACATTTACTTCTAATCGGCTTAACTGACATTAAATATTGACAACACCTTCTCCCTTTAATTTTTGGAAAGTTGCCGTGATGACTTTTCGGGAAGTTTTCTCAATTTCAATATTAAAAAATGAAAAAAAGTTGCTTGCAATTGGTTTGTAAGGTAATAATTCTTCGATTTATTTGCTTCAAGTTGAACATGCAATTGATTTAAAGATTACCTTCTTTGAGAAAACTAATTCTTGATTTGTGATTTCAATGACTTGGAAGATTTCGGTTTAACCAATTTGTGAACGGGCTTAAAATTATGAAGTTGTGTTGACACCTAACTACAATATTGTATAGCTTGTGATAGGCAACCAATTTCTTTTCCTTGATTGATACCATGTGTTGGTATTTCGGAGGCAAAAACAAAAGAAAGAAAAACAAAAGCGGATATCGCATTCCCCTTGAACTAAAGTTGTTTCTTATGACCCATGCAAAGCACCATTCTACTTCTAAATTCCAATCACTAGCAGTCCATGGGTACTTCCATTTGACAAAATGATTAATCTAAAAAAAGAAAAAGAAGACTGACCTGTGGAGTAAAAAGTGAAGGAGTGCAGTGGTCGATCTCCATCAAAGATTGCCAAGTCAAACTTTTCATCTTGGAGCAATAGGCAATGGTAAGATATTGTAATTTGGGGCATTCTAGTGGATAATTCTTTCCTGAGAGAAAACTAGTCAAACTGGGCAAGCATTCCAGCTCCATATTCCAGAGATTTGGGAATGTAGTCTTCTCCATTGCGCTTCGCTGCCCTTCTTCCTCTACGATCACTCCTTCCATCTGACCACACTCCTTTATTTCTATAATACTTAGATTGGCAAGGCACCGAGCCATCGATAAAGTGAAAGCATGTTTCAAGTTGCTGCAATTATAAAGAGTGAGACTATACATAGCATTGAAGCGCAGAGTCCCTTGAAGATTGTTGTGCCATAGTCGCCTCAACTTCGGCAAATTGACCAAGTCGAGATTCCTTAAACAAGGCAATAGCCGAGTGCTTCTCATACCCACCAACCCTTTAAGATCGAATACTTCTTCTAGCGACTCACAATCACACACCTGCAATCTTTCTAAATTGTGCAAAAGAAACATCAATCTAGATGGAATAGCATTAATAAATGATGAACATTTATCCACCATCAATGAATTTAAGTGCCAAGATAACTTGATGGGATTAAGTTCGCCGTGCCATATTCCAATCAACTGAGGAAACTCAGACAGCTGCAAAAAGTTTACTCCAGCAATCGTAGCCTGTTAAAAAAAACATCATTGAATATAAACTTCCAATTAGCAAAAATAAATTACTCCATCGGTGATGAAGACCATTTAAGTGCACAAAAGTTGGTAACCGATGCATACCATTTCTTGAAACATAGTTTGGATGGTAATGTTGAGGTTTCCCTTCCAAAACCAACTTTCTGTTGATACTTGTACACCCTCTAGCTTTGGTGCCTTTATTGGTCCCTCTGAGAAGAATTTCATGCGGGGACATCCACTCACAATGACATCTTCCAATAGAGGGAACTTCAATGTGTATTTAATTGAGCCGAAACATCTCAACTCTGTCAACCCTTCAAGCTCCATATGCTTCAATTGATTGAAAGCCACCACAAGCCCCTTCTCATCTCCTTCGCCACATATGACTTCTGTCAACATTTTACAGTTACTTATCCTCAATTCTGTGAGTTCCACCAAATTCCCAGCTATTGTCGGTGTAAACATATTAGATAATCCATCACAATATGACACATCTAGAGTCTTGAGGTGTTGAAAAAATCTTGGAAAGGGTAACATTACATTTTGCTCACGACTTGGGTCTTCTATGGCTTCCATAATGATGCTCAACTCTTCTAGATAAGATTTGCATACAACCAGCTTTTCCAAGTTAGTTAAACTCCTAACATAATGACATATGGATACTACGGATTCCTTTGAGAAATGATGAAGCTCGAGAACTCTAAGCTTGCAGAAGAATTCTTTATCATGAAAATGCCCATGCCATACCTCCATTCGTTTGGATAAACCCAATTTTAACTCTTGCAAATTTGGGAATGCGCCCTGAGGAATTACTCAAATCAGAATCTAAAAGCAAAATTAATTAAAAGAGTATTCATGTATTATGGTGTAAGTCTTACATATCGTGCGCAATAACTACATTTTAAGATGTTGAGTCTTATGTGATTCAACAGAAGGGTAATAGACATTATTACCAATCTTTTATATTTGACTTGTACCCATATTTGAACTCAAGTGAAACCATACATTTTTGTTTTTACATGTACATACCTTGTGAAAATAAATTCTCCATTAATTATAAACACGATTGCGCAAATTTCAGAGATTATATCAACAAAAATATCACACCTTTCTGTTTTTAGCATAAAGTCAATCATCCTTACAAAGTCCAAATCAGATAACACTTATGCCTTGTTAAGATCACACCACATGCCACGTATTTTAAATTTTCATGGTACTTAAGAGAGATCTAAACCATCTAAATTAGCTTAAACCTTTTTTTCTTTTTAAATCAACGGTTATGCATTACGTCAGACATTTATTGACAAGAATATTCATTAAATATTTGAAGAACATACGATGTTTTCTTGTTCTAATAGTTCTATGGATTCAAGGAGAGTCATATAGTTTACATCTTCACATGTATAGCTACTTGTATGAGATGCTTCATTGTGAAGTTAATCATCACTTCCAATATTCACCATCGAAGCAAAACAAATAACCTTGAGCCATACCTTTTCTATTAAGAACAGAGGCTGTTTATGAAGTGGCATCTCATTCTCAGGTTGGGAAGCAAGGATCTCCACTTTGTTACAGCCATACACCTCCAACGTCTTCAATGCTGGCCAACATAAAGCTTGTATTCTGGTGTAAATGCACTTCAATTCTGTTAGATGCTCAAGCTTGAGGGAGGTTAACCTTGGGAACACAGCCTTGGGAACTAGTCCTTCCTTCTCGATGAGTTCCACAATGCCACCTCCATGGATTTCCAATTTCTCAAGTTGGGTTAGTTGTATTGCTACTGAGGTTGGAAATAAAGAGGTGAGGCTCTTGCATCCAGAAACGGTAACAGAATGGAGACACTGAAATTTGACTTGATTGTGGAGTTCCTTATCCCATACACACTTTAGCTCTAGTAATCCATCTAACTTAAGCTCTTTTAGTGGCAAATGAACAACATGATGTCCATCTAGAGGATCCAGTGGCTGAAGTTTGAAAACAACTTCTAGCAAATTACAATAGTTTACCTCTAAATCTTCTAGGCTCTTGAGCAGTCCAAGAATGCAAGAAGGAACAATGTTCAGTAGCTTATCACAAGACCACACCTCAAGCGATTTTAGTTTGTGGAAAGAATCCATAGCAACTTGATTGTCCCATATTATCTCAATATTATTCAGGCCATCGATGTGTATTGTCTCCAAGCTAGGAAATGCAACCTGTAATATTCGCTCACGAGATTAGTGATTTTGTTTGAAGAAAAGTTCATGGAAATCCCATTACATATAGAAGAGCTTGCTTGAGGAAGAGTGTCGGTATTAGAAAGTAAATGATGAAGAGATTGAGATTAAAAAAGCAACTAATCATCCATCAAAAGGTTTAGTACAGAAGTAGCTGCTCGCACTAACATTGAAATCAAATCCTAAGTTTCTTAATTATCGTAAAAAAAAATTATGAGATGCAACGAAACACATAGAACAAGCGATAGTCCTAACAATCTTGGTCTATCATTTGTGGTCGTCTACTTAGATGAACACATCCTCATCTCGCAAAGGTCGTACCAAAGATTGGACAGACCACAAAAAACAATATAAAATATACTGAAAACAGAAAAGGATGATATTCCTTAATCTTGGCGGGCCTTAATTGTACCACACTTGGTTGTGTTGTTTCTCCACAATAACTATGCTACTTCAATAAAGTAATCGCGGTTGATTTGTCCATATTATCAATTTTCCTTTTTTCATTTTACTAAAAGTAGTTTCATGTTTCATTTTGGACAAGTTTAGCTTCAAAATTAGTGTACTAAACCCCATACTGTCTTTGTTAGCCCGTTCGGTTTCTATTGATTTTACTAATTTGCTAAAATTAAACATGTAGGATACAAATAATACTACAATTTATTAAGTTATAATCTTTAATATCTATAAAATATACGTGAAATATGTCAAGGACATTAGTACTTCCGGTTAAAGTCAATATCAATTATTTTTATTCAATATTATATCACTCTAAAGCAATTAAAAGTCAGGCTACAACAGAACAATAAAAAACGGGATTGCTTAGGTCAAAATGAAAAAATCTTCCTTATATAATTTTACACTTGAAATAACTCAATATTGTAGTTCATAGAAATAATTAAATCCAATTGTCGAAAATAATCCTAAATATCTCATTAAAGAAGATTAAAAATATCTAATAAAGTCATCACATCAATCCTCTTGAAGGGCCCATTTACTTAAGTCAAAGTGGATTCACCTTTAAACTTCTCTATTTCATTTTCCATAAGACATCCTTCCATCATCTATTCAAGATGTCAGATGAATCAACTAAAATTGTCACATCACGAAAACTTAACGAACATCTGACGAAATTGAAAATCGTTATTACGGATTCCGGATTATCAACGGATTACTCGATTTCATTATTGACAGCTCGATCGACTCGATGATACAGGCGAAATCATTACCTCGAATGAGGGGCGCTTTGTACGAATTATAATTCATAGATCGATCAAATTTGATGAATCATTATATAGAACTCACATCAAAACTCTACCACCACCGTCAGTTTAACCTAAGTTTCAAACCAATGTTTCAAGCCAATGTTTCAAGCCATCTAGCACACCTCTTTCCCCTCTGCGGACCACCACATCAAGAAGATAGGCCTAACCCCAACCTGGCATGAAAAACCAAATGCAACGCAGAGCCTTACCGGGAGCCCACCGCCCATTCTACCTTTCTGCCAATGACTTCCCGCCACGTCATAGAAAGCCCCCACTTTCAAAATAATACCTCAAAGGGTCCCCCCAACCCCCCTCCCCCACCCAACGTGAGCGACAATCCCGTGCACCGATTACGCCGTTGAAGTGCGCTAGGGCCCGCGCGACGCGATGGCCGAGATTGCGTCTATGGCTCATGAGTTACCACCGCAGCGCACGCACGTGGCGGACCCGGATGGGGGCGATCACGTTGGTTCGCGGAGCAGCGGAATAGTACCCCAGGGCTGCCTTAAATTCACATATGTCAAACTTATGTGATCTTCTCTCTCCTCATGTTTTTCTTTCTAGCTTTTTTCTTTTATTAATTTCCCTTCCACGCGCGTGCATTTATGATTGGAATTTCCCTTCTTCTTTTTTGGTTCCTTTCATATGTTCTCTTAATGCGATTTTGCTTACTTCCTGATTGTCTACTTCTTAAATATGTCCAATATGTACATTTTCTTTTTAGCTCGTTTTGATGATATCTTGATTTTTTAAACGACTCCAAAAATGTTGACTATAAAAGAAGATACTATTAGAATTTTATATATAAGAAAATATACGAATTGAAAGGGCTGCCAATTTGTGCTACGAATTAACATATTCGTAAATGATTATCTGACAAATTCGAAAATGATACGAATTGAAATGAATATAATATATGTAAATTTGTAGTAAAATTAACAAAAATATAATGTTGTCCAATGAATATAACTTGCCAGTTGGTCGATTTTTTATTTTTATTTTGACAAAAAGCACTTCTATTTATTTATGTTTGGAAGAAAGATGCTAACGTGGAAGGTTCAAAATATTCAAAATACTTCTCTCAATAACCTATATGCCTACCCAACATGCAGAAGCTAGAGACTCCTTTGCATGATTCCTCTTTCTTCAATTACTACGTAATTAGTAGCATTCTCACGCATTTGTACGGGCGTGGAATCTTTCATTTATGTAAAATCGAATATGTTTTTAATACAACTAATTAATTAATTGTATCTAATTTCATACTAACCTCCCTTTTTTGAAGAAAAAAGGCTAAATTCTTAACTCGTATTATGTAAAACATAGGATTTGATCATATTTAAAAATTCCTAATTGTCATTATTATATGACATAGAGTGATTTTATACATAAAATATAACATTATTGTAATATTGATAGATTATAGAAAGAGTTACATTGCTAATTTGCAACACTAAAACTCATTAAAACCGATGGCATTGAACAAGGCAACAACCAAGATGAGTGGAAAGTACAAGAGAAGAGAACGATCAGACTGCAAATTAAAAGATTCGGTGACTATATAATATTTATATAGATTTTCCAGTGAAATGCTGATTCGGTGATGAAGGGGAAAACAACAGCACATTTAAAAAATTAGCCACATGTCTTGCACATCAATAATTCGCTGGAAAATTCCAGATTTTTTTGTCAAAGTACATAAATTATAAACAAAATGAAAATTTATTGCCTTACATAATTAAATAAAAGTTCAATGACTATATTACAAAATCTTTTTCTATACAGTTACTCCATAATTTTGAGAGTTAACAGTTGAGCTCATTGAACATTAATTATCCAACTTTCTCTACTTTTAAATTCTTCATTTCAATTCAAAATCACAATTAGAACAGTAACTCTACTTTGACCTATCCAGATTTAATGGTGCAGTGATTATGCGGAACGCAATCAATTTTAACCAAAGGGGGCTTTGGCGATTATGCTTAGTCTCCAATATAACTATTTATTTGTTAATTTTAATTAATTAGCTGGCTGGCATAATAATTATTTATATGCATGTATCTTTATTATAATTTCTTAACAATTTGATGTGATTGATTCAACTCTTATCGGTGTGAATTGAAACTTGCCAATTATTTGTAGCAGCATGTGGCAACTAGCAATGCACAGCATGTAAACTTTTGAAGTGCTATAACACATAAAATTGACGCCAAGCATTTTTCTCCATCATGTTTTTATCATATTTAAGATTTTGACGTAACATTAATCACTTACCTCTTGATTGAAGAGGACAGTATAGCACGACTTGACGTGATCCTCATCCCGAGCTTTTGGTGTACCTGTGATCAATCTTTCATTAGATGAAAACAATGCCATCCTTTGCATTGCAGGGATGAATAAATCTAAGAAGGTCTTCAATGATGAAATCAAAAAAAAAAAAATCAATCTTACACTTTTTGCGAGAGAAGCACGTCAAACTTTCCAATTCTTCAAATTGTAAATCAGTTAACATCATGAATACTAGAGTTTCTGATGTTTCTACTCTCAACCCTTCTTCCTCCATAATGATCGCCTCCATGTTCTTGCAATTCGATACATATAGTTCTTTCAATTGTGCAAGAGACTGAACCATGGATGGGAAAAATAGAAATCGGAGGTTGTTACAATTATACACCCTTAATATCTTTAAATTATGGAATTTCACAATTCCACAGGGATTCTTGTTCCATATGCACCTCAAGCTTACTAAACCAACTATGCGTATGGTGTTTAGCTTAGAAAGAGTCTCAATATTTGCATCGGCACCTAGTCCGTCAAGGTCAAAAATTTCTTGCACCGAAATGCAAGCTTCTACCGTTAAAGTGTGTAACTTGTGTAGTTTTGTTAGTGACCTAGAGTTGATAACTTTTGAGAGAGATTTGCATGAAGACACCGTGAGAAGTTGGAGATTGCTGAGCCCCAAGGGAGATTCATCAGTCCATAAATCTTCTAGATTGGGAAGTCCAGCCATTGTCAAGGACTCCAAGGATGGGATTGAAACCTGACGGATAAAGCCATCAGCAATAGCATTTACAATTGCAAAGGGCAACCAAGAAATTTGCGGGCTATAGCAAATCATTACAAATGGTTGCCGAAGAAAATTTACAAACTTTTAGGATAATTTTTGCATTTAGATACATCTATGATAGGGAATCTGATTTGCAATCCAGAAAGGTATCAAAAGACGACTAATAAACTTCATTTTTTATTTACAATATACTCATGGATGTTATTATGATTAGATTTTGTTAGCAATTTACTAACAAGGGAAATTACGGTCATGAAGAAATAGCAGTTAGTTCATTTTGCTAATGACTACAAAAATTTGCAATCCATACTGCAAAAGAAATTGCATTCAAGGTAATTACTTCCTATAAGATAAACTATGCGCTTTTAGGTTATGTTACTATTGTGATGATCTATAACTCATTTTATCGGATGATTGCTAAAAAGTATCGTACTATTACACAACGGAGAGTACTACAATGAAAAATAAAATAAAGAAACTATAGAATGACTTATGAAAGATATTGGCAGTTTACTTATGAAGGAAAATATCTCATTGCAATAATTGATCAACAAGGTGAGATCGCAATCATGAGAAGTAAATTATTATGCCATAAGACCTTAATTACTACCTACCTAAGGAAACTTAGCTCTGGCAAAAAAATAATAATAATGAAACTTAGCAATTTCAAAAAGAAATTTGCTACTTCACAAGGAGGATCACTGTCATGAAAGTTTTGTGATTGCAAGCAACTTCCTTTCCATGCCTAGGCCACGCACCTGGCCGCTTGGGCTTATCCAGAACTAATCAATTAATACGTGAAATATTATAATTTATATAATAAGATCCAATAAAGTAATGTATATTTATCTAATGATACGACGAGTTTGTCTTTAATAGTTGTTCTATAATGGAAAGTACCTTCCATCCTTAATATTAACTACGTGGACGTGGATAGTCTATTGCTATCCTTGCACCTACTCTCTCCGATTTTATTTTATTTTTTTACCAAATTCTTGTTCAGTCTCTTCACATCACTGGAGAATCAACCTCAGTAAAGTACAACCAAGGCTCGTGCTAGCGTCGAGCTTGTGGTCAAGCCGAGTTCGGGAGAGAAATAGATAGAGATAGAATTTGCCCCTGGTCCGCAAGGAAGGTGGGGGCAAGCAGATCATGGTGTTGGCAAATAACCGTGGCGATGGTGGGGGCAAGCAGATCTGGTTCTCAGCCCTCTCGCGATGCCGAGCAACTTTCGAATGGGGAGAGAGAGAGACTGCAGGGAGGGGGGAAGAAGAAAAGCAAGATGACACGTGTCGACCATCCATGTGTGTCGTAGACAATGGGTGCATGGTGGGCCTCAAGCATCCATACCCAAACTTCCCTTCGTACTTCGTAAATTTACAATGACAACTTAAATTTCCATGAATATTTATTACATAATTATAACAAGGCCATCATGTCTAGTCAACAAAAAGGCTCTACGCAATTTTTGTTGTACACAACAGCCGTGCGTTTTCCTGAATTGGACCGTTGCTTATCCATGTTGTGCTTCTCTTACTAACAATAACCAATTTAATCAACTATATATAACCGGCCTCAATTTCAATTAAATGCCATTAATTGTTTTTGTGATGATATAGGTTATCAACTTCATATTTGTAATTTCCCAATTCATAGTGCTTGAGACAATTTTCTAAGTTGGATGTCTAGGTGATAAAGGTTTATTATACAAAATCATTTAATTATTTTTATGATGAATGTTACGGTCTACTATATCTCAATTGCCATTTCATAAACTTGAGCCTCAACTGCACCTTGGAATTATGCTTCAAAACAAGTATTCGCTTGAAAATCGTGTTGTTTCAATCTTTCAATAATTAAGAACATGATTTTGACCATAATGAAGGAACAAAGGACATGAGCTAGTTTAGAAATGAGCAAAAAAACTCAGTTACATGAATTAATTAATAAAATTAAGCCCAAATTTTGAGTAAACAATGCGTGAAAATGACAATGATTTTCACCACTTAACATATAATTGATGAGTTATTTTTTGGTAAATTATGATAATCAAAGTTCCACTCCATTATGGACCGAATCTATGTCCATTCCCTTGATTATTTAGGTCAAAATCATACTTAACTTCACGAAAAATAAAATGCTATCATTTCTGTTGATGAAATTTGTCAACGACGCTACCATTAGAACTTGATTTTAATTATTTTTTAAAATGTTGAGGACTAGTCCAAATAAGTATTTAGGACTGCATTGACTTATAACTAAATTGTTAGGACCCCTATGACACTTTCCCAGCAAACATATTTAGGACTCAATTGCATATTACATGTAATTTTTTTACAATAAAGTTGCGATTCTTGTGTGTCTGTTTTAGTTGAATCATCCTCTGGCGTCCGTATGCACTAAAATGAGTTGAAAATTTACAAAATAAATAAAGAAAAATAAAGAAAAAAATGCAATGATCTTAACAGAGGTTTAGACAAAAAATTACTAATACTATGGTTGACTGCATGAAAAGAGTTAAATATCTAGTAGGCTTTCAAATATATCCCGAGCATATAAAACAGTCATTCGAAAGGCTAAATTTTATATTTCTTTATGCATATAGCATCCCCAGTCAGCTATTTAAACGGACCATTGGATGATAACATCACATAGCTATGCCCAGTATGTCATAATTTATATAACTAAATTCTGGAAGTAAATGTGTACCGCTTAAAGTCTTCATGGGGGATTTCATGTAGCTTTCCTAAAAGTCATTCACTAAAGCCTACGGCTACGAGATATTAGCACAAGTTGAATATTTATGTTTGTTATGCTCAAAGTGCTTACAGATATATGAACACGCATGAAATTGTATACTTTTATACAAATAGGACCTATGTAATGATTAAATGCTTATTGAAATACACTACGGAAATGATGTGCATCAATTAGGTTGGCATCATTGCTACGATTCGAAAACCCAATTCCCTTGCTCGTTCTTCGTATTGAATTTTACCTAAGTCACCTAGATATTATATTTTATGGATAATAACAAAGTTAGATGACTAAATTCAGGGAATCTATCTTACAAGAGACATGACGTTACTGTGGAATTATTCTAATGCCAAAATTCCCTTCAATGCTGTTCTGTAAAACCCTTTTAATATAGGTATACTTGCAGCACGTAAGTTGAAAATAACTCAGATCCTATCCCGAACTAAATTTACATGGATTCCATTCTATTAGTTGGACTTCAACACAATGAAGAGAAACAGAAGATTGCTTTAACTAATTACAGGGAAGGCATGATTGGACAAGGTAATTAGGAAGAAAATGAACTGAAAAATAAAATAAAAGAATAAGGATTATATTCTACATTGCATCTAATTAGCAAATCAACAAAAGATTGATAAATAATATATTCTTTTGATAGAAAGTTACCTGTTGCCCATTGAAGAAAGTAACTTGATTGCCAACTTGGTCTTTTGATGTACTAATTGAAGGAGCCATCCCCTGGGTGAAAAAGTTCTTGATATTTGGCAAGTTACGCAATTCTAATACATGCAAATTACGCAATTCAACTTCGCCACAATCATCGACTTGTACAATCTCCTGCATTAAGTCACACTTGATAGCTTGGATCTCTTTAAGCTGTGGAAGTTCTTTCAATAATGAAAGAGGAAACAAAATTTCCATCTTATTGCAACTTTCGACTTTTATTTTTTTTAATGCAATGAAGGAGTTAGAGGAGATATGGTTGTTGCATAATTGCTCCAAGTTGATAAGATTATTGAGAATTAACGACTCCAACGTCTTAAAATCTGTATAGGATGGTGGTTGGAGGATGTAAGGGATGGAGGGACTATTCTTCACGTATAGATGCTTTAATATTGGAAAGCCTTCTTGGGATAATGTGCAAATACTTTGCTCAATTCCATTTGATCCATCTAAAAATAGAACATCAGTTTTGCCTAATAAAGTTTGTATGCATCCTTTCTGAAGAATATCGCTTGTTGGATCCAACTTAAGCTCCAACGTCCTCGATCCTTTGTGACTTTGCTGAGGCCTCACATCACCTATATGGATTTTGAACTTCGTTAATTTCTTAACATTAAGATCCCCTGGGAGCACACTTGGATCGAGAATGGACACATGCAAAGTGCATAGATTCTTCATGTTATTCAACTCAATAAGCTTAGCATTAGTCGATGGAGTTTGCTCCATGGCATTCCATCGATCAAAGCTATTCTCCATATACAACTCCTCCAATTTCATCAAGCTTCCAAGCACACCCGGTTCAATTATCTCAAGTCGTGAGCAATGGTTTAAGTCTAACAACCTCAGCTCTACCAATTGTCCAATTTCTTTTGGCAATCGTTGAATTTTGGAGTTCACAAAGCTGAGAATATTTAGCCCTTTTAGCTCGCCAATCATGGCTACATCCTCTAATAAACAACCATCAAGATACAAAGTATGTAAGTTCTCCAAGAACTGAAACGGCGAAGGTGAACAAGTGAGACGCACTTGAGAAAGATGTAAGACCATGAGCTTTCTCATAGAGTTGAAACATGAATTTGGGACCTTAAGAGATTTATTGTTTGTGAATAGCAAAAGGATCTGCATTTCAGGGCAATCTAACTCTTTGGGAAGCTCCTTCATGTCAACAAAGGGAAAGCATGCCGCTGTACAACTTTTGAGCTTGTCCTTCGGCAACTCTATCGGCGACTTATCATTATCTTTCAACACAAGAAAAGGATCATCTCTTGAAGTGACTGAGGCAACAAATCCACGAACCAAGTCATGTATCTTGAAACCATCAACATCTTCATCGTCTACTAACAAAAGAGAGGAGGCTTTCAAGGTTCGGATCAATGAGTGCAGCCTATTTCTAACTTCTTCCATGTTGCTATCTTCTCGAAATAACCTTGAACCCACGCCATACCTCACCAAGTTTTCAAGAGAGGGCTTGGAGACACCATAAACAGCACAGAGTCGTAACAATGACTTCACCTCCTTGCCATACTCCCCTTTGAAACGATCATAACTCATCTGCAACATCTTATTTATAATCTCACTTATTCCTTCATTTGTAGACTTCTCAATTTGTCTCAAAACATCCTTCCATTCATAAAAATCAGCATCTTTGAAAATATTCCCCATTGCAATAATTAGGAAAGGCAAACCTGCACATTTGCGGAGTGCTTCATCCACTAGGGATTTGAACGGGTCATCATGAACCTTGTCTCCCACCGTCCTCTCAAACAATCTTTTTGCCTCTTCATCCTTTAGCTCTTCGAGGCAGAAGTCCCTGTCGCAGCCCATTTCCCTTCGCAAAACATCTTGAAATCTTGAAGTCAGCAACAACTTGCATCCTATGACTTTGTTGTCATGTCCGCAAGGAATGCCCACTAATTTCAAGTCAAGCCCCTTCCATAGGTTGTCCAGTATTATGAGGACCTTCTTTTTCGCCTTCTCCTCTTCTTCCAACCTTTTGCTTAGACGCGCAGCTCGCGAATTGACATACTCTGCATCTTTCATGTCCAGGTCCAACGCGTAAGCAATCTCTCCTTGAATCCTCTTGATGTCTTGATTTTCCGACACGTCAGCCTTAGCGACCCAATCAAACGAATTCTCTTTCCTTATTCTCTTTTCGGCTTCCACCAATAGGGTGGACTTGCCGACCCCGCCCATCCCATAAATCCCGACCACTCTATTGTTGTTATCAGCAAGAGCGGCCATGATCTCCCGCATGATCAATTCTCTGGAATTGACGATGCCATCGTCCTTAAGCTCAATCGATGTCGAGGCCAAAGAAGGAAAGGTCGTCGCAGTGGCCGACTGGACGAAATCTTTGTCCTCTCTCCTGGCCGGAGTCGAAGCAGCAACGTCCCCTGGAGCAGGACCGTTGAAGTAGATGTCCTTGAATTGACTGCAGTCTTGAGTGAGTTGCTTGATGTCCTCGATCTTGTCCTTGGCCTTCGTGCTGAACTGATAGCGACAATTGGGATCGGGAAGACACCCGTGGCAGCAATTCTTACTCACCTTTTCGAAGTCGTCCGACAAGTTTCGCGCCTCATTCAAGGCCTTCTCAGCCCTTGCCTGCCACTCTCTGATGGGACCGTAGACATTCCGGAGATTTTTTCTGGCCTCTTCCACTGCATTTTGGATCCTCTCAGCCTCATACACCAGCTTCCCAACTTCCTTCTGAAGATCCCGGGCGTAGCTCTTGGAGGACATCACGTATCCGAATTGACGCTTGATGGGAACAATTGCCCACTTCAAGACATCCCACGCAATAGTAACAACAGAATCGATCGACATTTTTCCTTTTCTTTTTCTTTTTTTTTGTGTTTTTTTTTTTTTTTTAGAAAGAAAGAAAGAGCGATAAAACGGGGAGACAGGAGAGAGAGAATGATGAAAAAGAGCAGCAGACAGTGAAGAAGAAGAAGAAGAAGAGGAGGAGGAGGAAGAATGATGGGGCCTGAGGAGAAGATTGAGCGAAACAGAGCAAGAACGACGAGAGGCGAATGAGGCAAAGAGATTTGAGTGCAAAAAGGGATGAAGGAAGAGGGGCGTCGAAGAGCAGTCAATCTACTTGGTAATCTAGCCTTAGTTAATGCCTTAAACTAAAATTAATCAAAATATCGGGCAGCTGAAAACTTGGAAGCAGAGTGTTCCTAGTAGAAACTGGTCAAAAATAAAAATAAAAAAAGACAGCTCTTGGTCGCCTCAACCAAGACAGCAATAAGATGCTGGAATTATAAAAAATTCAGGAAAGTTTGATTTTCTGCACGTTAATATTCCTTTAGTTGACCGCTCACCATCAGATGAAGCACGGAACGTTGCAGCAGCTTCCGTTTCTCGCGTTGACACCCTCCGACACGCTCGGACTCAAAAGTCAACACTTGGGTCGATTCTTCTCGACACGTTCCGACACGCGTGGCCAGAAGACGATGAAGGGTTGAAGTAAGGGCAACGGAGCAGAGGCGAGCTCACAATGACCAGAGAGGGTCAAAGGAAGAGTAGAGATCGAGCGACCCAGCGACCCAGAGAGCGGCGACTATGATGCCGCGACGGAAGGTTGACGGCAAGGCTGTAGCTGTGAAGGAGGAAGGGTCGGAGACGAGGCGACGAGCGACTGTGATGAGGATCGAGAGAGAGCAGAGGTCAAGCTGAAGAGGGTCGTGTGAAGAGGAGGAGGAGGATGAGGATAAGGATAAGGAGGCTGTGGTTGCCAGGGTTTTTAGAGGGACTTGGCGTGATTTTTTCTTAGAGGGAGGGAGAAGTGACAGGTGGTGGGGGGGAAAGAAACGAGGGAGAGGAAAGTGAAGTAAAAGTGAAGTAAATTTGGGAGGTGGGGGTTGGGTAGTGGGGGAAAAGAAACTGGAAAAAGAAAAGTGAAAATAAATTTGGGAAGTGGGGTTGGAGGTAGATCTTGAGGGGGCTTTTTTTATATTAGAAAAATAGATATGTGAGGCTAAAAAATGATTTTAAAAAATAAAAATACTGAATGTTGAATAATAATAAATTTTAGTTATTGTATAAGATCATAGATTTATTTAAATAAGTTGATTCTAATTTCTTGTTAGTCATTAATTTTATCAATAACTTTCATTAAAAGTAGAAACATGTCCCTAAATATGGACACGCATTAATTATGAATATGCCTTTCGAATTTTTTATGAATAGATTTATTAGTATCATTAGTGTAAATTTATTGTAGGCTATTTTATTATTATTTATTTATTTGTAAATTTGAATCAAATTAATTAAGAATAAAAATATTTATTTAATATACAATGCGTCCTAACTGTCAAAATTCTATATTTTCGATAATTGACATGTTGTCATATCGTGTTGCGTGCCGGTGCTACTTAGTGACCATCACCAGTGTCTAGGCTTCCAACGCCAATTCCTAAATAATGATGTAGTATTGATCATTAGGTGTGAGAAAATTGGGCATAATAACAATAAAAGTGTCAAAAATTTTGTATGATATTTATTTAAATACTAAAACCTTTTTTCCCTCACTTGAGTGTCAAATCAGAGAAAAATTCATCACTTCAATGTCAATTCCGATCAAATGTCCTATGTGGAATTTTTTATACTTTTCTTTTTGTTTTTTCCTTTAGGGTTGACTAGAGTTGCCAATGAGGGTCACTGGCAACCCTCGCCAATCATGAGTCATCACCGCCTTGCCCAAATTGGGGGATGGCTACCTCACCCTCGGCCATGAAAGCCCTAGGCGAGGCCATGAGGGCCCTCACCGACCGTTACGCAATCACAGGCAATGCCACCCAAAACAAGCGAGGGTCATTGCAACCTCACCAACGGTCGACAAGGCCCCAAGGGCATCTCCCAAGGCCTATGTGGCCAAGGGCAAGGCGGCCGCATCTTATAAGGGTCGTCAATGACGCTCACCGACCCTAAAAAAAAGAAAGCATAAAAAGATTTCAAAATATATAATGATAAAAATATTTAAAATATTAAAATAATTTGCAGCAATCACATCTATTTTTCTAGCAGGACAAATTGAAAGCGGCGCTCAAAGTGATTGGCTTTTCAAATTTGCAACATTCAATTAATAAGCTAAGGATTACATCGACAAAATCGAAAAGTTGAAGTACTGAAGTTAAAATCGTACAATAAATTTAAGACTCCACGAAAAATAAAATTATCAAGGGCCCGCGAACCCAATTGAGAGCGCGCGATTAAAAAGAAAGAAACAGAGCCCAGCGAGAGCAGAGAGTCCCAACGCTCGTCGCCCCTCCGCCGTCCTCCTCCGCCTTCTTCCTCCGCTCGAGGCTCCCGCGCAACCCTCGCCGGCTCACAGTCCCCTCTCCGACTCGGGCGGGTGAAAAGCTCGCCGGAATCGGAGCTTCGGTCGGGGCTCGGCGGATCCCCCGTTCCGGTAACGGGCCCACGCTTCTGCGCCGATGGTGGCGATCGTGGCCTCCGCGACTCCCCGGGAGCGGCTCGCGGGCCTCGTCGGCTCCGCCAAGGCGTCCCCCGACATCCCCTCGAAGCTCGGCCGCCTCCGCGACCTGAAGGAGGACCTCCTGCAGGACGACCCCGTCCTGCTCGCCGAGTTCCTCCCCCAGCTCCTCGAGCTCCTCTCCGACCGCTTCAGCCCCGTCCGCAAGTTCATCACTCAGTGAGCTTCGTTCCAAAACCCTAACCCAATCTCTCTCTCTCTCTCTCTCTCTCTCTCTGTGTTGTAATGGCTCTTCTGAAGTTGAAGTGTCCTCCTCTTGACTGTGCGCTTCTGGTGCCGCGTGTAGGATAATTGGCGAAATTGGGATTAAGCAGCTGGAATTTCTGCCTGAAATGGTGCCTGTTTTGATTTCGCTCTTGACTGATGAGTCGCCGCCGGTTGCTCGCCAAGCTATAAGCTGTGGCATTGACTTATTTCGTCACACCTTTGAGAGAATTGCGATCCAGGTACTATTTATTTTTTTCTGAATATTTGTGCGGTGGATGTTGCGATCGCGACTTGTGACTTGTGTAGTGAATGGAAGCTAATTCCGTGATTTTATTATGCGGTCGAAAACTATGCTTTTCTGAAAGAGGTCACTGGGAATCGGTTGCATTGACACTGCCGATATTGTCTTGGCCCATTTGTTGGTGATTGCTTTTTCATGCTATGTGCTGTCATTTTCCATTGGGTAATTGTTGTGAAATGCAATCAATATTACCAGAGGACCTCCTAGAGAACCTCTCGGGTCAGCTTACATGGTTGTTTTAACATCCTTGATGTTTCTTTTCTTGTGAAAGCAAGTCAAATATGTGTGATGGTGTAAAGACCCCAAGAGGTGGGGTAATAATCATTTTAGTTTAGACAGTGGAATGAAGATTAATTTCCTTCAATCTTCTATGTTTGTGGTCTGATATTTAAAATTTATTTATGCATATGAAGAGTGATTGTGTCAGTCAATCCTTGGTCTTGATTATAGAACCATAGACATGATAGATATGGATGTAGATCTTTGCTAGGTCTGTAAGTGCAAATCATGCTCTTTAACATGAGGTGGCATCCTCATGGATTTAGAGGGCACTAGATGATACCCATGGCCACCTCAACCTTTCTTCTCTTTTTAACTCAGGCGATTCGAGTCAAACATCTAAAGTAATTTTCTCTAATTTGTTGTTAGCTTAATGGGTTGTTTCTATCTATTTCCCTTGTGAATTTGCTGGAGTTAATACTTTTTTTTCCTGATTTTTTTTTTTATATCCTTTTGCTGCGTTATGATGGTGTCTCTTCTTGCTCGCTGCTCTGCCTTGGCTTCCTAATACCTCCATGCAAACACCTCATATGGATAGTTAGGAGACTTTCGTTCCTAAATGGCTTTGTTGTTTCCGAGATGTTTCAGGGACTATATACAAGTGATCTAGATGATTCACTGGAGTCAGCTTGGGAATGGATGTTGAAATTCAAGGATAAAGTATACTCAATAGCTTTCCAGGTAAGCAACAACTTGTAAAAGCTGATATTAAACTCTTTGCAATGTGTGACTCACGTTGACAACCTGTTTGCAAGTCGGGAAGTGACGGGATAAAGTTATCGGCACTGAAATTTGTTCAAGCAATCATTCTACTCTACACGCCTGATCCTAATGGATCTTCGGAGCCCCCTTCGGATCAGCGCTTAGAAGGTAAGATGAATATCAGGTTCACTGTAATTGCAGCAACTTGTGTGATTTTTACCAAGTGCAGATTCTGCTTGTTTCTATCTTACTTCACTTGACCTTTTTTTCAGGAAATTTGTTGGGCTTCAATGCATCATGGCTTCGTGGTGGTCATCCTATATTAAATGTAGGGGATTTAGCTACAGAAGCTAGTAAAAGTCTTGTTTTATTGCTTGATCAGCTGAGGTCTCCAACAGTGAAATCTCTCAGCAATCTAACAATCGTTGTGCTTATTAATAGGTAACATATTATTTATGTTTATTGCATATGCAATCTATTCAAAGACTTTTGTGTGCAAATGCACTATAACTTAGAAAGATCTTATCAAAAGACGTCAAAATCTAATATGGTAGTGATTGGATAAATCTCACAGACCGAAACAAGGGGGACTCAAGCAAATCCTCTTGTTTGACTGACCTGCTGTCATTTGTTTTTCCCTGTTCTGGAGGAAGTTATGGTTCGTTCAGAAGTTTAATTTGCACTATTTTCTTAATGTTAGCATAACTTTAGAATCCCCAGTAAAGTGACTGCAGATACTGTTGAAAAGATTTTGGGATGAGGCAAGTTGAGAATTTTAGACAGGTGAAGAATGCTACGAAAATCTGCTTCTTTAAGGCTTCCTTTAGTCGATAGGATAATTTTGTTTCATAGGGTAGTATTGGAAAAAGTCTCTCTTGGATTTCTTATATCCCATCTTTTGTTTGGGAAATACTGGATGTATCCTGGTCTTAAAAGTGTTTGTTGAACCTATGATTGGACTTGGGAATAAATCTAATCATTAAATGAAATGATTAACACTAGATTCAAGTCGGGAGGGCCAGGCATACATGAATAAAAAGGCTTGGACCGAACTTATCAGGTCAGGGTGTTCTATGCCCAAAAGACTAGTCTGAGCTGATTCAAGGGTGCCTGGCCCGAACCGCATCAATCCCAGTTTGGTTCAGTCTTAGCCAGGTCTATTTACATGATATATCTCTTGAAATGCCTGTTTTTTTAATCTGAGGAAAATGGTATTGACCTTGGAATGCAACATGTCTAAAAGATCAGAAATGAGAGCTCCCGAGTAGATGTACAACATACGCCATAAAGCAATGGCGAAATCTTCACAAATTTTTGTGTAGAGTTGCACAGTAAAACGTGAAAACTCTATTTCTTGGTGGTTTGGCTGTTTGATCTCTAGTGGCCTTATGTTGATGAAGAAATCGGTGGTGGTTGAGAAGTGGTCGTGATGAACGCTGTTGTCACTGGATTTTGGGGTGGTTTCTCTTGAGCTAACTGGTTTTCTGGGGTGATGCGGATAATTATTGTCGTTGCCTGCTGGTTGTCTTTGGTTGAAAGTGATAGATGGTCTTTGTTGGTCGAACCATTTTCATCAGTGGTTAGTGTTGTTTGGCATTGAATTGTTGATGGCGTTTTATGAAAAATAGTTGAGATTAAAGATGAGAAGGGTGGAGAATGAGAGTGGACAACAAAATTGGGGTTTTTAGACCAAAGTCACATATATATACTGTATCGGGTGGATTTGTTTTGTGGGGCTTTGTAGCTAGATGCTCGAAAAACGAAATGGTCTGGAAAAATTTCAGGGGCAGGCTCATAAGCCCGAACTGACCGAGACCTAACCCAAATGTTGGGCTGCTTGGCTTTAGGGCCACTGGGCATATTTTGAATAGGTGCGCAACCGCCTGGCTGATGGCGGTTGCCTTTACTGATATCAACCGCCAGTGTGGTGGTTTCAAGACTAATGTGACAAAAGACAGAACCATTAAGAGAGAGAGCGAGTGAGAAAGAGAAAGGAGACAAGTCAGTCATGGTGGTCGCTTCCTTAGGAGTGGGACCACCATGTGGTTGTCACTGCTCATATTTTGCCTATCAATGGTCAACTCTCTCTTCCATGCTTTGTGGTCCATTGAGCTCCCCTTCACAGTCCACCCTCTTATCTTTTTTAATTACAATTATTTTAGGATTTTTTTTTTTTGGGGTAATTTTATCTAGTTCATAGCCAGGTTTATCTGGACTTAGTCTCATCTGGGGATTGCTCCAAATTCCTGATAAGGATTAATTGTATCATATCCATGCATTGTATCTCACCAACAATATGCAGCTTATCTGTATGTAATAGTGTCCGTTGGTGGTTCTGCGTGGTTAATCTATATTACTTTATGACTGATGATCTCTGTTATTTTCTGAGTATGCATTCAGTTTTCTAATGTTCTGTCGACCATTTTGTCCATGCTTTTGGTCTATTTATCAGCGTTTCTGCAATAGCCAAGGAAAGGCCTTCATACTATGGACGCATTTTGCCGGTTCTTCTTGGTTTGGATCCACCAAGTTCTGTTACAAAGGGTGGACATGTATCTGGAGTACGCCTTGCACTTAAAAACGCTTTTCATTCCTGCTTAGGGAGCACCTATCCGGGGGTTGCAGTGGTATATCTTTGCTACAGTGCATTTCTTCGTGTCCTCAAGTTTGTGAAGTCATACTTTTCTGATTATTTAATTTTAAATTTCCCATGCATATATATAACTGCTCATGACTTTCTTAATATTTGATCGCCATTGTTTATTTCCTCATTTTCTACTTCTCTCAACTTCTCATCATCTCAAAATGTAGTTTCTCAAATTATTTGCTGGATAATTACTTGTAAGAATTGTATGCGTCACTTTGAATTTTACTGCACATCTGAGAATGTCAAAAAGCTTAACATGAGGGTCTGTTTCGGAGTAAAAAATAGGATGGAATCAAAGGAAAAGAAAGAGGGAAGGAGGGGGTATGGAGGAGGCAGGTTATAATAATACTTTACTCTTTGGGGTATAGAAAGTGGAGGCAATGAAAACACTGTAGTGTGAAAAAATCTTGATTGTTAGATAATTTTTTGGCACTGCAATTCAGAAGATGTTGAAGCTGTAATTAATGTAGTTTGCTATCACATAACTTGTTCAAGCAGCTCGACTCAGCTTAATTAAACCCCTCGTAAAGATCTAGTTATCATCATAGAACTGAAAAACTACCTATCACTAACCCATTAAAGCATGGATATGCCAAAGTGCAATGCTGTGAAATTAGTGGTCTGTCTCATGAAAGTTAGCCTATTTAACCCTAATAATCATGCCCTATGCACAAAGGATGCTAAATCTCTGCACTATTTACCATTTTTATAATCATAGAAAATGCAAATATCAGATTTAGAGAACTTTCTCATCAAGACTGGTAGGGGTTATGCCTAATTAAGTACATATGACACTTTTAGTTAGAACAATCTACAATGGAAGGAGAAAATAAATTCCTTTGGTCCCTCTCACCATTTTTTTTCTATTTTTTTACTCATGAAAGAGACAGATAGCAAAGTTTCAAGGGAAGGCAGAGACAATCTAATATTCCAGGACATACTCATTTTGGAGGCCGCATTCCTTTCCACCTGTTTTTGTTCTCGTCCTTTTATCAGTGCAAAAGGTGGTCTGTGGTCACCAGTCATTCATGTTCCCCCTAGACCCAGCATAATCACCTCCAAATCCACATCAGAAATTCCGTTTTGCATTGTCCTCTGCAGTTTCCTACATTTTTTCCTTGTCCAAGATTCAAGCAAATCACAAGCAAACCCCAACTTTCTAGTGTCAACCCATAACACAGTCTAGATTTTCCTTTGTTCCCATTCATCAAGTTCCACTAGTCCCGAAAGAATCACCACAATTTTAAGAGATCATTTTCCTATGTTGTTGGCCTTGTTCTTACTGTGGCACATATCAACCACCGTGTTGCTTAACCTCTATCATAACAGAAGTACAAACACAACAACATTCTTAAATGTCCCACTCCCTAATCAGCTCTCACAGGTAGCTCTAGAACACACTTGTCCTTCGTATAAGGAATGGATATCCCATGAAAACCTGCATTACACATGGTCCAGATGTACAGAGAATCTAAGTAGATTCCTTAAGTCCACACAAGACCAAAAACTTACACGCAAAAATACGTAATTTTACATGAGAAATCATGAAACGAATCTTGAGTATTGTAGAGCACACAAAGGGCTTATAAAATAGCAACATATGGCTCACTACATTGGGTGATGCATACACCTCAGATTTTTTCCCTCTTTATCCAACTTTCAACTTTTCTTCTATTATTTTTATTCTTCATTTTTAGTACTTTGTCCTATTTCCCAAAATCAAAACATTTCTACCTTAAGATTTGCAGATTTATATTTTAATTTTTCTTAAAGTGAACTTTAAAATGTTATAATTTAGCGAATGATGAAATGTCATAGTTTCTTTTGTCATAAAATTTACAAGAGAAACCTAACGAGCAAAAATCAGGAAAAAGTTGATTCAAACTAGATAACAATGATTTAACAAAAAAGAAGCTATCAAGGAAAATGCAAGACTGCTATTTTTTACACTTTAATGAGGAGTGTAGACATCAACCTTTCTACATTTTACACATGGCCAAAGAATGTGTTGTTGAGTGTCTAAGACTCATATTATTCCATTTTTCAAAAGCTTTAAGAACAAACTTAATGCTAAATGGAATAAAAAATATATTACTCATTGCTTTGCTGATTTACTCTTTTCATGAAGATTCCTAGATTTCCAATTGTTAAGTAAGATTCGCCTGAGACAAATGCTTAGGGAAGACTCTAAGACTACAGGAAATTGTAGTGGCATTTTTACTCTCATAGCAGTGCAAGATCAAGCACTGACATGATCCTAATGCATATAGATACAAATGGTCCAATGGGAGCAAGAATTTCCAGATACAATACAGTATAATTGAAGTTATATGAGTTTTTCCTTTCCTTTTATATTTTGGTTCTCTCTAGGAGGTTCGGTATTAGGGATGATGAATTGAAGGCATTTATAACTAGATCCTTTCCTGCAACTTAAGTTGATTTTATTGTTCAGTTGTTTAATCTATTGGGTGAATGAATTCTTAGAACAAAACTTTTTTGTACTATTTTACTTGAGGTTGAATGCATTAAAATGGTTCTAAAGTATTTTTTTCTACTACAATTGGGCAATGTTGATTGCACACTGGGAAGAAATTTAATTAGTGTAGTATGATTAAAATGGACATTTTATCCAGTTGACCCCTGGGCATATCATGGCCATCGTTCTAGTATCAACTTGAAACTCAGTGCTTGATGTTGGAGTCTACGGAGCTCAAACTTTGGATCTATCATTTGACACAGCGACTTGAGCCAATTGTGAAAGCACTTTACTCAATGGATATCCCTAGTTTGTTGCTGCTGAACTTATTATTTATTTATAATTTTGGTTGTCAGTACCGTTCTATGCACTGGTGTTAGTCCAGATAATTGTGAGTTTCTGGTCTCTGCAGTGGCATGATCAGTTACTTGATGCCGTGAGGGAGATGAACGAGGGACCAGTAGTTGAGCAAGCCCTTGACCAAGACTACAAGATAAATGGAAGTTTAGAAGTAAAAGAGGAGCCTTCAGTTTCTAATGTACTGGTTTGTTGTGTGGATTCTTTATACTTATTGGTGTTTAGTTATGCTTGGATGCTAGATCTAAACGGGCTGAGAAAATAGAAAACATTTAATTGGTTTGAAACTTCTGGATATTGATGAAAAGAATTTTGGCAGGAAGAGAAACCATCAATATCACCCCATGAAGAGAAACCATCAATATCACCCCATGAATCTACCCAAAGTAATAGAGGGCGGAAAAGAGGGGAAACAGAGGATCACGCTATTGAGGTGGATGTCTCTGGAAAACGAATCAAACCAAGTCCTAGCATGTCTGAGGAATCCAGTAATGAATTGAACAGAAAAGGCACAGTCTATCAGGAAGAAAATGCTTCAAGTGGAGCACTCTCTTCCAAAGCAGAGAGTGATTCTGGAGCTGTGCATCAACTGGTTGCCATGTTTGGTGCCTTGGTTGCTCAGGGTGAAAAAGCTGTTCAGTCTCTGGAGATCATTATTTCCACTATATCTGCAGACTTGCTGGCTGAGGTGGTCATGGCAAATATGTGTCATCTCCCGCCTGAACGTCCTAAAGCCGATGAAGATGAAGAGGGGATGCAAGATGTTTTTTCACTTTCCAGTGCTTTTCCACAGATATCTTCTTTACTGAATGCTGAACAGGTATTGCGGTAACTTCTCATCCCATTTTTTCTACATAGTTTCCTGATCTTGATGACATTTCCTCTTTTCATTCAGAGTGAACTTTTAAAATTTTCTTTTGTTTATAGTTTCTGTAAGGAGTTTGTATTTACTTTGGCTGCAGAAGCCTGAGAAGCCAGATGATCTTCCTGCGGTGGCAGCAACAAATGATGTTGCTCTTCAAACGGATAAAACTAATGAGGTTGAGAGTTCTATTTTGCCAACTGCTTTACCAACTTCTGCTGATGCTTCAGCTGGAGCAGAAATGGGCTCCGTAATGCTGTCGATTGATATCCATGAAGATAGAAACTTAGAGAGTGAAATACCTGGTCTTGCTTCATCCAGCCATAGTGCTGGGCACTCAGAAAACCAGCCTGATTCGTCATTAGCATCCATGGGTATTGAAGATAATGGTCAAGAGCAAGATACAAGTCAGTCGGGGAAATCATTAGGAGAGTCGATTCCATCAATTTCAAACGATAGATGTGAGGAGCTTAGCCCCAGACCACCGGCTGTCGATGACAACATTCCAGTCTCCTCATCTGTAACTTCTGTGGGATTATCTTCTCATGTTATGTTACCCAAGATGACGGCCCCTGTTGTTGATTTGACTGATGAACAGAAAGATCAGTTGCAGAAATCGGCATTCACCCGCATTATTGACGCGTATAAGGAAGTTGCATTGGCTGGAGGTTCAGAAGTTCGCTCTTCTTTGCTTTCTTATCTTGGAGTTGAGGTAAAAATTCTTCTTCCCTTATCTACCAGAAGATATGGCCTTTTTGATTAGTCCATTGGAGTGAATCCCCTGCACAAACATCACTAGAAAAATGATTCTCTTATTACTGGGAATGAGATGAAAACTCTGAGAAATACCTTATAGTGATAACGAAGATACATTTACTATTTGCGTGCTACTGAGTTTTATATGACATTTTGAAATGCTCCACTAAACTTCTTAAGTACTGAATAGGTTTAATTCTCTTTTAAATCACAGTTTCCCTTGGAATTAGAACCATGGCTACTGCTACATCAGCATATTTCATCAGATTATGTGAATCATGAGGTAAGTGATTGTTCCCTCATTTACTCGTTGCATAGGCAACACATAACTTTGTTGGGTAAGATCCCTGTGTTCTTGTATCTCCACATTGAATCTTCTTTCTGTATTCCCTGGTCTGGTCCTGTGTAATCCATGTTATCGTTGTCCTTTAGAGTTGGAAAATTTCATGCTTATGTTATAATATAAACATCTACTTAAGTAATTATTTTGTTGGCGTGACTGGGAAAGTACCAACCATGTACTCCAATTTTGAAGGATTTTATCAATTCTAACACGAAATAACTTGAGTTTTGGGGGAAACATGCGCTCCGGTCAGCCCTGAGTTTACAGGAATTTGTAGCAGAAGTTATATTTCTGGTCTGTCTCTTGTAATATTGTATGTTTACAGCCATTATTTGCTTGTATCTAGTTGAATTCTCACACCTGTTGGGCCTGTTCTGGTTCATAGAATCGACTTACAGCTATCCCTTCTGGTGTAAGTTTGAAATTGTTAAGATATCCCATGTCGCGGGTTTTCAATAGGCCTTATATACGCGGGTTTTTGATTTAAGCTTTTGGATGGGCATTCTAACATAGTATTAGAACCAAGTTTCACCCTAGGTTTATTTCTCGCGTGTGGCTTTCTGTTCATCAATTCCACGTGCCGTTCCCAGTCCTATTTGTATGTGAGACGCCGATAGAGTAACCCACATTACTTGAATATATGGCTTTAATAGGCATATGTATGTAGTTTCCCTCCAACTTATAACTAAAGCTTTTGGGTAGAGTATTTCAACATATACTTGCCTATCCTTTCTTGCTCCGTTTATACTTTTTTTAGTCAGTTTTAATATTATGCTTCAATTCATATGACCTGCTCTCTTTTCTTTCATCACTTTCTTCTGTGTGTGTGTGTGTTTTTTTTTTCCCTTTCTTTCCACGTTCTATTTAATTTGTGGGAGCTGGGGAGGGAATAGAAAGACAGGAGGCACGAGTGAGGACTAATTTCTTAAGAGGACTCATTTGGAATGGGGGTCTACTGCAGACAGGACATAACATTTGTCTGTCGGCAAGTATATTATATTAAAGTGCACCAATGGGGTGCCTCCCATTTACAACCTAGGTGTTGGGAAATATCTAAGAAATCGAAAAGAGATTTGTATCTGAAGAGCTGCTGCCGCTATGCCAAAATAAAAAGGCTGTAAGGAAGAAGAAGCGAAAGATGAATTGTTGAAGGTTTTTTGCGATTTTCACTTGGATGCTGATTTGTCTGAAATATTAATGCTACCTTATCTCCTTAATCCTTAAGAAAGGTGATGCTAAGAACCTCAAAGACTTCCTCCTGGTCAGTTTAGTGAGTAGTGTATACAAATTTTGGCTAAGTTTCTTGCAGCTAGATTAAAACAGGCTATTGGCATTGTGGTGGGACCTTATTAAAATCGTTTTGCTGGAGCAAGGCAGATTTTGGATGCAGCTCTGATCGCAAATGAGATGGTGGACCCCCATTTAAAAGCAAAATAGAAAGGTGTTGGAAGCTCGATATGGAGAAGGCTTATGATCATGTGCCTTGGGACTGTCTTTTATTTGTGATGCAAAGGTTATGGCATACAATGGTGTAATTGGATAAAGAGACATAGCACCCCTTTGAGTTTTTCTTTTTTGGTTAATGGCTCTTCACGGGGTACTTTCCAATTGTCATTGGCACTTAGGCAGGGTGATCCACTCTATCATCTTCCATTTACCCTGGTAATGAGGTCTTTTGTGAGTTGTTAAGCAAGGCATCCGAGTTCAGTTGGCTTTCTGGCTTCATTTGGGCTATCATTGGTGAGGGGTTGACTATGTATCATCTTCTCTTTGCTGATGATACTATCATTTTCTGCAGAGATGATGTTTGCTTTCTTCTGTTTTGGGATGTCAGATAGGCTCTTTTCCCTTAACCTATCTAGGCTTTGCTTTCGGTGCTAATTTCAAGGATAAGCAAATTTGGGAGAATATCTTTTGAAATATTGGAGAAGTGGTGCACTGGTTGGAAAAGATCTTTATGAAAGGGGAAAGATTGACCCTCATCTGAAAAACTCTCTTCAATCTTCGGTTGCCAAAAGGCTGGAGGCCACTCAGAATATAAATATATATATTTTGGTTGGGGGGGTGGGGGGTGGGGTTTACAATGAGTCTCATAAATTTCATCTGGTTAATAGAAAAACAGTTAAGCAACCTTTTTAAAACTGCGGTCTTGGCATCGTGTCTCTTTTATTGCTCAACAAGGCTCTTCTAGGAAAATGGTTCTGGCAGTTCAATGCTGAATATATCCATTTTTGGAGAAATGTAGTTGCTAAATTTGGCCTTAAAAGAACTGGTCAGATTTCTAAAAGTAGAAGAATATCTCATCGGTGATGTGTTTAGAGGTGGATTGGAGCTGAGTGGAGTGAGTTTGTTGCTCATACGGATCCTATTCTTGGAAATGGTAAGAGGGTACGCTTTTGGCTTGACACCTGGTGTGGGAATGTCTTTCAATGATTGTTTCCCTGACTTCTTTCATTGCTAGGACCAAAAAGGCTCTCGTGTCAGATTGTTATCGACCTTACGAAACAAGGCCAAGATTGGGAACTTGAATCTTTTGTCAGCTATTTTGATTTGCTATTTCTCTAAGATTTCCCTTACTGGTGTGGATACTTTGTCTTGAAGTAGTGGTAGAGATGGATCGTTTCCTGTGAACTCTTATTATAGCTTACTTAAATGGAAGATTGTCACCCGCGTTACTTTTCTTTGGAGTTCTATTTGGAAAGTGAGATTTTTGGAAGCATTTTACATTAGACTATTTGCAGAAAAGTGGGATTGTGCTGGTCAATAGGTGCTTCTTTTTTGCAAGAGAGAGGCAGAGATGGGGAGACATCTCCTCATTCAATGTCCGTGGATAAAAATGGTCTGGGTGGTCTCTTAATATGTGCATTGGTCTATCATGGGTTATAGGAGGATCTATTGAACAAGAATTGTGGGCATTGCAAGGTCGTCTTTTGCCTTGTTCTTAAAAATAGAAGAATTTCATCAACCCTCTTAATGTGTTTTAATTGATTTGGAAGAGTGGAATAAGAGAGCTTTCATTGGAGAGCAGACACCCTTTTTTGTAATTACTAAAAGTTGGTTGAAAATTCCACTCTTTTGGTATAGTGGAAAGTTATGTGTGGATGTAAATGCTTTAATTGACATTGTTGATGATTTGTCTTTCAGCTTAGCTCTTTAGGTTCTGAGCTCTTTTTGTCTAAGGGATTGCACCCCCTTTGTGCCCTTAATTTTCATTTACCTATAAAATAATTCCTTCATAGCACCTATAGAAGTTTCCTCATTTTTACAGCCTGCCTATTTCTTTCTTTTCGGAGAGGCATAATCATCCTGAGGCCTGAAAATGATGACTAGGAAGGTGGTTAAGGGAGTTGCATCTTCTCATGGAAAACATCCAGTCACCAAGAGGTTTTATCGAGATTGGACTTAAGGGAGTTGCATCCCTCACCGTACAGTGACCTAGCTATTTAGTATCTGTTTTGCTTGCTTGTATTCATCGCGCAATAATAGCCATGGGAAAATTGCATTTTCTTCCTCTTGTTAATGTAATGGAGAATCTCCAATATGAACATGTTTCATCATTGGTGCCAACTGCTAATCATTATTGATCCGCCAGTACATGCTATCATCTCCAAATGATTTGCCCCATCTGCTTTTGCCGCCGCTATAACAGCCATTAGCTAACCATCACCTCAACCTCCACATCATAATCACCTCACTATCCTTGAGAGTTATTGTTGCCACCGCAATCACTAGGGGTCTGTCCATTTAAATTGAAAACTAATCCATAGTGGCAAACGACATCAGTGAAACAAGTGGGCCCTTGAAGAGATGCAGAGTGGGGTCAACTGAGCATGTTAATGATACCCATATGAGTTCTTGAACTTCTATACCACTTGAATACACTTTGAAATATTAGAGTGGTTGAGTACTAATTATAACAGAATTTAATGAAAGGGAAATTATTGTTGTATTGCTGTATTGGCAAGAGTGATAATTAAGCTGCTTGTCGACACAGCCTGCACATATTGAACCTTAACAGTTGCTTGTTGGTAGCCGCTGAATCTGTCTCTAAAAGCTATTAAGGTCTTCTTTCCTAAGAATAGACTCTAATTGAGATCAAAGTTCTCCAAACTTTGCAAAACATCCTTGTGCACTGTTAGTGAATTCTCATCTTATCTGAAGAGGAAACATCTTACTATATCATCTGGGTATCTACCCATCTATGCAGCAGGGGGGTTGGTTCTTGGCTGCTGCTGCCCCTTTGTCAATGTGCAGAGAAAGGAAAGATGAGAATTTGGGGGCAACTTGAGAGAGTTTCAGGACTCAGGCTCTGCAGGGCTTTATTCAGTCATGGAATTTTGAATTAGACAGGCAAATTGCCTGGGCTGATTGACCATGGGGTCAATGTATAAGGCCTTGGTGGGGATAGTGGGCTGCAAAGCCTCTGATGTAGCGATTTATGCTCTTCCTTGTCACTTGGCGTGTGTTTGGGAGTGGATTTTATCTACTACTGTTTAGCCCTAATTTTATCTCTGGACTTAAATATCTCCTCAACCTTCTTTGCCGACACCCCATTGATCCTCAAAATAGAGATAGAAGTTAAGTATTGATTATGTCACCATATAGATGTAGCTGAAAATGAGCTAGGTTTTCTTTGAAGAAAGAAGGCATTAGTTAGTTAGCACTTTATTTTGTTATTGAAGGTTGTCTAAACTGATCTCTTTTTAAGCACGTCTTCTATATTAATTCTGTTTGGCTTGGAAGGTCTTTGTTTAAGAGTTACATTGGCCTCATCCTTCTAATCTCATTACCATGTCTATCTCTTCCCTTTTCTTATTTTGTGTAAAAGAACTATCTGGCAGATGTTGGTTGTGAGGATGTCCCCTTGTTGACCCCTTCTCTTTCCCTCAGCTTCTTCATTCTTATCAACTTTGGGACCAGTGTTTGTAGTATAAAAAGGGATTGTTGGTTTCCCCTATGGTACTAAGAGGATTATTGCATATGCTTGCCTTTCTCGTATATAACTAGATGTGCTTCTTCTGAAAGTTTTAGTTTCATGATGCTGATACTGATTCTGATTTTCAATTTGTTCAGGGACATGAGTTGACATTGCGTCTCCTCTACAGATTATTTGGAGAGGCAGAAGTGGAACGTGACTTTTTCTCTTCAACAACTGCTTCCTCTTCATATGAATCACTGCTTTTAAATGTGGTGGGTGTTCATTCAACTATATTGAACTCCTGCCTCCTCCAATGCAATCTTTATGAATTTATTTGTCTCTTATGCAGGCAGAAACACTGAAAGATGCTTTTCCACCTTCTGACAAATCTCTAAGCAGATTGCTTGGTGAAGTTCCTTATCTTCCGCAGTCAGTTTTGAAATTATTAGGTAGCTTGTGTTCTCCTGGTAATCTGGAAAAGTCCGAGAAGGAGCTACAAGCTGGAGATCGGGTCACTCAGGGTCTGAGTGCTGTTTGGAGTCTAATCTTGCTCCGCCCTCCAATTCGAGATTCTTGCTTGAAAATCTCTTTGCAGGTTTTATTTATGAACAGAAATGTCGTGCTTTTTTTGTTGCTTCTGCTAGATTGTGATGAGACTCACTGTAAATCGCCTGCGTTCTGCTTTCTTCAAAAAATTTTACTTCGTTTTTTGAAACTTACTAATTATGTTTTTTATTGCTATTTTGGCTGTTATATAGTATGATTTCTTTTTATTTTCTGATTGCACGGTTGTCCCTTTCTGTTTGAATTGAAGGTCCTCTTTGCATATGGGGGCAGGGCACCAAATGAGAAAAAGCTGAATATTATTGGTCTCAATAAGAATAGACTTTCCTTTTATTCTTCTTAGTTGTTTGACTTTATTCCTTCTTTTTTATTATCAGAGTGCAGTTCATCATTTGGAGGATGTGCGCATGAAGGCGATCCGTCTGGTAACATAGGGGCAACTAGCTGTAGCAAAATTGTTCTGCTTCTTCATTAATTAATAGATCCTTACAAACGTTGTCTTCTTTGGCAGGTAGCAAACAAACTGTATCCTGTATCATCCATTGCTCAAAAAATAGAAGACTTTGCAAAGGAAATGTTGCTTTCAGTGATTAGCACTGGGCCTCTGGAAAAAGTGGCACTTGAAGGGAAGGTATCATAATTTTCAGCGGTGATGTGAAAAAATTAGCATTAGGCCACTGTTCTTCACTTGCTTTTGTTTGATTTGCCGAGAGTATTCTTCAGGTACATTTATTGACAGATATTGTCATTTTCTGGGCAAGAACAAAGCGTTGATATGCTATTCAGTTCTAAACAAAAAAATTGATGTGGGATTGATAGCAAAGAAGTTAAGCTTTGTAATCTTCAAAAAAAAAAAATTACCCACTATTGTCCTTTCAAATGAGCCATTTTCACTGAGATTCTAGTCATTCAAGAAAAGTTGTGATGCCTATGTATGCTGGAAGGAACTTTACGGGTCATAGAGATATCTAACTCTCTGTAGAATATTCAGTTAGTTGGATAAGGTAGGTGGGATTCCATTATTAATTAGCTCGTCTATAGAGCATGCCATGTACTCTTGCATTGAGTCAATTGAGGAATAATGCAGTCCCTATATGGTTTCTCCCTCTATTTCTCTTGCGATCCTAATAACTTGTCATGGTATTGGAGCCAAGTTAGAGTGAGGAATTGAAACATTAGGATTTTCGTTTCAAACACCACAAAAAGAACCTTCTAAGGCAAACAGCAACACCAATCTAGAGTCTCCATTTTGGGACTTAGGGACCCAGTTGACCCTATCTTTTGATCATCTCTGTCGCTGCCTGTCCCAATTGTCACCAAGCATGTTCTGGTTTGTCTCCATCAAGGTGTGGGCTGCTTTTCCATGCGATCCTCTCTTTGCATTGTCAATATAAAGTGGCTTTGTCATCCCATCCATGAGTCATTCCATGTTAGAGTCTTTGCACCATGTAGTGTTGCTCCTTCTTGCCACTTAGTGTTGGTTGCTGTTCTCTGTCACTTGAGGTCATCCTTAAAGTTTCTGTGCCACAACAACCTGTTGAGCTCCTCTATCTGTCCAGTTCCCTTTAGCCGCAAAGTTCTGTCAAGCACATCTTATTTCTGTTGCGAGTCTTATTGAAGACTTGTTACAGATCATTGTTTGTCACTGAGTGAATCTGATCATTTGTTGTTGTTAAGTTACTTTATTAAGTTTCCTTTATTATCAGAGTTTTATTTCCTTTTTTACATACATAAGGATATTATTGTTATATACAATTTATATTCAATATAAATACAATGGGTGTAGGGTTTCTGTTACTACAGAAAACTACAACCCTCTCTTTGTTTCTTTTACGTTCTCCTTCTCCTTCTTCTCTCTATTCCTTCTCTCTTCCTTCTTTCTCTCTTTCTATTTGCTGCGGGTTCTCTAATCAGCTTTGTGACAGTTGTCTTTGATCACAGCTGACGTGAGCTTTGCCGCTTCTTTTCTTTTCTTTTTCTTTTTTTTGGGGGTGGGGGGGCGTGGAGGTGGCCATTTGGACTGGGTTGGGTTGTTACAACATGCAAAATATAAGCATACGCAGAAAAGACTAATGGGTATATGCAAAGATATTATAAATGATTTTGACCAAGAAATAGTTCCTGTTTCTTCTAGTAAGAATGGAAACTCATATAAAGATTGTTAAGGCAAGTGAAGTAGAGACTCTTAGAAGCTTCAATGAGAAGATGGAACTTCTGGTTGAAGGGAAAGGGGAAAGCCTGACAAAAAAGATGTTTAGCAACAATTTGTGGCTTATAATTTTTTAGCCAAAGAACAGAAAGATTTATTGGTTTGTGCCAATTTGATTGTGGACTATGTTCGGTAGATGCATGCATATAAACATATGAGATGGTATCCTAGTCTACAACTCCATAGAGGGCATAATCTTCAGATTTTATTTGTGCTCGTGAAAAGTGACAGTTGCATTGAGGATTAGACTATGACGTATTTATTGACCCCATATTTTGGCCTAGTACATACACAAATGAGTATTATCCTAATATTTGTTTTTTCAAGATTTCAAGTATGTGTTAGCTGGTGCATGTGGAAATTGAATTTGGTCTGAATGTTGAATGTATTCGGAATATTACAGGATTCTGATTTAGAAAGACCTTTACAAGAAAGTGCAACAGGGGAAGCAAGCAATGAGGATAGATCATCTGATACTAGCCAATTGCATGCTGTAGAAAGCATAGCCATCTCTGAGGCCCAGCGCTGCATGTCCTTGTATTTTGCTCTTTGCACAAAGGTATATTTTCAGCTTGTTGCAGTACTTTTATATTTTCTAACATTCCTTTGAAGTGTTAATTAAAATTGAACTTCTACAATCTGATTTACAGAGACACTCTCTTTTTCGCGAAATATTTGTCATCTATGGAGGTGCATCTGCAGCAGCTAAGCAGGTTTCATTAATATCATTTTGAGGGGAGGCCCTGTTAAAACTCCAGTTATGAGCTTTCCTTCTTATGAGTTGTGTGGTGCAGGCAATTCACCGTCATACTCCTATTTTAGTCCGAACAATGGGACCATCATCTGAACTTCTTGAAATAATATCAGATGCTCCTGGAGGAAGTGAAAACCTCTTGTCACAGGTCCTGATCCTCATCCATCTAAGAATGTCGACACTGCTCTAGATATACATGAAGTTTTCATAACTTTTCCAATTTCATCAGGTTTTACACTCCCTGACAGATGGGATAGTTCCTTCTCCTGAATTGGTACTTACTGTGAGGAAGTTATATGATTCCAAATTGAAGGTAAAGCAATCATTACTCATATGTGGTGAAAAGCATAGGCATAGGCTGATGTATGGCTGGTTTGATTACAGGATATAGAGATTCTAATGCCTATTTTGCCATTCTTACCAAAAGACGAGGTACTTTCTGGGATTTTTGTTTTTTTAATCTCAATGATCTTATATTCTGTGTTGGTCTTTGTGCATCTATCAGTTGATTTTCTCTTATAACTCCGACCGCTGAGCAAACTGGTCAAGCCACTGATTTGCGGTTCGACCACTTCAACCGCCGATTTGACTTTTTAGATGTTTTGTTTATAAATTTATGTGAAAGCTGGTAAATAACTTAAGTACCTAGTTTAGTGATCTCTTTTGTACCTCCCGAGCATAGAAGAGGCATACTGTCCACAGTTCGAGGCATACTTCTATTAAAATCCATCAGCACCATGGATGATTGCTTTAGGTAAAATAGGAGACAACCCCTTGTATTATTAATTAATTGCACAATATAATAATTTTTTACTAAGTGGTTGGATAGCTTCTGTAGAAATTAATATAGGAGAAGAAAAGAGAGTGATGTAGAAATTGATAAAGAAGGAACGAGGAGAACGTGTAAACTAATTTGGGTTTTCCACGTCTCACACTTTTATTATTAAATAATACTTAATGACCATAATAACCCTATTAGTGTTACTAACCATAATAACTCTCACACTGTAACACTCCCCCTCAAGCTGGAGCATAGATATCTAGCATGCCTAGCATGCCTAGCTTGTTATAAATATACTCAACCCTACTACTCCTTAAAGACTTGGTAAAAAAATCAGCTAGTTGCTCACTGGTCCTAACATGACTAGTAGAAATAACTCTAGCCGGAAGCTTTTCACGGATAAAGTGACAATCAACTTCAATACGCTTGGTACACTCATGGAATACTGGATTTGAAGCAATATGGATTGCTGCCTGATTATCACACCATAGCTTCATTGGCACAGGATCTTCGAATCCAAATTCAACTAATAGCTGACGTATCCAAATTAATTTACACGTAGCTTGAGCCATAGCTCTGTATTCTGATTTTGCACTGGATCTAGCCACAACACTTTGCTTCTTACTCTTCCAAGATACTAGGTTTCCTCCCACAAAAGTGCAGTAACCCGATGTAGACCTTCTATCTGTAGGAGACCGAGCCCAATCAGCATTCGAAAATGCTTCTACTCCTTTGTGACCATGATCACCGAAGAAAAGATCACGACTTGGAGTTTTCTTCAAGTATCTCAAAATTCTGACTACAGTATCCCAATGAGAGGTACGAGGAGAAGACATAAATTGACTCGCAAAAATCACAGAAAAGGAAATATCGGGTCGAGTGACAGTAAGATAATTCAATTTTCCAACAAGCCTTCGATACCGTTTTGGATCATTCAATAGTTCGCCTTCCTCTACCATTAATTTTGAGCCAGCTTCCATGGGTATATCTAGGGGTTTTGCTCCTAGCATACTTGTCTCTCTAAGCAAATCCAAAACATACTTGTGTTGTGAGATATGGATATCTTTCTTTGCCCGTGCCACTTCAATACCCAAAAAATATCTAAGTCGTCCCAAATCCTTTGTTTGAAACTGTTGTTGCAAATGCAATTTCAATTCATCAATCCCTATACAATCATCTCCAGTTATGACAATATCATCCACATAAACTACAAGGAATATCCGACCAGCTCCTGAAACACGGTAAACATAGAATGATCTCCACTACATCTAAACAATCCAAACGGAGCACCACTTCTATAAACCTCCCAAACCAGGCTCTAGGAGATTGCTTCAAACCATATAAAGATTTCTTCAAATGACAAACATGACCAGACTCTTCTTGAGTAACAAACCCAGGCGGTTGCTCCATATACACTTCTTCATTTAAATCACCATGAAGAAAGGCATTTTTAACATTAAGCTGAAAAAGAGGCCAACAAGCAGAAGCAGCCAACAAAAGTAAAAGATGGACAGAGGTCATCTTAGCCACTGGAGAGAAAGTATCACCATAATCAACCCCATAAACCTGTGCATAACCTTTAGCAACCAATCTGGCCTTTAGGCGAGCAAGAGAACCATCGGGATCAACTTTAACAGTGAACACCCATTTACACCCGATAGTAGTTTTTCCTTCAGGCAGAGGAACAAGATCCCAAGTCTTGTTTTGGTCAAGTGCCATTAGTTCCTCCTCCATAGTTGTCCTTCATCCTTAACTAGATAATGCTTCAGCAACAGATTTATGAGTAGGATGTTTATCAATAGTGTTTAGACTAGCTTGAAGAGAAGCAGACAGACCAGAATAGGTGACAAACTGTGCAATAGAGTGTTGGGTACAATTGCGAACCCCTTTGCGATGAGCAATAGGGATATCAAGATCAGTATGTGATAGGCTTACCTCAAACTTAGAAGACAGAAGACAAAATAGGCGGAGGTACATCTACAGGGGGCTCGACATGCTGATGATGACGTCTATTGTATACATGCTGAACTGGTGGAGGGATTGGAGGAGAATTCGAAGTGGGTTTCATAATGACATATGTAAAGGAATCATCATCCACTGTAGAAGGCTCCATTGGTTCATCAGAATAAATAGTCGACTCAAAAAAGGAAACATCTGCAATGGTGAAATATTTATGCAAAGGACAGTAACAACGATATCCCTTTTGTGTACAACAGTACCCCACAAAAATGCATTTAAGAGACCGAGGGTCCAGTTTAGAAAGCCCTGGACGATGGTCACGAATATAGTAGACACAACCAAATATACGAGGTGATAAATGAAACAAGGATTCCGAAGGAAAAAGAAGAGTGTGGTGTCGCATCCTTAAGAACAGAGGACATGCGATTGATAAGATAGCATGCGGTCATGATAGCATCAGCTCAAAAAGATTTGTCTTACCTTCATTTCAAACATCAATGATCGAGCAACTTCTAGTAAGTGACGGTTCTTCCGTTTGGCAACACCATTTTGCTGTGGTGTATCCGAGCAAGAAGATTGATGAAGGATGCCCCATTGGGTCATGAATTCAGAAAAAAGGATTAGAAAAATATTCTTTAGCATTATCACTTCGAAGAATATGAACAGGAGCTGAAAATTGAGTATGTACTTCGTCAACAAATGCACAAAATATAGAAAATAACTCAAAACAACTTTTCATTAGATATAGCCAAGTGGCTCTTGAATAGTCATCTACAAAAGTAATGTAGTACTTGAAACCCAACTTAGAAAGAGTAGGACAAGGACCCCATATATTAGAATGAACTAACATAAACGGCTTAGAGGCTTGTTTATTGACTCTTGGACGATAACTAATACGATGCAATTTCCCAAACAGACATAACTCACACTCAAGACTAGATAAAGACTGAAGCTAGGGATCTAACTTTTTTAAACTTTCCAAGGATGGGTGGCCCAAACGACAATGGATCTGATGTGGGGAAGCTGCGGAACAAACAACACTTATAGTATCATCAAGCAAGTATAGCCCCCCTGACACATGTCCTTTACCAATTGCCTTCCTCGTCTTCAAGTCTTGAAAAACACACAAATTGGGATAGAAAGTTATGGAACAATCGTATGCTTTGGTAAGCTGACTGACAGACATAAGGTTGAATGGAAAACTAGGGAGATACATGACTAAAGATAAAGATATGGAGGATGTTAGGGGAACTGTGCCTATCCCCTTCACTGTGGATAGAGAACTATTAGCTAATGTAACATTAGACATAGACTCTTGAAAGTCAGAAAAGATACTTGAGACTCCAGTCATATGATCGGTAGCACTTGAATCAATGACCTAGGGGCGAGAGGCAAAAGAAAGACACGCTTTTGCATTACCTGTCTGAACAAAAGTAGCTGTGGAGGAGGACTGTGAAACTGGCTGGGAAATCTAGAGTTGATTATACCTAACAAATTCCTCCTCCGACATTTTGATCAACTTTCCTCTCGCAGCGGATTGTGAAGAGGCACTAGATTCTATTGCATTAGCTACATTAGCTGTAGCTTGTTGAGAGGGCCTTCCATGAAGTTTATAATAGAATCTCTTAATATGTCCAGGTAAACCACAGTAATGACAAGTTCGAACCAAACCGATATTACCCCCTATGTCACTATAAGTGTTGCTAGCAGAGAATGGTTGGCCTCTAACAAAACTACGGCTGGCGCCGCCACTTCGACCACCACCACGACCTCGACTACCACCATGATTTCCTTGAGCTGCCAAGCTAAGTTCTCACTTATAGAAAATACATCCTTAGGTGGTTCACGTGAGACCCTTAGAACATGAGCAAATGTCTCAGTGAGTGAGCTCACCCTAGCTACTCCAAGTATTTGGGAATGAACGGTATTATACTCTTGTCCTAATCCTCCCAAAAAACTCAGAACAACCAATTGCTCCCGTTGCTCCTGCATTTCCTTGACATTAGAAGTAATGGGTAGTAGAAAATTAAGCTCCTCATACATCTGTTTGAAATCGGCAAAATATTGAGTAAGTGGCCAACCCTTTCTATCAGCCTTAGAAAATCCCTGGGACACTTCATATATCCTTGAAAGATTATTTTGTCCAGAATAAAGGACATTCAAGTAGTTGCACAACTCCTTCACAGTATTAATATGTGTAACCAAATCCGCAATTTGAGATTCCATAGAGTTCAACATTTGAGCAAGAATTCTAGCATCCACAGTATCCCAATTTGTATCGGAGGCGGATCTTTTACCTGTTAGATGATTTTGTTGCTCTCTCCCAGTCAACACTAACAACACGATTTTCCTCCATTGTTGGAAATTGGTGATACCTTCTAACTTCTTTTCTGTCAAACAACTAGAGGATGTAGACACAACCTCAACTACTACACCTCTATTCTCCGCCATAACTTGATGTGTACCAATATAACGCAAGAACTTTCAGCACAATAATCAAATTCAAATCCCTCCAACTAATTCAATTCAACAAACTACCGTGATTTGTTTCAAACAGTCCAAATCTCCATAATACTTCAATCAACTCATCCTGTTTCATCAAGACAAACGCCCAAATCATAGATTATGACCAAACAGAAACCACCTCATCCAACATCAATTTCGTGGCGAACAAGATCAGCATCTCTATCAAGCAAGTTGCTGCAATTTTTTTATTTTTTTTTTAAACAGAGAACAATGAACACACGAGTGAACCTTAAAGGACCACACCAATCAGATCAGCTTGCTCGGAGGGGCGTGAGCTCAACCAACATCAGATCTTGAATGGATGGACAAGACTGCATGACACCGGACGACATTGGATCTAAGCCAACGAGGCCAGATCTAAGCCGGCTACGCTCATCGGCATCAAATCTAGACTCGAGAGGGCTGGCCAACACCGGCTTGGGTTGAGTGATGCTTGTTGATGTGGCTCTGATACCATGTAGAAATTAATATAGGAGAAGAAAAGAGAGCGATGTAGAAATTGATAAAGATTGAACGAGGAGAACGTGTAAACTAATTAGGGTTTTCCACGTCTCACACTTTTGTTATTAAATAATACTTAATGACCATAATAACCCTATCAGGGTTAATGACCATTCATGTTCATTAACCCTCACACTGTAACAGCTTCAGCATGGGTTTTTCAAAGTGATGATACATGTTTGATCAGCTCCTGCATATCAGAGTGCAGTTTTTTTAATGCGTCTCTAACTGAAACGGTTCAATCAGGTTCATCACATGGGCGAACTGCCCAGGTTTTCCGGTTAAACCGGGTCAATGCTGGTTTGGTCCTAGTATTGACTGTAGGCATTTTGAGAGCCATATCCTTAGCGGATCTTAGGCCAATGTCCAGTTTAACCAGTTGAATGGCTGGTCCTGTTTGGTGCAGTCTGGTTGGTTTTTAAGGGTTGCTTGTGAACAGACAAGTTCACAATATAAGCAATTTTCTTTTTGCATGATGCTAGTTGATGGCATTCTCATTTGATGAATATTAATTGCTTTATTAGTTTCTTATTTTTCCTGAAGTTGTTGCAGAATGAATAAGACTGTATCTAACTCTTAGTCAAATATGTCAGACTATAAAATTTGTCCATTGATAGGTTGCTCTTTCTTGGTTGCAATTTAAGTGTTTCTGTATCAGTTCACATTTTTATTATCAATAGATTTACTCTAGGTTATTTTTTGTTGGCCAGTAAGTAGTATTAGGTACATAAAATAGAGATTTAAGAACTGAGTTTAATTGGGAATACTATAGCACTGACTTATATAACAGTTTTGTCAAAGATGAAGCCAGTGGTGTCCTAGGTGCCAGCCGAGGTGAGTCATGTTTCTCTAGCTTCTCCCGGTCTTAGGCAAGCCTTATGTGAGGTACTAGTCTGCTAAAGCATTACCTGAGTGAAGTTCTGCCTAGGTTAAGATAAGCTTTCAAGAAGTGGCTGACAGCATCATGTGTTGCCAGCCAGCTACAGCAGTTTCTTCTTTCCCATCAGAGTTATGGTGGCAAAAATCAGTGCACAAATGACAAAACCAGTGAAACCACCTTATTTAAACAAACTTTTTGAAAACCAGCTGTTCAGAACCATACGGTTCAACCTGCTAGTGTATGGACCTTCCCTTCTCTTGGACCAAAAGCCAGTCAAGACAAGGTAGCCATTCTATTGGTTGATTTGTGTCGAATGATCTTGGCCTTTAAAAAATTAAAAAGGGGAGTTTATGGGTAAGGGATCTGAATCAAGGACCAACTGGAATGTGGATGCAGCCTCAACCGAGCTATACCTGATGTTGTGTTGATATGGCAAACCAAATTTTTAAGAAATCCTTCTGACACCTTTTGATAGAGAAAAGTCATGTCTTGTGCTGGTAAAGCTCGAAATTGCAACCTCAGAGGGCATACGTGCGTTGTTCATATGGGCTGAGCTTTAAATAGCAACTGTTAAATCTTAAAGCAGTCTCTTTAAGTCAAACAGGCCAGTACCAGCCATTGATCCAGTTTAACTTCTACTGTTTTTTCATCCCAACTGTCTCTCTCTCTCTCTCCCTCTCTCTGTTAACTAATTGAAAGTCATTGTTGCACCGCAAGCATGTTTGCATCATGTGTCTGGCCTTTGTTTTGAACCACAAGCAACATGATTGTGCTATCATAATAATATATTTCTGTTCATTTAGTCTTAAAGCATCACATTACAAATAGAAAGCAGAGAGAACAACACTAAAGAATATTCCGAGTCATTTAAAGAACTTAATACTTGTTTGTCAATGGATTAGTTCTTACAATTTTATTAGCACCTCCCTTTACCTAGGAGAGCACCTAACTTGGCACATAGTATGTTAGACATTAGGGGGTTCTGGTGCTTTATAAGTGCAGTGCACTTGTACCAACACTAAAGCATGGATCTGGTCTGTTCGATGCAATCTGCACTTTGATCAGTGAATTTAATCATACCATTTGTTAAACAATATAGTTGAAAACTGAAAAACACTGAATTCTTATCATCCACAGGATAATAAAAGTTATGGGATTATGTTAGCCTACCAATTTATTTACTAGAGTTTGGGACAACATGGGAAGTGTCAATCAATTGGCATATGGAGGAACCCTGTTTTCTTCTCTGGCAGTCACAAAGCAATTATCAGCCTTTAGATTATCCAAATCAATAAGGATCCACTTGCGTATACTTTTGTGACCACATAAATTGCAGAAGCTAATGTTTTCTTATCATCAAAGATTAATCATTAAAGAGCTTATATAAATTACCTGGCCCTTTTAATGACTTGAATTTATCTGTTGAATAGTATCAAACATTCAAAGTTCTTCTCTTTGTGTGTTCCATAACAACGGAAACTTGAGCACAACACTTCTCAATTGATAGGGTTCTGAAGCTCGCTTTGCTGCCAAAATTGACAGTCACGAGCCTCCACCTTCATACCTCAATTTCTAAATACAGATGTCCTTACTACCCCATACTGATCTTGATAATTTGAGGCATTAATTCAACAACGTGAACATATACAACATTTCAAATTCTTCCATGCTACCATCAACAAGGAAAGATTTGAATGGGCTAGTCAACCACTAGAAATTCTTTCAAACAAAGATTGGAGAAGAAGCAGGAAAATTTTGGTAAATATGGTTCAGCTAATTTGTAATACTTCATAATATAGAGGCTATGGAGGGAAGCCTTGATCATTCTATGCATTTGAATTCAATATTGCAACGTCTTGTTGTTTTAGTTCATCATGATCCTTATTCTACATTAGTCTCCTTTGATGTAGTTATATATCTTATCTTTTTGTTGATCTCCCTTGATGTCCAAGCATGCATAAACTGCAATGAATGGTCAGCGGATGATGATGAAGGGCATCCCCTTGTCTGCTTGTTGACCTGATTAAGGGCTCTTCCTTACTCGATGATTTTCCTGACTTGAGCTTGATGTCTTGAGTATGCATATATCTAAACACACCTTAGTGGGATAAAGCTTGATTGCTGCTGCTGTTGCTGCTGTTGTCTAAAGTGGAAGCCCAACAACCTGTAGTTTAGTTGCTCCTATTTATTCCCCGTGGGGGCCCATTCTTGTGCCTATGAATTCAGTTCCAGTATTATATGAAAATCATTCTGGTGGGCTTATAAAAACTATAGCACTCGAGACGTCTTTCTATGATTTTGTGCAAGTAATTGTGAACTCAAGCTGCTCACCATATGATTTGTCATTGTTCTTGGACAATTTACTTGTGGAATCATTTTCTTGCTCTTCGCAATTCATATCGTGTCTTGAGGCCAATTACCGAGTCAGCTCTCTTTCTGGATATTTTTCAGGTCTTGCTAATCTTTCCACAGCTTGTCAATCTTCCAACTGATAAATTGCAAGCTGCACTTCTTCGTATATTAACGGTATCATTCTAGTGATGTCTTGCTCTGCATCTATTTATTTTTTCTGTTTTTGTGGGTAGTGATATCTGTCTGTATTCAAGCATGACTAGTTGAATAGCAGAATGTAGCAGCAAGTGGCCTCTGTGAAGCTGTATTCTTGTGGACCAATACTATATTCACCGTGAATGGACCCTGCATATGCAATGGCAGTTAACATTATCTTTTGGCGCAGTGATAGCAAATTTCACTAATGCTTATCCCCAATGTGTGAACAGACTATGTCTCCCCTGTTGAGAATAAGCTTAGTAGAAGATTGTAAGTTTCACAACCTCGAAAGGAAAATGGACTTCCCCCTCTTGCACCTTTTTCCCTTATGATTGTTGTTTGTTCACTTTTCTCAAATTTCAAGACTTGTACCCAAAATAACTAGGTGAGAACTTCAAAGTAAAATGATTGCTTAACTTGATTGAATCAATTTCAATCAAGTAGAGGCAGTGGGCCCGTGTGATGACAGTTTGTGGAACCCAAGAATGTTCATGTAGATACTACCTGCACTCACCAAGGAATGAAGTTGTTACAGTTGCACTCTTACTCCCAGAGTGTCGATAGCCTCATCACTGCATGCTTCTTAGAGTGTATGGTGACTTATCTATTTCATTTGTCATTAAACTATCTTTTGGTAGTGCTCTTCATGATAATTGTCGAAGAAGGTGAATATTAAGGTGTCCTTCCAAGATTGTTGGTATTTCCTTGGTTGATATGAGCTGGACTTTTGACGCTATTTTGATTTTGCCATCACATTGTAAGGAGTGATCTGATTATTTTACATTCTTCAGCAAACTGTATTGAGCAACTTATTTTTTAGTGCTATTTAAAGAATCTTCCACATGTTTTGAGTTATGGTTCTTTTCCATGACTTTATTTCAGTGCTGAGTTAATAATGATTATGTGGTTTTGAGTTTATGAATCAACTGGCATGATATGTGCTCAGAATGATATGATAACAATTCAGGAAGGTTCAGAATTCTTTAGCCAAACAGATGAGAAGGGCATTATTACTCTATTGATTTGTGATACATCATGCCTGGCAACTTAGGGGTGATCAGTACGTAAGTGGTCTCTGTACCAAGTCAGCTGCTTATAGGTTGTCAGACCCCTAAAACCAGCCTAGAATTGAGCCAGCCAGAAGTTCCAGTTCAGTTCTCGGCTCCAGACCGGGGCTTTTTTTTTTTGTTTTTTTTCTCCTTTTCAAATTTCTAGTTAACGATCTGTTCTATACATTGCAAAATCTTATAAAAATACAAGTGATGAATTGCAGAGGAGAGAGAGGGAGGCATGAGACTTGACACCGGAGTGAAATTACCGAGAACCGAATCAGGCCAGTTCCAGCCAGTTCCCAGCCCATGGCATGGAAAATCTCAAGTCTATATGGACCACTATTCAATATTTCAAAATCTATTGAACTGGCAGCTATCATAAACATGTCGCAATAGTAATTTGACTTTGGCTTAATGTCACTTGCTGATGTTTGGTCTAGGAAGTAAGTGCCCCTCATTTTAGGGTGTGCTTGTTTCAGCTTTACAGGAATCAAAAACTACGTTCTGCCTTTCCTGCCAAAACAGGGAAAAATAATCTCTTTGAACTATAATTCATAAATTCTACCTGACTTTAGAGTACTGTCAAGGTCAATAATTGTATTTCTCTTTGTTCTATGATCTACTGGATTTCCCTTTTCAAGTCAGCTGGTTCAATGGTTGTCAAAAAATGACAGAAGCCTGGGAAGTATATCATTGGTATTTAATGTCAAACAAAGCCTGTGTTGTATCAAGAATTGATATACCATTTTCATGGTGGAAGTTGCCTCTGGTAGAGTTCATTGGGATATTATTTTGCAGGGATCATCTCATACAGGTCCTCTAATAAGTCCTCCGGAAATTTTGATTGCTATCCATGGGATTGACCCTGACAGGGATGGGATCCCCTTGAAGAAGGTTATCACTCTCTTCTTTTCTTTCCTTTTATTTGTCAAGCATACTCTTGATATTTCTGTCTGCCTACTAGAGAGTTTTATCTTGTGAGCAGATCATCGATGCATGCAATGCTTGCTTTGAGCAACGGCAGATATTCACGCAACAAGTGATCGCAAAGGTCTTGAATCAACTGGTATGTACCATGTGGATCGATTACAAATTTGTACATTCCAATAAATTAATAATGAACTAATGGAAATAACATTTCTTGAGCCTACAGGTTGAACAGATTCCTCTTCCTTTGTTGTTCATGCGTACAGTGTTACAAGCAATAGGTGCCTTTCCTGCATTGGTAAGAACATTAAGAATCCAACTGCCCGCTTAGGTTAGAAAAATTAGTTCCATCTCTGTCCAAATGAGTGGTTGAATAGGCAACCTTTCTTTTATAGTTTGGCTGCTCTTCTTTGTGGCTGACCAATGCTGGACTGGTGTTTTGCATATAGACTGCTGTTCTTTCTATTTTATGATATTGAGGCAAGTTGGGAATTGTTTTCTCTGTGACTGATGCAGAGTTTCACTAAGTTAACTATGATGAAGTCACTATTTCTCATTTTTTTTTCCCTATGCGTTGCTATAGGATCGTTGTGGATCTTCAGTAAATTAGTTCGTATAGAGACTCATAAATTATACTCAGCCACTACAGTGCATATCTTTTCCTGGCCGATAATTTTAGTGGGGTCTTCTTTGCAGTAAGCAGCATAAATTATGGGTTCAATTTGGAATTCATGGATAAGAAATAAAATCCTTTTGACATGCCATAAGTCTGCAATTGCATGTATATATTGTTATAGACTTACCAAGACCTGTTCTAACCTAATTTTCTTCTGTATTGCGCTAAGGATATGGTGGACGTTGTGTGGTAACAATAGATTTCTTTGCTGTCTCTGACATGTTCATTGTCCAGCATCATGTGATACTGTTCATTCTTGCGTGTCAAGTCGAGCTGTTCTCCTATAACTTAAAACTTTTATAGGAAATAGTTATGCACTAACTTCGATATGGAACCAGAGCAGCACGTATGGAGTTCAAATACTGACACTTACTCTTTTTGAGGGATTGCCTTTTTCTTTTTGTTACCTGACTGGCTTTGACAGTTACTTATGTCAAACGAATCGAGCCTATAGGTTTTAGACTCTCTCATTTCGCTAGCTTTCACAAGGGGCAATTTGAAGAGATACTATGTAAACCTTGTCATGCTCTTAACAAATTCATAATTTAGATGGTGATTGCACACTGATTTCAAGGTTTAGACATGGTTAGAAGATGCTGTCTTATTTTAACTGCATAAGAATGTAGATGCACACATAATAGATCTTATCTTGAGAGACAAATACCTGTGTATTGTAGTATGCCATCTTATTGCATTTTCTGTAAGGGAGATCTTATCTTGAGAGACAAATACCTGTGTATTGTAGTATGCCATCTTATTGCATTTTCTGTAAGGGATGCTTGCGCTTTTCAAATAAGAAACTGTTTTAACTCCCACAGAAAATGGTTAGGATGTTTGTTGTTTTACAGCACTCGTCACTTGCCAGCACAGCAGCAGTTCTACTCGTTCGGTTTATTGATGTTATGCACCTTTATATGCTATCTGTTGTCTTGGCTGACTCTGTTTTACGTATGAAATGTCTCAGGTGGATTTTGTAATGGAGATTCTTTCCCGCCTCGTGAACAAGCAGGTGGTCTGGGGATACGTGCATTTATGCATTGGTACTTTTGCTGTTTGCAACTAGTGAAGGTTTATTCTTTTAGCTGATTTATGTGCTCTCGCAGATATGGAAATATCCTAAACTGTGGGTGGGATTTTTGAAGTGCGCTGCCTCAACGAAGCCCCAGTCATTTACTGTGCTACTACAGGTCTGTCTGCTAACTTTTGTTCAATCTTTTCTCCTCTACTTGATAGCCGATGGTGACTTAACTACGAACTCATTTCTTATCTGGTTTGCTCTCCGACTCCGTTATATAGCTGCCTCCTGCACAGTTAGAGAATGCCTTGAATAGGATGCCTGTGCTCAAGGAACCCTTGGTAGCTCATGCCTCCCAGCCCAACATACGCTCCTCTCTTCCTAGGTTCCTCCTGAGCCCCTTCACTCTCTCTCCCTTCACTTTTCTCCAGAGATAAGAAGAGAAAAAGAGGGACTGAAGCTTCCTCATATTTCAAGATTGTTATGTTTTTAAATCCTGAATTCTTCTGGTGTTTATCTTCAGGTCTCTTCTAGTTGTTTTGGGAATTGCTCCAGATTTGCAAACTCCAGGTCATGCGCAGACAAGTCAAGCTCAGACAGGGGATGCTGGTACTTCAGATAAGGAAGTTGTAAATGAGAAGGATTCATCAAATGCTAGCTAACTTCGATTGCTTCTGTGTACATTTCTGTTTGCTTGTTAGCCTGATAACATAGTCGTTCTCACACAATTTCAATAGATTGTAGGATAATTTCTTTTCTTTTCTTTTCTTTCCTCCTTTTTTAGGTTCTAACTAACTGTGATCTTTGTCAGCTATGAGATTGCAATTGGGTAAACTCAATTGCCAGTACCTTTTCATACTCCATAACTGAAGTCAAGGGAGGCTCCCGAGAATTTTTTTGTGTCATACTCCTGACACTTACATCCTGCATCTTTGTATCAAAAATCAGGTTGAACAGTAAGGTACTATCATTCATATGAGTATGCATTCTGTATCCTAAGAATTTCGTACATTGTACATTTGGTGCAATAATGAGAAAGTCTCGCCATTTGGGCTGAGTCTTGATGGAACTAGAACGCCCAGCTCACTGCTTGACCTAGAAAGGGCAGTTTGTGTTTGTGCAATGCACATTTTGGTTAGCCAGATATCGCCGTCTTCTTTTGGCAATATACATTGCCAGCGTATAGCAGGAAATTGGTGCGGAATAATTGTTCTGGTCAGTGCACATAGTGGGGTCATCTTGATGGCGGGTAAGCAGTTCATGGGACCGGGGTATCATTCATCTGGGAGTATACTTTTATTCTGCATGGAGCTTCATTGAGCAGAAAGGGAAGGCCTTAGGTGGTCAAGACAAGGAAGGTATTCGTCTTAAAAGCTTTCCCCATTTTTCTTTTTCATTGGCCTATGACTTGGGAGACGGTTGGAATTCTATCTCTTTACCCTCGAGGGAGACTTATGTTTATTCCATTGGCTTCTTGTTATGATGTCAACTTCGTATTTTATCGTTCTCACAGAACGGGAGGTATTTCGTAGATTCCGGAGGATGTTTAAGGTGGTTTTCGATGTGAATGTGTTGGGGAATATTTGATGCCATTCATCGGCTTATTGCTGTACGACTCTTGAAAAACCGTAGTGCTAGTTTCGTGCGATCTTGAAGAAAATCATAGGCAATTCTACATTTCAATATTGAATATTTTGATGGATTTCAAGTGTTACGTATCGAGTAAAAGTCATATCGTGGGCGTGCCAAAAATTTTATAGGCAGTTTTAATATATAGAGCTAAAAGCCCCATCTGAATAAAACGGACTTTTCCTATTATTGTCTTGTGAATTGGGTTTTGTTTGAATTAGGTTCCGTTTGTTAAGCGGAAAATATCTTTAGGGAATTTTTTTTTTCATCTTTTGGTGTTTTGGGTTGCTTAGAAAAATGCAGGGGAATGAGTTCACGAAATTTAATTTTGCTAATTGATGGAAAATCTAGTTAAAATCCAGAAAAATGATTATTTTAAAAAAATCGGATATCATTTTTTAAAATATGACTAAATATCGGTACTTAGATTAAAAATTCTGTGCTTGGGCATAGGAACTGCAACACTCATTCTCAAGCCCTTGGCAGCAAGTCAGGGTTTAGAGGTCGAGGCTGAGACCACTGGGCTCCATTGAGGCAGAGTTGGTACCTAAAGAGACCTGCCCGCTCGTCCATGAGGTTGTGTGAGAGAAACCGAGAGAATGAAGAGAGGACGGAGAGAATGTATTGTATTCTCATTAATTTAATTGAAGATGTACAGATCTCTTGTAAATATAGTACAATGAATATGTAATTAAAGAAAGTAAATTATTCTATGTATCAATCTATATCTAAATCTAATCTTGATTGATATGTACAAATCATAAATAAATCAAATCAAATCTTCTTGTTTGATCAAATATTCTCGCATATCTTCCAACACTCCCCCTCAAGCTGGTGGCTTGTAGATGTCCAAGACGCCTAGCTTGCTCAAAAGATATGCGTGTTGTCTTTGACATAAGAGTTTGGTAAAGATATCCGCTGGTTGTTCTGTAATCCCAATTCCCTTTGTCTCAATCACTCCTTGGATCTTCTCCCGTGTGAAATGACAATCCACTTCTATGTGCTTGGTTCTTTCATGCAAAATAGGATTTGCAGCAAGTTTGAGAGTTGCATCATTGTCACAGTGCAACTTTGTTAGTCCTTGTACTTGTATTCCAAGATCTTTAAGAAGGCCTCGTAACCATACTATTTGACAAGTAGTTTTTGCCATAGCTCTTTACTCTGCTTCAGCTGAGGACAAGGATACAATAGGTTGCTTCTTGGTCTTCCATGAAAGAAGAGATTCTCCCAATTTGATGCAATATCCAGTGACTGATCTTCGACTCATGGGACATGTTGCATAATCTGCATCATAGTAGGCTGTCATTTGCATGTTGCATCTCTTGGATAGAAGTATCCCGAGTCCTGGACATTTCTTCAAATATTTCACAATTTTCAAAGCAGCCTCCAAATGGGATTGCTTTGGATTGTGCATGAACTGACTAATTGTCTGTACTGCATAAGAGATGTCAGGTCTGGTCATAGTCAGATATATAAGCTTCCCGACAAGCCTTTGATAACCTGATGGATCGCTGAGTGTTGGATCATCATTTCTAGATATACCCTTATCATAATCTACAATAGTTAACTTAGTGTTATGCTCAATGGGAATTATTGCTGGCTTACATCCTGACAAACCTGCTTCTGATATAATCTCCAAAACAAACTTGCGTTGACTAAGGGAAATTCCTTGTTTGGATCGGGCAATTTAGGTGCTCCTAAATCTTTAATGTGAAAGGCAGCATGCAAATATTCCTTGAATCTTTCTATGGCAGTTTTGTCATTTCCCATAAGGAGAATATCATCGACATATATCATCAAATAGATAGATGACATACATTTGCTTTGTGTGAATAAAGCATAGTCATGCTTGGATTGTTTGAAGCCTGCTGTTGTAAGAGCATCTGCAAATTTGGCGTACCATTGCCTGGATGCCTGTTTCAATCCATAAAGGGATTTGCGAAGACGACATACTCTATTCTCCCCCTGTCTTCGTAAGCCCTGGGGATATCCATATAGATTTCTTCGTCTAAATCACCGTGAAGAAAGGCATTGTGTACATCCATCTGATGTAGAGGCCAGTCATTTATTGCAGCAACAGTTAAAAATGAACGGACCGTGACATCTTTGGCGACTGGAGAAAAGGTTTCATGATAGTCAAAACCTTCTCGTTGGGTGTAACCCTTGCCAACCAATCGTGCCTTGTATCGTTCGATGGATCCATCAGCACGATATTTAGTCTTGTAGACCCACTTGCATCCAATTGGTTTGCGATTAGGAGGTAGGGTAACAAGATTCCATGTTTGATTATCAATCAGTGCCTTCAGTTCTGCCTTCATGGCTTGTTGCCATTTTGGATCAGTGGATGCTTCGTCATAACTGGATGGTTCTCTATCCTCTGATAGACGACTAATGCAACATCTATGTTCCTGTGATAATCTGTGGAAGGAAACATAGGATGAAATAGGGTACTGGATACCTGGAGAATTGTGAGTGGCACAAATAAAATCTTTGGTCCATGTTGGAGGTCGTGTGGCACGACCAGAGCGTCTTGGTGGATCGACTGCTATAGGATGTTGGACTCTCTCATGAGAGGGCAGTGTTGAAGTATCCTGGATGTCCTCATTGTTGCTGGAATCTTCTGGAATATGCTCCAAGGGATCTTCTAAGGAGGACAAATTCTCAGCTACATGTTCTGTTGTTGCTGGAAGAAAAGTGGGAACCAGAATGCCCCCCGTCTGCTCTAGTGATATGTAATTAGAATCACTAGGTAATGTTTCCTCAGATAATAAACCACAAGGATTTGAAATAGTCCCTGTATCCTCATCTGAAGATGTTTCTTTAGAGAAAGGGAAAATGTTCTCATGAAAGATAACATCACGACTAATAATAAATTCCCTTGTAGAAATCTCCATGACTCGATATCCCTTCTGCAGATTCGAATATCCCATGAAAATGCATTGCCGAGCACGTGGACTGAATTTGTTGCGAGGACCCACTGTTGCAATATAGCATAGACATCCGAAAACCCTGAGATTTGTTAGTTCAGGTTTCTTCCGAAATAACAATTCAAATGGCGTACGCCCATTGAGAACCCGAGTGGGCATACGGTTGATTAAATAAGCAGCCGTGGTGACACAATCTCCCCAATATTCTTCAGGAATTGAAGCTTGGAATTTCAAAGCACGTGCCACTTCTAGTAGATGGCGATGCTTGCGTTCAACCACTCCGTTTTGTTGTGGTGTGTAAACGCATGAACTTTCGTGTTGGATCCCATGAGATGAAAGAAAGGAAGAGCAATTGTGACTGAAAAATTCTGCTCTGTTATCAGTTTGAATCCGCTGAATGGATTTTTTAAACTGATTCTTGGATAATGTGATGAATGTTTTTAAATATGAGTAAGTTTGATCCTTAGACTGCATCAAAAAAATCCATGTTGCACGAGAATAATCGTCGACTATAGTGAGGAAGTAACGAGATCCATCATGATTAACAGTACGATGAGGTCCCCAAATATCCACATGAATTAGAGAAAAAATCTCACTAGTACGGGAATTACTAGATGGAAAAGGATTGCGAGATTGTTTTGCAAGGAAAAGAACTATTACCCAATCTCAAGTGCATAAGGGAATTTTTGTCATTCATGCTCAAATTACATAAGGAAGATTTATTCAATGAATTGCATGGTAAACCAGAATTACTTGGAAGATTGGACCAAAAAAATAATCCTTCTAAAACTTTACCCCAGCCTATCAGTTTCCCAGTCGAAAGGGCCTGAAAGAAACAGGTATCAGCATTGAATAATACTTGACATGAATTTTTTGTGCAGACTTTTGACACAGAGATGAGATTGAATTGGAATTCCGGGACATATAGGACATTTCTAAGAATAATCTGGGGACTAAGGTTTACTGTTCCTGTCACATTAACATAGGTGATATTTCCATTTGGTAATTGGACAGAAACAGGAAAATCGAGTTCGTCATTTATACTTGAGAAAAAAAACTTTGTCACAAATAATGTGATCACTTGCCCCTGAATCAATAATCCATGCTTTCCTTGATATAGAATTAATCAAGGAATATATGATACCTGAAAAACTCCCTCCTTTGTCAGATTTATCCAATTTTTGCATTGCTTGAAGCAGTTGTTGATATTGCCCATAAGTAATGGGAGGATCAGAATTTTGACCAGTTGGTCCACTAACTTGATAAGCAGTTGAAATTTTTTTTCCTTTGTCTCCTGGCCTTCCGTGTAATTTCCAATAGCTGTCAATTACATGGTTAGAACGTTTGCAATATTCGCAAAATAATTTACCCTTTCCTTTGAAATTTTGCCCGAAATTCCTTGCTGATGTGGCAAGAATCTGGCCGTCAATCTCCTTTCCCGCGGACAAATCTCCACCGTTCGATCCGCTTAATGTGTCGCCCATTTGCGAGCCGTCGGATCCTCGCGCTCGATCTGAGCCGTTGAAGGACTCCTTATTAAAGGAAAACGACTCGGCTGTTCCGTCAAACCCTAGCGTGCCCCTTCTTTCTCTCTCGGGTGCTAGGGTTTTGAACCCGTCTCGCCAATCGCCGCGAACCGCAAGAGCGATGCTCTCGCTGCTCCTTGCATGGTCCGGTGATGCGAGGCGCTGGCTCTCCTCCTGCACCGCTAGTTGAAAGATTCGGCCGATTGGTGGCATGGGCTCCATGGCAAGAATCTGCGATCGAAAGGTAAGAAAAGTGTCGTTCAAAATGAGGAGAAAGCGTGTGGCTTTCTCCCTGTCCTTGATAGATCTGTATTGCCTGATCCTGGATTCTGGGCCCTCGAGCTTCTCCTCTGCCGCCTCGAGGTTGTTCCACAGTAACGATAGCTTGTTAAAACAAGCTGTCACTGACATGTTACCCTATTTTAAATTGCTGATTTCCTGCATTAGGGTAAATATCTTCGCTTGATCAAGTTTACTGTACATTTCTTCAATGTTTTTCCACATATTTCTGGCATCCTCTGTCGGTGGTAGTCCAGCCGAGACCTCTGGGGAGACGCAATTCCCGATCCAAGTTTGGACGAGTCGATTGCTCTTCCTCCAGAGTCTGGCTAGACGTTCATCGACAGGTATGGGAATGGATCCGTCAAGAAAACCGTCTTTTTCCTTTGTTGCTAGGGCGCGCCGGAACTCCTGCGACCATTTGTGGTAATTTTATGATCCGGTCAACTGTTGGCTAATCGGCCGCAGTTCTGGTCCGTCGGTATTGGAAAGAAATAGAGGGTCGCCGGGTTCTAGTCGTCCGGCGAAAGTCCTTGCTGGAAACGGCAGGAAACCAGGTGCGAGATTCGAGTAGGGATTCGTCCCTAGACCCGATTCGCTCGACCCGATTGGAAAACCCGCATTGTAATATCCCGAGTAGGGATTTGTTCCCGTACCCGATTGACCCGACCCGTTTGTCCGCTCTAAGCCTTCGGCTGTGTTTGCCCCACTTGTGGTTGGCGGGCCTCCGTTGGTTTGGACGTGGCTCTGGTGGCCCACGAAACCAGGCGATGATGAACCTGGGCTTGGCCCAAGGTAAAGTGGATAAGGAATCCACTGGTAAGGTTGGCCCATCATGGGTTGCCCCATATTGGACTGAGCCTGCGTGGGTTGCCACTGGATGGGTTGGGCCTGGAACGGTTGTTGTTCCATTGCTGATGATTGTTGTTCGATTTGAGGAAGAACTGCAGGTGAATTCCGAGCCTGCGAAATCTGTGGAATGACTCCTTCAGTAGACTAATCACGAGCAACAGAAGTTTCATCTTGCGGCGTGTCCATGGTAAGCAAAAAAAAATCTTCTTTAGGAGTGACACTGATGCTATTCTGTTTTGTATGACAGGATTTTGGCAAAAGGTCGAGAAGGAAGATTGAAGCGGAAGCTAAGATCAGAAGCCTGGAGGCTCTGATACCATGAGAGAAACCAAGAGAATGAAGAGAGGACGAAGAGAATGTATTGTATTCTCATTAATTTAATTGAAGATGTACAGATCTCTTGTAAATATAGTACAATGAATATGTAATTAAAGAAAGTAAATTATTCTATGTATCAATCTATATCTAAATCTAATCTTGATTGATATGTACAAATCATAAATAAATCAAATCAAATCTTCTTGTTTGATCAAATATTCTTGCATATCTTCCAACATTGTGCTCGAGAGAACAAAGCACATGGTTGGGTCCTTAATGCTCGGGCGAGACCTGCCCCCCGGTCCATGAGGTTGTGCTCGAGAGAATAAGGCACATTGTTGGGTCCCTAATACTCAGGCTCGAGTCAGTAACAGACGAGTCTAGGAACTTGATACCTTAGTTTGTCTTGTTGGCGCCTCGGCTCAAGTCCACAGAAATTGGGCATGAGACCTCCGTGCTAGTGCACGAGTCCCCGACGCCTGGGATTGGGCCCTAGGCGCATTGACCCAAGTTCATCAAGACCACGCTCAGAATCTTGGTACCCGTGCTCGGGCCCATCGATGTTGGGCTTAGGATCACATACCCATGCCCTCACCCTGGTGCCCAAGCCAAGGTCCATTGAGGTTGGGCTCGGGGCATTGTGCTTGGGGACTTGGCAGCCATGCTCGGGTCTCTAGCAGCCACGCTTCAGGGTCTTGAGACCCTTGGCACCTAGGATCATGTCCTTAGCATTTGCATCAGTTCTATCATGGTCGGGCTCGATCCTTCCAGGCCAAGCCCAAGGTCTTGGCACTTGAGACCAGGTCCTCTACACTCAAGCTTGGGTCTGTACAAATCAGGGACCCTGTCACTCGCGAACGGGTTCGTCAAGGCTAGACTCGGGGGTCTTGAGTTCAAATCCTGCGACCATTTCTAATGAGGTTTGGCTCGGGACCACGGCGCTTGCATTCATCGAGGCAGGGATTGAGACCTTAGCACCCTTAGCACCCAAGTTTGGGTCCATCGAGGCTAGGCCTTGAACCTTGATGCTTGTGGCTATAGGTCATTGGCATTTGAGGCCGGATGCACAAAGGCCAAACTTGGGATCCCACTATTCGTGCCCAAACCTACTCTCTAGGGAACTAGGCCCATACTCAGTGGAGATGGGCCAAGCACTGGGGATTTGCAAGCTCAGGGAACCTAATTCGGGGTGTTAGAGACCTACCCCACTACCTCGATGGACCTCAGCCTTGGTGTCAAGGGTCAAGTCCTATGCACCAAGGTCTTGAGTTAAGCCTCGATAGACCTAGGCTAGGGGATCGAGACCTAGTCCTAAGTGTAGGCATCAACATCGAGGTCCTTGGCCTAGCCTTGAAGGACCTTGGCCCTAGGGCTGGGGACATGGATACCAACATCGGGATCTTGAGCCAACCCTTAGGCACAAGTGTTGGGACCCAGGTTCGGGTGTGGGTGTCAAGTTCCAAGCCCAATATAGATGGCTTGGGCTCGGCCACTAGGTTTTAGGCCCAACCTTGATGAACTTGGGCTTGGGCACATAGTCCCGAGCATAGATGCTAGGGTCCTTGCCATGAGCACCAACTTCTTGGGCTTGACTTTTGTGTACTTGAGATCAGTGCCCCTGCTTGTGCCTAGGTGTCGAGTATCTAAGCCAAGGACTAATGCTTGGTTTTTTGGTTGCTCATGCACAAGTTAATAGTGTCCGAATAATATATATTTATTTTAAAAAAATCAAATTAGATTTTATTTATCAAATGACAAAATTTCTTTCAGTTCAATTTTAATATTCAATCAAATATTGGAAAATGTTATCATTTTCTTGAAATATGACTTGTTAATAAAAAATTTCTAAAATTTTGAGAAACATTTTTTGCGAAACAAGTAAAGCCTAAATTTTCGTTGAATATGGGTAGGGGGTCATTTTCCGAGTAACGGATAGAACATAGAGGCACCTTTGGAGTTCAACTCATTGTGGTTCGCTCCGCGTCTCTTCGCTAAAGATATTTCACAAGCAGCTAAAAGTTGCTTCGAAAGTCCAAAATCTTATAGATGCAATGAAGTCTATGAAATTTTTAGTTGGCATAATTAAATATAAGATCTTTGCAAAAAAAAAAAACAATTTTGAACTCATACTAGTGAAATCTTGTGTACTCGTCAATTATGGTGGCAAGTCTCAAACTTATGGTGTAAAAGTTGTGAAAAGTCCTAAAATATGTCAAGTATAACACATTTATCTCAAACTTATTTTGACGCAAATATTTATTTCAAATTTGTATCTATATCACATTTATCCTAAAAAAAAATTGTAATACAAAAACTTAAGACTTGTATCCATGTAACACATTTAACTCAATTTTTTTCTTCAACAAAAATCTCAAATTTAGACTTGCACTATACATTTACCCTTAATTAATATTTTTTTTTATTCTCTTTCTTTTTGTTCCTTCTTCCTTTGTCTTCACTGCAGCCCTCATCATCGCCATTGCCATTGCTGTCGTCATGGCCATTGCCATTGCTACTGTCCTCAACCATGCCAAACCGAAGAAGAAAACGCAGGAGGAAGTTCAAAAAGCAAACGAAAAGAAAATACAATGAGTCGATACATTTTTGTCACTTGAGTATCACATCAGCACCATTTGCTTTCCGTCGTCCATATAGGCAGCCACATTAAATTTATAATTTCATTTATTAACAGAATTTTGACGGATAATAAATGTGTCATATGAATACAAGTTTGGAATAAATATATTACTTGAAAATAAGTTTGGAACTTTTTGTGTTATAGAATAAATTATTAGAATAAATGTGTTACATAGGTACAAATTTGAGATTTATAGTGTTATAAAAAAATTTAAAACAAATGTATTACAGTTGGCCTAGTTTAAATTTTTTTATGGTTTCTTTCCCAAAATTATATTGAAAAGTGCACTTTGCTGAGTCTACGTAGGCATGCACTGTAGTCTAAAGTATTATTCAAAAGAACTTTATTACAAAAGTTTAAAATTTGATTGCATCAATTGTAAAGGGTTAGTTCTCAATTATATTTTGCATATAATGCTTACAATTCCGATGCACTTTTCCAAATGAGAACAAGATTTTTTATTTTCCTTTTCCCTCCGTAATTCGATTGAGTCAGATCTGATGCTTTATTTTTCTTAGCTTTTCTTTTTTATTCGTCGATAATTGACTTTCATGAATTCAAAGTTAGCACAAAATCAGATTAGATTGTTAATATATCCCATATCGTTGATCAATAGAGTTTTAATTGGCTTCATATTTATATAATGGTTGTATTTAACTTAAGTTTTTGGGTTGGATTTTCAAATATGTTATTAAAGTAAGGATTTATCCCCATGTGAAGCGCTCTATTCCCCATTCACATGCTGCTCTTAGAAGAAGCAGTGATGGGGTCGTCAACTTCTTTTCTCGGAGAAGTAATGACCATTAATGCATCATAATTAATAGAGATTATATCCCTTATTTGCTTTGTCCAGATTTATCTACTAAAACTTATAACATTCGAGGAACACAGCTTACAACTTTCGTTGTACTGTGCTCTCAGTTTGATTTGCGCGTGAAATTGGGCATTAGTATAAATTTACCATTAGAATGGCAAAATAATTACCCTTAGAAAATACTATTCGCCAATAAGCTTATGAACCATATAATCTAACACTGCATTTGGTCGTTTGGATATTTAGCTAAGATAGGACTAAATATGAAATTTAGAGATTTTGTTATATCCCTCTTTTATATCCGAATTTATCCTATCTTGTGCAGGAATTAAACATAGGATAGACTATAATCCTAACTTGAATTTTATTCTGACTACCAATCATGACCCGACTGCCTAGCCCTAAAAGAATTACAGATGATGCACTTCATACGAGAGCACGCTTAGAAGAATAGTATTGGAAGGGTGGTGTGTGTTCTCCTTGTCTCAGCTGGTCGAGTTATAGTTGTCTCCTAGGATAATGGTGAAAAAAAAAATCTCAAATCTATTGTGTGGAGACCAATTCAGTCATAAATTTTTTAATTGTACCAATTTAGTCATAAACCTATTATTGAATATCTGGTTTTTTTTTATCATACTATATTCTTACTCTAACTCTCACTCTTAGAGTTTTTGCTCACTCTTAGAGTTTTTGTCATGCCTCCTTGCAAAGCGTGAAAGTCGAAAACCACACTTGAAACTAAACTGTCCCCACCCCAAACCCCTGATAATGTGGGAATTTGAACCCCTCACATTTCCCTTCCACATTGGAAGAGTGGTCACTGGGGCAAAACCCCAATGGTTATTGAATATCTAGTTAAAAAGACTAAATTGACAAATCCTTAAAAAGCTTAGTATTAAATTGACATAATTGAAATGTTTACCATGAATGAACCTAAGCTTAGAACTAGAGAAGACAGAGTCAGTTTCCTATAGATATGCCTTCCCACTATGGGCGAACCTGTTGTTTAAGACCTTCAAAGACAACATTTTAGCAGAAAACCACTATAACTTTTAGTTCAGAGCTTAGAGATACTTAGAGATGCTAGGATGGTAATATTTATAAATATTCGAGCTGCATTTTTCAAAGGATCCTATCAAGCTAGAGAAGAAAAAGTGTTTAAAAAGACATTGAGAGTTAAAAAAAAAAAATACTCACTTTACTTCAAATGACTCTGCCCAACACATTACATCCCCCTTGCCTTTTATAGACATTAGCAAGGACCAAGCTCACGGGTCCTAAAACAAATAGAGGCTCCGCAAAAATCATTCTAAGGTTGAGAACTAAATTGGCATAATTAAAATATTTATGACTAAATTGGCCTTTGTACAATATGGTTGGGGTTTTCTCAAACAATTTTCCCATTGGCTCTCCTGTTCGAGGTTTGCTCATCGTGGTTGAGTTGTAGTACTCTTGACGATTCCCGATCAACGGACTTCTCTTAGATGTGTTTTTTAAGCCGGTTGTCATTATCGTACAAGCATCTTAGTCTCTTCATCAAGAGGGGTCATCTAGTGGTAGATCACCAGTGTGTGGTGGATCAATGCCGACGTGAGCCGATGATCATGAGTAGGCCATGCAGGGCAGGCAATGGACTTAGATCTATGCTTCGTGCTGAAGCAGCTAAGGGCCTGTTTGTCAATTTGCCAAACAGTGTTAATTTATATTCTTTTGTTTTTTGGAGTAAATTTGGAACAGAAATCCATTTGGTAAAATTTTTGTTTTCAGGAACAAATCTCTATTTTTTTTGTTCTCGAAAGTAGATTTAGAATAGAATCAATAAGTAAAAAATAGTTGATTATTTGTTCCGGAGAACAATGCTATAATCAAATAACCTCTATTTTTCTCTCTTTTCTATTCTTTTTTCATGTTCTTCTTTACTCTTTCTTCTTCACCGTCCGCCACCCACTGTCGCCATTGCTGTTCACCACCGTTCACCATCCGTTGCCCACTACCGTCAACAACTGGTCCGACGAGCTCACCGGAGGCTCGCCAGGCCAAGGCAAGTTCCGACGGGCCTCGCCCGAGCCTCCCTCGGCCACCGGCGAGGCTCGCCTAGCCCCGCCGAGCCATGGCTAGGCAAGGCTCGACCTTGCCAAATTTGGGCGAGGCCGCTTGCCCAGCCATGGCTCGGCCAACAAGGCGTCGAGGGCCGGCGACCTGAGGAGAAAGAAGGGGAAAAAAGGAATAAAATAAAATAAAATAATTTAAAAATTAAAATAAAATAATTTGGAGTAGAAATTTTGAGCACGATATCAAATGTAATTCTATTTCGGGAATTGAAATTTTGAACAGTTACTAAACAGCTTAAAATGCTTAAAAATTATTCTTAAGAACATAATAAAAAATAATCATTTCTGATCAAAAATTGTAGAAATTATTCCCGAAAACAGAAACGTTACCAAATGCGCCCTAATCAATTCTCTACAATAGAAAAGATGGTAGCTTCCAACTACTCTACATCGGACGTTCTCATTGTCTAATTCTTAATCCTTAGGCGCTTATTTGGTGATGTGGCATCTCCGACCCGAATCGCAGGGTCCTATTTGAGAGGATTTTCAAATCAATTGAGTTCTATGAAGGTTTCCTCTCATACCCAGTTCGAACAGAAGGATGCAATATTAGTGTGCCCCTTGAAGGTAAAGTCCTTTAATGTTTGGCGTTGTCAGCTAAGGAAACCCTAAAGTTTAAAGATGAAATCATAAGGGGATCTGAACAACTGGACCTCATGCGACAAGAACACAAAGCGAAAAAATCCATAACTTCAACAGACTGGTCTAATCTCAACTGCACAGTTTCTATAATTCCAGCATTCTGATTGCTCCAAGACTGACCAAACTAATTACTTCTGAACCAAAGGCCATTCTTAAGACCACCTCTTTCAATGATGGTCAGATTGGAAACTACACTTCTAATTAATTACACAGAAACGAATGCCGCCCTCCATCAGTCCATCAACTCCTGCTCCCTTGAGTCCTCTGCTGATGCATCAATTGCCTTCACAACTCCTAATAATCTTGACATTGCAGTGACCCCTTTCAAACTATTATTAATGTACAAGACGGATGATGAGGGCACTACGAATCACCAGCTCGTGTAGCACAAAGATGAATTCTGTCTCCACTCCTAAGATAATTTCTTGTAGTCTGAATCAAAAGCCATTACCACTGGCAGGAATACCGTGCATTTGAAACCATTCGGGCATGTGGAATCTCTCATACAAGACTGGCCGTACATCTCTTTGCAGAGAAAGGTGCTTGAGTAGAGGAAGGAGAACCTCCAAAAGCTTTAGATAAAACTAATGTCAGGAAGATGTAATAAAACTATGGAGATTGTAAACTTTTTTCCATACTGGAAGGATCTAAAGTACCTGATCATCATATGGCTGTCCGGCCGAGAATGGGACACATGGTATCCCATTCAATGGTTGCAGCAGAAAGCTAAAAGGGTTGTTGTCCACAATAAGTATCCGACACAAATCTTTTGATAAAGAAGATAGATCCTTCACATGTTCCCTATATTCCCTGTGATTCAAGCATAGTGCAAATCATGTTAATGAATCAGGTCAAGTCCACAAAGCAAGTAACCAAGACCAGGCGCCCACAGGAAAGGTAAGAATCTAAACTTCTGGTTGACGAGCACACAAATTAGAAATATGAAATATATACGAATCGAAGCAAAGGGTCCGGGGCTAGTTTGCTAAATGTATCCCTCCCCTGAAAAGAATGGAACATCTAAAATAACATTTACACCACCTTATATTGGAATCAGCACATCACAATCCACGTTTTCAACTTCAAGGAAGTGAGCAGATTCATTACCAAAAAACTAGGTCTTTTTCTTAAATCAAACCATACCATTTTAGGTTTAAGAACTACAGTAGTAAGATCCTCCACATGCTTAACTGATATATTTCTAATCAGTAGGAAAAAAATGGAAGTACATGAAAGTGTCTTGTATTGCCAAATGTCTTACAAAAGAGATGTCATCCTTGAACATGGTTATTTTGTATTTCAACAAGGTACCAATGTTTTCAAAAGTGGACCAACATGAAGGTTGGTCACACTCGCAGTTCGTGATTCGATGCATTGAACTGCCAGTTAAATGTATCGCGTTAACATAATTAGCGTGATACGATCTATACAAATAGTAAAGCAATAGTGAAAAAGCATGCCCAGCCATAAGAGCCGAAATTCCCACATTTGCATCTTTGAAAAATTAGTTTCAAATCCTGCACACCTCCTATTGTGTAAGCAGCTGTATAAACTATAAAGCCTTCACTGGTATTAAAGAATTATCCCACATCATATGAATACAGGGTTTCCATGGGCCTTATATACATGTAGTCTCAATTGACTTAATGGCTTAACCTTCTGGGTTAGAATTTCTAATGGTCAGTAACAATTAACATGGTGTCAACAGTGAGCAAAGAGAACCTTAGCCAAAGTGGAAGAGTCTCATGTACTGCTACAAGAGGGAAGGGGTCTGATTCTCTTTCCTTTCCCATTCCACAAAAACCAAAATGCAGGTCAAAATGTGTTGACCAGTCTCCCTTTATACTGTTGTTCTGGGTCATAACCAGTTTTGATCTTTTTTTCTTCTTTTTTTTTCACAGGAACAGGCTGAAGATGAAGCAGAAGCAGACTGTCTGCTTCAGAAACATTGACTATACACATTACTATTATCACCGGCAATACATTATTATGCAAGTTATCCTATGAAAAAGTGGTCACTTCTCAAATTATCATATCATTACCAGTTGATAGATATCTCAAGTCAATTTGAGCAACACAGTTATTACAAAGCTTAAGACTGGCGCCGATTCTCTTAACGCATTTAAAGATTTCTTATTTTAATTGTATTTGCACAAGATCTTACACATTCAAATAATTCCTTATCAACCATCCTTTTCCATGAATGTAGTCAAGATTCCAATGGTTTCTCAAATGAAGAACATCTATGCAACCTCTTCCTTCTTTATAGACACAAGAGCAATCTTATTTTTGGGGTAAACATAGTTGTAGTCATAGAGAAGATATATGACGAAAACCATGTACTTCTCGTCCCAGATTAGCTGTTCATATGTCACGAAAACAATGTTAAGACCTTTACCTCAACTTTTGTTATTCACCACAATTCCAGTTGAAAGGTCGTCTCACAACACAACCTCAAGCTACCAAATCTATCCATCAGTCAGTGAATTAAAACTGCTCCAACCTCATTCATCATGCTTGTAGATCTACCCAGTAACATAAGCTGACTAGATCCACTACCCTAATGGGAGTGTTGGGGTCAAAGCAACAGCAAAACTTCTGTGAGTAGCAACGTTATATCCTTTCCTTAATGCATCCCAAATTGATTCATAAGATCAAGTAATTGGGAGGCACACCATTGCCGTAAGAGACTGAAGTGAATAATCTCTCACTGTGTATGAGGAGAGAACTTGGATAAAGAGAAAACATTTTCGAGTGAAAGAGAGTATGTTTTCCAACTGATCCTGATCACTTACCCCACTCAGAACCAAAACTGGTTTAGGTTTCTGACAATAGAACTAACAAATTTTAAGTAATTTGCACCAACTCCACTAGCTTTCAATTGAGATCTATGATCCGCAGGCTAACATAATATGCAACAGCAAACAGCTATAGTGTTTACTAGCCACAACCCAACATAGCCTTGAAAAACCCAATATCGTATATACTTCAAGAGAAAAATCCAGACTTTCATGCTAGATGAACTGCTTTTCCAAGTTGGAAAGGAATATGCTCTAAGCTAACAACAAATCAAAACTTCGACAGCATCTTATGATTAAGACCTCAAATCCAATTTAAGACTGAAACTTACAAAGATGAAGAGAAATTGCAATTTGGGCATAGTTCATCCACAATTCCTTTACCTTTTGCAAACTTATTCATTTGCTTATTTCATTTTTGCAAGGCAACAACTTCCAGATAACTTTCACTCATCCATAGTTTTACAACTTGAACATCAGATTGAAGGAAAAAGAGAGGATGAGGTTAGTCCTAAGCTGGAGCTGATCTCCTATCCTTGAATATCTAATTTCAAGTAATTCCTTTGAATGAAATCAACAATCAGCACAAATCACTTCAAACGGTGCTCACATTGTCCTAAGTGCAAATAACAGGATATACAGAATTATGCTTACGTGCTGACGGTCGAAGGGCGATAAAGACGTTCTCCAATCAGGTTGTCTTTATCTATTCTGTCCACGAGCGGTCTTGCATAATCTGTAGGAAGCCCAAGTAGTTAAGCTAATGGACAAATTCATGGAAGGATGACAAACAATATGAAATTGATAAAAATAAAAATGGCAATACCTTCAAGACCCGCGGTAAATAAAATAAGGTTCGCAAATTCACCAACCCTTTTCAAGAACTCATGCAAACCAGGGCGTTCAAACACCGTTACGTAGTTCACTTTTGGTTTCCCATCACATTCCTTTAATAAGCAAGCACAACATTAATGACATGCTCAAAAGATTCCCATCACGATCCTTTAAAAAGCATGTACCACATTAAATACACGCTCAAAAAATTAGACCATTTGAGAGAGAGAGAGAGGCACCTTATCCGAAGAAACACATTCCAACTCAAACCACTTCAATCCAGCTTCTACTGCTTGGGAACGGATAACCTCCGGCAAGCTAGACGTTTCATATGCACACACTAGAGTCTCATCTAAGTCGAGAACAATCTGCATGTGGATGAAGGCATAATTAACCAATCAACCTCATGAAATAACCAATTTACATTTAATCAAGCGCATGTGTTTAAACCGTACACCAAACTGGAAATTAGCAAGAAACGCAGTACATCTCTCCTGACATCTCCCGACATCATCTCTTCCGAAGTGAAACTTTCGACTATGGAGAGTTCAATCCGAATGATAGATACTTACATAGAGGGTCGAAACGAAATGAAAAGCAACAGAGCAGTAATTGCGATGTCAGCGAGGTTCGCGAACAACCCATTACCAAATTATCACAGTATGCATATACAGCTAATCGAACACATCCTGCACCGGGCGTTACAAGTGACAAGCAAACATTCGAAACTTCCTAAACCTGTTAGCGGAGTTTAAGGAAGGACTTCGAATTTGAGATCTTCCGCTGACAATTTAAAGCTCCTAACTTGAGTATTAATTCACTCAACCCATCACTAAACGGCTCCAAAAATCTTCTGAACTAACCAAAATCGAAGCAGCAACAACTCAAAAGAGGAGGGAAAAAGAGAAAAAAACGCCCGAGTCAGTGACAGCAACCGAACCCAGAATCCACCCGCCGCCGGAATCGGCCGGAAAGAGAGAGAACGGTGGGGGGGGGGGAGGAAACACGGACGCGAGAGGAAGCGGGAGTACCGTGAGCTTCTCGACGGCGAGGAGATCGTCGTCGTCGTCGTCGGCGGCGGTGACGCTGACGTCGCTGTCGGAGCCGGGGTGCACGGTGGGGCAGGAGTCCTGGAGGGGGATCTCGACGACCGGCAAGGGCTTGAACGCCGCCACCACCGCCGACGGCGGCGAGGAGGCGGCGGCGGCGGCGGAGGAGGAGGAGAGGAAGGATTGGCGGAGGCCGATGTAGGAGAGGAACTGGGCGAGGGACGGGGTGCCGCGCAGGATCTGGAGGAAGACCTGGAGGAAGAAGGCGAGCCAGTTCATGAGGCCCCGCCACACCTGCATCGACCGCGGCACGTACATCTCCGACGACGCCGGGTGGCCGCGGCCGCTCTCCGCGTGCGCCATGGCAGGGCGGCGGCCGGCGATTGGGGGCGGCGGCGCCGGCGACGGCGGCGGAGGAGGCGGCGGAGGGGGGGTTGGGTTCGATCCGGCTTCCGGGATGCCGAAGTGCCTCCTCCTTCCTCCTTCCTTCTTTCTTCCTCCTTTCCTCGACAAGAAGTCTTGCTTTCTACTGCTTTGTATTTCGTTTTTTTGTTGTCCAGACAGTGAGGGCGGAAGAGATAGAGAGAGAGAGAGAGAGACAGAATATTTGGATTATTTTATTGTTTTAATAAATCTGCGATTTTTATTATTATTATTATTATTTATATATGTGTGTGTGTACTGTGTATAGATTGTGATATGATTTTTCTTTTGGCTAAATATATGTTTGGGTGGGAGGAGAACTTTTTCTTTTCCTTTCATTTCCTTTCTTTAAAATTGGGGGAATCCTACGTACATTTCTTGGGGCAAGGATGGGGTAATTTATGCTTCCACGTATCAAATTCGAATGACCCATTGCCTCAAGAGACTAGATAGAATTTTTGTGCCCGAAACAAAAAAGTACTGTCTTTCTTGTAAATTGGGCGATCGTGCATTTCAAAACCGTTTTCAATTTATGATATGATGGCCCGAATTTTTTTGGTACATGCTTTTGTTTCGTTTGCAAGCCGAAAAAGGATGAAAAAGGGAGGTGGCCTTGTATTGGCGACCTCTCTTGGCTGTCACAGGTGAATTTCCACACTCGTTATAGAATATCGCGTTTAAGGCATGACGATGTTAAATTAAATGATTGCCCAATAGGGGCAATCTTGTAATGACGACCTCATCCCGATAGGAAAGTTTCCAAAGCCTAAGGCCATCCCTAGCTCGAGGGCTAGTGCCCTCCTCGTGCAGACCAAGGTTCTTCGAGACTAGAGGCAGCTATAAGCATGTACTTTTTAATCTCCGTCCGAATTAATTATAATTATCCATGACTATTCTCACAACCATGTCAAAATGTCGGTGCAAATCTAAACATTAAAATGGGACAAACCTCAAAATATAAATATTTAGCCACGCGCAGTCAAAATGAAGGACTTCACGTAAAACACGATTTATGGGGTGCGTTTACTTTGACTCGGGGGGCAAAAGGGGGAAGGGATTTCACAAGAGCTCTGGGGAAAATGGAATGCGCAAGTTTTGTGGATTGGTGAAAAGTCGAAAACCAATGACTCGTCAAACGTTCCCATCCGACTTTTCCAATTTTTACGACCGCTTGTTCCTTGGTCCTTTTTCCCCTCTCTCTCTTTCTTTTTAATAAAAAAACATATATATATATATATATATATATATGTAATTTGGTATTTTTTCTTTTCCGCCTCCTTGCTTTTAATGGTGTCTTTTTTTTAATTCAATCATGTCCGGGTCCCACCCGCCATTAACCTAGCAATTGTCCAAGGAATCTTCTACCTCAACTCCCGTTGATAACTCCACTTTGGACACTTTGCCACGTGGGTGGAGGTGAAATCCCATCATCCATCCAGCAGAACAATCTTGACTTCGCCAGTGATCCCCGCCGATCCCACGATTTCTCTCCTCCTCCTCGGTACGGTAACAGCCTAGCCCGGATTTGACCTCATCGCGAGGGACGACAGGAAGGATCGTAATGACTCGCGCTCGCGCGCACATGCGGCAACGCGTTCATTAGTCTCTTTGTCCGATGCGGGATCCAAATTCTCATATCGTCCTTCCTGTATTCGGGTCGGTGTTGCTCGTGTAGTTTTGTGCAATCAAGATCTATGAAGTACCGACACTCTCCAAGAACTTTCGTGTCGTGTTGGACACTTCGACACGTGTTCGACATTCTCCGACACTCGAGTCGGAATTCTGACATGCGAGTTTCCGACACGTGATTCAAATATCAATGTCGATTTTAAAAATTTAATAAATGAGAGGTTAAAATATATATATGTAAAAAAATAAAACATAATAATAAAAATAATAAATAGAGAAAGAAAAAAAACCCGGTATTCTCTTCTCTTCTGACTCTTACTTCTGGTAATACAAAATTCACCCCTTAATTTTTTTTTTCTCTTCTAACATATCTAACATGCGAGTTTAGAATATGGATTGCTTGTTTTTTCTTCAAATTTTATGAATTATTGAAATATAGTTGAATTTATCAAATTGAAACAATAAATGGTGAATTAATGTTTTAAGTGTATATTCATTCTAAGCTTTTTTAATCATATATTTATTTATGAATTTTATTCAAATAAATTTGATTGAAATAATCATAAAAATGATAATTTATTATGTATATGTGTATATATTTAATATATAACGTGTCCCAAAGTGTCGGAATTTTCTATTTTTTGAGAAACGATATGTCGGCGTATCGTGTCGTGTCGTGTCGTGTCGCGTGTCGCATGTCAATGTCGGTACTACTTAGATCAAGATCTCTAGCTTAATTAATTTGGGATATAAGCGGTCAAAAATCTTAAACTATCTATATTTTGAGAAAATTATCCAAAATGTCCTAAATCTATTATACTTTTATTAATTTAATTCCAAACTTTTAATTTTGTCAATTAAGTCTTAAACATTTTCACGTTTTGCCAATGTAATCCATTCGGCCAATTTCGGCCAAAATCACTAATGTGATACAGTCAGTGTGTATAATTTTTTTTTTCATTTTTGAATTTTTTGATTTTTTTTTTCTTTTTCAATCACCAGTTTTGGCCTTTCGTTGGTTGTTAGCCATTGCCGAGCGTGTTTGGTAATGTTTCTGTTCAAAAATTGTTCTCGGGAGCAGAAATAGAAAAAAACTATTTTTGTTCTGAGAAATAATTTTTGAACAGAAGAATGCGTTTAGTAACTATACAAAATTTTTATTCCTGAAATATAAAAAGAACAGAAACACGTTTGGTAAACTTATATAATTTTTTTGTTTTTTTTTTAATTTTTAATATTTTTATTTTATTTTTCCTTTTTTCTTTTTTGTTTCTTTCTTCCTTTTGGCCAGTCGCCGGCCTCAGCCATGGTCGGCGACCGGCCGATGAGGGCTAGCGGCCTCGCCCAGCCACAGTGAGGCTTATCGGCCCCCGGCGAGGCCAAGCCTCGCCGAGCCACCACTAGGCGACGCCAACCTAGCGGTGGCTTGGCAAGGCCAAGCCTCGCCGGTGGCTGGGTGAGCTCGAGCTGCCTCTGGGCGAGGTCGCTGGCCCTCAACGGTCAGTCGTTGGCCATGGCCAAGGCTGGTAACCGACCAAAGAAAAAAGAAGAAGTGTTTCGCAGAATTGTTCCCGGGAATAAGAAACATGTTTTTTCTACTTCTTGTTTCTATTCTAAATCTGTTCCCGGAGACAAAAGTGTAAACAAACATGTTTTCATTCTTTTTCTGTTCCCCCGAACAAAAGAACAAAAATTTGTGTTCCAATGAACAAAAACAAATTTAAACAAACAACTTAGCAAACAGAGGAGAAAAAATGAAAAGAAAAATAAAAGAAATAAGACAATGAATATATAACAATAAATTTGTCCACGTAAACGATTTCTGATCAAAATTATCTAGATGGATTCCATCTTGGAAGAGGGAAGTTGGGGGTTCAAATCCCCACCTTCTCAGGGGGGATTGGAGTGGGGAAGATTTCATTTCAGGAGTGGGTTTCGACTCCCACGCCCTGCAAGAAGGCAGGGCAAAAGTCTGAGAGTGAGTGTTAGAGTAGGATTAGCGTATGACTGACAAAAAAAAAATGGCAAAATTGAAAGATTTAGAATTCAACTCACAAAATTAAAAAGTTTATGATTCAATTGGTAATATATTTAGAACTTTTTAGACAATTTTCTTCATACATTTACCTCAAACTTTTTTGGTGATTTATATCCATGCGGCATTTTTATCTCAAGCTTATATCCATATCATATATTTACCCAAAAAAAAAATTGTGACACAAAAAATTTCAAATTTATGTATATGTGACACATTTACCTCAAATCTTTTTTTTATAGCACAAAAAATCCCAAATTTAGACCCATGACACATATTTATGCTCCATCAAGATTTTCTTTTTCCTTTATTTCTTTTTCCCTTCCTCCTTCATCTTCACTGCCACCTTTGCTGCCACCACTATCCTTATTGTCACCATCCTCACCATCACCAAACCAAGGAAGAAAATGAAAGAGGAAGTAAAAAAAGGGAAAAATAAAACGAGAAAAGAAATAGATACAATGAATTAACATTTTTTTGTCACATGAATATCACATTAGCCTTGTTTGCTTTTCGTCATCCATGTAGGCAACCACCTAGGATTTTTAGCGCCGTGCATTAACTGAATTTCAATAGAGGGCATGCACAAATTTGAAGCTTTTGAAATGATAAGAATAAAGTTTGAGATAAATGCATTAAATATATACGAGTTTGGGCTTTATAATGTCATACAAAAAGCTTAGGATAAATGTGTCCGAATGGACATAATTTGGAGGTTTTTTTTTTGTAACTTTCTTCCTTTTAATTTATGCAATGACTTTGATCATTTGGTGATTCCATTGATTTCATGGATCTGTCACAGCTAATTATATGACAGAAATTAATGAGTGAAGTTGAGGGGGCACTCTATGTGGATGATATGAACAAAAGTCAGAAAAAGTTGCAAGAGGATCGTAACAAGTATCATGAGGTCCTCACTCGGTGGCGGGGGTCACCATCATAAGTCTTGGCAAGACGGGGTCTTGCTTTGACACGTGTGAGGGCTAGCTTGCCTTTAACTTTGATAGAATATATAAATATTAAATCATACTTTCCTCTTACTACTAACAACTTAAGTTATTATAAAAGTTGATAGCTGTCTCATCAGATTTTAAATAGTGTTAGAATAGGAGGTCATGAGATTGAATCTTTCTAGGCCCAAATTTGCCTCCCCAACAAAATATTTTCACATTTATTATTAGGCAAAAAGATCAGATTAAGTTTGAAGGGAAGTAATAAAATATTTAGATATTAAATTATTTCTTTTTTAAATAGCTTAATTTATTTAAATAGTTGACAATGGTCTTATAAATTCTTATAAACTTGACCTTCATCGAGAGTCGTGGTGGTGAGAGCCTCCCCCCCCCTCCCTCTCTTTCACTATTTTTTCATTAGGAAAAAAACTATCAAAAACTTCAAACTTTGCCAAAAGTGACAATTTTACCCAAAAACTTTTGTTTTTTGTAACATAAAAAACCCAAACTTTGTCAACCGTAATACATTTGCCCCAAAAAAATTTCCGTGGCACAAAAAACCCTAAACTTATATCCGTGTGACACATTTACCCTAAACTATAAGGCATTTTCGTCTTTTACTTTTTTAAATTTTTTTACTTTTTTTCTTCTTCTTCTCTCTTCCCTTTGTTGGCCATGCCGAAGGGAAGTCGGACTCAAGCGAGGGCGGCCCTCGTCGGCGTCGGGTGAGGGTTGCCCTCGCTTGGGCTGGCTAGGGCTGCCCCCTGGCCGAACTCAGGTGAGGGCCACCCGACACTAGTGAGGGTAGCCCTAGCAAGCCCAGGCGAGGGCGACCCTCGCCCGATGTCGGCAGGGGCCATCCTTGCTTGAGTCCAACTTCACTCATGGCAGAGGGAAGAGAGAAGAAGAAAAAAGGAAAAAAAAATAAAAGAAAAAGGAAAAATAGAAAAAATAAGATGAAAATGCCTTTGGTAGAATAAATGTGTTATAGTTAACAAAGTTTGGGATTTTTCATGTCACAAAAAAAAGTTTGGGGTAAATTTGTCACTTTGGACAAAGTTGGGGATTTTTGGTGATTTTTTCCCTTTTCTTTAATAATTTCTTTTGGGAATACAATGTATCACATCAATTCCACGTTGATATTCATGTAAACTGCAAAATTGGCAACAAATAATGGAAGGAATTTGACAATGTAATCTAAACAAGCCAAAGGCATAAAAAAAAAGTTTGAGGATCTCATGGCACATTTAACAATAATTAGAGACTAAAAGTATACTTAAAAACACTTAAAACTTCATCACTTTATTACAATGGAATAATTCTTAAAAAGGTTCTTTTTTTCCCCTTTTACGATGGAATAATCCTTGATGGTACATGACCATCCATAGTAGTCATATGAACATGGTAAATCAATAATGCGACCTGTGAATTTTTCACTTATTTCCATTCTATCACCTAAATTTAAATCTATCTCAACTAGGTATGTGAACCTTGTTTTAAATTAATAATATACCAATTGGCTGCTTTTAACATTTGGATTTTGTTAACACGAAACTTGTGAAAGCACTTCAATAAATGAAAGCTTGTCCCTTTTAATTCACTATCTTTTTTGTATTATGCGCAATCAGCGTCTTAAGAATGTATATATTTATTATTTGGTACCCCGGAGCACATACTAACAAGACCTTTAAATTTTTTTATTGATCTTAATTAAGTTGTTTCTTGAGTTTTTTTTTTTTTATTTTTGCGCTCTTTCCGGATTGTTTCTTGACCGAAAGTCTACAAGAACCAATAGTAGGTTTCATTCCGTGATCAATCGACAAGAGGTGAATCACATACTTTAATCTTCGAACTTCCCCTTCCGAAATCGACATACAATACATTGTTTATCACTATAAGATTTTCGAAAGTAGAGCGATACACAATTAACAAAGAAAGAAAACATTTTGTCCAATGTATATGTCGCATGACTTATTACCGTGATATCATCCCATTCCTATTGTGTTGATGTACATCATGAAATTTCCCATAATTTTATAATTTTTGCATAAACTCCTATGGAGTTATAAAAACGATGACACTTAATCGTATAAGTGACATAATATTAGTCTTATATGAACCATGCCTGGTCATCTAATAAAAAAGAGAAAGGAAAAGTGTCAAAAAATCTTAAACCTTTTGCATTAATGCTAATTTAGTCTCAAACCTTTTGATTTGGTGCCGATTTAGTCATTCTAGTAAATTTTGGCGGGATTTTGCTAATGTGGACACCGATTGGCTAACATGGTACAACCTGCGATGAGATAGATAACTTTTAATAATATTTTTATATTTCTCAAATTTTCAATTTTTTATTTTCTTTTTATTTTTTCCTTCTCTTCCCTCCAGTCGATGCACTTGTGCTGGACAAGGACTAATTGGTATCAAATCAAAAATTTTATGAGTAAATTGGCACCAATAAAAGATTTAAGTTATAAATTGACATCAATGCAAACGGTTTAGAATTTTTGTTGACAATTTTTTTAAAGAGAGAATAAAGTAATTCGGCCCAAAAAAGGTATTCGGCCCAGTAAAATTCGCAGTTCCCACTGAAAGCCCGGCCCATCAAAGGCTCCGACCACCCGACCCAGATGTCACCCGGCAAAAAATCCATCAAAATCCAAATCGGAGCTCTCCCTCAATTCATTCCCCACAGAGAATCACTCAAACCAGGAAGAAGAAGAAGAAGAAGAGCAGCAACAGCAGAGAAAACCGAGAGAGAGAGAGAGAGAGAGAGAGAGAGAGAGAGAGAGAGAGGCAGGAAGGAGGAGGAGGAGGAGGCATGGGCGTGGACTACTACAGGGTTCTGCAGGTGGACCGCCACGCCAAGGACGACGACCTGAAGAAGGCGTACCGGAAGCTGGCCATGAAGTGGCACCCCGACAAGAACCCCAACAACAAGAAGGACGCCGAGGCCAAATTCAAGCAAATCTCCGAAGCCTACGACGTACATTCCTCCTGTCCCCCTCCCTTACTTCCTCCTGTTCTTGTTCCATTTCGGATCCGTTCTCGCGTTGCATGTCCGATTCAGATTCTCCGTCCGTTCGTTGCGTGCGCGTGCCGAGTGTGTGTCCGATTCTGCGCGGAAGCGATGGTTTTGAATTGGGTTTCGATCGTCTTTGCCTCTTGGATGTGCGTGCGTTTGTGGGTTGATTAGGTTTTGAGCGATCCCCAGAAGAGAGCGGTGTACGATCAGTACGGTGAGGAGGGGCTGAAGGGTCAGTTCCCGCCGCCGGGGGCCGGCGGGTACTCCGAAGCGGCCGCCGCCGGCGGCGGGGGCGGGCCGACCTCGTTCCGCTTCAACCCGAGGAGCGCCGACGACATCTTCTCTGAGTTCTTCGGGTTCACTAGCCCGTTTGGCGACATGGGCGGGTCGCGATCGGGGCCCGGCTCGAATTTCCCGAGAGGCATGTTCGGGGATGATATCTTCGCATCGCTGCGGAGCGGCGGTGGAGAGGGCTCTATTCCGCGGAAGGCCCCGCCGATCGAGAGGACGTTGCCTTGTAGTTTGGAGGATCTGTACAAAGGGACCACCAAGAAGATGAAGATATCAAGAGATGTCATGGATAGTTCCGGGTAAGCTTGAGTCAGTTTTGATGCATTTTTTTTACTTATTTGGTGATGTTCAGGCACAAGGCAATATGATTTTACTGGAGTGTTTTAGATTTGCTGCTGTATGGCTTAATTTAGCTCTTCTTATGAATTCGGAAACTGTTAACTTTCCCAGTTTTGGTTTCAGTCGTTACTTTGATGCTTTTCTATGTATTGCTGCTTTGCATTGGACGTCTCAACTGAATTCTCTTTTATCGCTGTCATTTTCCGTGTTAACGAACTCAAGGTGGGACGGTGACTGTGTCATTAATGCAGTTCATGCGCAATAGATTCTCTTTCACGAGCCAGGTGGTGTCCTGATATTGTAGTCTTGTTGTCATCTCTATTAACGTTTGTCCTGATATTCATGTAATGGAAAGTCTATAAATATTTTTTATTTTCGTACAGATGTAATGACTTGACTACTGACGTTACGCAAGTGCTGTTGCGCTCCCCCCCCAAAAACTAAGTACCATGCTTGAGCCTGTCAATTTCACCAGTTCTTGCAGAATTCTCTGTATGTGTCCTATATATCAGCATGAAGTACCGTAAGATGGACATTGGCTAGAGAAATTTGATTCCTTTTCTTCTTCTTGTTTTGCTTGTGTGTTTAAATGATTTACGCAACACCCAAATGGAGGGTGGATGAAGAGAGAAGTTTCTACTAAAGAAAAGAGATTTACATGCCAATCCTTACGAACCATATTGCTAGTAATGAGATAAATTGATGTACAGTAGTCCACATTTTTTAGTCAAATACCCAGACAATGTTTAGACTTTAGCATAGATCTACAAATGTCTGAGTGAAGTCTGAAGGTGATAGGTTACTGGATGGACTACATCAATTCTTGTGTTCTGTATATCTAAGGTTGATGCTTGGGATGCATTGGCGCAATTTGATATTTTCCACATACGATGGATGATTTGTGATTGGTAAGAAATAGTATGACAGGAAAGTCAAGTTTCCTTTCTTCCACTGGTAAGAGTTGCATATTGACAGACCAAAAGAAGAGTTGCATATCTTCCTACCATTTTTAATTTCTCACCATAATAGATTTCATCGTTAAGGTTTCAATGGAGATTGGTTATTGTGATTTATTGGGCTCGCAATTCTGGACAAGACACATTTACTCCACAAGGTATAAAACACGAATTACAGAGAGAACCCGAATATCACATAACAGGAATTGCATAATTTTATATGTTGACACAACATGACATGAACAAATGCGTTTTCATAATAATTCAATTGTTTGGCATGCATAAGCAAAATTAAGATGATTTAGGCTGACACGATTTGACTTGAATCACAAACATGAATACGACATGGCTACACTAATTGCCAGATTGTTGATGCTCATTGTAGCTTGTCAAAGAGGGTCACTTAATAGATCCAACTTTTTAATTAATAAATCTAGCTTGTCAAAGAGGGTCACTTGATAGATCCAACTATTTAATTTATAAATCTCTCTTTTATTTTTATTTTTATGGTGTAATGGGTACTATAATATTGTGGATAATATCTATAGTGCTTTTTGTGGTGTAATGGGCACTATGATATTGTGGATAATATCTATCGTGCTTTTTGCAGTCTTATGCTATATCCAGTAGGAGAAGGCATATGGAACTGATATGGAAAAGTCCACCAGAAAATTTAAGTACACTTCCACAAACACCACAAACACCTACTGAATGTTTTCTGATTGGTTTCAGTTGGTCTAAAACACTCCTTTGAAGTGTGGTGATGCCCGATATTTCCTGAATCATTTAAACAAAAAGCAAAAGAAAAGAACGAACTCTGTATCATCTTAACTCAAATACTTTCAACTAGGCCAGTATTTGCCCTCTTATATGCTGATCAGATGGTTGGACCATGGTATAATTTCTTTTGTAGTATAGACCTGTCTGTAAATGTTGCGAATCAGCAGTTTTGAGCTCCAGAGAATTTGTTTCTTGTTATATCTTGGGATGCAAATACCCTGACTCCTAAGCTTTTTTAGTTTTTTCGGTCAACAGTTAGTGACGAGCTTTTTTTGGTTAGGTACTTATGTTTTATAGAAGAAAATTTCCTTGTGTGGAGAGAGAGAAAAAAGGCAAGGGGAGAGGGGTGGTGTAAGTTAGGAGACTCTGGCAATCTCAGCGTGATCCTGAATGACACTTGCCTGACAGGCTGGTGCTTTGAAGATAAAACGGTCACTATTGCTTGCGTCTGTTATGAGTTCCTTCTTAAAAAGCATAAGCATGGACTACTATTAATTTGTGATTTAGGTTTATGGGCATATAAATTTTCCAAGTCTGCGATGTTAAGAAGGGTTGTATTTTTAGGAAGTGCAATATGAAAAATTGAGTGACAAATACTGTATTTTTGCCTTTATATGACTGACGAAGTTTGCGTCTCTTCACCAGCTTAAGCACATTTTCTCAATCTTGTGGCTGATGCTTCCTTTTTTTCTGTTTTTTCCCAATTAATATAATTTCTTAAGAAGTTACTTTGCTATTCTGAGGAGGATTCATCCATTTGAGTATCACGTATGCATATCTCCATGTAGCAATACATTAAATATGTCATTTGAAAGTTAACGCGTCATTAGTTTTATTTGTAACCGTCTCAATGGACAGCCATTGTGCCTCTTTGGCAGTCCTTAGTAGTATATTTACTGGAAATTCTCTTGATCTAAATTGAGTTTTCTCTCCACCTAGCAAAGATAACTTGCTTTGCAATATGCATCGAGCTATCTTTTGCAGACATCTGCAAAATTAATGCAATAACAACAGCTAGGCTGCTAAGGAAATATCTTAACATGGTTGATGTAGAAGTTATTTGGTGAAGAAATTTCTGGGTGTTCTGCTCTTGGGTTTCGCCCATGGCAAAGTGAATGCGAACCAATCCCATTCCCTGTGAGAATATAGTCAGGTCATATGATATGATGGTTATTGAATGAGTTCTAGTATGTTCCCTTATTGGTAACTAACTGGGGTTTTTGTACTTATGGCTGTTTGTAATGAATACCGATATTCTTCTCAGACACATTTTCACTCTGCCTCGATGAGTTTTGAGCTGCCCTCTTTGTGGAAATGGTTTGCTTTGACCAAAACGAGTAAATCTTTCAGTTTGCTCTGTTTCCACTTAATTTTGCAAGAGATCAATAATTTGTTTTTTCTGGGGGAAAAACCAACATAATAAATTTTCGTCTCCCAGTTTGCCTGATCTAGTGATTTGAATGGGCATATCTGGAGAGAGAATTTTGTAACGCATCTTTTTGTAACCTTTGAGATCAAGTGGATCTTCAATGCCACATCATTCTCCAAAATCACTTTTAACCTCTGTATGTGGTGGTTGTGCATTTACACAAGTTGTCTTATAAGTGGCATCTAATCCACAAGTTGTACTTTGGTCAATGATGGTAACCTCTAGTGGGTTTTTTTTCCTTGTGAGGTCACGCTTGTCGGCCCGTATGCATATATACCTACGAGAGGCTCTGGTGGCCTTTTTAGTTGCTCTTAGAAGTGAGTTCAGAAAGTGAAGAATTTTGGTTTGGCCAAGTGACCTTTTTCTTTTTGATCTTTTTGTGAGTTCTCTATGTGGATTGTATCATGTTACAAGCATTGGTTAGTCTGAATTTAACAATTATGTGCTTGGAAATCTAAAAAATTTGCCATTCACTGCATAAAATTGATGTGTCAAGGGAACTAAAACTGACTTTCTTGGCTGGGGAGTCTCCATCGCTTGATATGGTTCAAAAATCTAATCATTTTTCTTTTTATTCTTTTTGTATTTTAAGCACTTACAACTTGTATAAGAAACATCCTTCAGTGACTTGGGTTGTGGTGATATTGGCACGTCATTCAGTAACTTCCCAAGGGATGCCTCTGGAATTTTGGAGATTTTGAACTTAAATGTAAAACTATATGCTTACAGATACCTATTTGTGATACGGTCATCGACCAAGAATTTCAGTGTGCTTGATTAGTTTACATTAGTATTTGTGTTCTTACCAGTTTCTGCTGTTTTCTGATTGTTTCTCATATAGGAGACCTACCACAGTAGAGGAAATTCTTACTATCGAGATTAAGCCGGGTTGGAAGAAAGGAACAAAGATCACATTCCCAGAGAAGGGAAATGAACAGCGGGGCATTATACCCTCGGATCTTGTCTTTATTATCGATGAGAAGCCTCATGGTGTCTTTAAGAGGGATGGGAATGATCTTGTTGTTACCCAGAAGATTTCCTTGGTGGAAGCACTTACTGGATACACTGCGCAGATAACGACGCTTGATGGCCGAGATCTTACTGTCCCGATCAACTCCGTCATAGGACCTACATACGAAGAAGTCATTAAAGGGGAAGGCATGCCCATCCCCAAAGAACCTTCCCGGAAGGGGAACTTGAGGATAAAGTTCAACATTAAGTTCCCTACGCGGCTTACTTCCGAGCAAAAGGTGGGTATCAAGAAATTGTTAACATCGTCATAAAGTGTACTGGTGGTAAACCCTCCCTACCATCTGTTAAGATCAGTGTAAGCCCCTTTCATTTGGTTCTTTTAAGTTAGATTATGCTGGAAAGGTTTGGCGCCATGTCCGAACGGCGGGAATTCTGTTGGAAAAAAGTGTTGGCAAGTCTTGTTGGTAACTGTAATTTTGTTATTCACCGTCTTCATTCTTCGCTCGACAAAGTCTTTATGGGCTTTCAAACTTGATTGTGCAGCTGTTTTTGTTCAAACCAGAAACACTTCATCTCTTTCGAATGCTGAGAAACTGATGAGATGAATGTAAGACGTTAAAGCTTATAGTGCATCCCCCATGATTTCTGAAAGGGAAATAGAAAAGTCTCTGTTACCGTGTCTACCTTCATTATTGTAAGTGCTGTACTGCTCTCGACCGAGAGTTATCTTGCGCCCCTAGTCATGAACTAGACGACATTGCTTGGTCGAGATTATCCGGAAGATGAAGTTCCTATCTCCCTCGTTTTCTGCTAAGTGTATTTCTTCTATGATTGAAAAGGTGGAAAGGGGGGATCATTATCAGCGACCCCGACCTAGGCGACACCGCGGGAGCTCCCGGCCCGGGGTTGGAATGTTCATTCGGAACGAACCCATCACTGGGCCACCCGATGCGAGCTGAAATAAAGTCGGATCGATACCTCCGTTTCCTCTGTTTCCTAGTGTCGGGATATCCTAGAGGATCTTGCTACACTCATAGCAAGCGAAAAAACGAGGGTGCAGGGCCAAAGGTGATCCCCTCAAGATTTGACAATTTCCCCCTCCAAGCGATGAACCAGTACAAAGGAGCTCCCCCAAGTTGTCCGTCGTCCGACCTGGACTTTCCCGACTCTTTTGACCCCGTCAACTTTCTCTTTTTTGGTACGAACGAGTCCCATCCTGTCCCTCGGCAAATTGAGAAGACGTTACCTTGATGACTAGGGCAATAGACCCTTATCCGGTGCGGTCCGCATGTATTGAATGATAACCGTACGTTATTGAAGGACGCCCATCTCGACGTTGGCCTCAGGGGAACGATATGTCGAGAGCCGGACGTGGAATTTGACGAATTTATATTTGGAAAAGCCGATGAGATGTTGCAGATTAGCTCTTTTTGATTTGCCGTGAGAGGGCGAGAAGAGAAAAGGTCGAGAGTTTCCTCTCTAGATTTTTCACTAGATTGAAAGATAGCGTGTTGATAAAATATCAATCACTCGATTAATTACTTGGGATTTAGTCTCTAAATTTGATATAAATGAGCAGATAAGTTTCTCAAATCACTTGGAATTCTCCGATCAAGTCAACGTCCAAGCAAACACTGGCCTACCATCGCAAACGACCATCGGGTTTTCCACACATGTTACTGTCCAATCTGGAAAAATATCTACGGTCAATCGCAGGAAGATATGATCTTTTGCGGTGGCAGCCACGTCACTCATTTTTCCAAGCTTTTTTTTTTTTTTTTTTTCCCTTATCTTCTTTGCTCCTCCTTCACTCGACGGACGAGACGTACTGCATGAACTCCGCGTCGTTCTCGAGCCCCGCCATCGTCGCCGTCGCCAGCACCACCTCGAGGTCGACGGACCCGCCGCCCTCCCGGCCGGGGAACGCCGAGATCTTGCCGTCGAACTTGTTCGCCCTGCCGCTCCTCACCGCCAGCGGCCGCCCCCACCCGAAGTCGTTCGCGTACATGGGGAACCGCGGGGAGCTCCCCATCGTGATCGACGCGCCGTCGAAGTTGCCCAGCGGGAAGAGCCGCGGCTCACTCTCCCAGGCCTCCACGCCCCGCCGCACCGTGGCGTCGCCGTGCGCGACGACGTTCCGGTGTAGCAGCCCCGCGGACCAGCCCAGGTCGCGGGACAGCAGCTCCCCGGCGGGCGCGGCGGTCGGGATGCTCTGGATCGCGTTGCCGAAGTAGTACGGCTCGAGCCGCGGCTCGATCCGGTGGCGGCAGTTGACCGCCATCCGGAACGTCGACGTCTTGGACGGGGCCAGCTTCCTCGCGCGCGTGACGCTCCGCCACAGCTGCCCGCACAGCGACTGGAACGACGATATCTCCGTCGGCGCTACCTTCCCGTTCCCGGCCAAGAAGCCGTCGTTGCTCCGCTTCCCCATGATCTCGGCCACCGCCGGGGAGACGCCAGCGCCGTTGGCTACTGACTTCATCTTCAGGATCGCGGCTCGGCTGAAATGGAAGATCCGCTCGCGCAGCGGCTCGTCCTGGGAGAACGTCACGACCGGGCCGCCGGCGGGGAGGCGGAGGACCGCGGAAGGCGAGACGAACGCGTTGTCGCGGCAGAAGTCCGGGGAATTCGAGGGGCGCTTCGAGCCCCGGGCGGCCTCGGCGAACGAGTTGAAGAAGTGCCAGAATGAAGTCCCGTCTGTGACGGCGTGGTTGACAGTGCAGCCGACGAAGACGCCGTCGGCCAGCTCGGTGACCTGGACGGCGAGCAGCGGGAGGTAGTGGCCGTTGTAGCTGACGGTCCGGTCGAAGGCGAAGAACTGCTTGACGCAATCCGGGACGTCCCTGTCGGGGGAGAGGACGCCGCGGACGGTGAGGTGCTTGGCCCTGGCCTCGATGAAGTCGACGCCGGCGTCGTTGCAGAGAATGTGGACGTGGCCGAGGGGGTCGGTGGAGAGGCGGCCGGCGAGGGCGGGGAAGTGGGAGAGGGCGACGGAGAGGGCCCGCTTGAGGAGGAGGGCGAGGTCGGAGAAGACGAGGAGAGGGGGGTCGGAGAGGAGGACGCCCTTCTGGATGTAGTGGCAGGAGAGCATCGGGAGGTCGGATACCGAGAGCTTCAGGGAGGGGGCGGCGGCGGCGGGGGCGGCGGCGGGGGTGGGGGTGGAGGGGTAGACGGTGGATTTGGAGGTGATGGTGAGGGAAGAGGAAGAGGATGGCATTTTGGTGATTTTTGGGGGGTGTGGTAGTTGGTTTACAGTTATTGGTGGTTGAGTGTTGGGATTTGGTCGGATGAAGGAAGGGATGTTGTGGGGGGGTTTATATAGGAGGAAGGCACAGGAATGGGGGGGTGTCGGGTTCATGCATTTGGAGAGGAAGTTTCGTTTCCAAAGTTTATTATTGCATGGACGGGATGCACGCGCTTTTAGTGCATGCTGAAGTTTTTTCGGATCACGTGAATCTCACGTGAATTTTAAACCCCTAAATCCTAAATTCACGTGGTTTTCACTAGTACCAATACAATGCCATTTGCTCCATTCCGGTGACATAATTGAATTGATGGACACAAGCCGTCGTCGAAAAAGGATTTTGCAAAAGGACGTGATCGAGCCAACAATAATATGATCTAATCAATTGGGTCGGCCGGCAGTATAATGGAAAATCCTTGTTTTTGTCTCCTAGGCACAAAACATTCACGAGAGCCGAGATAGTGTTATCAATGACGCAGGGTTCGTACTACCTTCTGAGTGCAAAAGACAATACATCTCTGGTTAAGTAGCAAATACTAAAATCTGAATATAAATGCGCCACGATGTCTAAATTATTTCTCTTTACTAGTCAAAGAAATCATTTTGATTTTGGACACCCATTTAGATCCAAATTGTGCATGTTCTTTTCTTTTTTGTCCTTTTTGAAATGACATTTATATAGAATATCCCACTCACGAATATGAGCAAAAGGTTCTTTGAATAAGTGGCAATGAACTTGGTAAAATAAAGCTCCGGAGACACATGTTGTCTCGAGGACAAAGATCTTCTAGTCCGCACGACACATGGAGAATTAGGACGTGAGGATAAAACAAGGGTCATTGTCATGCGATTATAAGAATTCGTTAGACCCCTATTGTTTTGTCCTTTTAGGCGCCTGTTGTACTTTTCTTTTGTGCTTGCTTTTGATTAACACATTGTGCATTGTATGTTGAAGATAAAGAGCGAAAAAGCGACCGAGGCTAGCGGTCAAATCGTGCACAAAAAAACACATCGGCTACTCGCAATCAATCCGGATATGGAACAACATCATTTTCAATTATGGATGTGTCACTGTAATTATACCTAATGACATGATAAGGGTATGATTAGGCACTTGCATAGTAAGGTTGTCCATGGAATGAGATGTGCTGGGGCCGAAAACGTGTTTGTGCATGTTTATGATGATTTGACTTGTTTCACGCTGATCGAATTTTCAAGAACATTATTCAAGAGGGTGACCATTTCGAGATGGGGGATCGTAATTTTGTAGTTGGGGTGCGATGGTATTAGGGCTGCGCATTGACCGCAAGTGTGGGACAAAGTGTTATGTTAGGAGTCACCTCTAAAAAATTATTGATCTTGGAATTTTCTAGGCTCTACACTAACATTGACAGGGACGTCGATAGTAAAAGTGAGAAAGTAAATCAAAATCTCAATTTTCGATGAGTGATTGAAATTGACTTGCGGCTTGAATCATAAGTGGCGCCTCACTCTCAACTATAGAGTCACCACATTGAGCACTTTTTTCTAGAGAGCTCGAATTACATAAAATGATAGGAGTTGTTACCAAAATATTTTATTAGATTTTTTAGAATGATAACTCATCAATCAAGAAAGTGAACATTTTTCGACACTTTTTTTTTTTTGCAAGTAACTATGGGAGGCACTGCTACTTTAAAACCCTCAAATAAAGGATGATTAATGCCTTTTACATAAGATTTTCTCTATATCAACGGTGATTGCTCTAATCAATGTCAAATGTACTCATTGCAAGTTAGACGTTCAAATGATAGATGGTTTTCAACAATTGAAATATTTCTCGAGAGGAATTGTCCAATTAGTATTTAATTTATTGTACCAGTACCAATTATGTTTTAAACTTTTCAATTTTATTAATTGAGTCCTAAACCTTTCACTAAATTAAAAAGTTTGTGATTGAATTGATATTTTTATAATAGGTTTGCAACTCATCCGGTGATTTTCTCGTAGCTCACGTCATTCCATAATTTGAATTTTACGAATCTTGGATAGTAATTGTCAATTAGCACGTGAGAGACGTGGGGCGACTGCAGCACGACAATGAACCTCTCCTCAATCATCAGCTGAAGCAAAGAAACCATATCGATTTTTTATTCACGGGGCGAGGACCCCGCCGGCGGATTTTCCACATCATCCGTCATTCAGACCAGCCTTTTGCTTTTTAGCTCGACAGAACACCACATCCGACCCGCTCGGACAAGAGGAATCGTTTGGGTGGAGACTGTTGATTTCCTTCCTTCCTTCCTTCCTTCCTCGAAAATGAAAGCCAAAAGCGGGACGACTTCTTTTGACCATCTGCAAAAACGCGCTTTCATGTTAAACGTGAATCCTTTCCTTCTTCCTTTCTCCTTCTTGGAAAGTGTGAAAAAAGATGGGCAACCCGAACGAGAGATATCCCACGAGCCGCAGCATCGAGGAATATTGGATTTCGTTTAGTCTTTCGACAACCCTTTTCTTGCGACCGAGGAGAGAGAGAGAGAGAGAGAGAGAGAGAGAGAGAGTGGTTTTCCAAGAATGTTTTATGGGTATGGCGTCTGCTTTATGCACCGTCCTCGTTTATCTTATAATTGCTGCATCTCCTAATCATCATTAGATGGCTTTAGCGACGGGGAAAGAGGAGACCTAATAGCGCCCGCTTCTACTTTTATGTTCCGCTCTTCTCTAATGATTTGCGTTCCTTTGCCTTTCTCATGCCTACTTTCCATCGCTTAGGTTCCTGTCAAGTCATGATCCCGGTGCGACCTTTATTTCTTAGTACAGTGAGGATCGGAGACGATAAAGGTGTGAGCAGGTCTAATGGCTTGCGGCCACTCGAACAAAAATATGAGAAAAAAGATTTATGGGAGCCCAGCATGCCAACTCCAAAAGAACGGTCAGCATTAGGAGTTGTTGAACCGAGTTATGAATCATTCAAACTCATCCACGCGTGGTAAGATTTTCCCTCACACTTTATTAAGTGACTATCAGACTCTTCCACAATCAATGTGGGGGGACAATCTCAACAATTTCTTCGTAAGATTTTCCCTTACACTTTATTCAATCAACGTGGGGGACAATCTCAACAATTTCTTCGTAAGATTTTCCCTCACTTTATTAAGTGACTATCAGACTCTTCCACAATCAATGTGGGGGACAATCTCAACAATTTCTTCGTAAGATTTTCCCTCACACTTTATTAAGTGACTATCAGACTCTTCCACAATCAATGTGGGGGACAATCTCAACAATTTCTTCGTAAGATTTTCCCTCACACTTTATTAAGTGACTATCAGACTCTTCCACAATCAACGTGGGGGACAATCTCAACAATTTCTTCTTAACACATCGTGTTTGGATCGGAGGCACAACAACCTGTGACTCTCTTGTGTGATTGTTAGGTCCAAACTTATTAAAAACCCGGGCTTTCATACCAGTGTTGGGTGATTTTGAGACTCTCACTGCAAAAGCTAGCTTAGAAGTGAACATTTCCCTCACATTTATAAAACGACCACTAACCCCTTCTACAATCAATACGGGACAACCTCAACACATTCAATGCAGAACTCTAGCTTGGTGTGGATTTGAGTAGAAATAATCGGTTTTAGGGTAAGTAGACTCCAGATAACGAACTTGGATGCAATCTTGTCAAAGTCAGTTCATGGTCTCGGCTTTTGAAACTAGGAACCGAAACAGGAACTGAACTCATCAACCCTCGAAACCTATCTATGTTATTTTACTTCTTTTTTCTACTAGCAAGGTGTTGATAGAGGTGCCTCACGCCAATGAAGTTTGTGATTATGAAAGTTTAGGACTCAAAAATAAGTTGCACAGACTTGTGGAGAACCTCCGAAAAGTACTCATGACGAACGAAGAACATAGCGCAGATTATTTTGTCACATGTAAGTGCTTTTTCCTTAACTTCCTCCACACTAGAGGACTACAGAGACTCGTGATAATCGTGTCATGCTGCACCCACGTAGCACAAGAAGAAGCCAATAACCTTACAGTTTTTTGACCGACATCGAGATATAGTAATGCGCAAGCAAATCACACCCAGAACAGAATCGACAAAGACAGGAGCCAACTTCACAGGAAACTTCACCTCACCCTACTGCTACGTCCTCACTCCTTGTTCTTCCATTCCACACATGAAGATCTTGGAAAATCTAATCAGAGCATAGTGAGAATATGAGAAATGAGAGTGAGAAATGAGAGAGGCCGACAAAGTTCAAAAGAGATTTAATCTAAGGTTTGATTTTAAACCAGTCATTGGATAAGGTAGAAACTGGAAACCAATCGGTGTTCTCAAAATTTTTGCGCGGGAACTGAATAGGGCCCATGTGAACCGACATGGAACCATGTGGCTAAAGCCGGTTCGATTTAGTTCTCGGGTTAATTAGATCCGGTTGCTGGTCCCTAGGTTTGGTTGAATGTTAGGTGGGCCAAGGTGAAGTGGACCTACGTCTGGATTTAATGAATGAATGGCACATGAGGACATGAATAAGAGATAATAGATTGGTATGATAATTGCGGCCTAAAATTCGAAACTCAACAAGGAATCGACCGTCTTTCACGGCGGCTATTAAAGGAAATTCTAAGCGACCTAGATAACACTTTTTAGAAAATACTGACCAATGGACAACCGCACACATGTCACTCCCGACCTCATTTATCAGAATTATTCTCTCGTTTTTGGATGATTATTGCCTCATCTCATGGTATATATTTCCCTTTCTTAACTTGGTCTCGGGCATCTACCATTATACCTACAATGTGTCTTATTGAATATGAGGTGTTTTTATTTCAGAGAAAACTTTTTGCTAAAAAAATGTTATTTTGTTTTCAGATTATGATTTTTTTTAGCATGATTTTCTTTTACGGTAAATGATTTTCTGTTAGCTCATCATCTTTCGCAAAACAAACACATGGAAGTTTTTTTTTTTGGTCAGTAACATGCGGAAGTTCAAAAAATCAATTCGCAAAGAATTTTTTCACTCGAGTAAATACATTCATAGATGGGATGCATTTGTCTATACCAATGCTAGAAACTTTTTTGATTCAATGAACCTAAAATGGCCTCTAAAAAGAAAATTTTTCTAGAGGGCTTCTAGAGTGAGGAGAGAGAGCTAGTCTAATTTGGAGGCATTCGCATTTGGGCAGGGAACTGGTGTAGGAGACAACGACAGTATCAATATGTAATTACAAGCTACTGTGGAAAAGAATGCTAGGTACCTTGACTAGCCTACAAAGGTACAATGAATATTGATGTCGCAAAATTAGACTGCTCTCCATCTTGCAACTGGGGCATCAAATCTAGTCAGAACATATCTACTTTGACGGAAGAGGCCTAGCATAGTGATTTGCTGACAAGTGACTCTTTGTTGTTTTCCTAGCTATGTGATTGGAAACTTGTAGGCTTACTATGGTATTTTTTATTAGTGGAATTCATCAGTACTTTATCCCCACTTTCCAAAACTACTAAGAAAAATACTAATATGCAATGCATAGTCAAAAATTTTCTTAACAAGTGAATCGAGATATTTATTCATAAGATATTTTGTTAGAGAAACATTCGATTTTCGTGTTAATAATTATACATCTCACGAAAAAAAATGGTTGATTTTTTTTGTTAGAGCATCTTTTTAGTAAAGTCCTATTGTTAATATTTCAAATTCATTTTATCAAATCAAGTTGATGACACATTTACATATAATTAGCCTCATTTTCCAATCACTTGTTAACAAGATTATTAATTAGTAAACATTTAATTTTCATAGTATTGATTATGCATATCACGGAACTAATAGTAGATTGAAAATTGTCATATTTCCTTATTTGATTATTTAACAGATTTTCTTTAGTTTTTTTTTAAACCAAAACACCATTAATAGGATTTGTACAGAATAAAAATCGCACGTCTCTTCATAATATTTTCTACGCAATCATTAGTTTTGTCCACATTATGTATAAATGCAGTCTATATGATACTATATTATCACCTATTTATAGTAAGATGGTAGTAGTGAACTTGTCCACGATCTTCTGATGAATAATGGTATTCGAATATAATGATTATAATGATGGATGAAATGAAAGAGTCAAACTGAAATCTTTCGTTCGTTTACCAACCTTTATAGGTTGTCCAAAATTGCTTGCCCTGTGTGTCATCCTTGGGACTTATGTTGCCATCAAACACGGGTTTCTATCTCTTAGGTGCTTATAGGGTCACTCATGTCTGACTAAGTTTGGCTATTTTATTTTAAATTTTAACATTTTTGGAGCGACATTTCTCGCGAGAAAACCTTCAAAATAGCATTCCAAAGTCTTTTAAATTATTTAATAGATTTTATTTTTTTAAAATTTTTTATTTCGCAGAAAATTCTATTGTGGCTGCGCGACTATGCTAATTATTTGTTGTATGTGCATTCAAGATGAAGAAATTAATTATTATATCATCTCATGGATAAATTAGATACACACATAAAAAATACGTAATATGAAATGGGTAGGGACGATTGACATGACTACTACTCTCAGCGTTACCAAAAGGGTTCCACACTTGCATTCGACTCATATGATTACTTGACTGATGTATTAGTGATCTCAATCATACGCAACATCTAGAAGGTTCAACGAAATGGAATGGCGATCCATCGATGATTAGACTTGTCCTAAGTAGGCAGGATTATCTTCTTACCACATACAGAAAAGTACATTTCAAGAGAAGGTTCAAGCAAAGGGAAATAGGAATTTTTTTTTGAATCCAGTACATTTTAAGAGAAGGTTCGATTTACTTATATCCTGTTTGCTGTCCAAGAAGAATTATAGAGCAACTTACAGTTGTACCGAAATTAAATACTCTCTTCTTTGATTAAAATGGAAAAAAAAAAGAAAAGTCATTCACCTAATAGAAAATTTTGATTTTTTCACCGCTAGGTATTTCATTGAACCACCATCACTTGGCAGATATCTTCTTTTCCTTGTTGAAGGGGTTTAAGGACTAATATTCATTCATCATTTTCCAATTACATTTGATTGCTTTTCCTTTTGTTTATGGGTACTTTTCTTTGTTTTTCCTTTTCATGAAATAAACAGAGGAAAAGATAGACAGCTAATAATACTTGTCGGATAATGTTTGATTTCTTGAAAGTGGAGGATGGCGGCTCTGAATTTCAATATATTATCTAGATTTGGCGTCGTTTTCGATCTTCGCTGGAAGGAGAGTAAAGAGAGCCAAGTAGAGCTCTTTTTGGAGGCATAATACTGCTGATAATTAGAAACATCTACTGAATAAAAAATCTAAGAAAATACCGGGATGAGTAGAGAAAAGGTCCTATTAATATATAATTGATACCTCAATTTCGTGCTCAAACGTCATTTTTCAAGTAATTATTTTTCCTTCTAAAAATATATATTTATAGATAAAGCATCTGCTATTGAAGGGTGAAATTCAAGAATATATGATTATACGTTATCATTGTGGAGAAAATCTAGAGAGATACACGATCGACACATGTATTTTGCACAGTTTTACGGAATCGGCGATCACGCATTCGTTTCGTGCTGATTTGTGCTGAAATTTTAAGCAGAGTATCTGTAGATTTGGCTCTTCAGCCTGGCCAAAGGATATATAAATCAGAGTGTTAGCTTATCATGCATAATAAATTAGTTGCCCGTTCAAAATATCTTGAATATTCTAGAGTAGGAGATATATTTATTTTCTGTTAGGCATTTCCCTTTAATTGTTCATCGAGGGGGGCGGGGGCGGGGGCGGGGAGGGGGGCGGGGGTGTTGGTGTTATAAGGCCTCGTTGTTGATTTTTTCTAACTTGTAGAGTTATATTTACATATTTTATTCTAAAACGGTTGCTTGTTTACTCATGATATATCTTTTGACGATTTGTCAATATATTTATTTTGATTGGAAATCTCTGATGTGGATACCGGCTATGTTATGTCACCCACTGGAGTGACGTGCATAGTTTGTGTATTTTTTCTTAAATTATGAAAGTGATATAAGCAAACATTTTTAAGAAACTATTTTTCAACTCATCCATTTTTTACGAAACAAATAGATATTATATTCTAAAGTTTGAGAAAAAATTTAAGTATAGTTGCAACAATTGTAATGCATATATGTTCTTTTAATATTTTTGGAGTTCAATATTATGTATTTGTAATAAGAATGCCTTTATTAGGGGTGATCGGTTCCCGGTTCGGTCCGGTTCCACCTCGGAACCGGGAACCGGACCGGGAGCATCGGTTTCCAAAATTGCGAACCATGGACCGGACCGTTTGGTCCTAGGACCGGGAACCGGACCGAACCATCGGTTCCGGTCCGGTCCGGTCCGGTCCAACAAAATTGGCTCTACTTTTTTGCACTAAAGAGTGACCGCGTTCTGGACCGATCAATCCAATTCAGTTCTTGGGCACATGCAAAATATTTAAACTTAACTTGTGTGATTCACACTTCACGTGTTTCACACTTAAATTTAACCATGAAGGCCATGAACAATTTGGCTAAAGGTTGTTCTTGGCTTAGATTTTATAAATAATCTCTCTTCTACTCTTTGAATGTTTAGTCGATATGGGACTTTTGGAGGCTTGAAGTGCCTCGTGAATCTTTTGGATACTTAGTTCCACATCGAGTAGAAGATGAAACTAATAATGAGATTTTTTCTATAAATAAAAGAGTAACAAAAAGGATTTTAATGGTCTCTTGACCTCTTATCTCAAATTGCAATTTTAGTTGCAATAAGTTGTCATGTTTATATATTTTATTAATTCTATGTATATAAATTATATATAAAAAAATTTGGTTCGGTCCGGTTTGGTCCGGTCCGGTCCGGTTCCCACCTTAGAACCGGGAACCGGACCGACCGGCCACCGGTTCCAAGATTAGGAACCAGGAACCGGACCGCTGACCGTGGGAACCGCCCAAAACCGGCCGGTTCGGTCCGGTCCGGCCGGTTCCCGGTTCGGGCGGTTCCCGTTGCACACCCCTAGCCTTTATGCTTGGCAGGAGATGCAATAATCAATTATAAAAGTGAAAGTTCAATTCCAAGTGTAAAAAATTTCAGCTCACTACAAAAGCTAAAGCTTTACAACCAGATAAGTGGCAAACAACACATTTGAAGCATTTTTCAGCAATAATGCCTTTTGTCCCCACTATATCATATTAAAATAATTTATGAGGTGATACAAACTGTTTATTTATTTTCCCTTTTCTCCCTGACATAAAATATTAAGTATGGGGATCCATTTTGCATCATTTGTCCTTCTCAGCTTGGCCATAAGAGTAGGGCTTTTAGCAGACAAAAGAAAATGCCAACAAAAAAAAGCTGTATTACAATCTGTTGACCCTGCTTAATTAAAAAATTGATTAATCGTTCGGTTGGGCTATGGTGGACCTTTGTCTTTATACATAATACACCACTTAAATAATTGGAATACTAATCATTATTCGTCCAGATGCATGAATGCAATGATTTTAGGTTTGGCCAATTCTAATTTATATATTGTCAGTCCTGAGTGGAAATACTGTGTATATCCACAAACTGTTATTTAAAGGTGAGTGACATCTCCGAGTGAAATGGAAAATTAGAACATACACCTCTGACTAAAAGAAAAGTTTACACTAGCGATCCGATTCACCAGTAATCAAATCATTAAATTAAGAGTGGATAAGGTAGCTCATGAAACTTTACTTTTCTTTTTACTTTTTTTTTTGGAGAAAGTATAAATCGATGTAAGAACTGAAAACTAAAATAGCATGCGGTGGGTGTGATTTAGAGTATTTGATCAACTTGGTTTGGGGTAAATATGTAATGAAGTCAATGATAGGAAATGCTAAATAAGGAAGACTCAGCTTTTCTACATTAAAGAAAAAACTATGGAAATTCCAATGTTATCCATTTATTTTGCGAAAAATGAAAAACTTAAAAACTATTTTCTGGAAAATGATCATTTGTATTCCTTACAAAAATGAATAAACAAAAAATACTTTCATCACTCACAAAAATGTTTAAATGTAAATTGTTGTCAATAATGAATACGTTATCCATGGACTGATTATTTCAAGCAACAACGATCATTTTCAAAAAGATATTTTTTAAATCATTAATTATTTATATTTTTTTGCAAAATAAATGGAACAGGTGTCCTCATGGGAGTTGGTAATCACATCCATAATTATTACACGTTTTAGTGACGAGGTGCTAATAGATTTTCAGCCATCATCTAACAACCTTAAATCACATCCATGGAATCATGCATGTACCAAGTTTTTGGACATAGGTCACTTTCAAGAGCTAATGAAATCCTGCTCTTGTGGCCGTGTTCTGATTCGATGGGACGGTCTCTGCTCTCCCCTCGCACATAGGATGGACGGGAATTGGTCCTTTGCACCATTATTTGCATTCCCCAATGAGAGCTTACGCATTAGTTGTGTCGAGTGCGCACGATGAGTTGAGATCTCCCGTTTCAACGTAAATAAATATTAGAATAATACCTTATCACAACAACTTGTTTCGGCACATGGTTAAAATCTGTCATGTCATTTAGTAAAATAATGCATGTAACATTTCTCTCTAACTATTGTTTAGGCTCATCAAACCTCGACAAAGACAATCATAGTTGTAAATCTCGTAGGAATCTATGCAGATTTTGGCCTTGATCTTGCTCTGTCACCGATTGCTACCAACGTTTGATGCTACCTATAAACCTTGTGACAAATCCAAAAATATTCCTCTATATGACTGACTTGATAAAATGAGTATGTTTTAAGCGTAGAAAATAAATTATTTGAAAAATATTTCCCTAAAAATGATTGTTTGTATTATTTACAAAGATGAATGAATGGGAAAAAATGTTAGCCATCAAAATGGCACTCCAAGATTTCCATGACTAGAATCTAGAATATAGTAATAAAGAAAAAAAGGATTTGCATACTTGACTCGAAATCCATCGTTCTTGATGCGAAATAGTGACGATCTAAAGCTCAAGTACTTTCGATAAAAAAAAAAAAAATAGGGTCAAGTTCTTCTCCTCTATTGTCTTATGTATTACTATCTCAATGAGATTTGCCTCTCATGAATAGCATTCAGTAACTATTCCTTATGTGAGGTTATTTGTGCATAAGGGTTAAATAAGAGACTCAAATACTATTTATAAAGTTTTAAACCATAGCCTTTTCATCACAGGCCGGGCTTACTTGACCCACACTAATTAATTCTATATTAGATTAATTAATAATCTTTATATTTTATCTTATTAAACCGATCCGGTAAAATAATAAATTACAATCTCAATTAATATAATTCATATTAGAGAAAAATCTTACAAAAAATTTCATCGTCCATAAAAATGTTTAGATATAAATTATTATTGGTATGAAAATATCTTTCATGGATTAATAATTTCAAGTGATGTGAGCAATTTTTTTCTTCAAGAAAATATTTGTTAATTCATTAATTCATCACAAAACAAACATAGCCTAATTTGTATAAAAAGGGTCATGGGATGATGTATATTCATTATCTTTTCATTTTTTCTCGTCCAATTGATGCTGATACATGTTGACCTGATTCACACGCACCAAAAAATCAGGTCGGTCTCATGTAAAGCCTATTACATTCAACTGTGCACACAAATTGAGTTCACATGCATCGAGATCAATTGCGAATGAAAAAGCAAAGAGAATTCGGGGCGCGACCCGACACTGCTGAATTGGCGTTTGGGTAAACGACAAGAACTACAATTGTACCGGTTGGATTGGAATCCTTTTCCTTTCGTCAAGCTGTTTATGATTAGATTCAACGACCAAGGGAAAGTTCCCAACTTCATCATGCAACTGTATAAAGCACGCCTTTCACCATTCAACTGGTCGTCCCGGGCCAAGAAGCCAAATAGCTTTCGAATAGTGCTGCCTCTCTCGTGCTAAAAAACAAGCCACGTTCATACAAGAGAGCCATGAGAGAGAGAGAGAGAGAGAGAACATGGCTAAAAATAGCCAACTGGTCCTTCGGTTGTTTGATGTACGAGCAAGGTGACCCGTTCCTTAGCTAGAGTTTGATCCCTAGTCATGGGGTTCTGGATCGATGTTTCACTTGCACTGAACCAATAGTGGGTCTCAAGCACATGTTCGCTGCTTCTCATTCGTTTGCTTTTCTAGTTCTTTATTCTACTTCATTGTACGTGTTGACCCATCTCCCTCTCTCTCGTTTATAGTGGAAACATGGTCAGTAGTTAGTCAACCTTAGTGCGGTTATAGGAGGAGTGAGTGGCGAACCCATTAAGAGAGCGATTAGGCAAGAAAGTGTCATTTCTTTTGATTATCCCACTTATTACCACTCGTGCCTAAATCCCTAGCCAATCAATTACAAAGTTCAATGATAAAAAAACAATTGATTCGCTGGTCAAGACTCGTGCATGATGATATGTCGCGGCAGAGAGCTTGTTGGAAAGTAATAGGTTAGATTCAGTTCACCGAACTTAGCGGATCGAGGATAACTGTTCAGAATCTCCTGAATTTGGGCGATGCTGTCCAGTAGCCCCCAATTTTGTTTTTTGTTTTTTTAAAGCTAGGGTTTACCAAAATGAACTTTTGGCATCGTTGTACGGTTGTCCTCGACTTTAAAAAGTATAGATTACCCTCTCAAACTCATTATTATTCTCTATAGATCCTTTGGGGACTCGCTCTTTCGTTTCGGTCGCCAGAAGTAGGTCTCCGGCGACCAAAGAAGTTTGGTTGGTCGAGACCCATTCTCAATCACTACAAGCCCAAATTTTCCTCATTCGAACTCACCCACACCCAAATTATTTCTCTCCACTCAGAGTCACGTGTTAAGGACTAGAGGTTTTTAAGTCACAATATTCCAAGAAGGTGGCCAAGATGACCGAGCTAGCCTTGAAACTGTTGGAGGTTATGGGTTTGAGAGATAAGAAGCGGTTGTTTGAAGTATTACATCAAGAGACGTCAAGTTTGGAACGCTCAACAGTGTTACCTCCAGTGTAGGGGAATCCTAGAGTTTTTATATGTAAGTTATTGGGCTTCAGCCCATATGGATCCAAATAACCATGCTTTTACCTATTGGGTTTGTATGTGAACATATTATTTTTGGACTATATTAACAATATATCCAGCAATCTCCTCCTATGTTCACCATACAGCACAATCCAATAAGTTAGTCAGTGTAATGTTCAAACAAACATGAAACATCCACATTTAGTCCAAGACAATCAACTCGGATCGGTCAAAGAGTTTTCCAGCAGTAAAGTATTAAATTCAATCATTCTTATCATGAATCTTTTTTGAGAATAAATCAAAACAAGTATTATGAGTTTTAGATTCAGTCTAAGCTCATCCAAATCCCAACACCCAAAATAAATAAATCTCAGACTCAGTTCACAACTAATATATGCATACTAGTTAAGTATAAGTAGGCCAGTCAAAATAGTCCAAGGCCTTACAAATATAAGAAATAATGTTCACAAAATAGAGATAGTAAAATGCAAGTCTCAAATAAATGGACTTTATCAAAATAAGCAATAGTAGGTAAATTGTTAAGTCTTCGCACGCTCTAAATGATATATATATTCATTCATCAAGTAGGTCATCCTGGTCAGGATTCCACTCATTAAGCTCTCCTCCATCTCTGCCATCCCCTGTAGAATGTTAAATATGAATTTCATATTGTCATGAATTCAATCATTTAACATTCCTTCAGGCAGATAAGAACATATATTGATTGCATAAAGCATCATAATATCATGTCATAAGCATCAATCCAGTTTCATATATGATGAACAAGACCTAAACAACGTGATTTACAAAGAGCCATTAACTTAAATTTATTTGTAGGAGAATAACTATTGTCTAGTTTCAAAGAACATGACCAATAGTCAAGTCACCTACAATAACCTAGTCATGTAATATCAAGTTTCAATTAAGAACAAGACCAGTGGGCTTCTTAAGTAAACAATTGTTTCTATGTTTCAATTTGGAATGTCACAGTTAAATAATCTAGCATCAAGTTTGGAATGAGATCATTTAACCAAAAAGAATAGTCCAACCTAGGTGAATTGTATCATCAAGTTTGGAATGACACAAGTTTCCCCGATCGAACATTTGAATTAGGTTAAAGTTATCTTCATCAAGTTTGGAATGAGATAATTCACCATTTTCAAATTAGTCAGCAACTATAAACGTCGATGAAATATAAAAACTGTGTTTATTATTGTAGCCAATAAATAAAGATTCAATAATTCAAAATACACAATTAGAAGGTAAGTAAATGCTAGTTAAGACTTGCCTAAGTAGTCTTTAACCCCATTTCCCCCACTGTTTTGAACAATCAATCTTTAGGCATACCTTTGGTGAGAGTATCGGCTATGTTATCCTTCGATCTCACATCGATCAAGGTGATAATCCTTTGTTCTCTCAAATAATTCAACAACGCATGTCTCAGTCTCACATGTCTTCTTTTTGAATTAAAAAGAGCATTCTTAACGATTGGGATAGTTGCTCGAGTATCATAGAATAGGCTTAAAGAATTAATCTTTAGCCGACTTAAAGGAATATCCATTATCAGATTCTTTATCCACTCTGCCTTTTCACTGGCTAAGGCTAAAGCAAAAAGTTCTGATTTCATAGATGACAATACAATATAAGTCCATTGTTTGGATTTCCAAGTAATAGCAGCTCCACCCAAAGTGAATACATATCCACTAGTGGACTTACTATTTCCAATATCTGAGCACCATGAGGCATCAGAATATCCATCCACAGTTGGAGGATAACCAGAATAATAGAGAGCATAATCTTTAGTACATTTAAGATATCTCATTAGCCTATTGAGGGCATCCCAATGTTCTTTACTAGGATTATTAGTAAAACGACTCAGCATGCCAACTGTAAAGGTTATGTTGAGTCTAGTGCAACTTATAGCATACATGAGATTACCAATCAGTTTCGAGTACTTTGACTGATCCACACTGGTCCCTTCATTAGGACTCGGTCTATTATTATAATCACATGGTGTCTCACTCTGTTTACACTTATCGTATCCCTAAGTAGAAAGTAGCTGCTCAATATAATGAGTCTGGCTAAGGGAGATGACTTGCCGCTTAAAGCTTACTTTCATACCAAGAATGGTATTAGCAATACCAATATCTTTCATGTCAAATTCTTTAGCTAAAGTAGCTTTCACGTCACTCACTGCAGAATGACCAGAACCAAGAATTAACATGTCATTAACATACAAGCAAATGATGACTATCTTAGTTGACATAGAACGATGGTAAATGCATTTATCTGAATAACTAGACTGAAAGCCATAACTCTTTACCACTTTGTCAAATTTAAGATGCCATATCTTAGGTGCTTGTTTAAGACCATACAATGATTTATTTAATTTATAAACTTTGTCCTTAAGACCTTTCATAACATATCCTTCCGGTTGTTCCATGTAAATTTCCTTATTTAACTCCCCATTTAAGAAAGTTGTTTTAACATCCATTTGATGCACTACAAAGTGTTCAATAGATGCCAAAACAAGAATAAGTCTTATAGTTGATAGATAACACACAGGTGAATAGACATCAAAATAATCTATTCCACTCTGCTGTTTATAGCCTTTAGCTACTAAACGTGCTTTGTATCTGGCTATTGATTCATCACTATTTAGTTTCTTCTTCAATACCCATTTACAGCCTATAGCCTTAGCCCATTTTGGCAAATTTACTAGCTGCCAAGTGTGGTTTTGCAGCAGAGAGCTCATTTCATCATCTATGGCTTCTGCCCATAGTAGAGATTCCCTAGATCTCATTGCTTCTTAATAGGAAAATGGATCATCCTCAATATGGTAAGCAACAAAGTCCTTACCAAAACTTTTGGGAATTCTCTCTCTTGTAAATATTCTAACTGGAATTTGTTCAATAGCCAACTGTGTGGAATTAGTATCGGAAGGACCTGCTTCAGATTCTACAGGAGATTCTAAAATCATATTTGTAGATCTAGAAACATTCAAGCCTTGATTTCTAATAAATTTTTTTTCGAAGAATACTGCATCTCTAGATTTTATCACTGTGTTAGTAGATAGATCTAAAAACCTATTTGCAGCACTATCTTCTGCACTACCTAGATATACACAAGTAATGGTTCTAGATCTCACTTTAGGTTTCTTAGGATCTAGTATACTTACATAAGCAATACAACTCCAAGTCTTAAGAGTATTATATTGGGATAAGTGTTTCAGAAGTCCTAAAACTTGTAACGAAAATGCATTTTAGTCCTAAAACTTGCAAAAAGTGCATTTAAGTCCTAAAACTTGTCAAATTGTTTCAAATGAGTCCTAAAATCGACGCCGTTAGCATTTTTCGTTAAAAATGCTGACGTGGCATTTTAAATAATATTTTATTTTCCAGGTGTATTTTTTAAATTATTTTTTATTCATTTTTTAAAAAAAATTAGATTTAAAAACTAAAAAATTAAATTTATTCTTATATTATTTTCAACAAAAACTAAAAAGAAAAGTTAAAAAATTCATTTTTAAAAATTGTTAAAAAAAAAAAAACAAACCAGCACGGCTCCTCTCTCCCGCCACCGCCACCCATCGTCGGAGGGGCTGAGCGACGGTTGGCCGGGCCTCGCCGGCCCCAGGCGAGGGCCGGTGAGCTCCGCTTGCCCTAGGCAAGGCCTCATCGGCCCTCGCTCGGGGCCGACGAGGCCTCGCCTAGGGCGGGCGATGGTTGTTGGCCCCTCGTGAGGGCCAGCGACGACTCGCCCAGGGCGGGCGATGGCCGCCGACCCCTCACGAGGGCCGGCGAGCCCAGATCGAGGCACCCTTACTCAGCTCTGGCGCAAGTGCCTAGATCTGGGCCCGTCGGCCCTCACGGGGGGCCGGCGGCCGTCGCTCCCCCTAGGTGAGTCGTCCCCGGCCCTCACGAGGGGTCGGCGAGCGTCGCCGGCCCTCTGGCGAGCCTCGTCGGCCCCGAGCGAGGGCCGACGAGGCCTCGCCCAAGGCCGACGACCGTCGCTCGGCCCCTTCGGCGATGGGCGGCGGCAACGGGGGAGAGGAGCCATTTTTTTTTTAATAAATATTTTAAATATTTTAAATTTTTTGGTGAAAATAAGATAAAATGAATAAATTTAATTTTTTTAGTTTTTAAATATATATTTTTTAAAAAATGAATAAAAAATAATTAAAAAATCCACGTCGAAAATAAAATATTATTTAAAATGCCACGTCAGCATTTTGAATGGAAAAGGCTAACGGCGTCGATTTTAGGATTCGTTTGAAACAATTTGACAAGTTTTAGGACTTAAATGCACTTTTTACAAGTTTTATGACTAAAATGCATTTTCGTGACAAGTTTTAGGACTTCTGGAATACTTATCCCTATTATATTTACAAGGGTGCTTATGCCATTGTTGTCAAAACTTGTTGGAAATTTCCGCCGCTGAAATTCGCTGGAAATTTTGTCCCTGAAATTCGCTAGAAATTCAGATGGAAACTTCAGGGTGCCGTAACTTCTCTGTTCGACCTCTGATCTACGTGAGTGACCACTCAAAACGTTCGTATCAACGAGTAGAACAAAGCCCAAGTGGCTTCACCCTCTAAAATTGGCTATAATTTTTGGGTTTTTGAATCAAAGATTTCAGTCACCCGAATCTTCAAAACCAAATCCCGACTAGTACCACCGTCGAAATTGAAAGTAAATTACACCCATGAGTTCGTCTTGACGAAATCTTCAAGAAGACACCTTATTCGCTCAAATCCAACACACGAATCTAATACTTCAAGATTGTTGGAGGTTATGGGTTTGAGAGAGAAGAAGCGGTTGCTTGAAGTATTACACTAAGAGACGTCAAGTTTGGAACGCTCAACAGTGTTACCTTCAGCGTAGGGGAACCCTAGAGTTTTTATATGCAAGTTATTGGGCTCCGGCCCATATGGACTCAAATAACCATGCTTTTACCTATTGTGCTTATATGTAAACATATTATTTTTTGACTATATTAACAATATATCCAACAGAAACTTCTAAGGATTTAGGGCTTCCTTGTACTATAAAATATTCCTAGGGGAATTATGGATTTGTATTATAGAGGAAAGGGGTGTCAACAGTTTGGTTTGCTTTGGTTTTCTTGAAAACCCAATTCGAATCGAACAGATAGGATGCGAATCTGAATCGAACCGAATCAAATCCGACCCGAGTTGAATACAAACCAAACTAAAACTTTAATTCGGTTTGGTTCGGTTCGATTTCATTTTTCAATTTTCAATTTTTGGCTTGCTTATTGGAACCTAACTGAATAAATTTTGAGAAAGAACAAAGATTTTAAGTTGGGCGTTTAAGTTTTATTGAGAATTATGGTTCGACTTGGTTAAGCAAATGGGACTGAACTAGAAAAAAGGACGATTACGTTTCGGTTATCTGAACGAAATCGAAAATGCATGAAATTTCGGTTCGGTTTCGGTTTCGGTTTTGGTTCAGCTTTTTGGTTCGGTTCTAACGCTCCCATAGAGGATTGTTGTAATTAATAAGGGTAGATGATTTATGGGTTGATGTCATTATACTTCTACTTATTATATGGGATAATTTTTATTTTTTCTAATGTTCTTCTAAATCAATTCTTTGTTATTCGGTTTCTTGAATCCATTGTTTGGGATCATAATAAATTAGAAGTTACCATGACCATCTCCGGGATAGAACTTGTGAGCGAAGGCTGAGGGAAGCCTGAGGCCTGTCGAGGGCAACGCCATAACCTTTGGAGAGGGCAAAGGTGGAGATGGTGGCGTCCATGCCAGCTCAAGAAGGGATGCCGATCTATTCTTTCCGGAAGCAAGGGACATGTTGAGCAACACTGAGATGGCCAAGCCGAGGGAAGAATCGCTTGTTAAGTGAGTTGGGGTTCAAGAGCTCTGCGAATCGTGAAGTCAAGAAAAGAAATGCTAAAACCACATGGGATACGGCAGAAGAGCCTATAATTTAAGGGAAAGGATTCAAGGGCATCGCTCAATTGGGCAGAGGAGAATGTAAAAAATTAGAGGTTTTCAAGGCACAGTAGGTTGTGAAGGTGGCTAAGATGATTGAGCAAACCTTGAAGTTTTTAAGGGTCCAGTGTTTCTGTAAGTACTCTAAAATATTTCTAGCGGTATTATGTGACTTATGTATATAAAATTGGGGTCCTATTTCCCTCATTTATATCATCCCATATTTAACATGATAAGAAATAATAAAACATTCTCTCCCAAAACATTCTTCTCTTTAGAGTTTCACTCTATGTTCCAGGTGGGCCAAGTGAGCTAGCGAGGAATTGTTGGAAGGGAAGGTTGAGTGTAGGAGATTCCAGTGAGAGTGAAAGAAACCTTTGGAGTCTTAAGTGCCGCACGGTCACAATCTCAGGTGTTGGCCTGTCACACATGAACGTCGTCGCCAGCAAGCTCTCTATTCACATCGTCACCCACAAACCACCTTACAGCCACCTTGCACCTCTGTCAACATCCATTGTTCCTGGCCAGCCCTAGTCAGCAGCCTCCATGGTGACGTTGAGATCCTGGCGGCCGTGGAAGCGTTGCCAAGAGCCAAAAATAAGAAAACAAAGAATGAGCAGGGTGTAAGGAAAAGAAGGGGAGTTGCTAAGGAGGCAATGGCGATAGGTTGTGGCATGGCTTGACACTTGATAGTGACGAGGATAGAATGTCGTAAGGAAAAGAAGGGGAGTTGCTAAGGAGGCAATGGCGATAGGTTGTGGCGATTTCACCAGTAGGAACGATTGAGGAGGGTTGGGGCCAGGCATGAGGAGATCGAGCTAGTAAGACGAGGACAAGAAAAGGGATTTGTATGTATGGGTTTTGTGGGATTTTAATTAGGTATGATAAGATTTACGATTGGGTGGACATGTATTGTAATGGGGGAACACCATATCTTGTCCCTACAATCATGTTGGAGACGAAACATGATTGATGAAAAATAAGTAATTGTTATGAAAATCAGAGTTCTATTAAGTGAAGAACATATAATAAATCACATTGTTGCCTCATGAGAGCGACGGTTTTCAATAGTTGAAGACGTCGAATCCTTTTGAGTCCATAATATCTGAGCCCGTCATACTTGCAACTTGGGAGAGCTAAACTTCTTTGGGCCTCAAGAAGAGTAGAACAACGCAAGAAGCCGAATTATATATTAGAATATGTTTCCAGACCCCGTCATGAGAATGATCTTGCGTTTGAATAAGAAGGAACGCCACATCGATTAGATCATTTTAGTTTTTCAAGAAGAAATTTGATGCGTGGGGGAAAAGGTCGCACGACAGCGTGTATCAAATGTTCCAAGTAGGGTCATATGTAAAGATTAAAGGGCTAGATTTGTCGAATCATTAGATTTGCAAAGTGTTCTATAAATTTTAGGATAGTCAAGTCTCTGCACTGGTGTCTAATTAAAAAATAATAATAAAAGCATAGAGATTCCGGCACGACAAGGAGAAATCGGGTGAGAAATAAAAACATCTCACACTAGAAAAAATATATGAATGCAATAGACCAGCAGACGGATCCTGCGATATTGGTCAGCATGGATCATTGTGGATTGAGCAAGAGCTTAAGCCCTTGTTTTTTGCCCAACTGTGATTGTTTACTATGACAATTGTAAAAAAAGGTCATAAGCTTATTATACAATGGCCAACTTAGATATAAATCTTTCAGTCTTATCAATATAGTTTTAAACATTTCAATTGTGTCAATTTAGTCCGAAACTTTTTGAAATTTTACCAATTTTGACCTAGACTTATTATATGAATAATAATTTTTTTTAAATAAAGGTCCAAAGTGCTTTCGTTTTTTTCAAATAAAGATCTGAAATAGATATTATTTCAAAGAAAGACTTGAAGTGGTCAAATCATCTTAAATAACACCTTGAAGTAGCTTTGGGTGGCTCATGACTATTCTGGCTATCAAAGAAGGGGTATTTTAATAAAAATTGTAACTATATTTTTTAAATTTTTTCTTTCCTATTTTTCCTTTTCCTTTTTCTTTTTTCTTTTTTCCTATTCCCTCCCTTGGCCATCACCGCATCTTGTCCTCTGCCGACCTCAAGCAAGGGCTACCTTCACTAGTGTTAGAAGAGGATGAGGGTTGTCTTTGTCAGATTTGGCGAGGCTTGTCCTTGCTTGATCTGGCAAGGAACACGCTTGCTCGATATCAATGTGGTTGACCCTTGCCAGATCCAACGAGGGCAACCCTTGCCTGCCCAAGCGAGGATGACCATCTCTTGACGTTGGCAAGGGTAGCCTTTGCCTAAGTCTAGTGACCTTCACCATGGCCAGCGAAGGGAAAAATAGAAAAGAAAAGAAGAGAAAAGAAAAAAGAACAAAAAATTAGAAGAAGAAAATGCCTTTCGACTAGAGAAGTTAGGCTTTTTTTTATTTTTTTTTACATTGATATAGTAACTTTAGATTCTTATTTGAAATAATTACCATTTCAAACTCTTATTTTAGACGATTTAGTCACTTTAGACCCTTATTCGAAATAATCCATTTTAGGTTCTTATGTGAGAAAATAAGAGGACTTCGGGCTCTTATTCAGAATTTTTCTTATAAATAATTGATCGAAATGACTATATTGATAAATTGTCAAAATATTTAGAATTGAATTGATAAATTGTCAAAAAGTTCAAAACTAAATTGACATAATTGAAATATTTAAAACTGAATAGACACAATTGAAAGTTTTATTATTTAATTGGTCACCGTATAATAAGTTTAGAATCTTTTTGGATAATTTTCTCATTGTTCACTTATGCCAAGGAAGGCTGCTTGGATAGTTAAGCGCAAGTAAAGGTAAGCATAGGCCAAGCAGGGCCTCGGCCCAAATTTAAATGACTCGCGTTGAAGTAGATTAGGATGCTTGGGCCTAACCTGAATGGTCTTTTTTTTTTTTTAATTTTAAAAAATAATATAAATTTGTAGGTATATTTTCGGTTTCAAAGAATGCTTTTCTATATATATGTTGTTTTATTAACTGATTTATGAGTCTAATAAAGTGTTTCCAATATACCGACCAAAAAAAAAGTCTTTCCAATATAATAATGTAAATTTCATTTTTTTTTAATTTTTTAAAGTTTATATTAGAAAAATTCTGGCCATTTCAGGAGTGAGCGTCTCTGTCTTGAAGGCCTGGACCTGCCCGAAATCCCGACTTGGGCCTATTCGGGCGGCTCCGTTTAGGGCTTTCGGGCTGTTTTGCTCAATCCTAAGCCCAGGGTCTGTGAGATAGCTTACTAACCTCCCAAAGGGTGGTATACATTTGAATCTTGATGAAATTGGAAACCAAATTTGTGTTGTGCTTGTTTCGTTTCTTAATCAATATAAATCTAATTCAATATAAACCAAATCCGTGTTGGTCCTATATAGATAAATCGACCGATTAGTGATTGATGTAACTTGATCTACCTAAACTTCAAAGTGTTTGTGGATTGAAGGCTAGAAAAGAAAAATCATTCGGAAAATCACTGATGCTTGACGTCTCTTTGCCCTTTTTCTTACTTTGAGAATGAAGGGGGAAAAAAAACTAGTATCTTGATAAATTCTATGGGAGTCTTAAGGGAATCATAATAACGTGACTAATTTGAGAGGCAGCTTAGAGATTGGTCAGTGAGGGCTTTCAAGTCATTTACTTATTTATTTAGCTTGAAAAAAATAGCTATCTAAAGCATCGGGAAAGAGCATGACGTGACTAGGTAAACTCTAAAGTACTAATTTAAAAAATAATAACAATAACACTTCAAGATCCGTGTTTGAAACAAATGGCATTCTACGAACTCTCTCATGAAAGTCAAAAAAAAAAAAAAAAAACTTGCCACCATCAAACAAAATCCCATGACAAGGCATAGCACCTCCAGTACACAACCCAACATACTAAGCACTCACATAAAATCCCATGACAGCATTAATTAGTGCTCTTGTTTGGTATTTCCCAACAGCCACTTTTCACCAAATAACTTTTATAAGAATGTAACCCACTGGGAGTTTTTCATTTTCTTTTGTCTGAAAATGCCAAAGGTTTGGCGCTTCTTATTGGCAAGAAGCATCCCACTTCCTCCAGTTCTCAATTTTTTTTTCTTTTTAGTCTTGGCATGTTTCGAAAGCTCTTGCCTGAGATTTTCGTCAGATTTCTGGGGTCCAACCTCGGAGCTTCACCTAATCACCAACCTTTTCTTTTCGGTCTTTTCCTTGTGCTCTTATTTAATAAAGGAGCATAATGAAATCAACCAAATGTTGAAGAGAAATTTAAGAGGAAATGAAATCATATAGAGAATGATCGGTTCTTGAGTAGGTAGATTTCATATAAAGAATCTAAAACCTACTCTGTCAAAGGTGTAAGGCTAAAGCATTGATGAATTTTCTAGACTTTCTTGATTCATAACCCATTTTTCACACATATCTAACTTTTCCTTAAACGAAGTTAGAAAAAAAAAAAAGAGCTAAAAAATGACTCTACTCGAGAAATGTTAGTATTTGAGGAGAATCGACGGTTCACAATATAAATTTAGGAATTCAACTGGCGTAGGTCGATTTTCACTTTTTAACCTAGAAACTTATCTAGTTCTTGTATAAATCAGTATCGATCAAGTAAGGCAAGTTCCGTAATTGAATGGGCAAGTTTGCTCATTCCTCAAATCATAAATCGTAGGATATGGAAAACGGGTTTGTGGTCCTAAATAAAAACCAAGGAAAAGATTATTAAAATTTAAGTATAAAGTAGACAAAAGTGCTTTTGCCTATGCAACTTGCGTGGAAAAAGCTACTCCATTGAGAAAAGGGAAAAGTGGGCGTTTTTGTCATTCACCGGAAAAGAAAAATTTAAAGTTGATGAAAACTTTTTTTTTCCCCAAAAATTTGCTCATGTTTGATGGAGAGTTGGTTGTGTAAGTGGGTGGGACCGGAAATAATTTTGTGCAAACAAATGGGGGGTCAGCATCCTTTTCAACCAAGTTTGCAAAAAGCTAGCAATAATCTAGTGCCAAACAATAGCTACCAGGAAGATGCGGGAAGGGTCGGAATAGCCAGATTTAGAAAGTGAAATTGGTGCTTCTTTGAGGAGTTCAATTTAGTTGATTTCCTTTGAGAATGACGAATCAATCAGAATATCATCTTTTTTGTTTTTGTCGAATGAAAGATTCCTTTCATTTTTCAAAATAATACTTGAGATGTACATAGAAAGCTTTTAAGCTTTAGTAAATCTCAAATAACTTTTTAACAAAGCAAATGCCATAATGCGAATAACAAAGCACAATGCAACTAAAAACAAACTCTTATCCTTTAAGAATAGCTCTCTTACCATAAATATTTGACGGCTGATTACTAGTTTTAGTGATTAGCATGTTGAGATCCTCACTCCATTTGCAACCACTTGTGATACGTATCTAGGTTCAACATCCTTATCAACATCATTGTGCAAAGACATAAAAAAATACAGATTAAATACTTATAAGGAATTCCTAGATCTAGACCTAAATCTAATCTAGGAAAGTAAAACCTCCAAATATCAGGCGAGGAGAGCACTCTAATTCGAAGAGGTTGTGGAATCATGTTATGAACATTCTCGTTGGTGGGTTGGATGAATGGCTGAACTGATCTCCACATTCACCAAAATTAGCCATAGAAATTTATTCACATATACAAACTCGCAAAACAAATTAGTAGAGCAACGAAAAGACAGTCAAATCAAAGAAAAGGAAAGTTAAAAACTAAGTAAGTTTTCAATTTCAAAAACTGAATCCGAGAGCCTATAGGAGAGCTTCAAAAGAGGGAAGAGTTTTTGGAAGATGAGAATGTTTGTTGAGAGAGAGAAGGATGAAACCCCAACTAGAATATCATCTCATAGGCCAACTTTTACTCAAGAATTGCTACTTAAGATTTCTTTGCCAGTTAATGATTTCTTTTAAAAAAAATTTTGAGGAAGAAATGTAGACGTCTACTGGCTTTCGGGTGAATAATGCACGCAATTCATGATGATGGAATCAGCAATACACATTTCCCCATTTTTTTTCCAAAACAAGTGGGGGCCAAGTCTCACTGTGCTCTGCACAAAGACTGTTCAGAGCCAGAGCAGTCCCCATTGGCCATTAGGCAATCAACAAAGCAGCACAGGATTTAGAGAACCGAGACACGACATTATTATAAGCATGTCATGTGGTCCTCTGAAACTTTTTACTAATGATTATTGCTCAGATGACTAACCCAAAAGAGCCTGCACAAAAGATCCAGGTCACCCAACAATCTCTGCCCCCTTTGACATTGTAAATTATTCTTCCCCGTTCTCAACAAAAACCAGTGGGATAAGCTGGTAAAACATTGGAGTGTGGAAACTTGTGACTTTTTCACATAATATTATAACAGCAGCTCGTGCTCCCATGAAAAAGGGTAGAGTTTAAGCAACGTTTGCGAGCAAAGAATTTACTAATCTGTTTGAATTTTGTGGACGATGAGCATTTATTCTTACCTTATTCAAGAGGATTTATAATTTTTAATGTACAATCCCTCTATTGTATTATATAATCAACGTGTTAAAGATTAGAATACTATCTTCTCGAATAGAAGCATTGCATTATTCATTTTAATTTGCACTTTACTTGATTTATGGAATTAAATGAACTAGTACACGTATTCGAAACTTTTTGCACGAGAAAGTGTAGTTTCATGTCATTGGAATAGTCAAAGTCAATGCTTTTGAATTTAAGTTCAGTCAGCACTCGATGATCTTACTGTGAAAGGGTAAATTCGTCATTCACCAGATGGAAGGCGGGGTGGGGTTGGCTTAAGCTCAGGTGAAAGACCAAGAAAATTACCATGCTCTGAGAAAGGGAAAGAGCAAGAGCAGTTTTAAGGTTCTGTTTGTAAGATTCTTCGCTAAAGCTATCGGTTTTTTCACAGAATATCGAACTGAACATGCGCTGGGACTTGCACATTGAATTCTTCTTTTGACCTCTAGCTAGAAAATAAAGCATTAGGGTTGCTAGTTCAGCCAGCATCATTAGCCAAAAGTAATCAGAGTTAACATGGTGTAAACCGCGACCGAGTTCGTGTAATCATCCGATTCCTACAGCCTGTAACAGAATCTTCCATGGACTGGTGAAACTTTCAGTAGAAAGCTTTCAAAGATTTAGCTTTTACTTTGCTAATTTTGACTTTTGAGCACATACAAAAGGTTCGATAGCTGGCACAAATCGCAATGTTTTTGAGGAAATAAGCATCCAGTTATATTCAAGTGGGTTCAGAATCTGGACATCTGATGGCAATGGGAACTAAATGCTTTTTTCGGACATTCTCCCCTCACTATGACCTAGAACTTAAGACCTTCTCATCAAATGTATTCACACATAAACCCCTTAAAGAGACAGCACTCTTGGATTAGAGACCGGGTGTTGCTGAATGATCCCCATACATCCATTAACCTCCACAATTTTTCGCAAAAATACCACTGAGGCACTTTCACTGATAGTGCATAGGCTGCATCTGGAAATAAGGATCGAACTGGGCACCGTGGAGTCCACCCATGAGGAATCTCTGCTCGTGCAACTTGTTCCCGTAGGAAGAAATCCCGCGAAATGGTCCTAAGGCAGCATCAACGCCTACTTGGTCATATGCCGTCGCTAACCCTCCGTTCAACCGGTTGTTCCAGCACAAGATATCTGTGCTCATCTCTTCGATCTTCGGATGATGATCATGTGGCTGTGCTTGCACCGGTAGCTTCGTGATCGTGGAAGAATTGTCAGGTGAGGCGGATTGCCTTTTGACTGGCGAAGGCGGGTCACTGTCTGGGAGATGAACCGTTGTGATGTCATGAATGCTGGATCTCCGCTTGTCCTTGCCTCCCGTACCCTGTCTGATGAAGTATTTTTGGGCATGACTGGCGACCTGCGTCGGAGTCCTAGTAGTCACGAAGTAGCGCGAGATGTTTCTCCAATCCCCTTTCCCGTACTTCTTAAGACCCATCAAAAATTGCCTGCGGGATCATCACCAGATCAACATCACAAGCCGCACTTACATTTAATGCTTGAAATATACATGTGGACATGTTAAAAATTTCAGTAAACCAGAGCTCTGTGTATGTCAAATGTACAATCTTGAAATATTTTAAAGGTTTCATGCTAACATCCAGCTGTAGCAGAAACATGAAAGCGCTTCACAGCATTTCGGATCCATCCATCTGAAGAGGTTTAACCTGACAGGCTAAAATGCATTCGGAATAACCCCGAGGGATTCAAATCATATGCATTTACGTTCTTGCAAAGTTGGAAAAAGATGCAAACTCGCAAATTAAGTGAAAAGAGCATGATTCAGCAGCTAGAATTTTAGGTGAGATAGTCCAAAACAAGCAACAACACCAAATTTCAGACTCTGTGACTATCTCCAGACCTTGGTTCAATGATTAACAAAGCATATATTTCAATTGAAAAGGCAATATGATTGCGAAGGCTCAACAGTTACCTGTGCTCTTCTTCAGTCCAGGGAACACCTTTCTTTCTCTCCTGATCAGAGGGTTTTGTTGAAGTGCCTCTCTTTCCAACGGTACTGTACAATTGCTTCAACCCATCAGAACCATTGTTACTATTGATCCACTCCAATGTGAAGGAGTTGCCTCCATATCCCGGAATCGGAATAAGCCCGGCTTCGATATCACTCACATCTTCCTCCAATTCCCTATACTGCTTCATCACGTCGCCCACCGTCTTCCCAGGGATCAAAGCCGCCACATTCTCCCACCTATCCGGCGTGTCTTTATCGAACACCGCCAACAACTTCTCGAACTGCTTGTTCTCCTCGGGGGTCCATTTCGTCCCCTTGCTCTCCTGGAACAACCAGTTCGAATTCTGGAGGTACGGTGAGAGGATTTCGATTCCCCGATTCATCTCGCGTGAAGCTAAAAGCATCGGGAAAGCAGGAAATTGAGGTGCACAAGGCTACTCAATGTCGCAGACCAATACCGATTCCCTCATTTAGAAAGTTCAAAGAGGGAGAAACAGATATTGGTTAATGCAGAGAGAGAAGCACAGGGGAAGCTTTTAAGAGGAAAAGGAAGATGGGAAATCAAAGGAGCATTTTGAAAGGGAATCTAAGGTCCCCTTTCGCTGTTAAGCATAAATTTGAGAATCTAGAAAAGAGCCAACTTTCCAAAACCCAAGGGAAATTCCAGAAACAAAAGGAAAAAAAGAAAAAAAGCGACGCCTCTGTTTTGACTATTGATATAAACCCTAGACTTCCCTATCAGATCCAAAGAGCGCAGTAGGCACGAGAATCATGCAAGAAAAGCGAGACCCATATCAGATTTCGCGAGGTGGATTCATAATGTGATGCCAATTTCAAAACTTGAAGCTTCCAAAGCGAAGTTCAGCAGGCCACGTCCTTCTGGACAGAACACCCAAAAGTTAAGAGAAAAGAACCAGTGGAGAGAAAATCAAGAAAACAGAGAGGACCCAGCAGAGAGAAAGAAACAGCGAGGAAAAGGGTGTGATTATGTAGGGATTGAAGTAAAGTGAGAAAAGTATTGTGCTCCCTCACTTTTTTTTTTCTCTTTTCTTTCTTTTTGAAGCTTAGTGAGACTCCAAAGCAAAAGCCAAGAACTGAGAGAGCCAACCCCCCGGAGGTGAACACAAGAATGCGACCTCCCTTGAGGAGGATCTAGCTATCAACCTCTCAATGGAGCAAGCGCCTGCTAGGGTGCCTAAAGGAGAGAACAGAATTGAGGGGGATGGAAGGGGAGAGAGAGAGAGAAGGCGAAAGAGAGAGGTCAAACATGTTGTATTGTGATTGGTGGGGGATGGTGTGTGGGCGCAGATGCTGAAAACAAAAAGGAAAATAATAAGTTAATGTCGAATTAATTCATATAATAATTGAATGAGATGCCCAATCAACTGTGACAATCGAAAAGGACATCGTGGGATGGGCCAATTGACAAAGAAGGTACATGTTGGCTCTGTTGGTAAAAGATGAAGGAACCAATTAACAATTTGATCTCGACCGTAGTGAAGGAAAGTGCTGAAGTTTAGGTGAATTAAGACAGAGACAAACTGATATGGCAACACCCAAAAAAAAAAGAAAAAGAAAAAAAGACAGACAGACAAGTTGAGAAGAGAAATGATTCCAATCACTGAAGCTGGAGGAGGAGGAGGAGGAGGTGGATGAGGGTTTCGACAATTATTCAATGAACCTGTTTTCATGAGATCGATGCTCATTGGATCGTGAGAAAATAAAGCTCAACCGGTTGTGATGAGTTTCGAAATTTTTTGAGTAACGACAATTTGAATTTGAATTTGACAAGATATACACCGTTACTATGCCTTACAAATTGGGAACTGATTCCCAAGGGTCCCGAAAAAGGTTCTGAGGAAGAGAAACGATAAAGAGAAAAGGATGGGGTTCTTGAGGGCTGCCCACCCCTTTTGATTAATGGTGAAGTGTGAAGCATCTAAAAATTGGAGAATTCATATTTTCATTTGTTTGGGTTAGAATAATGAACAAAATGAACATGAGAGGAGTGTCAAGATCAAGCTTAGGACTCACACTATAATTAGGATTAGCAATATTGGACACAACCTGTTGCACACAGCGAGACCAAATATCAAATATTGAGAGAAAATCTGACTATAATATAACACACTACATTCAACTCTATTGACAAGAATTAAGATGTTTGCATCGTAATTCACTTATTTTAATATCTAAAATCGAAATAATGGTATTTTTTTGTCGAAAAATAATGGTATTTTCTATTAATCGAAATTAACACGCATTTGAAACAAGATAATCATGAAACACTAATAGGAATTGTCAACCTTAACTCTAATTAGCCACTTGAACTACACCCCAATCAATAGCCAAACTGAAAAAAAGGGGGTTAATATTTTGAAATACCTCAAATTGGTACATTTATGATAAATTTATTCAAAAATAATTTTTTAACCACGAAAAATCTCAAACTGGTACACCTGTGACGAATTTACTCCAGATGACCACAAAAAATCCAAAACTCGTATATTTGTGATAATTTTACCCTAAACAATTTGTTTGACAGCCAAAAATCTTAAATTGGTATATTCATGACAAATATATAAAGTGGATTAATAACATCAAACTTATAAAAATGGTATAATTGCAGCAAACAAAGAATAAAATCTTACACTGATATATCAGTTAACTGTCATGTGGCATTTAATTCAGTAATTTGATATTAACTTTCAATGGAAATTAATAAAAGGTAAATTTATCATAAATGTATCAATTTGGGGCAATTTTGTCAAATCTATACTAGTTTGGGATTTTTGATGGTCAAAAAATTAGTTTGGGATAAATTTGTCATAAATATATTATTTTGAGATTTTTTAGGATATTAACAAAAAAAAAAAAACATAGAATTTCCACCACTACTTGACCCTATTCTTCCTCAAGAATCTGTGAGAGCTTCTCGGTCATGATTCTTTCTCATCAATCAGGGGCCCAGCGCATCTTAAATTCAACTAAGAACTTATAGGCCTTCAGATAGGAAACGACAACTTGAGCTTTCGATCAAAAGATGCAATTAGTGGTTGGTTTGATCCACTAATTAACTCGACAAAGTTGACTATGAAGATGATACCCTCCACAAACCCTCATTTAAGTGAAGCATGAAACAAATCATCAAAATGCAAAATGGAGTCGCCATTTTGATGCGAGTAAAACCTAAAGTGGCGATGACCCACATGAAAGAAAATAAACATTAGATTAAGCTCCAAAATGGGCAAGCATGGCTTTAACTGAAATAGCCCATCTTAGAAACACCATGTTAGAAACCTTACTCAGTCTATAATAAAGCATTTTTTGAGAAACATTATGTGAAGCATGGTCATGTACTGCCCCCCTCGACCCAAAAAAAAAAACCACCTTCGCTGAGGAGCAAATATAATTTGGGTCCAATGGTGATATTGCTTACAATCCTATTTCACGTTATAGTCTAATCGTATTTAATTGTGTTCATGCCAAGTAAGATACATTAGATGACGAAACTCTTTCCAACCCGTGGAATTTAGTATAGTCTATCTAAAGAGTTCTTTTCAAGTGATCTACTTTAATTTTTTCCTAATATTACCTCGGAGATTTATTGAACTTATGCCAACTCATGATGGCATTTACACAAAGAGAAACGAATTAAATATATATTTCTCTCTTTGACAATTCAAACCCTTTTTGCTAAAAGGTGAGAGAAATCAAATCTTTTACTTCTCTTAATTAAAGAGCTTGTAGAAAATTGTTGATGTTGACTGATATGATGTATAATAACCCAATGCCTTTAGTCAACCATACAAATTCTTAATTAATAGTTCGGTCTGGCCATGTGAAGACCAACATAAATTTGTCGCACTCCTTTGCAACTGCCCTTGCTAAGGGTATATTCTCCCTCTAGTAGGGCAATCGTCTTTCAGTTTGGCCATTTAATGAAAGAAAACTAAGTTCATTATGTTCAAGACAAAAAATAACTAAACTGATAAATTTGTGTTGCATTTATCATAAAATAATTTTCATGTCACAAGATTTATCACAAACTAATTTTCACATTATAAAATTTTCCAAATTGGCATGCGCGTGACAATCTACCAAATTCTTAGGGCAAAATTAGGGTAAATTAGGTATTTTAGCAGATTTTTGAAACGTGAGGGGGCTTTTCGGGAAAACTAGTAGATTTTCTAATCTCAAATTATTTTCTTCAAATCTAACTTCTCCAAAATGAGGTTGTTAGAAGACCTAATTATGTTAAATTTCCATGTCAGATGCGAGTCACATGACATTATGTGAGTTTTTTTTTGTCACATGTAATTCAATGTCAACGATTTAACAAGGGATATTGGATTATTGTTAACGGAAAATATATTTGACAAAGGCATAATAATTTGAGATTTTATGTGACAAAAGATTCTTTAGAATAAATTTGGCACGGATATATCAATTTGATGCTTTTTGGTCGTATTTTGATAAGTATATTTGTGTATATGCATATAATTTTTGGTTGAATGAACGTATTAAAAGAAAACTCTAAAAGCATAATGAAGAATATACAATTTCAATTTTTTTCTCGATTACTTTGATCAAGTCATGTTCTTTTGAAACAATAACATATTTGAAAAGAAAAAAATGATCAATAATTGGCAGATTTTTTTATCCCTTCCTTTATTTTATATTATCACATTTTGTATAAAAAAAAGAGAGACGTCACTTTCGAACGACAATCATGTGCACATTAAACCACACCAACCATATTCAATTCATCGAACTCCTCAGCCTTCACTAAGTTTGGGGCCAACTGTCGCAGATGCTAAGATGATCATTTGGTCAACTCTTTATAAATATCGACAAAAAAGATAAATAAAACATTGATAAGTCAATGAGATTGCCAACAGTGAGAGAGTCTAATCGCAACAAGGAGTAACTTCAACGTTCCCCATGTCATTTATTCTTTGTGGATGGTCGTTCCCAAGACTCCAAGAAATATCGTACGTACTTCATGATGTTAGAAAAACTTGGTAGACCACTTTTACTTACTAGGCAAAATCTTGCGACAAAAAATTCCAAAGACCCACTTCTTGATAAAGCCGAAGAAACCCTAATTCAAGATCACCAAACACAAACTCCTACTCCCACATCGCCAAATGCTAGATTCACAAAACCCTGCTACCGACCACATATCCTGACATCTCGCATGCATTACCACGCGTCACCGCCGACCATCCCCCGCTACCCTGGCCACCCCCTCTCTAGGAAAATATGGCCACTTCATAAATAAAGCCACGACATTGGCCGATGTGACGAGCACCTTAGGGGTGAATGGAAACGTTTTTGTTCCTCCATTTTTTTTTTGCTCTCCAAAAAAAATAAAAAATAAAATAGAAATCCGTTTAGTAACGTTGACTAATTTTTCTGTTCCCCGAAATAGAAAAAAATAGCCAGAGAATAGATTTGTAATATAAATAAGAAGTATAAAAAAGTAACTTTTTGTTATTGGGAATAATTTCTAAAAATAAGTCATTTTTTTTTATTTTCTCTTTTTCTTTTCTTCTTCGTCCTTGTCGCTCCCCGTGTGTGGCTGTCTGTCAGCTGACTGTCGCCCCCCTCTGCCATAACCACCTACTGCCGATTGTCATTTCCTTCAATAGGACACGGACCACTGATTGTCGACCGTTGACCGCTGACCGTTGTCGCCATCGATTGTTGACTGCCGACCGCCTGTTGTCGCCATCACTCATCGTGGTCGGTGGTCAGCGGCGGCAGCGGCGATGGGCAGTGGTGGTCAAACGCGTTCTTATTCTTTTCATGAGTCGCATCAAACACATTCTTATTCTGGGAAGTAGAAATAATTTTTTTTTTTTTAAAGAAATTGTTTCATGGAACTGAAATGTTATCGTTCGCACCCCTAAAGTCTAATAACAACAAAATGAAATAGTAGTCTCCAAGAAAAAGAGGATACAAAGTGGTTTTGGTGCAAAATATGAGGATGGTCTTTTAAAAATTTCCATGAATCTTTGGTTATATCTTTATATCGGGCGCTTTTGCTAAATTATCGGTGGAGTAAAGCAGTAACCTTTCTATAAAGTGATTATGCACTTTTGAAACAAAACTAATTTCGTGTTTGAATTTTAAAAATTTACTTTCTTAATTAGTATTGCGGATCCGATACTTCATTCACCAACAATCATTTAGTTTTACCATTCTTGGCACATGAAAGCTATAGTCTTTCTAAAGCCAAGGAGCCTCTTGATCATAGACAAACCTATGATATGGCATTAGTCTGCCGACACGAAAGTTGAATTTAGCAGGGGTTGGCACAACTAAAATTTCTACAGCACATCTCCTTTGGAATGCATTCCTTGTCGGTTTTTCTTTGCCTTTTGGTTTTATTTTTATTTCTATTTTGCTTCTCGTCGTAAAAGATCAAAATATGAAGGAGACAAGGGCCTCAAAACGAAGTCCATGATGATGACCTTAAAAAGTTGCAAAATGACAATCTTAATCAAATCAAAGGCCCTTGATGCAGCGATGCCATCTAAAATTGTAATAACTTACGTAAACTAAATAAGGCTACGAGATTTTCTGTTAATTAGGGGGACAACTTCGTTAAACAGTACTAAATAATGTATTCCAGTTGACATTGTCCTGGCCAGCTAGCAGGGGAAAACGGGGACAGAGTTGACTTCTCTTTATAAATCTACTATTTCTTGTTAATATCGTTGAATTTGACTTCTTGTGTTAAATAACGCGATGATGATAATGAGTTACTTCCGTTCCAGCCAATGCGATGCTCAGGCTTGCTAGAAGAACTATGATGCCTGTGTCCTATATAATCATAAGTCAATGAGTTCGATAACATTAACATAGTTAACTCACCCACTTTCATATGAACATTTAAACCGAAAGGTTATGAGCAAATTAAGACGTTAATTATTCAACATTGTATGTTCTTTCTTATGGGACTTACTAGAGATGAGCAACATGGATGGATTGACCAAATTGGAAATTGCTTGAACTGGTTTAGTCCGGTTCCTAAGAGTGCCTGTTCGGTTTCCGATTTCTTAAAGTGGAACTGGAGTTTGAGGTATTCTCTCATTTGAATTCGACCAATTGAGTCCGATTATCGGGCAGTCTAATAGGTCCAATTCCAGGGACCTCTGGTTCAATCTTTGATTTCGGAAACTAGGGACCAATCCCCTCGATTCGGTTTCCAGTTCCGAGGTAGGACCGTATTCGACCGAGAACCAATTACCCTTAGTCCTCACTTAACACTCTCATATGTGCACCTGAAAAAATCACCACTCACTTGTGAGCTTGCTCCTTTAGACCTTCTATCCTTAATTCAAGTGTCCTTTTGCACCAACATTACGTCAACGTAAATCTCTTTCTTAGACCGGCCAAATTTGGCAGGAACATCATCTCTCCTTCGGACTCTCCTCCTTGGTCACCTTGGCCCAGCCAAGTTAATAGCATAACATAATTTGCCGCTTGTCTGGATAACGCAACAAATACCAATATCTTCACTTGGGAAGTCACAAGAAACAAGTCCAAATCCAAGTCTATCAAAGTTTCTATAGTTGGATATACTTTTCCAATATCTTCAATTAGGGAGATCACCGGGAACAAGTCCAAGTCCGAGTTTATCAAGGTATCTAATTAGACTCACTTTCCCTCAATAGTCTAAGCATATTAGTTAGGGATCAATTCAGATATATTAGTAGTTCCACACCACTTTCATTTTCTGATGTGGGGCTTATTCTCCAAACACTCTAATAAGTGCACCTCAACAAATTTTCCTCACATTTCATATTTCAAGCAATTTAATAGTCCTGGCTAGTTAAGTTCCCATTAATTCGTGGCTCCTTGCAGTACACAAAAATCTAATCACATTATGATCACATTTGAACTAAGGGATGAATTCAACTTCGTCTCTTTATCCTTTAAAAAGTTATATCCACGGGCTTTTATCCTCAATACCTCTTTTTGGCAGGACAAGTTTGATAATTTTGTTAAAAAAAGTACGGATATAAGGAATAGACAGATGCTAGCTAGTTGTTTGAGGTTCCGGTACAAGCATGGAGGAAGGATTGAGCATCATGAAGGTAAAGAGTCTTATCTTTCAAGCTTTAGAGACAATGTCGGAACCAAAACAATAAGATAAATTTTGAAAATTTGGAATGATAGTTAAAAAAATTGGAGGGAGAACTTATTGAGAATGCCTTCTCTTTGCGGCTTGGTACTCGCAATCTCTCAACTTTACGGCTTTGTATAGAAGCTGAATGCACACAAACGTCACCAACAGTTTTTGAAGAAACAAAACAGCCCGCATACCTTATAATGAAGAAAACACAATATGTTATTTTGCAATAAAATAAAATAAAATAATTATATATTGATTCGGGGCATTTTCGCAAAAACAAAATCAATTTTACCATTATTTCGATACCCTCCCTTAAAATTGATTTCCCAAAATCCACAACACCAAGCATCATCTTTAATTTTTTGAAGGAATCCACCTTCAATATTTTCGTCAAAATATATGCATTGTGATCTTTGATCTACATAAATCTAGCTCAATCTCATCATTTTTGACTTTCTCATGAATATAGTAACACTTGGTGTCAATATGTTTGCTCCTATCACGAAAAACAAGATTCTTGATTAATGTAATAACCGATTTATGCATCAATTCACAAAGTATCTTATGAAGCCAAATTGCTTGCCAAAGCTTACGCTATGCTGCTATCGAGAGAGCAACAACGTGTTTTTTGAGGACCAAAAAATTACTCTTGATCGAAGAAAGAAAGTGTTTCGGGAAGTACTCTTTTAAGTTTGAGTATCATTAGCCAAATCGCTGTCCTTGTACCCCCACTGAAATAACATAATTGTGTAAGAATATTAAATTTCATGATCACGAGTTCCATTGACATACCACCATATTCTTTGTGATGTTTGCAAATGCGATTGGTACAGTTTCTCCAAAAATCGACTAATAATTCCCACACCATTAGTAATATTTGGCCTAGTAAAAGCTAAAATATCTTAAACTGCCTACAATGCTTTTGAAATAAGTGGGATTTACTAATTCACTGGTTCTTTCTTTCTTTAGCTCGAACAGTTCTAGTACGAGAGAACGAATTGGTCTGAGTGATTCCATCTTTAATCACTTCAAAGTATCACTAGTATATTTTTCATGTGAAATAAATAAATCATTATTTGTCTACTTCACTTCTAGACCTATAAAATAAGACATCAATTCTAAATTTGTCATGTTGAGCTGGCTAGTCATAGCCTTCTTGAATTGAATAAACATTTTTTTCATAGCTCCTTGTAAATATCAATTCACCAACGTAAAAGCATATAGTTATTATATCATCGCAAGTACATGAATTAATATACAATGTATGCTCATAAGAGCACTTTTGAAAATCATGCTATAATAGGTACATGTCGATTCTCATGCACCAAGCTCGAGGTGTTTGTTTTAATCCATAGAAGGCCTTCTTCAGTGTATAAACTTGGTTTTCATGCCTTTTCTTCACATAATCTTGTGGTTGCTCCACATACACTTGCTCTTCAAGGAACCATTGAAAAAACACCAATTTCACATCCAATGGATGGATCTTCCAAAGGTTCTAAGCTGCGAGACTATGATCATCTGAATGGCATCCATTCCAGCCATTGGTGCAAGTACTTCAAAATAATCAATACCTAGCTTTTGCTTATAGCCTTTTAAGACCAATTTGGCTTTGTATTGGTCCACCTAAACATCATGCTTGTACTTCATCTTGTACACCCACTTGATGCCAATGGGCTTCTTATCGGGTCGTAGAGAAGTTATGTGACATCCCGATTTTCCAATTCTATTTTCAGTAAATTGAGATGGGCATTTCATCTTTGCACATATAGTTCTTTTCCTTGAGTTGGCCACTCATGTGAAAACTAGTCTATCAGGTTAAGCCGTTCAGAAATTCTAATGCATCAAACATGAGAATTTGACTAGGAAGTGACCTTTCGATCGAGCTAATCTGCAAGGGTCATTACGGCATAATTAAAAATCGATTAGAGACAGGAGATAGGTCGACTCGACAGAGACATGTGATTAAGTGTGGGTGATTCCACCAGATTGGACTATTCTTGTCGGTCGGCACCAGACTAGCTTTTCTGTCGATTGTTTACTTTGTGTCCGTATTTGAAACCTTGAGATTACCATGACAACCGAGAGTTGCCAATGTGTCGGAGATGTACATTGTGGCTTGAAATGATCAACCATAGGTCAAATGCACAAAAATTTCTAAAAGCTACCCGGTAGGTTAGGACGCGCTAATATCATGCCAGAGTGAAATTAACTGTGAAATTGAAAGCGAATTCAGAAATTGGAAGTCCTGTTATGTCACAAATCTTATTAGGAAAATTGGATTAATTTATGGACTTTAATTGGACTCAATTGGAAGAGAATTGAATGGAATTGAAGAAATTAATGTACAAGATTTCATGCCACGACGGAAAAAGAAATTGCACCCATTGGAATAATGTTATGGGAGATTGAGATAGTGGAGTGTGACATCATCGAATGATGTCTTGGTGGGGTTTGTGTGGCTAGGATCTTGACAAGTGGAGGGTGGATATTGGCTCTTGGAAAGGTGGGACATCACTTCACCCATCAACTCCATCTTCAACCTTGGCTTCTTGGAATTTTGAAAGGAAGAGAGAGAGGAGTTGCAACCGTGCGACAGCTAGCCTTGACACCGCCCCCTCCGTCCGCTCGTTGTTGCCGGTGCCGTCGCCGTCGTCTGCGTGCGTTGTCCGCGCGCCCGCCCGCCGGCTAGCTCGTCGGTCCGCACGTTGCCCTTGTCAGCCCGTCCGAGACTTCGTCCACCGCCCAGCGTCGTTGTCCGGAGTCACGAGCCGTTGCTCGCCGCCACCAAGGTCGCCGGAGGACTGCCGGAGCCTCTGCTAGCCACCACCCGAGCTGCCACCGCTCGTTTTTGCCGATCTCGCGCTCAACCGGTGACCAGACCTCCTCCGTTTGAGCTTGAGCAACCATCGGAGTTCCAGCCCTAGCCGAATCTTCGAGGAGCGTTTTCGGGCTCTTCCCGGCCTTCTTTGGTGTCGCCTCGAGGAGATTTGTTGACGACCTCGCCGTCCTCTTCGTCGGAGACTCGTCGAAAAGCAATTCCGGTGAGTTTAGCTCACTAAACCTTGATTAAAGGGTTAATGATGCTTAGGGTGTTCTTAATTTAAGCTAAGTAAGCTTATGTTGTTAGATTAGTTTAATTAGGTGTGGATTAGATTAAGGGGTGTGATTAGTTTAGGGTGTGTTTAACTAAAGTTAATTGGATGGTTATGTTAGTTTAATGATGATTGGACTTAAATATATAATTTTGAATTATATATTTATTTCGAAATTATTATTTTATTATATAATTCAAAATTATTATATTATTTAATAATATATTATATTTCGAATTTATTAAAATATTATTATTTAATTAATTTTCGGAATAAAATTAATTATTTAATAAATTCCAAAAATTATTTCAGGACCTTATTTTCTCAGAATTTCGTGCTGAGCATTGCTGTGTATTCATATTTTTAATTTGATTATTAGATATTACAAATTGAGTGTTGATTGTGAAAAATATGGATTTTATTCAGAAAATCCCAAGTGTCGGGTTTTGATACCAAAATTGGATTTTAAGGATTATATTAAATAGTGGGATTGGAAAAAGTGAGATATTTGTTTTCTGGTTCGAAATTAACGTGCCCCCACACATGAATAATTTCTGGAATATTTTTAATTTGAAGAAAAATGGTCGGGATCACTATTTTAAGTGGAAGCATTGAGTGAAATGCAAAGTGTCCCGGGCCGAATATGAATTGTTGTGTGATAATTAAGAGGAGATCGTCTTGGGCTGTTGAGTTGGACTTGCCCTATATGAGATGCCCCTTACAATGGATGCGGGTCGCAGTAGATTCTGGGCCCATACTCCTTCGGGAACGCCGTCGACGTAGTGACGAAGCCGTGCTCCATGGTGGGGAGATGATGCCTGGCTATATGCCAGTAGATAGCCGAACTGCGAGTAGGCTATGTTCATGTGTGGTGATAAACGAAAATTGGAACGCGTGCTGAGTGTGGTTATTGATGATATAAAAGTGATTGCGTTCCAATTGTTTAAGTTTTTATGACTACCTGTGATTTAGTGATTTGAGCTGTACTAACCTGCAGGAAGGAAATAAGGCGAGGTAAGTCTTCTGTGTGATGTGGCTAGGCTGTCACGCCCCGATCCTCGAACGCGTGCCCATCCCTCACCTGGTCGATTAATAGCAACGTCCCAGGACGCATCGCCGACCCTGTTCATTTTATATGCGCAAGCGGAAGTATAAAGAAAATCCCCAGACAATAAAACAATGGGATAGAGAAGTAGGGCCATACTTTCATATTGAAGCTTATAACCAAACTTCTATATACAACACAAACAGTATAATCCACAACCCTTCATACCCTCCTGATTCACTCTATTCGCACCAAAAGAGTTCACAAAAGAAGATGGGATCTCAGTCCATCTGGATCGTACTCAAGATCCCTCTCGATGCTATCTTCTTCTTTCAAAAATCTTTTTCCTTCTCAGATTTCTCCTCCTCAGCTCCTCATCGGGGTCCTGAAATGTTATCCCACAACCGGGATGAGACTACGTCTCAGCGAGTTCTACCCCACTAAGACTCAATTAGGGAGCCAATACACTACTCGGTTGCCTAAGCACAGCACGAGTCAGAGGGCTTACCTTAGCCTCAGATTCCACCTGCATGTTAGCACATATCACATAGGCATCCAAGTGATCACATCACTGATCGAAGCATCGATCAAATCGACCTAGTCGATGTCACACCCACAAGACCACTCACGGTCAATCTCATTCAATCAATCAATTTACAACATCAGACTCAAGCAAAGGTTAATCACATTAAATCACATTCAGATCGGATCATCGATCAATCGACTTAGTCGATTACATGCCATAGAGCACACGTGCATTCTCTAAGGCACTAGTTCACCAAAGTGATGCATCAAATCACCGAGCCCACGTGTCTCTTCCAAGATGCCTCGCTTAATTCCTTGGGCCCACGTGCATTCTCTCAGGCACTCGTTCACCAAAGTGATGCATCAATTCACCGAGCCCACGTGCCCTTTTTATGATGCCACTCTCAAGATCTAGTGGCTTTACGGTCCCACCCGACCCTCTCAAGATTTAGTGGCTTTACGGTCCCACCCGACCCTCTCAAGATTTAGTGGCTTTACGGTCCCACCCGACCCTCTCAAGATTTAGTGGCTTTACGGTCCCACCCGACCCTCTCACCATTCTACTCACTTTTCGACCCAACAAAGCATAAGAATGCTGAATAAACACACTTGGCCATTGTCCAATCAATAACCCAATCTCAATCAATTCCAAGCAATTTAGGGTAAATCCCTAAAATGACACAATTTAATTCATTCCAAGCAATTTAGAACTCAAATAAATAAACGGGCTGCGCCACGACAATCAGCATGAGATTTCGGTCGTCGGCCATCTCCGCCTTAATTTCCGAAAAATAATTAATTAAATAATTAATTTCGAAAATTAAATAATAAATATTAGAAATTCAATTTAGCTCAAAATAAGGCCCGATTAAATAAACGGACTTCACCACCGTCCTCAGCGTAATATTCCGGTCGCTGGCCATCACACTTGAATTTTCAGGAAATAAATAATTAAATAATTAATTTCGAGCATTAAATATATAATTACCGTAAATTCAATTCAGTGCAATATAAAGCTCAATTAAATAAACGGGCTGCACCACGATCACCAACATAATATTCCGGTCGCTGGCCATCCAAGTTGAATTTTCGGAAAATAAATAATTATTTAATTTAATTCCGAAAAGTAATATTTAAATGCCAAAAATTCCACTTAGGCCCGAAATATCAAATTGAAGCCCGATAAAGGGTCGGAAAATTCCCGGGCTACCCTCAATAAATAGTAGACCATGTCTACTTGCTAAATATGCATTCAATTTAACTAATTTGCATCAAAATTAACTAATCAACCCTAATCAAAACACTCAAGCTTAATTAAACACACTAAACAACCAATTAAGCATAATTAACTCACTAAGCAAGCGTTAGTGTGGTTACCCACCGGAATCGCGCGCAACCGGTACCAAATCGACGGGCTCGGCGCGAGGAACAACAAACCCCAAAGCACGGCACGACTCCGAGGCCCGGAAACGGCCCAAAAGCGGGCCCGAAGTGGGCTGGAAACCCACTCACGGTTTCTGTGGTGGGGCTGGCCGGAGGGCTTCCGGCGGCCAAAGGGGCGAGGGGAGGGTCGGTGGAGGTGAGGGGGAGCTCCGGGGAGTAGGGCGGCGACTGGGGCGGCGAGCGGCGGCGGTTGGAGGCGGTGGCCGAGATGGGCAGCGCACGGGCGGAGCTGGGCGGACGGCGAAGGCCGAGCGCGCGGGGGTGTTGGGCGCGCGGCAGGCGCGCGGGCGGCGCGAACGGCGGCGCGGTGCGGTGCGACGGCGGCGCGGTGGCTGGCCGGCGAGCTTCCTCCTCCTGGTTCGTTGGTTCGGATAAAGCAAGAAGAAGAAGAAGAAGCTCGTGCGCATGGGGTCTTGGGGGGAAAAAGAGAGAGAGAGAGAGAGAGAAGAAAGATATAAGAAGGAAGAAGAAAAAGAAAAGAAAAGGAAGACAGCTAAGGGGGAGCTGTCCGCACGGATGGGGAGGGGAAAGAAGAAAGAGAGAGAGAGAGAGAAAAGAAAAAGAGAAAAGGGAGAGAGAGAGAAAAAGAAATTACACAATCAATTAACCATGCTTTTCTTTTCTCTTTCCCTTTCTAATTTCTTTTGGTCTCCGATTTACCTTCCGATAATTTCTTTCTCGAAATTTCGGACTCGTCAATAAATTGACGGACGATGAGACGAAGTCCTAAAAAAAAGAATTATGACACGCTTAAAATTCGATTCCCAAAATTGAGTTCAATTTCATGGTTAAAATCGACCGAACACGATTTTAGTCCGATCCGACCTATCGAGTAGCTTTTAGGGATTTTACCGCGGTTATATCCCTTAATGGCTTCACTCAATAGATGGGTTAACTCATGAGTGATCAGCTCAGAGAAAAATGACCATTGGCGCGTCGACGAAATGCCCATTTCAAATATTCGGGACGGATCGAAAATTCGGGATGTCACATAGGCCACCCTTGGGCGTATTTTCTTTCTAATAGGGGTTTAACTTACTAAGACAATGTCTCACCCCGTTGTGGGCCAAAATTTTAGGACCGTAGATGGCAGAACCCCCGGAGGCTGTTCAGTCTGAAGTGGGATCGAAGAGCGTGTTCGACTAGTAGTCTTAGGACCGTTCCTTCTTTTTGGTGGACTGATCCCTTTTTTTTAAGTTGACCCTTTTTGGCATATATGTAAACTCTGGAATGTTGTTTACCTATGAAAGCATGTTTGTTTATGAATGAGTTGATTTCCTACTTTCTTATCCTGTGAGTTTTTGTCAGGGGTTATATATTACGTTCCGCATGCGCATAATAAATGAATGGGGTAGGCGACAATACCTGGGAATGTCGCATTTGCATGACCATGGCGAGTTGTTCATGTGTCTCGGGATTCGGGGCATGACAACCCCGTTTAAGTGCTATCAAAGCATGGTATGTGTATGGAGTTATAAGGAGAGAGGGAGTTATGGGATAGTTGGTAGGAAATGCTTTTTAATATGCTGAATGTGGTTGATAGCTGTTTGTTAACTTGTTGGTGAGGTCACTCAGATTCTAATGTGGTATTGGAATTTGCAAACATGTATCTATATTAAGCCTGTAGCATGAGCGACCGAGTGCCGAGAGCTGCTAAGAAAAGAGCAGGAGGCCCTGTGTTTCGAGGTGGGCTGTTGACGAGAGTTGGTGCCCAAGTTGCCCTGGGGATAGCGCAGGCTGAGGCCAGCGCGAGTAGTGTAGCATCGCCTCCAGTCGATGTTGGGGTAGTAGCCTCTGAGGATCTGAGGTTTACTGGGATCATGAGGATGCTGGAATTGATGAATGACAGAATGGATCAGCAGGCCGCCGCTACCGCCGCCGCCACCAATGCCGCTAACGTCGCCAATGCTGCTGCTGCAGCTGCCGCTGCGCCAGTCGTTGAACCTGCGATAGTACATGTTGAAGTTCCACTTGGGAACATGGCCGCTGGGAGGCCTATGCATAAGTTGGTGGAGCCGTTCCTAAAGCTGAATCTGCCGAAGTTCACGGGAGCAGGAGATCCCGAAGCTGCAACATAATGGGTTTAGGAGCTAGAGAACGCCTTTGATTTGCTGATGTGCACTGAGGCAGAGAAGGTTGTTCTGGTAGCCTATCAGTTGAAAGGGATTGTAGGTACTTGGTGGAAGATTACTAAAGGGATAACGTTCCTTGAAGGCGTAGTTCCAGAGTGGAATGCCTTTCTCGAGGTCTTCAACGAGAAGTACTTTTCTGATTGTGCTAGAGAGATGCGGATGGCGGAGTTTCAGCGCCTTCACCAAGGTACGATGTCAGTCGATCAGTACGAAACAAAGTTTGCTAAACTATCACAGTATGCCCCTGATCTAGTCCAGAGATCGTAAGATCGAGCTTGAAGGTTCAGAGACGGGCTTCGACCGGATGTGAAGAGCTTGTTGGTGCCACTAGATTTGAAGGAGTACAAGGACCTTTACAAGCGGGCCCAGTTGATTGAGAAGGACTAGAATGAGAGAGCCGCTGTATCTGGGTCACGGTTTAGTTCGAACAGAGAAGGTAATCGGTTTGGGAAGAGGCCGATGTTTGGAGGATACTATCCTGTTCCACCCAACAGGAAGGGTGGGATAGGGAAGTCGTCATCGAGCTTTAATGGAGCGTGTCGTTTATGTGGAAGACGACATGGTTCAGCCCCGTGTCCCTCTAGGACGGGTGCCTGTTATGAGTGTGGCCAGCAGGGTCACATCACGAGGAATTGTCCCAGGAGACTGATGGGACAGCGTCAGTTGCCGCCACCGCCACCGTTGGGTCAGAACAGAGGAATCACGTCGCAGATTATGCCGCAAGGTGGATTAAACTGACCGCTAGCTCAGGGAAGGACATATGCTATCACCAGAGGACAGGCGAAGGATGTGCCTGATGTGATCACAGGTATGGTCTTGCTGAATGACCAACCTGCTTATGCTTTATTTGATCTTGGAGCCACACATTCATTTATAGCTGAGAGATATGTTAAGTTGGTTGAATTAATTCCTGAGTTGTTGGAGTTAGTGATTAGCATATCTACGCCGTTGAAGGATTAGGTGTTAGCTTCAGTGGGTTGTCTTGGTTGCAAGTTAGTGATTGGTGAGCGAGAGGGGAGGATAGACTTGATAGTCTTGGCCATGTATGATTTTGATGTGATAATTGGCATGGACTGGCTCACCAAGCAACGAGCTAAGTTGGACTGTTATCACAAGACGATTCAGTTTAACCCGTTAGGGGTGAGAGCTTCGTATTTATTGGGAGTCGAGGAGGACCTTTGATTTCCTTAATCTCATCGCTCGAGGCAACTCGTTTGCTAGACGAGGGTTGCCAAGGTTACCTGGCGACTGTCGTGGATACGACAGTGGAGGAGTTGAAGATAGAAGACATCATAGTGGTGCAAGAGTTCCCAGACGTGTTTTCGAAAGAATTACCAAGGTTGTCGCCAGAGAGAGAGATAGAGTTTGTGATTGAGTTAGCCCTCGGGACCGAGCCAATATCTAAAGCTCCTTACCAGATTGCCTTGTCAGAACTTAAGGAATTGAAGGTGCATATGCAGGAGTTGTTGGATAAGGGATTCGTTCGTCCTAGTGCATCACTGTGGGGAGCACCAGTTTTGTTTGTGAAGAAGAAGGATGGTTCCTTGCACTTGCGCATTGATTATCGACAACTTAATCAGGTGACGATCAAGAACAAGTATTCATTGCAGAGGATCGATGACTTGTTCGATCAACTTCAAGGAGCGTCAATATTTTCTAAGATTGACTTGAGGACGAGGTATCACCAGTTAAGGATCAGGAATGAAGACATACCGAAGTCGGTGTTTCACACTCGATACGGTCACTATGAGTTTACTGTGATGCTGTTTGGGTTAACGAATGCCCCAGCTGCTTTCATGGATCTGATGAACCGTGTGTTTAGGGAGTACTTGGATTGGTTTGTAATTGTTTTCATCGATGACATCCTAGTATACTCGAAGAGTACTGAGGATCATGAAAAGCACCTAAGGATAGTGCTTCAGACTTTGAGAGATCATGAGCTGTACGTCAAGTTCAGTAAGTGCGAGTTTTGGCTAACTCATGTGGCTTTTCTAGGTTATTTCATCTTCGGAGAAGGAATCTCAGTGGACCGAGCCAAGATTGAAGCAGTGATCAACTGGCCAAGATCGGCTACAGTGATAGAGATCAAAAGTTTTCTGGGTTTAGCAGGGTATTACAGACGATTTGTGGAAAGGTTTTCAGTGTTAGCATCGCCGATGACAAGATTGCTGAAGAAGGAAGAAAAGTTTGTGTGGTCAGATAAGTGCGAAAGTAGTTTCCAAGAGCTTAAGCAGAAGCTAACTACTGTACTTGTGCTTACTATTCCATCTAGTCTAGGAGGATTTGAGATCTATAGTGATGCGTCGTTTAAAGGACTAGGTTGCGTATTGATGCAGCATGGTAGGGTTGTTGCATATGCGTCCCGTTAGTTGAGATCTCATGAGTTAAATTATCCGATGCATGACTTAGAGCTCGCAGCGATCATCTTTGCCTTGAAGATTTGGAGGCATTATCTGTGTGGAGAAAGATTCCAGATCTTCACTGACCACTAGAGTCTCAAGTACTTATTCCCTCAGAAGGAGTTGAATATGAGATATCGTCGATGGATGGAGCTCCTCAAGGACTATGACTATGAGATTTTGTATCATCCCGGAAAGGCGAACAAGGTTGCCGATCCACTGAGTAGGAAGTCTTCAGTTGCATAGATAGTACTCAAGGAATGGAGTCTACTCGAGAGAGCACGAGATTCGAGCTTCAAATTTTAGGTAGGCCACCTTTCGAATCTTATGGCCACCCTTAGAATTGAGCCGGAAGTGCAAGTCAGAATCAGAACGCTTCAATTGACAGATCCAGATGTTTAAAAGATCCCGCAAGAGGATACAGAGAAAGGGAAAGTTGATTTTCAGATTTCTGAAGATGGAATGTTGAGGTTCCGAGGCCGATTGGTTGTACTTGACGATGTAGGGCTTAGAGAGGAGATTTTACCAGAAGCGCATCGTAGCAGTTACAACATCCATCCTGGTAGCACTAAGATGTATCAGAATCCGCGTCAACATTATTGGTGTTTAGGTATGAAGGCGGATATTGCCAAGCATGTCGCCAAATGTTTGACATGTCAGCAGGTCAAGGCTCAGCATTGTAAGTTGGGAGGACTTTTGCAACCTCTCGGGATTTGCGAGTGGAAATGGGAGCATATCACGATGGACTTTGTGACGGGTTTACCGAGGAGTCAGAGAGGTAATGATTCGATTTGGGTAGTAGTCGACAGACTGACAAAGTCGGCTCACTTCATTGCAGTGTGAAAGGACCTGAGTTTGGATGGACATGCAGATCTGTATGTGTGCCAGATAGTTCGTATGCATGGAGTGCCAGTTACAATTACTTCGGACAGAGACCCGAGGTTCACTGCCACTTTTTAGAAGAGCTTACAGAGTGCCTTAGGTACCAAGCTGCAGTATAGTACGGCCTATCATCCTCAGACGGATGGCCAGTCTGAGAGGACTATTCAAACCCTCGAAGACATGATGCGGGCTTGTGTTTTGGACTTCAAGGGAAGCTGGGAAGAACAACTTCATCTGGTTGAGTTTACCTACAACAACAGCTACCAGCAGAGTATTCAGATGGCTCCTTTTGAAGCATTGTATGGCAGAGCGTGCAGAACACCAGTGTGTTGAGATGAAGTTGGGGAAAGAAAGATCACAGGCTTAGAGTTGGTTAAGCAGTCAGTGGAGGTATTTACAGTTGTTAGAAACGAGTTAAAGACAGCTCAGAGCTGCCAGAAGAGCTATGCAGATAAGCGTCGAAGGCCATTGGAGTTTCAGGTTGGTGAACACGTCTTTCTGAAAGTGTCACCGATGAGGGGTATTTCACGCTTTGGCAGAAAGGGGAAACTGAGTCCGAGGTATGTAGGTCCCTTTGAGATTTTGGAAAAAATTGGGACTTTGGCGTATAGTCTTGCACTACCGCCGAGGTTGGCACAAGTGCATGACGTCTTTCAAGTGTCGATGTTAAGGAAGTATGAACTTGATTTGACACACGTTCTAAATTTTGAAGAATTAGATGTGGATGACAGGGTGTCGTACGTTGAAAGCCTGGTTCAGATAGTGGATCGCAAGGAGCAGGTTCTGTGCACTAAGACCATCTCGTTGGTCAAAGTGGTCTGACAACACCACGGCACTGAAGGAGTGACTTGGGAAACTGAAGAGTCGATGAGACAATTGTACCCCCACCTTTTTGTTTAAGTTTTGTAATGGTTTAAATTTCGAGGATGAAATTTTTATAAGAGGGGAATAGTTGTGACATCCCGATTTTCCAATTCTATTTTCAGTAAATTGAGATGGGCATTTCATCTTAGCACATATAGTTTTTTTCCTTGAGTCAGTCACTCATGTGAAAACTAGTCTATTAGGTGAAGCTATTAAGAAATTGTAATGCATTAGACTTGAGAATTTGACCAGGAAGCGATCTTTCGACCGAGCTAATCTGCAAGGGTCATTACGGCATAGTTAAAAATCAATTAGAAACAGGAGATATGTCGATTCGACAGAGGCATATGATCAAGTGTGGGTGATTCCACCATATCGCACTATTCTTGTCGGTCGGCACTGGACTGGCTTTTCTGTCAATTAGGTACCCTGTGTTCGTATTTAAAACCTTGAGATTACCATGACAACCGAGAGTCGCCAATGTGTCAGAGATGTACATTGTGGCTTGAAATGATCAACCACAGGTCAAATGCACAAAAATTTCTAAAAGCTACCAAGTAGGTTATGACGCGCTAATATCGTGCTAGAGTGAAATTAACAGTGAAATTGAAAGCGAATTCAGAAATTGGAAGTCCTGTCATGTCACAAATCTTATTAGCAACATTGGATTAATTTATGGACTTTAATTGGACTCAATTGGAAGAGAATTGAATGGAATTGAATAAATTAATGTACAAGATTTCATGCCACGGTGGAAAAAGAAATCGCACCTATTGGAATAATGTTGTGGGAGATTGAGATAGTGGAGTGTGACATCACTTGATGATGTTATGGTGGGGCTTGTGTGGCTAGGATCTTGACAAGTGGAGGGTGGATATTGGCTCTTGGAAAGGTGGGACATCACTTCACCCATCAACTCCATCTTCAACCTTGGCTTCTTGGAATTTTGAAAGGAGGAGAGAGAGGAGCTGCAACCGTGTGACAGCCAGCCCCGACGCTGCCCCCTCCGTTCGCTCGTCGTCGCTAGTGCCGTTGTCGTCGCCGCCGTTCGCGCGCCCGCTCGCTGGTCCGCACGCCGCCCTCATCAGCCTGTCCGAGATGTCATCCACCGCCTAGCGTCGTCGTCTGAAGTCACGAGCCACTGCTCCTCGCTGCCAGGGTCGCCGGAGGACCTCTGGAGCCTCCGCCAGCCACCACTCGAGCTGCTGCCGCCCGTTTCCACCGGTCCCATACTCAATCGGTGACCGGAGCTCCTTCATTTGAGCTCAAGCAGCCACCAGAGTTCTAGCCCTAGCCGGATCTTTGAGGAGCGTTTCTGGGCTCTTCCCGGCCTCCTTTGGTGTCGCCTCGAGGAGATTTGTCGACGGTGTCGCCGTCCTCTTCGCCAGAGACTCGTCGGAAAGTGATTCCGGTGAGTTTAGCTAACTAAACCTTTATTAGAGGGTTAATGATGCTTAGGGTGTTCTTAGTTTAAGCTAAGTAAGCTTAGGTTGCTAGATTAGTTTAATTAGGTGTGGATTAGATTAAGGGGTGTGATTAGTCAAGGGTGTGTTTAATTAAAGTTAATTGGATGGTTATGTTAGTTTAATGATGATTGGACTTAAATATATAATTTTGAATTATATATGTATTTCGAAATTATTATATTATTTAATAATATATTATATTTCGAATTTATTAAAATATTATTATTTAATTAATTTTCGGAATAAAATTAATTATTTAATAAATTCCAAAAATTATTTCGAGACCTTATTTTCTCAGAATTTCGTGCTGATTGTTGCTGTGTATTCATATTTTTAATTTGATGATTGGATATTGCAAATTGAGTATTGATTGTGAAAAGTATGGATTTTATTCAAAAAATTCCAAGTGTTGGGTTTTGATACTAAAATTGGATTTTAAGAATTATATTAAATAGTGGGATTTGAAAAAGTGAGATATTGGTTTTCTGGTTCGAACGTGCCCCCACACACATGAATAATTTTTGGAATATTTTTAATATGAAGAAAAATGGCCGGGATCACTATTTTAAGTGGAAGCATTGAGTGAAATGCAAAGTGTCCCAGGCCGAATATGAATTGTTGTGTGATAATTAGGAGGAGATCGTCCTGGGCTGTTGAGCTGGACTTTCCACTATATGGTATGCCCCTTACCTTACAATGGATGCGGGTCGCAGTAGATTCTAAGCCTATGCTCCTTTGGGAACACCGTCAACGTAGTGACGAAGTCGTGCTCCACGGTGGGGAGATGATACTTGGCTATATGCCAGTAGATAGCCGAACTGCGAGTAGGCTATGTTCATGTGTGGTGATAAATGAAAATTGGAATGTGTGCTGAGTGTGGTTATTTATGATATGAAAGCGATTGCGTTCCAATTGTTTAAGTTCTTATGACTACCTGTGATTTAGTGATTTGAGCTATACTAACCTGTAGGAAGGAAATAAGGCGAGGTAAGTCTTCTGTGTGATGTGGCTAGGCCACTCTTGGGCGTATTTTCTTTCTAATAGGGGTTTAGGGGGTTGAACTTGCTGAGACAATGTCTCACCCTGTTGTGGGCCAAAATTTTAGGACCGTAGATGGCAGAACCCCCGGAGGCTGTTCAGTCTGAAGTGGGATCGAAGAGCGTGTCTGACTAGTAGTCTTAGGACCGTTCCTTCTTTTTGGTGGACTGATCCATTTTTGTAAGTTGACCCTTTTTGGCATATATGTAAACTCTAGAATGTTGTTTACCTATGAAAGCATGTTTGTTTATGAATGAGTTGATTTCTTGCTTTCCCATCCCGTGAATTTTTGTGAGGGGTTATATAACGTTCCGCATACACATAATAAATGAATGGGGTTAGCGACACTACCTAGGAATGTCGCATTTGCATGATCATGGCAGGTTGTTCACGTGTCTCGGGGTTCGGGACGTGACAAGTTAGCTCCCATGTGACATTCTTTTCAACATAGCGGATTCCTTCATTCAATGCTTGGAGTTGCTATTGCATCATCATAGCATATGGGGTCACATTATGCAAATAAATAAAAATTTAGCATAGCTTCATTAATGATTCTATCACTATCACTTTCATCATTTCTTATGACCATATTATCCTTGAATTTTGCTAGCATCTCTTGCAATCGTTGTTAACGATGTAGCAATGTTTCTGAAGTTGCCCTTCATGAAGAAAATGAACTACTAGCAAAGATGGTGGATCTTCAATTGAAGGTTTTTCTGTCTCTTCCACCAATGATTCATCTTCCACGATGATACTTTTTGATAATTCTTTTGGTTCTAGTCCCAAGCTTTATCTTAAAAAACTTGGACATCCTGGCCAATAATCAACTTTTTAATAATTGGATCATACAACTTATAACCTTTAGTCATGTCACTATAATTGATGAAGATGCACTTATAACTTTGTCATCTAACTTTTTTCTTGGTTTGTCTAGTAATGGGGTTATGCCACATCCCTAAATACTCTTAAGAATGAAACATCTAGCTTATTACCACTAAGCCTCTTCTAGGGCTCTTCTAAGAACACTCCTTGTTGGATGCATCTTTAGCACAAATACAACAAGCACAATGGTTTCTGCCATAGACTTCTTGGGTAATGTTTTTTGCTTTTAGCATACTTCTTACCATTTAAAAAAATTTCCTATTCTTTTTTTCGCTATTTCATTTTAGCATACTTGGCAGTCAATTGATGTTTCACTCTATGAATTGTATTAGTATTTGTCAAATTCAGTTGAGGTGAATCCTCCCCCTCTATCTAATCTCAACGTCTTTAGATTAAAGCTTCTAAGCTTTTCAGCATAAAATTTAAATTCGTTGAATTTGTCAAAAGTTTCAAATTTTTATCTTAGGAAATATATCCATGTTTTTCTGGTTAAATCATCCACAAAATTAACATGTACCATTTTTGTCCGAGTGATCCCACCTCAATAAGGTGACTAATGTTTGTATGTATTAGCTCTAGGGGTGTGCAAAATACCCGGGAATCGCCCGGACTGCCCGGAATCGGACTGGAACCGCTCGGAATCGGCGAATATTGAGGGAACCGGTCCGGTTCCCAGTTCCATGGGTGGATCCGCCCGCCCGCCCACCCGGACTGGACCGGAACTTTTTTAATATTAAAAAAAAAATTACTAAAAGAAACCCTAGATCTCATCTCACTCCCTTCATTTTCGGTTCTCTCTCTCTGTCTCTTCCTCGGTTCCTCCTAATCCTATCGCCATTTCGATTCCTCCCCAAGTGTTGAAGCCGCCGCCGTTGCTCCTCCGCCACTGTTGTCCGCCCCCTCGCGCCGGGCGCCACCTGCCATAGCTACTGCTCCACCTCTGCTGTTCACCCCCTCGCTTTGGGCCCCTTCCGCCAGCAATCCGACGCGGTTGCAGCCCTTACAGCCGCGACGACCGATGCCAATAGATGTCGAACCAGTCGTTGCGTCTCCGTCGCTGCCTACGACCACTTCCTCACCGTCGATGCCTATGACTACTTCCCCCTCGCTGCTGTTCGCCCCCTCGCTCCGGGCCCCCTCTGCCAGCAATTTGATGTCGTTGCAGCCCCTATAGCCATGACGACCGACTCTAGCAGATCCCGAACCGGTCGCTGCGCCTCCGTCGCTGCCTACGACCACTTCCTCACTGTCGATGCCTACGACTACTTCCTATACTCTCTCTCTCTCTCTCTCTCTCTCTCTCTCTCTCTCTCTCTCTCTCTCTCTCTCTCTCTCTCTCTCACGGAGCCTAATTTCCTTGGTTCTATCTTGCGTCTGGATCAAATTCTCGAATGGGCTTTTTTTTGGGTGAAGGAGGTGTGTCGAGGTGCTGTTTGAAGTGAGAGCAGAGGCACGAATGTGATTCTGGAGGTGGAGCGGTTTTGCTGTGATCGCCCCAACCTTATTTTGCAGGTTCTCGCTTGTTGCGAAAGTTCTTTCTTTTCTCCCCACCCATGATATGCAATTCTTGATTCTTGTTGGAATTGTAGGCGGGGAACCGCTTGTTTCTGAAATGCTTGATTTTGGAGCTCAGGGACCGCTCTGAGTCAACTCCCAAGCGGTAATCTTCATCTGCGTTAAGTCTATTATTTCAAGAAGATACATGTATGTAGACATCACTTGGCACAGCACTCTGCATGTGCAGATCGTATTTGTAAATTCGCCGCGTTTACTTCTCCCACCGTCCACATCTCCACATACTTAAATTTGGTTTTTCTTTCTTTGGCTTGCTTTGATGTCACGTAGTCGTTCTATGTTGAAAACCAAAATTGTTTCGCGTCAAGATCTCCATGGATCCACTTGGGAACCGGACTTGACTAGCAGTCCGGTTCCCAAGTGGATTCATGCAACAAACGGGTGGATCTTGGTTCCAATTTTTCGGAATCAGTCCTTAGCGGGCGGTTTCCGGTTCTAGGTTAGGAATCGCTCGCCTGGACCATGCACACCCCTAATTAGCTCCGTAGGTTTTTTGTTGTTGTTGCTCTTTTGGCTTTTCCAACTGGATTTGATTTTTGATACTGTTTTCCGATAAGACATTCTTCACATGGACGATTTGGACCGTCAACGAAAGGCATGTCATTCACCATTTTTTTTTAAAAACAACTAAGGGTCTGCATGATAACATTTCTGTTCCTCCGGATTTATGTTCTTTTGTTTCCTGGAACAAAAAAAGAATAGAAATCCGTTTGGTAAAACATTTGTTTCCAAGAACAATTTCTCTATTTTTTTTTGTTTCCGGGAATAGATTTGGAGTAGAAACGAGAAACAAAAAAAAGTTACTTCTTGTTCCCGGGAACAATTTCTAGAAATAAGCCAATTTTCTTTTTTATTTTTCTTTTGTTCCTCTCTCTTGCCGCGACCACCTCCAACCGCCCAGAGCCACCGCCAACTGCCCGCCGGCCGTCGGCTCCTAGATAGTTTCCAGTCTAATCCAACTCTTTTCCTTACCCCTAAGTAAAAGTAGAGCAAGAAGCGCCAATATCGAAAGAACCTGCCTTGCCCATGCTCTAAACCTCCTGCTCTTTTTAGTTTTAAGTTAATTTCTATTTTCTGTCGCCTACCTATTTATTGATGTGACTACTACTTATGAGTAAGTGCAGTGCTGTATGTGTTGGGAATCAAATTAAACATAACTGCATGGATACGGTCTAAAGGAAAGTGAAGCCCAACCAATCCGTGTTGTGATTAAGAACCGAACCAAATCAATCCAAATCACTTTTGCATGCCGAAGAAAACCATTTTTTTGTTCTTCAAGTATTTTCTCTTCATTTTTTTTGAAACTTCATGAGATTAAATTCACTAAACTAATTTGGAGGGAGCATTAATTTCATGAAAAAAAAATTCAAAATCTACACTGTCAATACTTCATAATATTCAGGCGAAGTGAAAATGAAACTTACATCAAATTAAAAAAATAGATAAATGGTAAATGTGTGGGAAAACTACGAAAAAGTTCTAAACCTATGACGATTATGTTAATTCATTCTTAACCTTTTCATTTGGCTAACTTCATCGTAAAACTTTTAGTAATTTTTCAATTTGGTTAATCTGGCCAATTTTGGCTAGAAATAGCTGATGTGGACGCCAACAGTCCTACATGGCGTTGTCAGCACTGAGGTAGATAATTTTTATTTTAAAATTTTTTGATTATTTTATTATTTTCCTTTTTTTGCCTTTTTTTTTTGATTGTGGTCAATGAGGTCGACCTCGCCAATAGATTTGGCAATGTCTTGTCCTGCCCAGCTATTAGCAAGGGCTTGAGCCTCCCCTATGGGCTGAGCGAGGTACGAATTTGATGAATTTGGCAAGGTTGGGCCTCACCCATGGTTCGCGGTGCTTGACCCTTGCCAACTCAGCCACTAGCAATGGTCATTGGCTACAATGACAACAAAAAATAAAAAAGAAAAAAAGAGAAAGAATTCATAAATTTATAAAAATTGTTATCGTTAGCGTTGGTGTTGCCAAGTATGACGGCCAATGTCTACATCATCGATTTTTAGTCAAAATTGGGCGGATGAATTGAATTAGCAAATTGTCAAACAGTTTAGAACTAAATTGACAAAATTGAAATGTTTAGGATTGAATTGATATAATTGTAATATTTGTAGGACTTTTTTTTTTGATAATTTCACCATAACTGTGTTTAGAAGAAGTTCATGGCTAGTATAATATGCTTTCGTAAAAAGTCAAAACCAGATAAAACCGCAAAATAGCTTTGGTATGCTTCGTGAATCACTTTTTAAAAAAGTACTCTTGAAGTTCAAAAGCAATGTTGTTAAGCTAAATGGGTTAAAATATTGGTTATTAAAGCAATCAATCATGGTCCGTTTTCTTGGATTTCATTTTTTCTTAACTAACTTTAATCCGTTTTGTATATATTGAATTGCCATACCGAATTGGGCCCGCTAAAACTGAGTTAGAAAATTAGTAGCTCTAACATGAACCGAACTGAACCGAATTGTTCATTTAATGGTTTGAACAATTTTGTGTTGCCCATGAGTACTAGTCCCTATTAATAAGGCTCACTTTGTACAAGAAACATTTTGTGTACTCATTCTTGAAAACATTTAGTTTTGAATTCGAGGCCCTTTGCAAGTAGCTGGAGAACCAATGGGCACTTTAGATTACTACTATGTATTATATTGTTAAGCTCCACGCCCGACAAGCACAGGGTGTGAACTTGTTGTAATTACACTTGTCTCGACACAATCTCTCCAATTACTACTATCTGTAGCTTAGGATTTATTTGGTAACTATCTCTTTAATTTATTTATTATTTTTCTGTTCTTTTATTTTCTGGAACAAAAAAAAGAATAAAAATTTATTTGGTAACGTCAGTTAATTTTTCTATTTCCCAAAATAGAAAAATAACCAATGAATAGATTTGAAATAGAAAACAGAAGTAAAAAAAAAAAAAACTACTATTTTATTCCTAAGAACAAAAATGGAAAAAATAATTTTTGAACAGAAATTGTCTCTAGAAATAGAAAGATAACCAATCGCACCCCAATTTGTTGGAAATGATCGAAACTTCCTAAACAATTTGAATAGATTTATTTATGTGAGAAAGATTTATTTGTTTATAACAATCTTAATTACCAGCACGTGGACAGTCATGGTCAAACTCTTATTAACCATATATCTCTATCTTTTATTATAATATAAAGGAGGGTTTTAATATGATCGGCATGTATTGCGAGGCAAGGTTAGCCTTTTGATTTACTCCTTCTCTATTTTCCTTTCTTTTGCCATCTATTATCTCATTAAGAATGAATCGGATAAATTTTTTAATCAGGAATTTTGAGTAGAGTTTAATTTGTGAATTAAGTAATAATTTCCTTTCAATTGATTTTATTGTGTAATTGAAATTTTTATGAAAATGATCCTTGCTTTTGATATCTACTTTGAAAAAAAGAAATGTGTAAATTTGGTTATGTTGATAATATATTATGGTATGGTATAGACATAATTTGATAACAAGGACATATTTGTCGACTCAATTTTATAGATAATTTTGTTAATTTGGGATAGATCAAATTACCTTCTAATAAGGAAAAAGGATATAAAAAATACTCCGTGTTCTAAAGAAGGAGAGTCTCTCCATAGAAATGATCTTTCCCAACATGCGTACAACTTAATTCTCTTGCGTGATGCAAACAAAATATAGTAAATTTTTCTTATCAGCAATGTGGATAAAATGAATGAGGGGAAAGATCGGTGTAACATTTTTTCGTTAAGCATCTGTGATTACAAATATTAATGAAAAAACGATACTCGTTGCAAAACACAAGTTTTTTTTATTAGTTGTGTATATATTAAAGTGATTGCAAGATGGATAGTAATCACATGATGTGGCCCTTTGAGAGTTTTTCGATGACTTTCATATTATATTCCGGACAAATTTTCTTCTCTATACAAATTTATATTCGTTCTTTCACCTAATTCTAAAACTACCATGTTTTTTTTTTAATATGTTGTTTTTAATGAATGGGTGAAATGGGAATGATAGGATGATGTTCTCCTGAGGATTTCTAACAATTTCAATGTTCCTCTGAACTCACATTCCTGTGGATTCTTATTTTGGAAATGCACTCAAATCAATACAAAATACAAAAAGTTGAATAGTAAAAAGATTACGAGGTGCTGAGAGTTTCTTGACAAAATGTTTACTTTTTGTAAGATCCAAACTTTATTTTTTTGTTCTCACTTTTGATTTAACAGTAACATTACTTTTGAGCTATCAACATAGTAATTTTGCATGACTCATGATGTTCTTTAATTCTATTAATTTTAGCTTTTCATGTATTTTACGAGAAATTTTCTTCTTCTTTTGAAACAAAGTTTAACACAAATCACGAGTAAAATTTAATCAGTCCCGTGAACCTACATGTGTTAGATTCTAATTTTAAAATGTGTTTATTTCATGAAAAAATGAATGAATTAGAAACATTTTTTTTCATAAAACCACTTTTGTCGATTACAAATATGAATAAAACAAAAATATGTTCATTGTCCATGAAGATATTTAGATATAAATTATTGTTGATAATGAAAAAATTCTCGACTAATTATTCAAAGATACAAGCAATCATCATAGAAAAATATTTTCAAATTGTTCATTTTCTGTTAAACAAACATAGCCTTAACTTAAATTAGGTAAGGCCAAGCACGGGTGCTTACCAATGAAGTTATCATAAAGTTGTCCTTGCCGTTCAATGGTTACTTTTTCTTCCAAGTAAAGGTAAGTGGAATTTAAGGTAAGAGACATCATATAGGACAAACTATATCGTAAGTCGATTACGCAGCTGACGTGATGTAATCGGTCAATCATATTATCCAAATGATCTGTATCTCATCCTATTTGGTGCTTAATTTTGAAATATTCAATTTGATTGGCTTGATGCACCTAGTATCACTGTCATGCGATAATGATATAGCTAAATAAATAACTGGCACACCAACGTTAAAGATCACTTATCTTTCCAAATCGTGAGAAAAGTAATATGTGCCTTTGCGCTGGCGCAGGTAGTTGATATGGGCCTGGCATGCCTTTAGAATGGCCTCTTTTTTTATCTTTCTTCTATTACTTTTATTCACTTTTTCTACGGCCTATAACAATTCATTTTTCTTCCTTAATAGTATTGAGATCTAATTGCGTGCCTCGTCGAAAAAGCGGGACCAATATGACAATCTTTTGAAGCATGTAAATGGGAGGCAAATGCGATTTCGTGACTAACTTCTAGAATGGTTTAGGCGGCCTGGTTCGAAATGACAAGTGTAGGAAGTCGTTTTGGCTCGTTATTGTGTGAACAAGCCATAACTTTGGACAAGCCCATCATATCAATTAGCAAAGCTCATTTAATGTGCCGTACTTTGGCAGAAATAAGGAACCTGACGGTGTTTCAATCTCAAAATCCATCATCGTTTGCATACTTTGAGGAGCTTCTTGTAAGGGCACTGATTTATCTATTAAGGAAGAGAAATCTGAAGATGTCACAAGTAAATCCTCGAGCCTTTATCATTTGGCGCCCGCTTCTTTGTACTCCTTTGGCCCATTTCCTATCTTTACCATGTTTCTGGTTTAGCTGTTTTTCAGGACATATTTTCATGTTAACTAGGTTTTCCTAGGCTGTGAAAGGTATTTATATGGTTTTGCCTATCTCAGATACTCAGTATCGCCTCTTTTCTGAAAAAATAAATTGCTCGAGAGTTTCCTCGAATGTTCTCGGCCGTGTTGCGTCTTTCGTGCATATTTGGTCAAGTGGGATCCGCAATTTGTTTTTATACATCAGCTCGGAAGGACTCCTGATCTCTCTAGGCAATAGACAATTTTTTGGATTCTATTTTTTTAATAGTCTTCTCAAAGAGGATAAGGAAGAAAAACATTATAAAATGCATTAAATAATTATATTAATGCATTCGACGCTATTTAACCTCGTTTCAACATGCTCCATATTATATTACTTATTATGTACAACTGGGTCCTGCCATTGTTTCAAGATGTAGGTCTTGATTTGAAATTCTCGATGCAAAAATTGGTCGAATTTTATTATACTTGGGATCAAAGAAACCCTAAAAAAATAGGAGGGTATTATATATATAATAGCCCTCGCGTAGACAAAGCCAGATAATATTGTTTAGAAAAGTCGCATTTGGAAATGTGTCATAGTCTCGAAACTCAATCAATACAGTGGATGGAAAATAATATAGGATAAAATCTATTCTTGGCGTCCATATTTGCGTGCAACAAGCACCAATCATCTAGCTTGGAGACACTGGAGTTCTTTCTTGGGTATGCTCCGAAACTCTGGCGATGCGAGTTAGTCAAAGTACCTTGTAACTTCATTCTATTCTAGACTTCTAGTCAATTATGAGAAATAGTTTGCACCACTTCGAGGACTCGTCTCTTTGAATCTTGATGGCACTAGTCAGCACTAACAGGATACCAGAACTGTCCCAAATCCTAATAGGGCTTCCAAGGAAAAATTATCAAAAAAAAAAAAAAATCAAAATTGATTACATTTGTATCAATTCAATTATAAATTTTTTAATTTGACTAATTAAGTCATAAACCTTTTAATAATTTGTCAATATAGTCTGTCTGGCTAATTTTGTTTAGAAATCATTGATGTGGACACTAGTTATTTAATGTAACATGGTTTGTGCTGATATAAGTAATTTTTGCAATTTTATTAATTTTTTTTTAAATTTTTTAATATATTTTTCTTCTCTTTTATTTTTTATTTTTTTTCCTCATTTTTTCTCCATGGGTCGCTGAGCCTTGATGATGGCCAACAATTGGCCAAAGGTGACAATCAATGAGGTCTAGCCTTGCCAAAGGCCAATGAGGGTCGGCCTTACCAGCTTTAGTCAAGGCTCGACCTTGCTCGGAACTAGTGAGGGGCGACTAAGCCTTGGCTGAGGCTAGCTTCGTTAGATCCAGTAAGTGCTGAAGCTGGTGATGGGCGCCTTGAGTGAGGCTTACCCTCGCTACATCTCGAAAAGGGCTACATTTGCCGATTGTCGCCTGTGACTGGTCCTCGGCCTCGCTAAGACTTGACGATTGGTGGAGGAAGAAGAGAAGAAACAAAGAAAGTAAATAAAAATAATAATAAATAATAAAAGTGCAAAAAATATTAAAAGTTTACAATAGTTGTTCACCTCAGCACTAGCCGTACCATGTTAGAAGGTCGACATCCATGTCAGTGATTTCCATCCAAAACTGGCTAGATGGGTTATGCTGGCAAAATATCTAAAAGTTTAGGTTAATTGATCAAATTGTAAAGTTTATGACTAAATTAGTATAAGTGCAAATGCTTAAGACTTTTCTAGTAATTGTCTTGGGCTTATGGTTAAGGGTTGCCGGATAGGTTTGGAACATCATATACAAAACCTAATAAGCTATGTTTGGTTGTTAGGATTTCCAGTTAGGGTAGGATTGGATATGATATGATATAAAATTCAGAGATTTTATCATATCCTATTCACTGTATGGTGAATCGTCAATTTTTTCATATCATTTCATTGTTTGGTATAAACTATTAATATATAAAAGGTTTTTGCCAGTATAATAATCTTTTGAGTATTGTGAGAGTTATCGCATGTTGTGAGCCACACATTCTTGAATGAATGAACATCACAACAATTTATAATTATTTGTTATTCACTTTTTTATGGTCCAACCATATTGCTTTATTTTATTTTATTTTATTATTATAGATTAAAGACTGTTACCCAATCACTTCTTATATATAAACTTGAAAATGTACAAGTGGAGATGGTAAGAGTTTCTTATGATTCACTACTAAAGAAAACTCAAATGCATGGATGGATGTAATCACCATCAATCAATTCATAATTATTGAATGATCTACATTTTGAACATATTCAATAATGACAAGAAATATTAATGGGTTATAACAATATTGACAAGATAGATTAGCCAGCAAATGGAAAATCTAGTAAAAAAGAGAAATCGTGATCATTCACTTTGGTGATTTTGAAAAGTATAGTTCTTTGATTCTCTCGCCACTTTCATGAAATTTCAACATCAACAACAGAGTTACGAAAAGAAGAGTTTCAACTCTTTTTACTGCTTTCGTGGACTCTTGATGTGAACTAGAGAGTTACAAAGGAGTTTTGACATGAACAAAGTCATGAAGCCTCAACATGAAATTAAGATATGAAGAAGAAGGAGACGGAGTGTATTAGAAAGACTCATTTCAACTTTGAATTATTCATTTAAAATCGGGGTTATTCTATTTCATTTTTATTTACTTATTTTTTAAATTATTTTTCCTCTTTTTTCTATTTCTTTCTTAGTCCCTTCCATCATTCCTTAATAAATTTTTTATTAAATAATAAATTATATAATATGTAAAAATATATATACTATATCACTATAAATATATACAAATACATATGATAAAGCGGAAATAAATTCAAATATATTAAAAACAGAAATAGATAAAAAATGATAATTGTCCATTAGTTCTTTTGAATTTATTTATTTATTTATTAGAATCCAAGTATTACTTTATATTTAATTATTATTTTATTTTTTCTAACTAAAGAAATTTGTTATTCATGAGAAATAAATTTTACGTCATGGATATATAATAAATCTTATTCATCTTTATTCTATCCCATGAGATGATTTTATTCGGACTATTTCCTCTTATATCTGATCTAATTTTATTCTTTCTTAGATAGGATCCCAACATGAGATATGATAAATTTTATTCTCTCTCGACTTTTGTCTTGTCTACCAAACCTAGTCAAAAGATTTAAGACTGGTTTGGAAATCCTCAATATTGGGCTAATGAGCTGCAATCTCTCTTTGGGTCCGTGGGTCTTCATAACATGTGAGGAATAGTCGGACACATACTCATTTCGGTTAAGTAGGTGTTGACATCTGGGGAGTAGTCGGATTCATAGTCATTTCAGTAAGTACATCTTTGTCCTTGAGAAATTGCGTCCCGCATGAGGAACTGATGTGGGATAAGAGAAGCAAATTAAAAGGGAAGAAATACCTAAAGACTTTTATCTTATTTTTTTCATGATCAGGGCACGAGCTCAGAAATCTAACTCTTAATCATATCAATAGACTACCAGAAATCCCAGGCTAAACAGTGTATTTGCAACGTTGACGGCTTGCCTGATAAAAAACAAAAAATGCGAGTAACCAGAAACAAATAGGAGTTATGGAATATATCAAATAGGAAAGACCTACAATAACAATTCCACACCCAATTGTTTACTTAAGTGAATAGTAAGTTTTTTGTTTTGCCGCAAAATTTTTGAAATATTATCCAAATTATGATTTTTTAAAAGATTTGTATGTGAACTTACATTGTAATATTTGTGCACTTTTCAAGTGTTTAGGATGAAAAAAAAGTCAAAGTGATGCATCAAAAGATTAAAATTACACAGAGATATATCTAGATACTAAAGGCGCGAATGATAATCATTATATTTTTGGGAACAACTTTTGGTTAGGAATATAATTTTCTATTTCTATTTCCTAAACCAATTTCTCAGCATTTCATTGTGTTTAATAACGATACAAAATTTTTGTTTTTGGAACATAAATTCATTTTATTACAACATAAAATCTTGGCCCCCCTCCTTGATAACGCCGCTGCCCTCTGCTGGACCTGCCCGCTCCTAAAGCACGTTGTTCTCGTCTACCCCGCCGCATAACTGGGCGGTCTCAAAGTGGCAAATCTTGGCTTTGAACGATGGCTTCGTCACCATGATGCTGTTGCTCTTGATGTGGTTATGGATGATGATCATGTTGAGGCCAGTGTTGTTGTGGATGTAATCGAGGCTGTGTGCGACGTTGGCGGGGTGATCTGCATCCTCGATATTCAGGTCTCGAGGACTGGGAAATTGGGCATGTTAGGGTTTCATAGGCCAACGAATAGGCTAGCGTTGTTGACAAACTCGTAGACCAAAAAAATGTTATCGCCAAAGATGGAGGCATCGAGTAGCTTTGCAATGCTGACCAGGTGGCTTCGACAGATCATCCTGGGGAGGTCCTTGAGGTGGCCCATGTTGATCTTGTGCTTGAACTTGCGTTGGAAGATGACGACGTCCTTACTATGGAGGGAGCAGTGCGAGAAAGAGGAGGAGGAGGATGAGGAGTAGCAGGGCTTGGTGAGGCAGTTGTTGGTGGCAGAGCGGAGCTTAGAGAGGTCATAGATGACAAGGTTGTTTGGGAGGGAGTGGTGGAAGCCGGAGAGGAAGGTGCTGGAGGAGAGGGAAGAGGCGCCAGTGTGGGCGTGGTTGTTGGAAGAGAGCTAGGCAAAGGAGGTGGAGGCGGAGGGATCTAGGGGACGAGGGCCAATCTAGGGGTCTGGGATGGGGAGAGTCTCAAGGAAAAGGAGGAGGAGGATGGTCTTCTCATGGGAAAACACATGGGGGAGTGATCTTTTATTTTTGTTTCTGTTGAAGATATAGAAAACCAGAAAATTCCTTTCCGTTTCAAACCTATTTCTGAGCACAAATTTATCTCGGAAATAAAAAAAATTGAAATTATGTTACTAAACAGAATTCTGTTCCAAACTTATTCCCAAGAACAGAAAAATAATAATAATAAAGAAACAAAATAGTTATTATGAGTGTCTTAATAAAGTTATAAGTTCATCCTTTGAGGGGCATGGTGTCGCTATAGTCTTAGGTTCAATCTTGACACTTCATGTGCTCATCAGGAACTGTATAAATTGGCTCCAATGGTGTTCTAGTTATTGATATGCTACTCTTACCTCTAATGGTACAAATGATGTAATAGTATGGGACGAGTCAAAATCCGGATGGGCGGTCTTGATATTGATTTTCTTTTTCTCTATAGATCGTAATAAAAGAAATGAAACTTTGTGCGAATGACATAATAGTGTGGGACGAGTCAAAATCCGAATGGGCGGTCTCGATATTTAATTATTTATTTATTTTTGGTTCGTAATAAAAGGAACGAAACTTTGTGCCATTGCTTAATTGAAGGTACGTAAATGCACCTCAGTAGGCTTTATGAGGAAAAACTTAAGAGCGTGATGTAAGAAAATCATAGCTTCAACATAATTAAAAACATTCGATCCAAGATCAGTATAGAGATTTAGAACACCTAAATAACAATTTGATAAACAAACACTTGATGAAGTTAAACCACACACCACCCATCACATTATGAAAGTTGGCTGTGCCTAAAGTCACTACATTAACTGCAAGGAGGGGGATGCTGACGACATGGTTAGTGACTTGATGAAATGTAGCAAGGTAGTTGTATTGGAAGGTGTGGTTGGATCACCTCCTTTTCTGGAAGAGTTAATGTTTGTTGGACATTTAGGTTTGATATTTCTTTACACCCAAAAAGAGGCGAGTTACATTGAGTTCAACTTGGAGACGAAAATATTGTTTAATTTATAGAATAAGTTGATAGGATCCCGTTTAGATATCCCCATGCCCCTCCTGAATTGCGATATGGGAGCAAAAAAGGAAAAGAGAGGGATGTGGTTTTGCTCCCTTTTGACATAGCGGACCCAGTGGGAGCTTGGACGATGGGCTATTATAGCTCAATGGCAGAGAACGCTCCAAATAATTGCGTTGCCATGCCTGAGCTGCGAGGTCTCGCAGCCACATGAATAATTCAATATATGGATTCTATTAATTTGGTTTTGGTCTATTCCATTTTATTAGATCTTCCTTTCCAATCTAGGACAAGTGTGTTGGGAGTGGAGAGGAGACCTTAGCTTTATAAAGGTATCCACCATAAGTCAGTGTTAGAACGTAAGGACTCCACCAAATTGTCGAGCCACATTTTTGCCGGACGGAGTTATGGAATGCCCAATATAATTTGATCGTGTGATCGTATTCCGACTATCAAGTCTTGTTTCATATTAAAGTTATCTGCTTTACAATGGCCTTCTATTTTTTCAAAGTGGACAGCTATAAAATTTCTGATGCATCATCCTCAATTACTACCATCAAGTCTTTTTCCAAGATGGTCAGTCTCCGTGTCCACACTAATGCGAGAAACTTATCAGAAATTTGCAACTTAGCAAATGGCAGAATCTTGTTCTTTAAAATTGCAGCATCGCTCTAATTAAAGAAATTTCCTACGGAATACGAATAGTGCAATCAAAACAAGGAATTCTTTTAAAACGTGCTTGAGAAATATTCTCCCTACATCTGCTCAAGAAACAATTCGGATCTTCATTTTACTAGGTTAAAACCACCTGTATAAGCCTTTTCCTTTGTGGTCAGGCTCTACTTTCTTTTCCCATCACTCTTCATCTCGAGCTACTGCATACTTGACTATAGAATTTCTCCTCATGGATCAACACTTCGGAAGATCGCTTGGAGGCGGTCGAAGCGACTCGTTTGGGCCTTTCCCATTGTCCACCAAGAAGGCCATCTTGAGTCCCCAGGTTGTGTGAATTTCCAGATGACAATGCATGAACCAAACGCCTGCAAAAATTTTCAACAACAGAGTCCTGAAAATCTTGCAGAGTAGTTAAAATTATAGTATAGATTGTAGAGTAAATGAGAATAGTCGATAAACTAGAATTGTACCGGGATTATCTGCTCTGAATCTGATTGCAACCCAACCCCCAGACGGTACTCCTATTGTGTTCCTCTCAACAGGATCAACAAGATTGAAGTTCTTCTGATCCGCTTTTGGATTATAATTTCCTAGTCCCTTCCCGACTGCGAAGAAATTGAACCCATGAAGATGAATTGGGTGGTTCTCCGGGGCGATGATCCCAGTATCTTGTAACACGAGCTGGACCGTCGAGTTATAACGCAACCGGTACACCTTTGTCCCACTCGTGGTCCGCAAATTTGTTGGCGGTGACCCTGTGTAGTTAAAAGTGGTTGGCGGGTTACCGGGGAAATCGCTCGTGAAGACGCCACTTATGTTGAAGAAATGTGCTTGGAGAAGGGCTGTCGTCGGCATCACAAACGTCACGTTGTTCATGCTTGCCACGACTCTGCTTCCGTTGCCAGCCTTGCACGAAGGGCAAGGGTTGATTCCTAGTCCAACCGTGAAAAGGAGGTTGTGATCAACGGAAAGCGGGACTTTGGCAGGGTATATCTTCGAGTTGAGGCTTCGGAGAGAGTTAATGAAATTGTTGGCCACCGCGGTGGCGTTTTGTGGGGGAGTCTTGGTGAGGGTCGTGGAAGTCGCGGCGAGCGTGCCAGAGTAGTGTAATGTGGCAGTTGCGGTCATGTTGTCCACGGGGATCGGGGAGTCCATAAAAGGGGAGGCTGCGACCAAGTACTTGCCTGAGCTTTGGTCAGCGGAGATGAGGGCGTTGGTGGTTTGGCCAGGCGCGATCACAATCGTGTCGGTCTTGAAAGGCTTGACGTAGGTGGCATCAACCTCCACGATGGTCAGCTGGTGCCCGGCGATCTTGAAGAAGAGCTCCTCATTGAGTGCAGCATTGATGATTCGAAGCATGTATCTCTTGCCACTCTCGACAGGCAATGTAAATCCACCTTACATCAGAGACAAAGATGGTCAACATCTACTCAGTGAAACATTAAATTAAACTATTCCATGAAAACGTGACATCAAGATTCAGATGATGTTTTCATGGCAATGTTTGTCGATGGATTGTTACCCTGGGAAGGGCAATTGGAAATTGACCCTGGATGGCCATTGATCGTGTGAGCATCGGAGACATTTGGTGCCAATCCGGACTTGATGGCTTGCTTGATCACAGCTTCTGTATCAGATTTCCACCATTCGCCTGATTCACAAACCCCAAAATGGTTCAGGGCTTCTACTAGTATATGCTGTCAACCAAGCGAAGTAGATTGGAAGTGAAATCGAGCATACCCAGTACGACAACAACTTCCTTGTGGGGTTTAGGGAAAGGGTATGGAACACCACGCTTGGGCAAGATGACAATGGCTCCGTGCAGGGTTGCCCTGAGCCAGAGTATGTGCGCATGCCAAAGGAGGGTACCCCGTTGGCCCGTGATGGTGAAATTGTACACGTAGCTTTGGCCCGGCTGAATTGGGCATTGGGTGATGTACGCCGGGCCGTCGGCCCACCCCGACCTCAGCTGCCGAATACCATGCCTAACCGCATATACACCAAAATTAATGTGCGATTTCCTAAAAATAGTAGTTTAATTTAGAGCTCGGTTGAGCTTACCAATGGATGGTGACATTGTATTTGACACGGTTGGAGACCCTCACGAGCACGGTGTCGTCTTCCCTAGCGTAAAGAGTGGGTCCCGGGAACATCCCATTCACGGTCACGATGGGCTTGCTCGAACACAGCCTCGTCGTATTCTTCATTACCACCTGCCAATTAGAGGAATAAACACATATCACTACATGGGCTACCGTCCGAGCAAGCAAGTTTTACAGAGGAATACTTCATTCCATTGTGTCATTACTTACATTGAATGTGTAGTTCCGAACTCTGCCCTCGACCACAGCCGGAGTGATGCACGCAACGAGAACAAGGATTTGAAGCCAAGAGTCCATCTCCTGCAGTACAAATCTTTTTAGCTTAATTCGAAGCAAGCTTTGTTCTGGTGATCATCTAATGCAAAGTTCGCTCACTTAAATAGGGGCGGACAATCGACACAAAATTGCTGCTCTGTCGTTTTCTTCATCGTTAGGTTGACATGAAGGGGATTCTTACAAATCAAGATTCATTTACAAAGGAATTCGGATCAGTATTATGCGATTCAAAACCTATGGAGTTTAAAATATTATTTATTTATCAAGGACTCGCATTAGCTAAAACAACCCTCATAAATTGCATATATTGATTTGTTAATAGTTAATCGGATCGAAACCATGGTGCATCGTTTGGTGGAATCGAAATATTCGCAGGATCCGGTCATAATATGTATCATTCAAACAAATTGTTGAAATTTCTGGAGTTATATGTTCTTGAAGAGCGGGTATAACTAGAAAAATTCTTACTCGTTGGTGTCATGAATCCCTTAATTATCTATCTAGCTTTTTTTTTTTGGTAAAATTTATTCAGAAAGGACTAATAGAGGACATTCCGTTAGAAGAAGTTGCTTAAATTTCATTTTCAACGTACCATTCGAACCTCATCGAGAAGCTTTAGTTGGTTCCAACTTGAAGTAAGTTCATACGCTTTTTTTGCGAAACTCATAACCAACTTGATTGTGAGATTTCGACCAATTGAACAACTTCTTGGCAAGCGTTTGACCTTTCTGTTTCTCTCATATCTTACGCATGCCCGAAGTAGGTTCATGATAATGTCCTCTACTATGATTCTTGTTCCTTATGTTTGTCGTGCTATGTTTCATGTTCCATTTTTAGAATGTGTTGGGGCTCAAATACGTATGCTGCCATCCGCTTGAGGTTAAAATACATTCAGTGCGCATTTGAGATGACATTGAGCTCTAGTTTCATGTTTCCGTCTGTGGTCTTTTAAAGTTTGGATTTGATGTCGATTAACTTTTAACATCATACCCAACTTGGGATTGACCCAGTGACAGAGGCGTTCTAGTTCTTTCAGCGCAAGAATCTATGATTGCGTGTATGATTTCTAATTTAGGGAACTCAAATTAGAAATCGTTCACGCAATCATAGATCAAAGTATTGCAATAAAATGATCCTGAATTCTAGAAAATTCGAGGAGGAGCTTTGGAAAAGAAAGAGCTAAATTTCCAAGTAATGGAAGACGGAGTACTGAAATTCCAGGGGTGATTGTGCATACCCAACAATGCGGAACTTAAGGAGGAAATCCTGTTAGAAGCACCCCAAAGCAACTATAGCATACCTTCAAGTAGATTGAAGATATACCGGAATCTCCAACAATATTATTGGTGGAATGGTATGAAAGTTGATATCGCCTAGCACATTGCCAAATGTTTGATGTGTCAACAAATAAAGGCATAACACTGCAAGCCTGTTGGATTACTTCAACCACTAAAAATCATAAAATGAAAATGCGAGCAAATCACATTGGACTTTGTCATGGGACTTCCAAAGAGCCGACCAAGTCAGCCCATTTCTTGGCCATACAAAAAGATTTCTCATTGGAAGAATATGCAAGACTTTATGTCCCTTAGATAATTCATCTTCACGGAGTACCAGTGATGATTACTTCGGATAGAGATCCCAAGTTCATTGCCGCATTTTGGAAGAGCCTTCAGAAGGCCATAGGAATGAAACTTCTGTATAGCACAACCTATCATCCATAAACATATGGCCAATCAGAAAGGACGATTCAAACTTTCGAAGACATGCTATGAGCTTGTGTACTTGATTTTAAAGGAAGTTGGGAAGAGCAGTTACATCTTGTCGAATTCGCCTATAATAATAGCTATTAGCTGAGTATCGAAATGGCACCATTCGAAGCTTTGTATGGACAAGCTTGCAGAACTCTAGTTTGTTGGGATGAGATCGGGGAAAGAAGGATCACTAGCCTAGAGTTAGTCCAAATATTAGTGGACGCAGTGAAAATGATTTGAAAAAGACTTAGGACTGCTCAAAGCCTCTAGAAAAGCTACGCGGATAGATGACAAAGACCCTTAGAATTTCAAGTAGGTGATCATGTCTTCCTTAATGTGCCACCTATGAGAGGTACATTGTGTTTCGGTAAGAAAGATAAGCTAAGCCCAATGTATGTAGGACCCTTCAAGATTTTAGAAAGAGTAGGGAATTTGGCCTACAGGTTGACACTTCTACAAAGATTGCTCAAGTGTATGACATATTTCACGTATGTATGTTAAGAAAGTAAGAACCCAATCCGTCATACGTGCTAAACTTCAAAGAGATTGAAGTGGATGACAGAGTGTTGTATGTTGAAAAACCTGTGCCGATTGCAAATTTAAAGGAGCAAGTGCTGCAGAATAAAACCATTCCCTTAGTTAAGATTATTTGGCAACATGATGGAATGGAAGGAGTAACATGAGAAAGTGAGGATTCAATGAGGCTCCGATATCCACATTTATTTGAGGAATCATGTATGCCTTTAAATTTCGAGGATGAAATTTCTTTTAGAGGGGAAGAGTTGTGACATCTTCAATTTGGATCCCTATATAGACCACAAGAAATAGACTAAGGATCGGTATGCCAGAAACAAGGATAGGTTGTGACTCAATCTTAGGGATTTGTTCATGAGCTAATTAGTTGATTGGGACAAGATGATTCAGGATCGGGGTTGTGATAGACCAGAGTAGTCGATCATGAAAAGGGTCGTTTGGCCATAAGGATTGCTGTGGACGATCGCATGCCATCACAAGTTGATCAATGGATGGGTATAGATCGATTCGGCTCGAGTGTATACCAATCGCCGGTGACGCTGTACGGTCAATGTACTATTTGTGAACAGCCCTAATCCGATTCTGAACCACTGTAAATTCAAGGCAAGTCAATTGATTTTACTCGATTATATGACAACCGAGAGTTTTTCATGGACCGACCAGGCTCAAATAAAAGTCATGCATAAAACCTTGAAAGTGTTAAACTTAGAGTAAGTCTGGCCGCGCGAGCTCCACCAATGGCGCCCAAATTCGTGTAGGTCGCGTTGAGACTGTTTCTAATCGAAACTTAGCCACAAACCCATGTCCAATTTCAGGTATCAATTGTAGATGTTATTAAAACATTCTTATCCAATTGAAATGATATTGATGAGTCCATTAGTACATTAATTGGAGAAATTCGCTAATTTAATTATATAGACTTTTTTTTTGTCGGCCCTACTCTATTCTTATTCTAACTCTCGCTTTCAAACTTTTATCCTGCCTTCTTGTAGGGCGTGGGAGTCAAAACCGACACCTGAAACTAATTCGTCCCCACCCCAACCACCATGAGAAGGTGGAGATTCGAACCTCCCACCCCCCCTTCCATGTTGGAAGGGTGGCCACTGAGGTAAACCCCAGTGGTTAATTATATAGACTTTAGTGGCTCTAGAGATGAGACCAATTTACCTTCTTGAGATTTAATTGAGATGAGACAAAATTTTTGGAGGCCAATCAAGAGGAAAGGGCGCCCATTAGGAGGAGACCACCTAGTTTGAGCAACAAGTCTAGTTCTCTTGTAACTAGACAAAATGTGTGGTGGAGATTTAATCTTTCCATTCAAGCCAAGAAGCCATCATGGGCTAAGGACAATAATAGAGCTTTCATTAAATGTTTTATGGACACCTATCTTCTCATTTCCTTCTTCTTTCTTAAGTTCTCTTTTTTTTTTCTTCACTTTCTCCCTCACTTGGCCGATCCCCTCTCCTCTCTTCCCCTCACTTGCCCCTCTCCCTCTCTTTCTCTCCCTTTGTCTCGGCCAGCTCCCCCGCTGCACAGCCACTTGCCCAATTGCCACCATGCGCCTCACCACCACCGCAATCGTCGTCATTCTTGCGCCATTCTATCGCCTACCGTCCTCACACCACTGCTGTGTCGTGAGCCTCGAGCCACCACCGACTACCCCTCATCTTTGTCTTAGTTATTCGTAAGTAGATTTCCTAAACGTTGGCTAGGCCGTTGCATTACATTACTCGAATTTAGATTTGGTTTTTTGTGTTGTTGGAGCTATCCTAGGTAGATAAACTCATGTGGCTAATTTTATAAGGTTTGTTCATGATGTGTTTGGACTATAAGGTTTGGAAATAGGTGAGAAATGATTATGTGGTTGTTGAGATTGTCCAGATCATCATTATTAGTAGGAATGGACCATTTATATCTATTTTATTGTTGACACTTGATTTTTAGTTGACGCATCATTAAAAAGTAAAAAATCAAGATTTGGGTTTCTGATCGCGATGGAGCGCTATCTCTCGACCAAACGGTCTCGTTTTTCATTTCTTTCTTTTGCATTATCGTTTTTATGCAATTTCTAACTCATTTTTAAGAAAAATCAGAAAAGTTAAACGGTTGACTTTCGGATTGACTTTTGGTCAATCCTTTAACCAAAAGTCAACCCCGAGTCAAAAAATTAACTTTTTACCCAAAAAATTCCATTTAGTTTTAATTTCACATTGGTCAAATCAATTGGTTGAAAATTCAAGGATTTGACCAAAAAATTAACCTTTTAGGAAAATCTAACTAAATGGTTGACTTTTAGTCAAACATTTGACCCAAAAAATTTTAAAAATAAAAAATTCACAAATACATTTCTTTTAATGCAAATTTGACTTTTGTGTCAAAAATTTCACAAAATTCGATTAAGAACCTTGATTTCTGAATTTTTTAGTTTTAGGTTCTAAATCGACCAAAAATGAAATTACCTTTATTCTAGTCATAATTAGGAGTAGTTCTTTTTTTGACATTTGGTTTAGGGACTATCCGAAATCTATTTGAACATTTAATTTCGCGATTTATCGAGTCAAAATGCGAATTTCCGTTTTGAGCCTTAATTAGGAGACCAAAATCGATCATTTATAACTTGCGAACGGACGATTGTTTCTCACTCATTTTCTTAAGATAAATCCAAATCTAAAATCAATTTTGGGAAATTCATACCAGAACTCTTCAATTTGAAGAATTTTATCCTCCCAGGCATTAGAAAATCAATCAATTAAGCTTTAATCGATAAAATTCAAATTGACCAATTCATGGCTATGGTTTAATTTCATGAATCTAGGTTCAATTTTAATATTAGGCTTAGATATATTTTTGGCCTAAGCTCGAGCGCTTCAATTCAAGGTCAATTTGAATATCATAAGTGATCTTAGATAGTGCAATAATGACACCAATTCAGTTCAATTTTAGTTAATTTGCAATTTTGCCCATTGAATTGCAAATTTTACCATTTTAGTCCTTTAGGCCCAATTCAAAGTATCTATGGTTTCAACTCATTGTTTTTTACGATAATCATTCAATTAGGTCAATAAAAGACCCCTAGATCATGTTCATAAGGTTTGATTAACTTAATTGTATCTTAATTGTTCAATTTCTTCTTAAAAAGGAAAAATTACTTTTCAATTTTGTCATTAGGGGCCAAATTGCATAAATTTTTAACCCATAGGAGTCCTAAGCGAACAAAATAGCAGGAATCGAGAACTGGTCAAAATCTGGCTGGATCGGACCGAATTAGTCTAACCAATTTGATTGGCCGTCAGCGGGGCTGGTTCAAGCCCTTGCCAACTAGTTCCTGGCCTCCGGCCATCTGAAACCCTCTCAATGCCAATTTCACTTTTACATATTCAATTTCCCAAAATCGATCTGACCGGTTTTGTTCAAGGCTTGAATCGCCGGTCGCGTGAGCCCTTAAGCATCACAGCTGCTAGTGATCATTAGTTCTAGAGGTCTTTGGCTTTGCTGTGGATAGAAGTGACCATATTGGTTGCCGGATCTCTACCGGCAGCTCGATCTTCACTGGTGAGTCAAGGCCTGTCCATTTTGGACTGGTTCTTTCTTTTTTCCTTGAGTTGGTGGTTTGATTGATCCCAATCTGATCTGTAATGGTTTGATCTATAGTCTTAGAGTCTCGATCATGATGTGGCGACTTGATCCAATTGATCACAATAGAAATCGACGAAAAAAATCGCGACAAAGGTAACGATTCAAAACTCGAATCCGATGAGGCGAGATTGAGTTGGTCGATCTAGGCTAGAATTCAAGATTATGAGTTTTTATATGCTTAAGATCAATTATTATGAATGTTGCAATGATTTGTTGATGATTTAAAAGACGATTGTGTTCTTGAGTCTAATATGTGATTTTCATAGGTCTATACCTAGGTCATTGTTTTGGCCAAAACGAGATCTGAAACAACCTCTTTTCAGCTCAAGTCGTCTTAGGATTAGATAATAGACATCTCGAGCTTCGAAACGGTAGGTTGCACACCCCAATCAAGCATTGTTTGACGCTCAAAAAACACCTTCGAAGATTAACGATTCTGCAATAGTTTAGGTTTTTGTTTTTGTTTCGCCTTCTGGCTTTGCTATTTTTATGCCGATTTTCGTGATAATTTTTTTGACAAAATTGTCTTCATGAGTTTTGTTTCAAATTGTCTTGTGCATCTTTTGTAATTTTTTTTATTTTATAATTTTTGGATGTATTCAACTAGGTTAGATCTACTTAGATCTAAGCCTAGGTTAATCTGTTCCGTATTAATATCTGATTTTGTCATTTTTGTATTGATTTTTGTGTTGAGTTATGGAACAACTTTCCTGCATAAAAGTTTCTCATAAAGGTGTTTTACACGTATTGTATATTTTTTCAAAATGTTTAGAAATATTTAGCTATGTCAAAATCGCTTAGATCTGAACATAAGATAGTCTGTCCTGCATTTGTCCGAAATTTGTTTTGATGAAATTGAGTCCATAAATGCACATGTTTGGTCTCAAATTCTTCATGAGAGTTAAAATACATAATTCATATATTCAATTGATGCATTCTTTGCAAGATTTTTACATTGAAAAAGTGAGTCAATTGCAGACATTAGAGTAAAAAGTACCGCAACAACATGTGCTGGATATATAGTTTTTCGGTTTTGCCATTTTTGCTAGGACTTATATGATTGTAATTGAGTTTCGAACTTTTAACAAGAAATCTTTATCATTGCATGCTTTGTATGTGAGATTTTTGGTAGGAGTTATGCACGTATTGATGATGGCTGACATCATGCTTGTTCTGTAAACTTAATGTTGAAATGAAACATTGTCATTTGTGCATCTTTCTATGCTTGTTTGAGTCATCTAAGGATCAAATCTTACAATCATGCCTTCTTGATGATTGAACCGCATGTTATAAGGTTTGCATACATGTTTTGGTCATGTTATTTGAGTTTCATCTTGCTCATTAAATTTGTCTCACAAAAAGTGTTCATCATACTTAGGATTCCCAAGCATACCATTAGAAATCATGAATCATTTCATTTAAATTGTATGACATTTTGCAAGTCGACTTAAGATTAGATGACTATCTAAACTTTCCATCACATCCAATTCTAAGTCCCTTGTGATTTCTTCATTTCGTTTGTGCATTCTTTGAGTGATTTTGAGGTTTTCTAATGAATGCTTATATTATGTTTTCTTAGTTACTAATGTGCACACTATTAAAGATCTCGATTTTAGGATACCAAATTGACCTAGTTTGGACTTGAGCTCTTCTAGGAAGACGAAGGACATACTTAAAAGTTTCTAATGCTACTAATTTCATGTCAATTGCTTATCATTTGGACTATTTTCCATTTTTCGAAGCTAGATCACAATATGGACAATGGATTAAATTTAGACCCCTGTTCTAACCCCCGTTTGGATAGGTTTTTGATATTTTCGTTCCATTTTTTTTTATATATTTAGAATATGCACTCATCTTCTTAATGAAACTTTCTTGTCATCATGTTAGTTATGTTGTGTGTAAATTTGATGATTTTTAAACATGTGCTGAATGTCCTGTTGTTTTGACAAATTTCTGATGTGTTGTTACTTGTTGTTTGATTTTTATAAAATAATCTATAAATTGTTTAAGAAAACCTTCTTATTGAAAGTTGTTCATCATCATGTCATGCATGTTAGAGAATTTTTTCATTGCCAAATTGTCATTAGGTATTGCTTAATTTTGCTGTCTTTAGACATTTGTTCTGAAATTTCTTCATATAAACATGATTGTGATTGTTTAGTTATACTTTTTAGGCTAGTTTGTGCATGAAATTGGGCCATGTCATCTTCATGGAAGTTGTTCTAAATGCTTTGATTTTTGTTGTTAACAATCATTCATTTCAAATTGCATCTTTCAAAAAATACTTTGGTACATGTGACAAAATGGATCATAGATTTATTTCTTAACCAATATTTGATGGGTTGAGTTATTATATGAGTTAGTTAGAATCAGTAAATGGGTCATAAATGGATTTAAAATGGTAAAACCCAAAATAATATGAGTGTTAAATGGATTTATAATTTAGTTAGACCTAAGCTAACTATATGAATCACTCTTGCCCTCACTTGATCTCAAGATCGCTTACTTCACGTTTTCACCTCAATTTGGGTATGGATTTTTCTAGATTATGTTAATAAATGAAAGTACTTTAGTAAAATGGATTGGTCAGACACGTCACTGGACTTGTAATGCATGAAAAAGGATTGAAACGAGTTAAATGGGTTAATTTGGGTCGGATTATCCAACCCATCAATTTGATGAGTTCACTCTTGATTTTGGATTGATCAAATCAGCAATGAGTAATAGATAGGAAGAGATGGAAAAGACAGCTAACTCTGTGTGGGTCTTCAAATCTCAATCCATGTTGTCTACCTTCATCATACACAAGGTGTAATCCTATTCATAGCTCCCAAATCAATATAAAAATTCATAAAATCGTGAATTTAGACATAAAGTGGACTATTTACATAAGGGACGTTGTATTTTGCTATACATTCAACCTTTGGTAAAATTTACGGTACTTCCACTTGTACTTTATTCAATTTGAAACACTTAAATTTTTTTTTTTCCAAAAACTCAAATATTGACATGTAAAATAGGTGTTTTTTTTTTTTTATAATTACATAAAATTTAATTTTCTTTTGATTTTTGCATTTTTTCCATTGAATGGAAAAAATATATTCTCCACGTGATATTTAGAATGGACAAAGGTATGGCCTCAACTCAAGGCATCATTTGATCTAGATCTCAACTGAGTATGGTAAAGTACTCTTTGTCAAGTAATTGGACACAAAGTAGACTACGCACAACGCATATATAACATAGTCTAGAGTCACTCATTAACTGATATTGCAAGCGTCACAAAGGATTGTGGTACTTACAATAAATGTTATGGGCCTTGGAAAAGTCAGCTCGGATTGTTTAATGCATTCTGGATGTTAGGTCAAATTGGGATGTCAAATGGATGGGCCAGATTTGATTTGGGTTGGGTTGTTAATGGTCGAATAAAAATTGACATATTTATATACAATACAAATCTAATTACTCATATCTAAGCAAAATCGTTGATATGGCAATATGCCACAGTGAAAATTTATTGAAAGGACTATATAGAATTTTTCCCAAAGGTTTAGAATTAAATTAGCATAATTGAAAAGTTTAAGATCAAATTAGCATCTTTACAATATGTTAAAGACTAATTGGAAGATTTTCCCAATCTTAGATGCGATCTCCACACTTCATGTGCTCATCACGAACGGTATAAATCGGCTCGAGTAATTTTAGTTATTGATCTGCTACTCTTAGCTTTATATGGTATCAATTATATAAAATGATCAGACGAGTCAATTTTGAGTGAGTGGCATTGATATTATTATTATTATTATTATTATTATTATTATTATTATTATTATTATTATTATTATTATTATTATTATTATTATTATTATTATTATTATTATTATTGTTATTATTATTATTATTGTTATTATTATTATTATTATTATTATTATTATTGTTATTATTATTATTGTTATTATTATTATTATTGTTATTATTGTTATTATTGTTATTCTTGTTATTATTATTATTGTTATTATTATTATTATTGTTATTATTATTATTATTATTATTATATAGTTGTTAATGCAAGGAATAAAACTTTGTGTCATTGTCTAATCTAATGCACGAAAATGCACATTGATAATAGGGGTGATTGGTTCCCGAGTAGTCTAGTTCCCACTCACAAATCAAGAGCTCGACCGCCAAGATTAGTTCCCTGTTTCGGGAACTGGACCAAGCCCCTTGGAACTTGTCCGGCTCACGGGTGGGCCAATGAATCTGGTCTCATGTTTTTTATTCTTTTACCATATGCGACCCGCCACTTGTTTCATTAAGAGGCTTTCTCTGGAAAAGATATATGTTTTGGTTCGGTGGTCATTGCAATTAGGCAGACCTTGTAGTTATCAATTTAGCCTCTTAATATAGAGTCGGATGGAGCGTTGTCTCCATTGACTGATCAAAGCTAAGATGCTAAAATAATATTCATTAAATAAATATTTTGAGGACGAGTTCATGCATGTATGCATATTAAAAAGACATTTGAAAATATCACTAAGGTCTCAGAGAGAGTCTTGAGGGGTTTTTGTTTTTTGTTTTTTATTTTTTAGTTTTTGCATCTTTTCAAGAATATATATAGATAAATAAAAAAAAATTTGGTCCGGTCCGAGTAGCTTATGAGGTGGTTCCACACATGAAACCGAGAACAAGATTGAAACTACAATTCCGATTTTTCAAAACTAGGAACCAGACTGCCCTTGGGAAACTGCCTAGAACTAACCAATTTGGTCTAGTCTGGCCAATTCTAGATTAAGGCGATTCCTTTTACTCACCCACAATTGGTCGGCTTTTTTAAGAAGCTACTAAGAGCATGATGTAAGAAAATCATTGATTAAATGTAATTGAAATTCATTAACTCCCAGATTTTGATATAGAGTTAGAACACATAAATAACAATTTGAGAAACATATACATGATAAATTCAAATCACACACAGCTTGTCACACTATGGGAGTTGATCATACCCAAAGTTGCTATCTTAATCACAAGGAGGATGATATCAAAGGCACGGTCAATGACTAGATGAAGTCGTGACAAGGTAGCTATACTAGAATGTGTGGCTGGCTTACCTCCTTTTTAGAGAGAGCTAATTCTTGTCAAGCGTTTTGGTTTGACATCGCCTTACATTAAAAAAGATGTGAGTTACATCCAAGTTCAACTAGGAGATGCAAGTTTTCTTTCATCTTTTGGATGATAAAGTGAGATGAAGCTCACAACTTTAGTATTCCAGGTCAGAACAAGTTGATAAGATCCCCTTTTAGACATCCTCACGCCCCTCCCACGTGGTGATATAGGGACAAAAATGGGAAAAGAGGGCGTGATGGACTATTAACTAGGTGAGCTACATCCAAGTTCAACTACTCTCGCTTTTGACCTGGTGGACCTTGAGGAGAGGCCTACATGATGGGCTATTAACTTAGGGCGTGTTTGGTAACATTTCTGTTCTGGGGAACAATTTTTGAACATAAATAGTTTTTGTTTTTTTGTTCAAAGGAACAATTTATGAGTATAAGAACGCTTTTGGTAACTGCAAAAACATTCTACTCCAGGAATAGAAACGTATTTGGTAAACTTGTATATTTTTTTTTGTTTCTTTTAGTTTTTATATATATATATATATATATATATATATATATATATATATATATATATATATATTTAAATTCTTCCTTTTGGCCAGTTGCCAGCCTCAGTCATGGCTGACGAGGGTCGACGAGCTCGAGCTCGCCTAGATCTGGCTAGGCCGAGCTTGCCTAGCGACCAGCGAGGCTCGGCTTGGCCTGGCCACTGCCAGGTCGGCGTTGCCCAACTGTGGTCCAATGAGGTTGAGCCTTGCTGGCCGACGCGAGGCTTGGCCTCGCTAGGCCAAGGCGAGACCAATCTCGCGCCACCTGGGTGAGGTCGAGCCTTGACGGCCGGTTGCCGGCCATGGCCGAGGCCGGCAACTGGCCAAAAGGAAGAAAAAAGAAAAAATAATAAGAAAAAAGAAGTGTTTATTAGAAAGTGTTCCTAGGAACAAGAAACAAGTTTTTTCTACTTTTTGTTTCTGTTCCAAATCTGTTCCCACGAACAAAAGTGTAAACAAATGCGTTTCTCTTCTTTTTCTTGTTCCCCGTAACAAAAGAACAAAAATTTGTGTTCCGAGGAACAAAAACATATTTTGCCAAACGCACCCTTAGTGGCTAGGCAAACTACTAATGATTGCATTGTTGTGCAGGGGCTGTGAGGGTTCTCAGCCACTTGGATAGTTCAAAGTGGGACATTTATAAATTTGCTTTTGATCAACTCCTTTAGTTAGCTGTTTCCTCTCCTTCTCCTTCGACAGCTCCCGATGGATAAAGCCTAGAATGTGTGTTAGGAGCAGAGAGACCGGAGCTATATATAAGAATGTCTATTGGACCTATCCATCATAAGTCACCATTAGAACATTAAGACCTATACCAATCAAAACAGAATCGCGTAGTCTCTGCGTGCACAATTAACTTGTCAAGAATTTGCAACTTTGGCGAGTGGCAGATTCTTTCTTCTATTCCAGAAAAAAATTGTAGCACCCCTCTGATTAAGAAAAATTCTTATTAAATACACACTTTGCAATCAGACAAATTTTGCAATCAACAAACATTTCCTATCTTCATTGTACTAAGCCAAAACTACCTATATAGGCCTTTTGCTTTGTGGTCAGGCTCTCCTTTCTGTTCTCATCACTCTTCATCTCTAGATGCCGCATACTTGATTATCAAATTTTTCCCCATGGATCAACACTTCGGAAGATCACTCGGAGGCGGTAGAAGCGACTCGTTCGGGCCTTTCCCATTGTCCACCAAGAAGGCCATCTTGAGTCCCCAGGTTGTGTGAATTTCCAGATGACAATGCATGAACCAAACGCCTGCAAAAAGTTTCACCAGCAGAGTCATGAAAAACTTGCAGAGTGGTTAAATTTTTGGTATAGAGTAAACGAGAATAGTCGATAAACTAGAATTGTACCGGGATTATCAGCTCTGAATCTGATTGCAACCCATCCCCCAGATGGTACTCCTATTGTGTTCCTCTCAACAGGATCAACAAGGTTGAAGTTCCTCTGATCCACTTTCGGATTATAATTTCCTATTCCCTTCCCAATGGCGAAGAAATTGAACCCGTGAAGATGAATTGGGTGGTTCTCTGGGGCGATAATCCCGGTGTCTTGCAACACGAGCTGGACCGTCGAGTTATAACGCAACCGGTACACCTTTGTCCCGCTTGTGGTCCGCAAATTTGATGGCGGTGACCCCGTGTAGTTGAAAATGGTTGGCGGGTTACCGGGGAAATCGCTCGTGAAGACGCCGCTTTTGTTGAAGAAATGTGCTTGGAGAATGGCTGTCGTCGGCATCACGAATGTCACGTTGTTCATGTTTGCCACGACTCTGCTTCCGTTGCCAGCTTTGCACGAAGGGCAAGGGTTGATTCCTAGTCCAACTGTGAAAAGGAGGCTGTGATCGACGGTAAGCGGGACTTTGGCAGGGTACCTCTTCGAGTTGAGGCTCCGGAGCGAGTTAATGAAATTGTTGGCCACGGCGGTCGCGTTTTGTGGGGGAGTCTTGGTGAGGGTCGTGGAGGTCGCAGCGAGCGTGCCAGAGTAGTGTAATGTGGCAGTTGCGGTCATGTTGTCAACGGCGATCGGGGAGTCCATAAAAGGGGAGGCGGCGACCATGTACTTGCCAGAGCTCTGGTCGGTGGAGATGAGGGCATTGGTGGTTTGGCCAGGTGCAATCACGATCGTTTCGGTCTTGAAAGGCTTGACGTAGGTGGCGTCGACCTCAACGACGGTCAGCTGGTGCCCTGCAATCTTGAAGAAGAGCTCCTCATTGAGAGCAGCATTGATGATTCGGAGCATGTACTTCTTGCCACTCTCAACAGGCAATGTAAATCCACCTAACATGAGAGAAAATGAAGGTCAACATCAACTCAGTGAAACATTAAACTAAACTGCTTCATCAAGATTCAGATGTTGTTTTCATGGCAATGTCTGTCGATGGATTGTTACCCTGGGAAGGGCAATTGGAACTTGGCCCTGGATGGCCATTGATCGTGTGAGCATCGGAGACATTTGGCGCTAATCCGGACTTGATGGCTTGATTGATCACAGCTTCTGTATCAGATTTCCACCATTCGCCTGATTCACAAACCCCAAAATGGTTCAGAGCTTCTACTAGTATATGCTGTCAACCAAGCAATGATTGATCTTTCATTTTGGAAGTGAAGTAGATAAGAAGCGAAATCGAGCATACCCAATACGACAACAACTTCCTTGTGGGGTTTAGGGAAAGGGTATGGAACACCACGCTTGGGCAAGATGACAATGGCTCCGTGCAGGGTTGCCCTGAGCCAGAGTATATGTGCATGCCACAGGAGGGTGCCCCGTTGGCTCGTGATGGTGAAATTGTACACATAGCTTTGGCCCGGCTGGATTGGGCATTGGGTAATGTATGCCGGCCCGTCGGCCCACCCCGTCCTCAACTGCCGGATACCATGCCTGACCGCATATACACCATAATTAATATGCAATCTCTTGAAGATAACAATTGAATTTAACGCTCGGTTGAGCTTACCAATGGATGGTGACATTGTATTTGACTTGGTTAGAGACCCTCACGAGCACGGTGTCATCTTCCCTAGCGTAGAGAGTGGGTCCCGGGAACATCCCGTTCACGGTCACGATGGGCTTGCTCGAACACAGTCTCGTGGTATTCTTCATTACCACCTGCCAATTAGAGGAATAAATACACATCGCTGCACGGGCTACCGTCCAAACAAGCAAGTTTTACAGAGGAATACTTCATTCCATAATGTTACCACTTACATTGAATGTGTAGTTACGAACTTTGCCCTCAACCACGGCCGGAGTGATGCATGCAACGAGAACTAGGATTTGAAGCCAAGAGTCCATCTCTTGCAGTACAAATCGTTTTAGCTTAATTCGAAGCAAGCTTTTTTCTGGTGATCATCTGATGCAAAGTTCCTCAATTAAATAGGGGTGGAGAATCGACACAAAATTGCTGTTCCGTCGTTTTCTTCATCGTTAGGTTGATATGGAGGGGATTCTTACAAATCAAGACTCATTAGGAAAGCAATTCGGATCAGTTTCATGCGATTCAAAATCTATGGAGTTCAAAAGATTATTTATTTATCATGGACTCGCATTAGCTAAAATGACCCTCACAAATTGCATACACTGATTTGTTAATAATTAATCGGATCGAAATCATGGCGTCATCGTTTACTAGAATCGAAAGATTCGCAAGATCCAGTCATAGTATGTATTGAACAAACAAATTGTTGGAATTTCTGAAGCTGTAAGATCTCGAATAGCGGCATGTATAACCAGAAAAATCCTTACTTGTTGGTGTCATAAATGCCTCAATTATCAATCAAGTTTTCTTCTTTTTTTAATTATTCACAAAGGACTAATATGGTACATTCCGTTAGAAGGAGTTGCTTAAATATCATTTTCAACGTACCATTCAAACCTCATAATTATTCACAAGGACTAATATGGTACATTCCATTAGAAGGAGTTGCTTAAATATCATTTTCAACGTACCATTCAAACCTCATCGAGAAGCTTTAGTTGGTTCCAACTTGAAAGTAAGTTCAGATTTTATTTTTTTCTTTAGCAAAACTCATAACCAACTCGATTGTGAGATTTCGGCCAATTGAACAATTTCTTGGCAAGCGTTTGACCTTTTTGTTTCTCTCATATCTTACGCATGCTCGAAGTAGGTTCATGATACGTCCTCTACTTAGATTCTTGTTCCGTATGCTTGTCGTGCTATGTTTCATGTCACCTTTTCATAACGTGTTGGGGGCTCTACTGCATATGCTGCCATCCGCTCGAGGTTAGAATAAATTCAGTGCGCATTTGAGTTTACATTGAGCTCTAATTTCCTGTTTCAGTCTTGGTTATCTTTTAAAGTTCGGATTTGATGTCAGATTAACTTTTAACATTATACCAACCTGGGATTGATCCAATGGTAGAGGCGGTCTAGTTCTTTCGGTTCAAGAATCAGTGGTTGCGTGTACGATTTCTAATTTAGGACATTGAAAAAGATTAGAAAAGAAATTAATTGTCTGAAGAGTATAAGTACTGTCCTCAAGGATAATTCCGCCCATTGGATTATCAAACTTAGTGCATAAGGCTCTAGCAGCTATCATTCTAAGATACAATAGACTTTTTTTTTTTAGTCAACACTGAATATTAGAAGGAAATAAAAATAGCGTTATGTTCATAACCTAACAACAAAATGAAAGACAAGCAAAGAGAAATAAGAATATTGTTGTTTTGATATATCAATATGACTTTTCAATTGTGTTTAGAGTAATAATTTATAGGTAAAAAAAAGAGAGCCGTTAAGAAATAGTGATAGAGAAATTAGTAATTATTGAAGAAGATGATCATTGTGTAGGCATTATCAAATAAATCCAACGTTATAAAACCGATAAAAAGCCATTAGAAAGCCATTATATGGCAATTGTAAAATCATAACAAAAGTGAGAACTTTTATAGTAGTCATAATTTCTTACAAATATCTTAAAACTACTAAAATATCTAACAATTAAGTGAGGGACCGCAATAGTGAGTTATAGTATTAATTTTACTTCACATAATAGGATGCACATAACCTGATGCTTATTAACCTTACACGCACACGCTCGTTTCACTCAATATAAACACAATCTCTCTCCTCTCTCCCTCCCCCTCCCTCCCTCCCTCTTTCTCTGCCCTTATTTGTCTGCCTATGTCCTTTCCGCGCTTGTGTTCATGACTTTGATGGACGAGACACAAAAGCAACACCATGTTTTAATGGTTGCATTCGCATCTCAAGAACACACGAACCCCATGCTCAAGCCGGGATGAAGCTACTCTCCAAGGGCATTATCGTCAAACGCGCCACCGCATGCTAAAATACTCCTTGGCCGCTGTGTATTCCGCCTCTGGGATTGAGCTTCTCTACTACTTGGATAGCCTAGCTTTGACTTCGATCGAAGGACCCTCCTCGACTGTTACATGGAGTCCTTGGCGAAGTTTGGGCCCACTACTCTCTCCAATTTGATCAAACAATCTTACGAGAACCTAGAAGTGCCAACCTTTTGTGCAACATCATGAAACCTTTTGTTCAATGGCTCGTCAACATGGCGGCGGAGGATGAAGTATCATGTGCCTTACTATCGATCAAACCTTATATGTTCTGTGTCATATATTACCGCTTTCATAACAAGCTCAACCCTTTCCAAACTTGACGTGCGCCGAAATGAGCTTGGAAATACCAGGCTTGCCATTATTTGGATGTGGTTCATAATTCCTATTGACAGGATAATACAGAGGTCTCAAATTTTATTGGTAGCTTTGGTTTGGGCTCATGAATAACTACCACACTACCACACACACATTTATTCTCTATTTTCTTTGTGATTGTGTGGCGAATCCTAACAAACACCACTAGACATGCAAGATCTTCCATCTTTTGTGCTTACAAACAACCCTTCTGCTAGCATTGAAAAGCTATATTGTATGAGACCTTTTTGGCCCTAAGCATGAAGAAGTTCAAGAGGGTATTGGCAAGTTCATTCTATGAGCATGATAGAGATGTTATAGACTCCATGTCCGAGCTATTTAATCCGATCAGTTGGTCCACCCATTCCTTCGTTATTGCTTTGTCAAGACCAAAGAGATGATGTTGGTATTGAGATATGGAGATCCAACGAGAGGTGCATCGAGTGGTTGGATGAACAAAGACACTCTACGGTGATTTACGTCTCATTTAGTAGCATTCATGTCCTTCCGGTTGAGTTGTAGGCAAAAACTTATTAAAATTAAAACTTATAGAAAGTTATTGCGTAAACTCATTGAATAAACCACTGGAGGGTTGTGCTAGTGGCACCCTTCTTACATGAAAAAGGGGAAGTGAGGAGTTCAATTGCTTACATTCTCAAGGGGAGTTGGGGGTGAAGACGTTTAGTTTCAGATGTGAGATTCGACTTCAATGCTCTGTAAAGAGATATAGCAAATGTTTGAGAGTGAGTTGAAAATTAGAGTAAGACGGACAAAAAAAAACTCATTGAATAATAATAGGTAGTCAAAGACCCTTTAAAAAAAGGGAAAAATATAACAAAAGTCTTAAATATATTGTTGGTATCAATTTAGTCATAGACCTTTTGTATTTATGCCAATGTAGTCCATCCAACCAATTTTGGTGATATGTTGACACAGATGTCAGCCATCTTACATGGCATGATCGATGCTCACATAGTTAAATTTTACAAATTTTAAATATTTTTTTCATCTTTTATCATTTGCTGAAGTAGAAAGCAATTATCCTATGTGGCACAATTGGTGATGAAGTGGGTAATTTTTCATAATTTTTTCAAGTTATTTATTTATTTTTTCTTCTTTTTTCCTTTTTCCTTCTTTTTTCTCACCTAAGGCCGGCAACGGTCACACAACCTCACCAAGATCTAGGCAAGGCCATCATGATTGTTAGTGAGGGCTCGGCAAGCCTTGCTAACCATAGTTGACAAAACAAAGATAAGGAAAAGAGAAGAAAAAATGAACAAAGATGAAAAAATAAAATAAATAAATAATTTTAAAATATTAAAATATTATTAAAAATTGTTTACATTAGTGTCAGTTATGCCACGTAGAATGGCTAGCGTCCATGTCAACAAGTCAAAATTGATCGGGTGGACTCAAGTGGTGAAATGTAAAAATATCTAGGACTCAATTGGCAAAATTAAAGAGTTTATGACTAAATTGATAAAAGTGTAATAAATTTAGATTTTTCAGACAACTTTTCCCATTTAGAATAAGATAAGGTATGGCCTCAAATCAAAGCTTCATTTTATCTAGATCTCGAACTAAGTATGAGAAAATACTCTTTGTCAAGTAATTGGACACATTCGACCAAAAAAAAAAAAGGTAACTGGACACAAAATGGACCACGCACAACATGTATATAACATAGACTAAAGTACTCATTAATGCACATTGCATGCACTGTGTCACTATTATTTTTCATTAAAAGAGGTAGTGGTGCTTACTATATATGTTATGGGCCTTGGAAAAGTCAACTTAGATTTTTTGGTGCAATTTGGACGTCAAGTCAAATAGGGCTGTTAAATGGATGGGTCAGATCGAATTTGGTTTAGGGCAAAAATGGTCTGACAGAAATTAATCCATTTATATGCAATACAAATCTAGTGACCAATAGTCGAGTGAAATCGTTGACATTAAGGTGTACCACAATGAAAAATTGTTGTAAGAACTACACCAGAATTTCATGAAAAAGTTTAGGTCTAAATTAGCAACATTGAAAAATTGAGAATTGGATTGGCATCCATACAATTGGTTTAAGATTGATTGGATGATTTCCCCAATCTTAGGCGTGATCTCCACATTTCATGTGCTCATCACAAACGATATAAATTGGTTCAAGTTTATTTTTAGTTATTGGTCTACTACTTATAGCTTTGATGGTATCAATTATATAACAAGATGGGACAAGTCAAATGCACTCGCATGGCCTTGATATTAATTTTTTTTATTGTTAGTAGTATAGGGAATCAAACTTTATGCCATTGCCCAATTTAATGCACCTAAATGTACATCGATAGGGTTTCTTTTTTTTTTTTTATGAAGAAACTATTAAGAGCATGATGTAAGAAAATCATTGATCCAAAATAAAGCCGTTCACTTCAAGAACTGGATGATAAAATATGTCTTGAATTTGACCAATGAACGAAATTCGACTCAAGATAAATGAAATATATGTGGACGCCCACGGTGGTGTACCATGGAAATTATATATCCTATTTGGTATGGTCCAAGTTGGAGGTTTCCCATATTGATGGTCAAAGAAAATTGAAAAAGGAAATAAAAGAAGTCTAGAGATTGGACAAAGGACTTTTATTGACTATTATATATATTTATAATATCAGTCAAGGAATGTTTTTCTCAAGAAGTCAAGGATATGGCTATTTTCTTTGTGAGTGCCGTGGTTTCTAAATTTGGGAGTAACATATATAGCACTTGGCACTGGGCAGTGAGGTTACTTCATTTAATTACATCAAGAATTCATGTTTTGAAGCTCATTAAATTCTTTTCGTAAGAATTTATGTATAAATTTGTGAGATTGAGAGATCATTTTCTTAAGAAATTGTGGGGCTAAACACTATGCGAGTTATTAGATGTAATTAAGGTTAGAAAACACAAATAGTATTTGAGTAATTCGAGTGTGGTTGTATTATTCAATATATTGCTTAGTCTATAGTAGAACTCAATACTACTCTCCATGCGGATGTAGGTCACCCATCAAACCACGTAAATCTAGTGTTTACTTTATTTTCTTGTTTTTTTCTATAATATTATTTGATCGCTTGCTTCTGCAACAATGAGTATCGAAGCTAAGTTTGGTTGAGTTGAAATGAATCGATGGTGACAAAAGAAGGAAAAGTGAAAATTGACAAATTTAATCGAAATAATTTTGGTTTCTGAAAGATGCATATTAATGATTATTTGTATTTAAGAAATTTGCACTTACTCTTATTTGGAGAGAAATGAGTCAATGAAGTAAGATGAATGGGAATTGCTAGATAGACAAGCATTGTGTGTTATTTGGCTCACGTTGGCTTGTAACATCGCATTTAATAGTCTAAATGATAAGACCATTGTGGAACTGACAGAAGCCTTATCAAAAATATATGAGAAGTCTTCAATGATCAATAAAGTCTACTTGATGGGACATCAATTTAACTTGAAAATAAGTGAATGTGCGTCAGTTGTTGATTATATCAATAAATTAAATGTGATTGTTAGTCAATTAAGTTAAGTTGAGATTGACTTTGATGATAAAGTACATGCTTTGATTCTATTATCCCCATTGTCTTATAGTTGGAATACTACTATTACTACTATTAGTAATTTATATGGATCAACAAGCTTGACATTTGATGAGATTCCAGATTTGATTCCGAGTGAGAACATCCGTGGAGGAGTATCAGTCGGTGTTTACTACTTTAGCAGGTAAATAAAGGAAGAACTAATACACGTGTTAGCAAGAATGGTGTAAATTCAAATAGACATAGCCAATCTAGGACTGATGGTGCTACGTTGAAATTGTGACAAGAGGGGATATTTTAAAAGGGATTACCTTAAACTGAAGAATTCAAAGAGTTAGGAAATTAGAGTTGAGTTTACAAATGATGTTACTGTAATAGCTTATAGTAATTCAGATAATATTAATCACGTATTGTCTCTTACTGCTAATTCGTCGTTTGGTGAAAGGATTATGGATTGTGATTGGTTGTTACACGCACCACCAAATAGGAATTGGTTTACTACCTATCAATGCACATATAGTAGCAATATAATCAGATAACAACGTTGAATGCAATATTATAAATGTTGGCAATGTTAGAATCAGAATGAATAACGATATTATAAGGACATTGACTAGAGTGAGGCATGTTCTAGAGTTGAAGAAGAACTTGATTTCCTTGAGTGCCATAAACTCAATTGCGTGTCAATATATTTCAGAATGTGAAATTCTAAAAATTGTTTGAGGTGCATTGGTGATAATGAAAGACATGAAGCATAGTTGTTTAAATGAGTTTTAAGATGAGACGGAGATAGGTTTTTTGCGGAAACGTCAGATGCATCTAATCAAGAGTTTAAATTATGACATATGCTTTTAGGGTAGAGGTGAGCGATTCCAGGTGGTTCTAAGTGGAACCTAAAACTTGGAACTTGCCTATCATAACAAGTTTTTTGGAACTTGGAACCTATTTTGCATGTCTAAGAACCTAAAATCTACCCTATAACAGGTTTTAGGGCCTACCCAGGTTCCGCTTGTATTCTTAATTGAATGGTTGTAGTGAATTATCACCTTTAATGACTACCATTTGCAATAATCCGCTTATCACAACCCATATTTAAAGACACGAAGATTATGAAATATTAACAAAATAAAATTCTCAATCATGAATATAACTACAAATGGAACTTCAAACTAGTATTTTTAGATTATACTCATCATTGAACACTCGAAATGTCCTAGACTCACATGAAGACATAGAATAAGAAAAACAACAAAGACTTGTTTTGGTTTCCAGTTTCACCTAGAACTTGAAACCTACTCATGGAAACAGTTTCAGGAACTTATAACTTACCCTACATATCTTAGGATTTGGGATGAGTGGTATTACCCAAAAACTATGCTCACCCCTAGTTGAGGGCACATTCGCGAGAGAAGCCTGGAAATTTTAAGTGAAATAAATTTATTATATGGTTATATTACTAATAAACTGAATGTATGCAGGTGTGGTGATTTAGATCAACGGGAAAATGTGCAATTTAGTACTGGTGTTAGAAAAACCATGGAGATTGCAGAGTCGACTCATTTGGATGTTTGCAAGTTGTAGCAAATTTCTTCAAGAAAGAGTGCCAAATATATGTTAACAATTGTGGATGAATACTCGAGGATGATCTAGGTGTTTTACTAAGGCATAGGTTTATGATGTTAGGATTGGAGAGTTGAGAGTTTTGATCGAAAATGAGCATGGTAAAATGATTGAGCATATGCAAATTGATAGTAAGTAGCTATGAAGCACGGACACGTCATTGGAGCTTCCGTGTCATGTCCGACACGTGTCGGAGCATGTCAGACACCTTACACGCTCGGATACGTGTTGACCGCATGTGGGATTTTTCGACACATGATCAACTTTTCTCGACAAACTCTGATGCGCGTGTTCGAGGGAGAGGATCGTTGAAGAAGGCGATGGAGGGTGGAGGTGAGACCGAGGAGTGGAGGCAATGCCGTGACGGCGAGGGAGGGCCAGAGGAAGAGTAGGCGATCTAGAGGGCCACAATTGCGATGCTGCGATGGAGGGCCGACGGCGAGGCTTCAAAGATGTTCGAGTTTCATTGATCTGCTCAGATATCTTCTGGTACTCCTCGTCCACTTCATCCGCGACTGATCGAGATCAGGCTCTTGCACGCCGGAGATGGAGTCGGGCCGGAGATATCGTCGCCCTTGATTCTGCGAAACCCCTTCTCCCCTAATGTGAGAAACTGCGAAGGGAGAAGACGACAGCTTGGGAGGGTTGATTGATGAGGGCGGGGGAGTAGGTGGTGGCGTGGGTTGGGGATGATTGATGGGGGTAGGGTGATTGATGGTGGAGTCGTGGGGGGGAGGGGAGAGAGAGAGTAGGGAAGAAATCGAAAGGGGGGAGAAAATATTGGAGAAAATATTTAGTGCCCGGATTTTGGGCGTGGGGGATTGGAGAGAGAGAAATGGGGGAGGGCAAATGATTATTGGGGATGAGCATATAGAGGGAAAAAAGAGAGAGGAAAATGATTTTGAGAGGTTTTTGAGGGGAATAACTTTTGAGCGGTAAAGTTATTTTTGTTATAAAAATAAATAAATGAGTTAAAAATAATTTCAAAAAATAAAAATATTGAATGTTAAATAATGATAAATTTTGATGATTACAAAAGATTATAGATTTATTTAAATAAAGTTGATTATATTTTTTTGTTAGTCATTAGTTTTATCCATAATTTTTGTTAAAGTTAAAAATATGTTCTCAAATATGGTTAAGCATTAATTATGAATATATCTTTCAAATTTTCTATGAATCTATTTATTAATATTATTAGTGCAAATTCATTATAAGTTCTTGTCATTTATTTATTTATTTGTGAATTTGAATCAAATTAATTAAAACTAAAAATATTTATTCAATAGTAACGTGTCCCAACGTGTCAGAATTTTCTATTTTTGAGAAATGATGTGTTGGCGTGTTGTGTCGTGTCGTGTCGCGTATTCGTGTCACGTGTCCATGCTACTTAGGTAAGTAATATAGAATTCTGCTCGGAGTTGTTAAATGAATTATGCATGAAGGAAGGTATAGTGAAACATCACACTAGTGCCAATAAATCACGACATGCTGCAGAATTGCTAAGTAGAACATTACTGGAGACGGCCCAAAAAATACTCTCTAGTGCTTTTATGGCTAAGAAATTCCTAACCAATGTGCTTCATACAACGAGCAACTAGGTGAATAGATTCCCAATGATTGAGATTGGATGTCGAACTTCCAAAAAAGTGTGGTAAGGTAAAGTTACTGATTATATTCAAAATATTTGATCGTTTATGTTATGTTCAAATAAATGATGGTAAGCTTGATAAGAGGGCAAGAAAGCGCATGTTCCTAGGCTATGCACAAGGTGAGCATAGCTATCAATTGTGGTACCCGAAATCAAATTTACTTATTATCAATAGCGAAATTACATTTGATGAGTTTTCAGTACTTCTAGATAGGAATGTTATTAGTAGTGTTTATACAAATCCCAATGGTGTTTAGCTTGAGGTGGAGTTGCAATTAGAAACTCCTGAAGTAGAAGATATTGCCAAGGTAATGACACAAATGGTGCTTATAGCAAGATTGAGCTTGTAGAGCCAACAATTGTTGAACTGTTGATATTTGCAAGGTACATTTTCGATTTCCTTATATATATGGATGCAAAGATGATTTTACTTCATTATGGTAGAGGTGGTTGTGTCTAGGGGTGTGCAATCGGACCGAATATATCTAGGAACCTAACCAGCCCATTCGGAAAACAGGGTTGTGAACCGGTTCCTGTTGAAATCGGTCCGGGAACCGGTTCCCAAAATTCGGAATCAATTTGAACCAATCTGAGAATTGGTTCCAGGTGATTACCCACCCAAGAATCGGTTCCCAAACCGATTTTGGAACCGATTCTAAAACCCTATTTTTTCTTTTGATTTCTTTTCTTACTTTCGCAGTTGCACGGCATTTTTTCCTCTCGGCACTCCTCCTTCATCATTCCTCTTCCTCACTCGTTTCCCTCCCTCGCCGGCTCACCATTGCACTATCCATCGCCAACTCACCGTCACCGAGTCCATTGCCAACTCCTTCTCACACCATTCAACGGACAGCATCCATCGTCGCCAAATTCTTGAGATCCGATTCATACTGTTGCAGAACCAACGTGGCAAGACCTGTCTCGCCAAGTACTATGTCCCCCTCGAGGACTCTCAGAAGCGCAACCTCGAGTACGAGATAGCCCTTTTCGCTTGATTTTCTCCTCGTTCCCTATTTCTCGAGGCCGAATTGGCGTTTTGCTTAGCTGTAACTTTGTCTTCTCTTGTGCGCATGGTTTGATGGATTTCTAGGTTCATCAGTTGGTGGTCAACAGAGATTCCAAGTTCACAAATTTTATTGAGCTTTCAAATCTTCAGTCTTTTTTATCTCGAATTTGTTAGGCTCTTTTGTGTAAATGTTTTGTTAGCGCGCGTTATACAGATTGTTTCCATTGATTATTTGTCAATTGGTGAATCTTCGCTCAGCCACTCCAGAATTTGGTGTCAACCTTAGTCCCTTCTAAAATGTTCTTGTGTATTAATGTATAATTCAAAGCCGTATGGGATATTGGACGGTTGCAAAATAGGGTCTTGTGGAAACAAGGTTGATCTTGGAATCGGACCGGAAGAACAGGGTGGTTTGAGTACAGGGTCTAGTGCAAGGAGAGTAAAAAAAAATGGGAACCGATTATAACAAGATTAGGTACAGGATCCAAGTTTGGACCCGATCACCCCTAGTTGTGTCTTGGGGAGCAGTTATAAGTGCAAATGTTGTTAGTGTTCAGATGAGGTATACAATTGTGGTGAAGTTCAATACTTGGACTTGGAAAATGTTTGTGATGGTTGAGCCCATAAAGGACTATAGGAATGTAGTAGTGAAGTCCAAATCCCAACGAAGCAATGACTTGCCTCAAACATCGAATTAAGGTTGAGTCTATTAAAATATCTCAAGTTTGAGCCCACGAACGAAATCCAGCTCAAGATAAATGGAACATATGTGGATGTTTGTGGTGGTGTGCCATGGAAATCATATTTCCTGTTCATTATGGTCTAAGTCGAAGGTCTTGCATATCAATCAAGGAAAATTGAAAACAGGAAAAGACAGAAGTCAAGGGATTTGGCAAAGGATTTCATATTGACTATTATATATATTTACAATATGGGCCAAGGGATTTTTTCTCAAGAAGTCAAGAAGTGCTGTTCTCTTTGTGAGTGTCATGGGTGCTCAATTTGCGAGTAACATCCCATAAACGTAGGTGCTTGGCAATGGGGTTTCTTTGTGAAATTACACGAACAATTCAAGTGTTGAAGCCAATTAAATTCTTGTGGTAAGAATTTGTGTATCATTCCTTTATTAGATTGAGAGCTTATTTCGTGATTAATTGTGGGGTTAAACATTATTTGAGTTATTGCATGTAATTGGGGCTAGAAGACACTGATAGTGTTTAAATGACTTGAGTATGGTTTTAATCTCTATTGTATCGCTTGATCTATAGCAGGATATATTGCTGCTTTCTGTATGGACGTAAGTCATCTGACGGAACCATGTAAATTTAATGTCCTATTTATTTTCTTGATTTATTTACATTATTGTTCGATTGCTTGCTTCTGCAACATTGAATATAGATTTATAGCATATAAATAAAAATTCAAGAAACATGTACATGATAAATTCAAATAACACACACCCCATCAAACTATGGGATTTGATTATGCCCAAAATCATTATCTTAACCACGAGGAGGATGATGCCAGAGGTGGGGTTTGTGACTAGATGAAATCATAGCGAGGTAGCTATACTAGAAGGTATGGCTAGCTCACCTCCTTTTTAGGGAGAGCTAGTTCTCATCAAACGTTTTGGTTTGACATCACTTTACATCCAAAAAGAGACGAGCTACGTCCAAGTTCAATTAAGAAATGCAACTTCTCTTTTATTATATGGATGATGAAGTGAGACGAACTTATAACTTTATTATTTTAAGACAGACCAAGTTGGTAAAATCCCCTTTTTTATGTCTTCATGCCCCTTTCACATGGTGATATAGGGGCAAAGAAGGGAAAAAGAGAGTCGTGGTTTCTCTCGCTTTTGATCTGGTGGGCCTAGAGGAGAGGCCCATATGATGGGCTATTAACTTAGTGGCTGAGCACATTTCTAATGATTGCATCTTTGTGCCTGTGGTGTAAGGGCTCTCAGCCATGGATAGTCCGGTATGTGGAATCTATGAATTGCTTTTGATTGATTCCTTTTAATTAGCTATTTCCTCTTCTATCTCCTCCTCCTTAGACGGCTCCCGAAGGATAAAGCCTAGAATGTGTGTTAGGAGCAGAGAGGAGACCTTAGCTATATATGATAATATCTATTGGACCTATCCATCATATGTCACTGTTAGAGCATTAGGCCCATTATCAACCAAACAAGATAGTGTAGTCTCTGTGTGCACAATTAACTTGTCAAGTATTTGCAATTTTGGCGAACAGCAGAATCCTTTTTCCTTTCCAGAAATTTTTTTTAACACCTAGCTGATTAAGAAAAATTCTTACGAAATACGAACTTTGCAATCAAAACATGGATTTTTTTTAATTAACATGCTTAAGCAATACTCTTCCTACTTTTGCTCAGGAAACAACTCTGATCTTCATTTTGCTAGGTCAAAACCACCTACATATGCCTTTCCCTCTGTGGTCAGGCTCTCTTTTGTCTTCTCATCACTCTTCATCTCCAGATGCCGCATACTTGATTATCAAATTTTTCCCCCATGGATCAACACTTCGGAAGATCACTCGGAGGCGGTAGAAGCGACTCGTTCGGGCCTTTCCCATTGTCCACCAAGAAGGCCATCTTGAGTCCCCAGGTTGTGTGAATTTCCAGATGACAATGCATGAACCAAACGCCTGCAAAAAGTTTCACCAGCAGAGTCATGAAAAACTTGCAGAGTGGTTAAATTGGTATAGAGTAAACGAGAATAGTCGATAAACTAGAATTGTACCGGGATTATCTGCTCTGAATCTGATTGCAACCCATCCCCCAGATGGTACTCCTATTGTGTTCCTCTCAACAGGATCAACAAGGTTGAAGTTCTTCTGATCCACTTTCGGATTATAATTTCCTAATCCCTTCCCGACAGCGAAGAAATTGAACCCGTGAAGATGAATTGGGTGGTTCTCTGGGGCGATAATCCCGGTGTCTTGCAACACGAGCTGGACCGTCGAGTTATAACGCAACCGGTACACCTTTGTCCCGCTTGTGGTTCGCAAATTTGATGGCGGTGACCCCGTGTAGTTGAAAATGGTTGGCGGGATACCGGGGAAATCGCTCGTGAAGACGCCGCTTTTGTTGAAGAAATGTGCTTGGAGAATGGCTGTCGTCGGCATCACGAATGTCACGTTGTTCATGTTTGCCACGACTCTGCTTCCGTTGCCAGCTTTGCACGAAGGGCAAGGGTTGATTCCTAGTCCAACTGTGAAAAGGAGGCTGTGATCGACGGTAAGCGGGACTTTGGAAGGGTACCTCTTCGAGTTGAGGCTCCGGAGCGAGTTAATGAAATTGTTGGCCACAGCGGTCGCGTTTTGTGGGGGAGTCTTGGTGAGGGTCGTGGAGGTCGCAGCGAGCGTGCCAGAGTAGTGTAATGTGGCGGTCGCGGTCATGTTGTCGACGGCGATCACGGAGTCCATAAAAGGGGAGGCGGCGACCATGTACTTGCCAGAGCTCTGGTCGGTGGAGATGAGGGCATTGGTGGTTTGGCCAGGTGCAATCACGATAGTGTCGGTCTTGAAAGGCTTGACGTAGGTGGCGTCGACCTCCACGATGGTCAGCTGGTGCCCGGCAATCTTGAAGAAGAGCTCCTCATTGAGCGCAGCATTGATGATTCGGAGCATGTACTTCTTGCCACTCTCAACAGGCAATGTAAATCCACCTAGCATGAGAGAAATGAAGGTCAACATCAACTCAGTGAAACATTAAACTAAACTGCTTCATCAAGATTCAGATGTTGTTTTCATGGCAATGTCTGTCGATGGATTGTTACCCTGGGAAGGGCAATTGGAACTTGGCCCTGGATGGCCATTGATCGTGTGAGCATCGGAGACATTTGGCGCTAATCCGGACTTGATAGCTTGATTGATCACAGCTTCTGTATCAGATTTCCACCATTCGCCTGATTCACAAACCCCAAAATGGTTCAGAGCTTCGACTAGTATATGCTGTCAACCAAGCAATGATTGATCTTTCATTTTGGAAGTGAAGTAGATTGGAAGCGAAATCGAGCATACCCAATACGACAACAACTTCCTTGTGGGGTTTAGGGAAAGGGTATGGAACACCACGCTTGGGCAAGATGACAATGGCTCCGTGCAGGGTTGCCCTGAGCCAGAGTATGTGTGCATGCCACAGGAGGGTGCCTCGTTGGCCCGTGATGGTGAAATTGTACACATAGCTTTGGCCCGGCTGGATTGGGCATTGGGTAATGTATGCCGGCCCGTCGGCCCACCCCGTCCTCAACTGCCGGATACCATGCCTGACCGCATATACACCATAATTAATATGCAATCTCTTGAAGATAACAATTGAATTTAACGCTCGGTTGAGCTTACCAATGGATGGTGACATTGTATTTGACTTGGTTAGAGACCCTCACGAGCACGGTGTCATCTTCCCTAGCGTAGAGAGTGGGTCCCGGCAACATCCCGTTCACGGTCACAATGGGCTTGCTCGAACACAGTCTCGTGGTATTCTTCATTACCACCTGCCAATTAGAGGAATAAATACACATCGCTGCACGGGCTACCGTCCAAACAAGCAAGTTTTACAGAGGAATACTTCATTCCATAATGTTACCACTTACATTGAATGTGTAGTTACGAACTTTGCCCTCAACCACGGCCGGAGTGATGCACGCAACGAGAACTAGGATTTGAAGCCAAGAGTCCATCTCTTGCAGCACAAATCTTTTTAGCTTAATTCGAAGCAAGCTTTTTTCTGGTGATCATCTGATGCAAAGTTCCTCAATTAAATAGGGGTGGAGAATCGACACAAAATTGCTGTTCCGTCGTTTTCTTCATCGTTAGGTTGATATGAAGGGGATTCTTACAAATCAAGACTCATTAGGAAAGCAATTCGGATCAGTTTCATGTGATTCAAAATCTATGGAGTTCAAAAGATTATTTATTTATCAAGGACTCTTATTAGCTAAAATGACCCTCACAAATTTCATATACTGATTTGTTAATAATTAATCGGATCGAAATCATGGCGTCATCGTTTACTAGAATTGAAAGATTCGCAAGATCCGGTCATAGTATGTATTGAACAAACAAATTGTTGGAATTTCTGAAACTATAAGATCTCGAATAGCGGCATGTATAACCAGAAAAATCTTTACTTTTTGGTGTCATAAATGCCTCAATTATCAATCAAGTTTTCTTCTTTTTTTAATTATTCACAAAGGACTAATATGGTACATTCCGTTAGAAGGAGTTGCTTAAATATCATTTTCAACGTACCATTCAAACCTCATCGAGAAGCTTTAGTTGGTTCCAACTTGAAGTAAGTTCAGATTTTATTTTTTTTCTTTAGCAAAACTCATAACCAACTCGATTGTGAGATTTCGGCCAATTGAACAATTTCTTGGCAAGCGTTTGACCTTTTTGTTTCTCTCATATCTTACGCATGCTCGAAGTAGGTTCATGATACGTCCTCTACTAAGATTCTTGTTCCGTATGCTTGTCGTGCTATGTTTCATGTCACCTTTTCATAACGTGTTGGGGGCTCTACTGCATATGCTGCCATCCGCTCGAGGTTAGAATAAATTCAGTGCGCATTTGAGTTTACATTGAGCTCTAATTTCCTGTTTCAGTCTTGGTTATCTTTTAAAGTTCGGATTTGATGTCGATTAACTTTTAACATCATACCAGCCTGGGATTGATCCAATGGTAGAGGTGGTCTAATCTTTCGATTCAAGAATCAGTGGTCGTGTTTACGATTTCTAAGTTAGGGGACTCAAATTATGTTGAAAAATTGTTGAAAATACATTGAAAAAGATTAGAAAAGAAATGAATGGTCTGAAACGTACAAGTACTGTCCTCAAGGATAATTCGGCCCATTGGATTATCAAACTTAGTGCATAAGGCTCTAGCAGCTATCATTCTAAGATACAATAGACTTTTTTTTTTTTTTTAGTCAACACTGAATATTAGAAGGAAATAAAAATAGCGTTACGTTTATAACGCAACACCAAAATGAAAGACATGCAAAGAGAAATAATAATATTGTTGTTTTGATATATCAATATGACTTTCCAATTGTGTTTAGAGTAATAATTTATAGGTAAAAAAAAGAGAGAGCCGTTAAGAAATAGTGATAGAGAAATTAGTACTTATTGAAGAAGATGATCATTGTGTAGGCATTATCAAATAAATCCAACATTATAAAACCGCTAAAAAGCCATTAGAAAGTCATTATATGGCCATTGTAAAATCATAACAAAAATGAGAACTTTTATAGTAGTCATAATTTCTTACAAATATCTTCAAACTACTAAAATATCTAACAATTAAGTGAGGGACCGCAGTAGTGAGTTATAGTATTAATTTTACTTCACATAATAGGATGCACATAACCTGATGCTTATTAACCTTACACTCACACGCTCGTTTCACTCAATATAAACACAGTCTCTCTCTCCCTCTCTCCCTCTCCCTCCCTCCCTCCCTCCCTCTTTCTCTGCCCTTATTTGTCTGCCTATGTCCTTTCTGCGCTTGTGTTCATGACTTTGATGGACGAGACATAAAAGCAACACCATGTTTTAATGGTTGCATTCGCATCTCAAGAACACACGAACCCCATGCTCAGGCCGGGATGAAGCTACTCTCCAAGGGCATTATCGTCAAACGCGCCACCGCATGCTAAAATACTCCTTGGCCGCTGTGTATTCCGCCTCTGGGATCGAGCTTCTCTACTACTTGGAGAGCCTAGCTTTGACTTCGATCGGAGAACCCTCCTCGATTGTTACATGGAGTCATTGGCCAAGTTTGGGCCCACTACTCTCTCCAATTTGATCAAACAATCTTACGAGAACCTGGAAGTGCCAACCTTTTGTGCAACATCATGAAACCTTTTGTTCAATGGCTCGTCAACATGGCGGTGAAGGATGAAATATCACGTGCCTTACTATCGATCAAACCTTATATGTTCTATGCCATATATTACCGCTTTCATAACAAGCTCAACCCTTTCCAAACTTGACTTGCGCCGAAATGAGCTTGGAAATACCAGGCTTGATATTATTTGGATGTGGTTCATAATTCCTATTGACAGGATAATACAGAGGTCTCAAATTTTATTGGAAAATCCCCAATTGGACGTACCCCTAGTTTCGCGGTGAATTGGGATAAAATTTTGCGTTTCAAATTCTTTTTAATATTTTTATTCTCTATTTTCTTTGTGATTGTGTGGCAAATCCTAACAAACACCGCTAGACATGCAAGATCTTCCATCTTTTGTGCTTACAAACAACCCTTCTGCTAGCATTGAAAAGCTATATTGTATGAGAATTTTTGGCCCTAAGCATGAAGAAGTTCAAGGGGGTATTGGCAAGTTCATTCTGTGAGCATGATAGAGATGTTATAGACTCCATGTCTGAGCTATGTCTAATCCGATGAATTGGTCCACCCATTCCTTCGTTATTGCTTGGTTAAGAACAAAGAGATGATGTTGGTATTGAGATATGGAGATCCAACGAGAGGTGCATCGAGTGGTTGGATCAACAAAGACACTCTACGGTGATTTACGTCTCATTTAGTAGCATTCATGTCCTTCCGGTTGAGCTGTAGGCAAAAACTTATTAAATTAAAACATATAGAAAGTTATTGCATAAACTCATTGAATAAACCACTGGAGGGTTGTGCTAGTGGCACCCTTCTTACATGAAAAAAGGGGAAGTGAGGAGTTCAATTGCTTACATTCTCAAGGGGAGTTGGGGGTGAAGACGTTTAGTTTCAGATGTGAGATTTGACTTCAATGCTTTGTAAAGAGATATAGCAAAAGTTTGAGAGTGAGTTGAAAATTAGAGTAAGACGGACAAAAAAAAAACTCATTGAATAATAATAGGTAGTCAAAGACCCTTAAAAAAAGGGAAAAATATAACAAAAGTCTTAAATATATTGTTGGTATCAATTTAGTCATAGACCTTTTGTATTTATGCCAATGTAGTCCATCTAGCCAATTTTGGTGATACGCTGACAGAGATGTCAGCCGTCTTACATGCAATGATCGATGCTCACATAGATAAATTTTACAAATTTTAAATATTTTTTCATCTTTTATCATTTGCTGAAGTAGAAAGCAATCGTCCTATGTGGCACAATCGGTGATGAAGTGGGTAATTTTTCATAATTTTTTCAAGTTATTTATTTATTTTTTCTTCTTTTTTCCTTTTTCCTTCTTTTTTCTCACCTAAGGATGGCAAGGGTCACACAACCTCACCAAGATCTGGGCAAGGCCATCATGACCGTTAGCAAGGGCTCGGCAAGCCTTGCTAACCATAGTTGAAAAAACAAAGATAAGGAAAAGAGAAGAAAAAAGGAAAAACGATGAAAAAATAAAATAAATAAATAATTTTAAAAATATTAAAATATTATTAAAAATTATTTACATTAGTGTTGGTTATGCCACGTAGAATGGCTAGCGTCTATGTCAGCAAGTTAAAATTGATCGGGTTGACTCAAGTGGTGAAATGTAAAAATATCTAGGACTTAATTGGCAAAATTAAAGAGTTTATGACTAAATTGATAAAAGTGTAATAAATTTAGATTTTTCAGACAACTTTTCCCATTTAGAATTGGATAAGGTATGGCCTCAAATCAAAGCTTCATTTTATCTAGATCTCGAACTAAGTATGAGAAAATACTCTTTGTCAAGTAATTGGACACATTTGACCCAAAAAAAAGAGAAGGTAATTGGACACAACATGTATATAACATAGTCTAAAGTACTCATTAATCAACATTGCATGCATTGTGTCACTTTTATTTTTCATTAAAAGAGGTATTGGTGCTTACTATATGTGTAATGGGCCTTGGAAAAGTCAACTCAGATTTTTTGGTGCAATTTGGACGTCAAGTCAAATAGGGCTGTTAAATGGATGGGTAGATCGAATTTGGGTTAGGGAAAAAATGGTCTGACATAAATTAATCCATTTATATGCAATACAAATCTGGTGACCAATAGTCGAGTGAAATCGTTGACATTAAGGTGTACCACAATGAAAAATTGTTGTAAGAACTACACCAAAATTTCATGAAAATGTTTAGGTCTAAATTAGCAAAATTGAAAAATTGAGAAATGGATTGGCATCCATACAATTGGTTTAAGATTGATTGGATGATTTCCCCAATCTTAGGTGTGATATCCACATTTCATGTGCTCATCACAAATGATATAAATTGGTTCAAGTTTATTTTTAGTTATTGGTCTACTACTTATAGCTTTGATGGTATCAATTATATAACAAGATGGGACAAGTCAAATGCACTCGCATGGCCTTGATATTAATTTTTTTTTTTATACTTAGTTGTATAGGGAATCAAACTTTATGCCATTCCCCAATTTAATGCACCTAAATGTACATCGATAGGGTTTCTTTGATCCAAAATAAAGAAATGAGTCAATGAAGTAAGATGAATGGATGATAAAATAGGGAATCAAACTATTAAAAGCATGATGTAAGAAAATCATTGATCCGAAATAAAGCCGTTCACTTCAAGAACTGGATGATAAAATATGTCTTGAGTTTGACCAATGAACGAAATTCGACTCAAGATAAATGAAATATATGTGGACGCCCACGGTGGTGTACCATGGAAATTATATATCCTATTTGGTATGGTCCAAGTTGGAGGTTTCCCATATTGATGGTCAAGGAAAATTGAAAAAGGAAATAAAAGAAGTCTAGAGATTTGACAAAGGACTTTTATTGACTATTATATATATTTATAATATCAGTCAAGGAATGTTTTTCTCAAGAAGTCAAGAATATGGCTATTTTCTTTGTGAGTGCCGTGGTTTCTCAATTTGGGAGTAACATATATAGGCACTTGGCACTTGGCAGTGAGGTTACTTCATTTAATTACATCAAGAATTCATGTTTTGAAGCTCATTAAATTCTTGTCGTAAGAATTTATGTATAAATTTGAGAGATTGAGAAATCATTTTCTTAAGAAATTGTGGGGCTAAACACTATGCGAGTTATTAGATGTAATTAAGGTTAGAAAACACAAATAGTATTTGAGTAATTCGAGTGTGGTTGTATTATTCATTATATTACTTAGTCTATAGTAGAACTCAATACTACTCTCCATGCGGATGTAAGTCACCCATCAAACCACGTAAATCTAATGTTTACTTTATTTTCTTGTTTTTTCTATAATATTATTTGATCGCTTGCTTCTGCAACAATGAGTATCAGAGCTAAGTTTGGTTGAGTTGAAATGAATCGATGGTGACAAAAGAAGGAAAAGTGAGAATTGACAAATTTAATCGAAATGATTTTGGTTTTTGAAAGATGCATATTAATGATTATTTGTATTTAAGAAATTTGCACTTACTCTTATCTGGAGAGAAATGAGTCAATGAAGTAAGATGAATGGGAATTGCTAGATAGACAAGCATTGTGTGTTATTCGGCTCACGTTGGCTTGTAACATCGCATTTAATAGTGTGAATGATAAGACCACTGTGGAATTGACAGAAGCCTTATCAAAAATATATGAGAAGTCTTCAGTGATCAATAAAGTCTACTTGATGCGACATCAATTTAACTTGAAAATAAGTGAATGTGCGTCAGTTGTTGATTATATCAATAAATTAAATGTGATTGTTAGTCAATTAAGTTAAGTTGAGATTGACTTTGATGATAAAGTACATGCTTTGATTCTATTATCCCCATTGTCTTATAGTTGGAATACTACTATTACTACTATTAGTAATTTATATGGATCAACAAGCTTGACTTTTGATGAGATTCCAGATTTGATTCCGAGTGAGAACATCCGTTGAGGAGTATCAATCGGTGTTTACTACTTTAGCAGGTAAAATAAAGGAAGAACTAATACACGTGTTAGCAAGAATGGTGTAACTTCAAATAGACATAGCCAATCTAGGATTGATGGTGCTATGTTGAAGTTGTGACAAGAGGGGATATTTTAAAAGGATTACCTTAAACTGAAAAATTCAAAGAGTTACGAAATTAGAGTTGCGTTTACAAATGATGTTACTGTGATAGCTTATAGTAATTCAGATAATATTAATCACGTATTGTCTCTTACTGCTAATTCGTCGTTTGGCGAAAAGATTATGGATTGTGATTGCTCGTTACACGCACCACCAAATAGGAATTGATTTACTACCTATCAATGCACATATAGTAGCAGTATAATCAGATAACAACGTTGAATGCAATATTGTAAATGATGGCAATGTTAGAATGAGAATGAATAATGATATTATAAGGACATTGACTAGAGTGAGGCGTGTTCTAGAGTTGAAGAAGAACTTGATTTCCTTGAGTGCCCTAAACTCAATTGCGTGTCAATATATTTCAGAATGTGAAATTCTAAAAATTGTTTGAGGTGTATTGGTGATAATGAAAGACATGAAGCATAGTGGTTTACATGAGTTTTAAGATGAGACGGAGATAGGTTTTTTTTGCGGAAACGTCAGATGCATCTAATTAAGAGTTTAAATTATGACATATGCTTTTAGGGTAGAGGTGAGCGATTCCAGGTGGTTCTAAGTGGAACCTAAAACTTGGAACTTATTATCATAACAAGATCCCTAATTTTTGGAACTTGGAATCTACTTTGCATGTCTAAGAACCTAAAATCTACCCTATAACAGGTTTTAGGGCCTACCCAGGTTCTGCTTGTATTCTTAATTGAATGGTTCTAGTGAATTATCACCTTTAATGACTACCATTTGCAATAATCTGCTTATCACAACCCATATTTAAAGACACGAAGATTATGAAATATTAACAAAATAAAATTCTCAATCATGAATATAACTGCAAATGGAAGTTCAAACTAGTATTTTTAGATTATACTCATCATTGAACACTCGAAATGTCCTAGACTCACGTGAAGACATAGAATAAGAAAAACAACAAAGACTTGTTTTGGTTTCCAGTTTCACCTAGAACTTGAAACCTACTCATGGAAATAGTTTCGGGAACTTATAACTTACCCTACATATCTTAGGACTTGGGATTAGTGGTATTACCCAAAAACTATGCTCACCCCTAGTTGAGGGCACATTAGCGAGAGAAGCCTGGAAATTTTAAGTGAAAGAAATTTATTATATGGTTATATTACTAATAAACTGAATGTATGTAGGTGTTGTGATTTAGATCAACGGGAAAATGTGCAATTTAGTACTGGTGTTAGAAAAACCATGGAGATTGCAGAGTCAACTCATTTGGATGTTTGCAAGTTGTAGCAAATTTCTTCAAGAAAGAGTGCCAAATATATGTTAACAATTGTGGATGAATACTCAAGGATGATCTAGGTGTTTTACTAAGGCACAAGTTTATGATGTTAGGATTGGAGAGTTGAGAGTTTTGATCGAAAATGAGCATGGTAAAATGATTGAGCATATGCAAATTGATAGTAAGTAGCTATGAAGCACGGACACGTCATTGGAGCTTCCGTGTCATGTCCGACACGTGTCGGAGCACGTCAGACACCTTACACGCTCGGATACGTGTTGACCGCATGTGGGATTTTTCGACACATGGTCAACTTTTCTCGACAAACTCTGATGCGCGTGTTCGAGGGAGAGGATCGTTGAAGAAGGCGATGGAGGGTGGAGGTGAGACCGAGGAGTGGAGGCAATGCCGTGACGGCGAGGGAGGGCCAGAGGAAGAGTAGGCGATCTAGAGGGCCACAATTGCGATGCTGCGATGGAGGGCCGACGGCGAGGCTTCAAAGATGTTCGAGTTTCATTGATCTGCTCAGATATCTTCTAGTACTCCTCGTCTACTTCATCCGCGACTGATCGAGGTCAGGCTCTTGCACGCCGGAGATGGAGTCGGGCCGGAGATATCGTCGCCCTTGATTCTGCGAAACCCCTTCTCCCCTAATGTGAGAACCTGCGAAGGGAGAAGACGACAGCTTGGGAGGGTTGATTGATGAGGGCGGGGGAGTAGGTGGTGGCGTGGGTTGGGGATGATTGATGGGGGTAGGGTGATTGATGGTGGAGTCGTGGGGGGGAGGGGAGAGAGAGAGTAGGGAAGAAATCGAAAGGGGGGAGAAAATATTTGGTGCCCGGATTTTGGGTGTGGGGGATTGGAGAGAGAGAAATGGGGGAGGACAAATGATTATTGGGGATGAGCATATATAGGGAAAAAAGAGAGAGGAAAATAATTTTGAGAGGTTTTTGAGGGGAATAACTTTTGAGCGGTAAAGTTATTTTTGTTATAAAATAAATAAATAAATGAGTTAAAAAAATAATTTCAAAAAATAAAAATATTGAATGTTAAATAATGATAAATTTTGATGATTATAAAAGATTATAGATTTATTTAAATAAAGTTGATTATATTGTTTTGTTAGTCATTAGTTTTATCCATAATTTTTGTTAAAGTTAAAAATATGTTCTCAAATATGGTTAAGCATTAATTATGAATATATCTTTCAAATTTTCTATGAATATATTTATTAATATTATTAGTGCAAATTCATTATAAGTTCTTGTCATTTATTTATTTATTTATTTGTGAATTTGAATCAAATTAATTAAAACTAAAAATCTTTATTCAATAGTAACGTGTCCCAACGTGTCGGAATTTTCTATTTTTGACAAATGACATGTCGTCGTGTCGTGTATCTGTGTCACGTGTCTATGGTACTTAGGTAAGTAGTATATAATTCTACTCGTAGTTGTTAAATGAATTATGCATGAAGGAAGGTATAGTGAAACATCACACTAGTGCCAATAAATCACGACATGCTGCAGAATTGCTAAGTAAAACATTACTAGAGACGGCCCAAAAAATACTCTCTAGTGCTTTTATGGCTAAGAAATTCTTAACCAATGCGCTTCATACAACGAGCAACTAGGTGAATAGATCCCCAATGATTGAGATTGGATGTCGAACTTCCAAAAAACTGTGGTAAGTTAAAGTTACTGATTATATTCAAAATATTTGATCGTTTATGTTATGTTCAAATTAATGATGGTAAGCTTGATAAGAGGACAAGAAATCGCATGTTCCTAGGCTATGCACAAGGTGAGCAAAGCTATCAATTGTGGTATCCGAAATCAAATTTACTTATTATCAATAGAGAAAATACATTTGACGAGTTTTCAGTACTTCTAGGTAGGAATGTTATTAGTAGTGTTTATACAAATCCAAATGGTGTTTAGCTTGAGGTGGAGTTGCAATTAGAAACTCTTGAAGTAGAAGATACTGCCAAGGTAATGACACAAATGGTGCTTATAGCAAGATTGAGCTTGTAGAGCCAACAATTGTTGAATTGTTGATATTTGCAAGGTACATATTCGATTTCCTTATAGATATGGATGCAAAGATGATTTTACTTCATCTATGGTAGAGGTGGTTGTGTCTAGGGGTGTGCAATCAGACCGAATATATCTAGGAACCTAACCAACCCATTCGGAAAATAGGGTTGGGAACCAGTTCCTGTTGAAATCGGTTCGAGAATCGATTCCCAAAATTTGGAATCAATTTGAACTAGTCCGAGAATCGGTTCCTGAACCGATTTTGGAACCGGTTCCAAAACCCTATTTTTTCTTCTGATTTCTTTTCTTACTTTCGTAGTTGCACGGCGTTTTTTTCCTCTCGGCACTCCTCCTTCATCATTCCTCTTCCTCATTTGTTTCCCTCCCTCGCCGGCTCACCATTGCACTATCCATCGCCAGCTCACCGTCACAGCGTCCATCGCCAACTCCCTCTCACACCATTCAACGGACGGCATCCGTCGTCACCAAATTCTTGTGATTCGATTCATACTGTTGTAGAACCAACGTGGCAAAACCTGTCTCGCCAAGTACTACGTCCCCTTCGAGGACTCTCAGAAGCGCAACCTCGAGTATGAGATAGCCCTTTTCGCTCGATTTTCTCCTCGTTCCCTATTTCTCGAGGCCAAATTGGCGTTTTGCTTAGCTGTAATTTTGTCTTCTCCTGTGCGCATGGTTTGATGGATTTCTAGGATCATCAATTGGTGGTCAACAGAGATTCCATGTTCACAAATTTTATTGAGGTTTCAAATCTTCGGTCTTTTTTATCTCGAATTTGTTAGGCTCTTTTGTGTAAATGTGTTGTTAGCGTGCGTTATACAGATTGTTTCCATTGATTATTTGTCAATTGGTGAATCTTCGCTCAGCCACTCCAGAATTTGGTGTCAACCTTAGTCCCCTCTAAAATGTTCTTGTGTATTAATGTATAATTCAAAGCCGTATAGGATATTTGACGGTTGCGGTCTAGTGGAAACAGGGTTGATCTTGGATCCGGACCAGAAAAACAGGGTGGTTTGAGTACATGGTCCAGTGCAAACAAAGTCGAATACAGGGTCAAAAAAATGGGAACCGATTATAACAATATTAGGTACAGGATCCAGGTTTGGACCCGATCACCCCTAGTTGTGTCTTGGGGAGCAGTTAAAAGTGCAAATGTTGTTGGTGTTCAGATGAGGTATACAATTGTGGTGAAGTTCAATACTTGGACTTGGAAAATGTTTGTGATGGTTGAGCCCATAAAGGACTATAGGAAAGTAGTAGTGAAGTCCAGATCCCAACGAAGCAATGACTTGACTCAAACATCGAATTAAGGTTGAGTCTATTAAAATATCTCAAGTTTGAACCCACGAACGAAATCCGGCTCAAGATAAATGGAACATATGTGGATGTTCGTGGTGGTGTGCCATGGAAATCTTATTTCCTGTTCATTATGGTCTAAGTCGAAGGTCTTGCATATCAATCAAGGAAAATTGAAAACCCGAAAAGACAGAAGTCAAGGGATTCGGCAAAGGATTTCATATTGGCTATTATATATAGTTACAATATGGGCCAAGGGATGTTTTTCTCAAGAAGTCAAGAAGTGTTGTTCTCTTTGTGAGTGTCATGGGTGCTCAATTTGCGAGTAACATCCCATAAATGTAGGTGCTTGGCAATGGGGTTTCTTTGTGAAATTACACGAACAATTCAAGTGTTGAAGCCAATTAAATTCTTGTGGTAAGAATTTGTGTATCATTCCTTTATTAGATTGAGAGCTTATTTCGTGATTAATTGAGGGGTTAAACATTATTTGAGTTATCGCATGTAATTGGGGCTAGAAGACACTAATGGTGTTTAAATGACTTGAGTATGGTTGTATCGCTTGATCTATAGTAGAATATATTGTTGCTTTCTCTATGGACGTAAGTCATCCGACGGAACCATGTAAATTTAATGTCCTATTTATTTTCTTGATTTATTTACATTATTGTTCGATCGCTTGCTTCCGCAACATTGAATATAGATTTATAGCATATAAATAACAATTTAAGAAACATGTACATAATAAATTCAAATAACACACACCTCATCAAACTATGGGATTTGATTATGCCTGAAGTCATTATCTTAACCACGAGGAGGATGATGACAAAGGTGGGGTTTCTGATTAGATGAAATCATAGCAAGGTAGCTATACTAGAAGGATGGCTAGCTCACCTTTTTTGGGAGAGCTAGTTCTCATCAAACGTTTTGGTTCGACATCACTTTATATCCAAAAAGAGACGAGCTACGTCCAAGTTCAATTAAGAAATGCAACTTCTCTTTTATTATATGGATGATGAAGTGAGACGAACTTATAACTTTATTATTTTAAGTTAGAGCAAGTTGGTAAAATCCCCTTTTTTATGTCTACATGCCCCTTTCACATGGTGATATAGGGGCAAAGAAGGGAAAAAGAGAGTCGTGGACAGTGACGAACCGAAACGCAGATGAAGAAAAATCTGCACATAAAACATTCCATAAAGGAAAGGGGGGGGGGAATTAACCAGTTACTAGGGAGAGACTGAGAATTATGGTTACGTGCTATCCAATCTGCAGCTGCATTTGCTTGGCGTGGACAGTGACGAACCGAAACGGTATTGCTTTGGTTTAACATATCCCTACATAAACGCACTGCTTCTTTTAAATTCCAAGAACTTTCGGCCCGGCCCACCACCATGTCCACCACCTCTGAACAGTCACTTTCAATAATCCACTTTCCTGTTCGGCTTCCAAACCCTCTCACGTGCGACAACTGAAGCTCCCGAATGAACTGAAGCCCGTGTAAAAGCGACTGCATTTCCCCTTCATTCGCCGAAGAAACCCTAGCCTTTGCTGCGAAGCCCTCCAGCACCCTTCCAGTCGAATCGCGAAGGATTCCAGCCACTGAGCACAAAAATTGACCAGGATTCCATGCCGCGTCGACATTAAGTTTCAGATCCTGCCCGTCCGGAGGCCACCACCGTGCAGGTTTGTCTGGTTTGCGAGTGTTTCTGTTGTTGCTGGGTTTACCTCTGCTGAATGAACTCTGTTGTTCCTGAGCAGACCTCGGTAGATCTAGTTATTTCGCGCCTTCCAAATGTTCCACAGTATCATTCCAATGAGCTCGCGATCAGGTGAGGTTGTTTCTTTACTGAAAGCTGAGATAAGCCACTGGTCTGTGCGATTAATACTCCTGTTTGGTCTGATCTTGTCGAAAATTTGTGCTCCCCAAACCTTCTGTGTCCATTTACATAGCAAAAACAGATGCTCTGTTGTCTCAATACTTGATCGGCAGAACGGGCATAGTGGGTCTGAGGTTATTGTTCGTTTATGCAGGTTTTCCTTTGTCGGTAAGGCGTTTTGACAAAAACTCCAGAGAAAGCTTCGAACTTTGGGTGGCACTTCGAGATTCCAAATTTGAGTCCATAAGGTACGTGGTGGTTGAAATGAGCAGGAGGGTCGGTTCTGATCTGCTCTGCTTTCCGTTTCCCGTGCTCTGTTATATCCACTTTTAACAGAATATTGCCTAGAGCTGTTGCCTGTCCATATAAGTTCATCTGGTTGTGGTTGTTGGCTTAGGGGAATTGCTAAAATTTCATTTGCAATGGTATCATCAAAGAGTTGATGGATTTCCTGTTCTTTCCAACCTCTATATTCTGCATTTATCAATTCAGCTACTGTCGTAGGTTCGTTCTGGTTTGCTTGACCCCCAATGACACCTTGTGATAGCCATCTGTCTTCTCTGATGCGAATAGAATGTCCATCCCCTACTGACCATTGGATATTGTTTTTGATTGTATCTCTGCCGAGCAATAAGCTGTGCCAACCCCACAAGGGTCGATGACCCTTAGATGCAGTCCAGACTTCACCATTGGGGTAATAAATACCTTTCAGCACTCTACACCATAGGGCCGAAGGAGAATTAGCTAATCTCCAGATTTGCTTGCCAAGCATAGCTCTATTAAAGGTAAGCAGATCTTTGAAACCAAGTCCGCCAGTGTCTTTACGAGTTTTCAAAGTTTCCCAACTTTTCCAGTGCATTCCTCTTTTTGCTTCACCAGTTTGCCACCAAAATGACGCAATTCGTTTTTCTATGGCTCTGCAGATAGATACGGGCAGCTTGAAAATGGACATTGCGTAAGTAGGTAAGGATTGCACAACACTTTTTATTAGCACTTCCTTTCCTGCCTTCGTGAGTAAGATTTCTTTCCATCCTGCTAACTTTGAATTAACTTTGGACAGGATCCATGCAAACATCTCCTTCTTGGATTGACCCCACTCTGTAGGTATACCTAAGTATTTTCCTGTTTTCTGTAGCACAGGAACTCTCAATTCTGTAGCTAAGTTGTGCTTTAATGTTTCTGGACATTTACCACTAAAGTAAACCCCTGATTTATTTAAATTGATGGCCTGTCCCGTAGCATAACAATACTGGTTAAGAATTTGGGCTAGATTCTGGCATTCTGTAATGGTTCCATCCAGAAAAAAGATAGTATCGTCGGCAAACATCAGATGTGATAGCTTAGGGCAGAATCTGTTTAATAGTATCCCTCTGATAGTATCCTCATCTACTGCTTTTTTCATCAGCCACGTTAAAACATTGGACATCAAAATGAAGAGATAGGGTGAAAGTGGATCACCTTGTCGGATTCCTCTGGAAGGATGGAAAAAAGAGGTAGGTTCGCCATTTATTTTCACAGTGAATGATACTGTGGTGATGCATTGCATAATTAGAGAAACCCATTTAGCATTAAAACCCATATGCAGCATACTATCTCAAACAAAATCCCATTCGATTCTGTCATATGCTTTTTGCATATCTAACTTCAAGATGGCCTGATATTTTTTCTTCTTTTTTGTGATGCGTAGTTGATGCAGTACTTCCTGTACGATGAAGATATTATCCTGAATTTGCCTCCCCGGGACAAAGGCACTCTGCTCTGGTTCAATGATAAGTGGCAGCCACTTCTTTAGTCTGTTTGCTAAGATTTTTTAGATGACTTTATAGCTGAAGTTACACAGACTAATTGGTCTGTATTGGCTGATTTTTTCAGGATTTTGAACTTTGGGAATCAACACTATATGGGTCTGATTGAGCCTGGGATCAAGAACTCCCTTTTGGAAAAAGTCCTGAACTAGTTGCTGCAGGTCTGTTTTTACAGTTTCCCATGAGTTTTGGTAAAAGATGCCATTATCAAAATTTTCCCCCATGGATCAACACTTCGGAAGATCACTCGGAGGTGGTAGAAGCGACTCGTTCGGGCCTTTCCCATTGTCCACCAAGAAGGCCATCTTGAGTCCCCAGGTTGTGTGAATTTCCAGATGACAATGCATGAACCAAACGCCTGCAAAAAGTTTCACCAGCAGAGTCATGAAAAACTTGCAGAGTGGTTAAATTTTTGGTATAGAGTAAACGAGAATAGTCGATAAACTAGAATTGTACCGGGATTATCAGCTCTGAATCTGATTGCAACCCATCCCCCAGATGGTACTCCTATTGTGTTCCTCTCAACAGGATCAACAAGGTTGAAGTTCTTCTGATCCACTTTCGGATTATAATTTCCTATTCCCTTCCCAATGGCGAAGAAATTGAACCCGTGAAGATGAATTGGGTGGTTCTCTGGGGCGATAATCCCGGTGTCTTGCAACACGAGCTGGACCGTCGAGTTATAACGCAACCGGTACACCTTTGTCCCGCTTGTGGTCCGCAAATTTGATGGCGGTGACCCCGTGTAGTTGAAAATGGTTGGCGGGTTACCGGGGAAATCGCTCGTGAAGACGCCGCTTATGTTGAAGAAATGTGCTTGGAGAATGGCTGTCGTCGGCATCACGAATGTCACGTTGTTCATGTTTGCCACGACTCTGCTTCCGTTGCCAGCTTTGCACGAAGGGCAAGGGTTGATTCCTAGTCCAACTGTGAAAAGGAGGCTGTGATCGACGGTAAGCGGGACTTTGGCAGGGTACCTCTTCGAGTTGAGGCTCCGGAGCGAGTTAATGAAATTGTTGGCCACAGCGGTCGCATTTTGTGGGGGAGTCTGGTGAGGGTCGTGGAGGTCGCAGCGAGCGTGCCAGAGTAGTGTAATGTGGCGGTCGCGGTCATATTGTCGATGGCGATCGGGGAGTCCATAAAAGGGGAGGCGGCGACCATGTACTTGCCAGAGCTCTGGTCGGTGGAGATGAGGTCATTGGTGGTTTGGCCAGGTGCAATCACGATCGTGTCGGTCTTGAAAGGCTTGACGTAGGTGGCGTCGACCTCCACGATGGTCAGCTGGTGCCCGGCAATCTTGAAGAAAAGCTCCTCATTGAGCGCAGTATTGATGATTCGGAGCATGTACTTCTTGCCACTCTCAACAGGCAATGTAAATCCACCTAACATGAGAGAAAATGAAGGTCAACATCAACTCAGTGAAACATTAAACTAAACTGCTTCATCAAGATTCAGATGTTGTTTTCATGGCAATGTCTGTCGATGGATTGTTACCCTGGGAAGGGCAATTGGAACTTGGCCCTGGATGGCCATTGATCGTGTGAGCATCGGAGACATTTGGCGCTAATCCGGACTTGATGGCTTGATTGATCACAGCTTCTGTATCAGATTTCCACCATTCGCCTGATTCACAAACCCCAAAATGGTTCAGAGCTTCTACTAGTATATGCTGTCAACCAAGCAATGATTGATCTTTCATTTTGGAAGTGAAGTAGATTGGAAGCGAAATCGAGCATACCCAATACGACAACAATTTCCTTGTTGGGTTTAGGGAAAGGGTATGGCACACCACGCTTGGGCAAGATGACAATGGCTCCGTGCAGGGTTGCCCTGAGCCAGAGTATGTGTGCATGCCACAGGAGGGTGCCCCGTTGGCCCGTGATGGTGAAATTGTACACATAGCTTTGGTCCGGCTGGATCGGGCATTGGGTAATGTATGCCGGCCCGTCGGCCCACCCCGTCCTCAACTGCCGGATACCATGCCTGACCGCATATACACCATAATTAATATGCAATCTCTTGAAGATAACAATTGAATTTAATGCTCGGTTGAGCTTACCAATGGATGGTGACATTGTATTTGACTTGGTTAGAGACCCTCACGAGCACGGTGTCATCTTCCCTAGCGTAGAGAGTGGGTCCCGGGAACATCCCGTTCACGGTCACGATGGGCTTGCTCGAACACAGTCTCGTGGTATTCTTCATTACCACCTGCCAATTAGCGGAATAAATACACATCGCTGCACGGGCTACCGTCCAAACAAGGAAGTTTTACAGAGGAATACTTTATTCCATAATGTTATTACTTACATTGAATGTGTAGTTACGGACTCTGCCCTCAACCACGGCCGGAGTGATGCACGCAACGAGAACTAGGATTTGAAGCCAAGAGTCCATCTCTTGCAGTACAAACTCTTTAGCTTAATTCGAAGCAGGCTTTGTTCTGGTGATCATCTAATGCAAAGTTCCTCAATTAAATAGGGGTGGAGAATCGACACAAAATTGCTGTTCCGTCGTTTTCTTCATCGTTAGGTTGATATGAAGGGGATTCTTACAAATCAAGACTCATTAGGAAAGCAATTCGGATCAGTTTCATGCGATTCAAAATCTATGGGGTTCAAAAGATTATTTATTTATCAAGGTCTCGCATTAGCTAAAATGACCCTCACAAATTGCATATACTGATTTATTAATAATTCATCGGATCGAAATCATGGCGTCGTCGTTTACTAGAATGGAAAGATTCGCAAGATCCAGTCCTAGTATGTATTGAACAAACAAATTGTTGGAATTTCTGAAGCTATAAGATCTCGAATAGCGGCATGTATAACCAGAAAAATCTTTACTTTTTGGTGTCATAAATGTCTCAATTATCTATCGAGTTTTCTTCTTTTTTTAATTATTCACAAAGGACTAATAAGGTACATTCCGTTAGAATGATTTGCTTAAATATCATTTTCAACGTACCATTCAAACCTCATCGAGAAGCTTTAGTTGGTTCCAACTTGAAGTAAGTTCAGATTTTATTTTTTGCTTTAGCAAAACTCATAACCAACTTGATTGTGAGATTTCGGCCAATTGAACAATTTCTTGGCAAGCGTTTGACCTTTTTGTTTCTCTCATATGTTACGCATGCTTGAAGTAGGTTCATGATACGTCCTCTACTAAGATTCTTGTTCCGTATGCTTGTCGTGCTATGTTTCATGTCACCTTTTCATAGCGTGTTGGGGGCTCTACTGCATATGCTGCCATCCGCTCGAGGTTAGAATAAATTCAGTGCGCATTTGAGTTTACATTGAGCTCTAATTTCCTGTTTCAGTCTTGATTATCTTTTAAAGTTCGGATTTGGTGTCGATTAACTTTTAACATCATACCAACCTGGGATTGATCCAATGGTCGAGGCTGTCTAGTTCTTTCGGTTCAAGAATCAGTGGTTGTGTGTATGATTTCTAATTTAGGGGACTCAAATTATGTTGGAAAATTGTTGAAAATACATTGAAAAAGATTAGAAAATAAATGAATTGCCTGAAGCGTACAAGCACTGTCCTTAAGGATAATTCCACCCATTGGATTATCAAACTTAGTGCATACGACTCTAGCAGCTATCATTCTAAGATACAATAGACTTTTTTTTTAGTCAACACTGAATATTAGAAGGAAATAAAAATACCGTTATGTTCATAACCCAACAATAAAATGAAAGACATGGAAAGAGAAATAAGAATATTGTTGTTTTGATATATCAAAATGACTTTCCAATTGTGTTTAGAGTAATAATTTATAGGTAAAAAATAGAGAGAGACGTTAAGAAATAGTGATAGATAAATTAGTAATTATTGAAGAAGATGATCCTTGTGTAGGCATTATCAAATAAATCCAACGTTATAAAACCACTAAAAAGCCATTAGAAAGCCATTATATGGCCATTGTAAAATCATAACAAAAATGAAAACTTTTATAGTAGTCATAATTTCTAACAAATATCTTCAAACTACTAAAATATCTAACAATTAAGTGAGGGACCGCAGTAGTGAGTTATAGTATTAATTTTACTTCACATAATAGGACGCACATAACCTGATGCTTATTAACCTTACACGCACATGCTCGTTTCACTCGATATAAACACAATCTCTCTCTCCTTCTCTCCCCCTCCCTCCCTCCCTCCCTCTCTCTCTCTCTCTCTGCTTTTATTTGTCTGCCTATGTCCTTTCCGCGCTTGTGTTCATGACTTTGATGGACGAGACACAAAAGCAACACCATGTTTTAATGGTTGCATTCGCATCTCAAGAACACATGAACCCCATGCTCAGGCCGGGATGAAGCTAGTCTCCAAGGGCATTATCGTCAAACGCGCCACCGCATGCTAAAGTACTCCTTGGCCACTGTGTATTCCGCCTCTGGGATCGAGCTTCTCTACTTCTTGGAGAGCCTAGCTTTGACTTCGACCGTAGGACCCTCCTCGACTGTTACATGAGTCCTTGGCCAAGTTTGGGCTCACTACTCTCTCCAATTTGATCAAACAATCTTACAAGAACCTGGAAGTGCCAACCTTTTGTGCAACATCATGAAACCTTTTGTTCAATGGTTTGTCAACATGGCGGCGGAGGATGAAGTTTCATGTGCCTTACTATCGATCAAACCCTATATGTTCTATGCCATATATTACCGTTTTCATAACAAGCTCAACCCTTTCCAAACTTGACTTGCGCTGAAATGAGCTTAGAAATACCAGGCTTGCCATTATTTGGATGTGGTTCATAATTCCTATCGATAGGATAATACATAGGTCTCAAATGTTATTGGTAGCTTCGGCTTGGGCTCATGAATAACTACTATACATACATACATACATACATACATATATATATATATATATATATATATATATATATATATATTTATATATTATTCTCTTTCTCTTGTTGTTGAATGATGTCATAGAGAGATGCGACATGCTAATTATAGTAAAATCCCCAATTGGATGTACCCCTAGTTTTGGGGTGAATTGGGATAAATTTTATGTTTCAAATTCTTTTTATTATTTTTATTCTCTATGTTCTTTGTGATTGCGTGGTGAATCCTAACAAACACTGCTAGACATGCAAGATCTTCCATCTTTTGTGCTTACAAACAACCCTTCTGCTAGCATTGAAAAGCTATATTGTATGAGACCTTTTTGGCCCTAAGCATGAAGAAGTTCAAGGGGGTATTGGCAAGTTCATTCTATGAGCATGATAGAGATGTTATAGACTCCATGTTTGAGCTATGTCTAATCCAATCAGTTGGTCCACTGATTCCTTCGTTATTGCTTGGTCAAGACCAAAGAGATGATGTTGGTATTGAGATATGGAGATCCAACGAGAGGTGCATTGAGTGGTTGGATCAACAAAGACACTCTACGGTGATTTACGTCTCGTTTAGTAGCATTCATGTCCTTCCGGTTGAGCTGTAGGCAAAAACTTATTAAATTAAAACATATAGAAATTTATTGCATAAACTCATTGAATAAACCACTGGAGGATTGTGCTAGTGGCATCCTTCTTACATGAAAAAGAGAAAGTGAGGAGTTCAATTGCTTACATTCTCAAGGGGAGTTGGGGGGTGAAGATGTTTAGTTTCAGATTTGAGATTCGACTTCAATGCTTTGTAAAGAGATATAGCAAAAGTTTGAGAGTGAGTTGAAAATTAGAGTGAGACAGACAAAAACAAAACTCATTGAATAATAATAGGTAGTCAAAGACCCTTTAAAAAAGGGAAAAATATAACAAAAGTCTTAAATATATTGTTGGTATCAATTTAGTCATAGACCTTTTGTATTTATGCCAATGTAGTCCATCTAGCCAATTTTGGTAATACGCTGACATAGATGCCAGCCGTCTTACATGGCATGATCGATGCTGACATAGATAAATTTTACAAATTTGAAATATTTTTTCATCTTTTATCATTCGCTGAAGTAGAAAGCAATCGTCCTATGTGGCACAATTGGTGATGAAGTGGGTAATTTTTCATAATTTTTTCAAGTTATTTATTTATTTATCTTCTTCTTTCCTTTTTCCTTCTTTTTTCTCACCTAAGGCCGGCAAGGGTCACACAACCTCACCAAGATTTGGGCAAGGCCATCATGACCGTTAGCGAGGGCTCGGCAAGCCTTGCTAACCATAGTTGAAAGAACAAAGATAAGGAAAAGAGAAGAAAAAAGGAAAAAAATATGAAAAAATAAAATAAATAAATAATTTAAAAATATTAAAATATTATTAAAAATTGTTTACATTAGTGTCGATTATGCCACGTAGAATGGCTAGCGTCCATGTCAGCAAGTCAAAATTGATCGGGTGGACTCAAGTGGTGAAATGTAAAAATATCTAGGACTCAATTGGCAAAATTAAAGAGTTTATGACTAAATTGATAAAAGTAAAATAAATTTAGATTTTTCAAACAAATTTTCCCATTTAGAATAAGATAAGGTATGGCCTCAAATCAAAGCTTCATTTTATCTAGATCTCAAACTAAGTATGAGAAAATACTCTTTGTCAAGTAATTGGACACATTCGACCTAAAAAAAAGGTAATTGGACACAAAATGGACCACGCACAACATATATATATATAACATAGTCTAAAGCACTCATTAATCAGCATTGCATGCACTATGTCACTGTTATTTTTCATTAAAAGAGGTAGTGGTACTTACTATATATGTTATGGGCCTTGGAAAAGTCAACTCATATTTTTTGTTGCAATTTGGATGTCAAGTCAAATAGGGCTGTTAAATGGATGGGTCAGATCGAATTTGGGTTAGGGCAAAAATGGTTTGACAGAAATTAATCCATTTATATGCAATACAAATCTAGTGACCAATAGTCGAGTGAAATCATTGACATTAAGGTGTACCACAATGAAAAATTGTTGTAAGAACTACACCAGAATTTCATGAAAAGGTTTAGGTCTAAATTAGCAAAATTGAAAAAATGAGAACTGGATTGGCATCCATACAATTGGTTTAAGATTGATTGGATGATTTCCCCAATCTTAGGTGTGATCTCCACATTTCATGTGCTCATCACAAACGATATAAATTGGTCTGAGTTTATTTCTAGTTATTGGTCTACTACTTATAGCTTTGATGGTATCAATTATATAACAAGATGGGACAAGTCAAATGCACTCGCATGGCCTTGATATATTTTTTTTTTTTATACTTAGTAGTATAGGGAATCAAACTTTATGCCATTGCCCAATTTAATGCACCTAAATGTACATTGATAGGGTTTCTTTTTTTATGAAGAAACTATTAAGAGCATGATGTGTGGCATCCTAAAATTTCATGGCAACCTCTAGATGCTATCTGACCTATGAAAAGGTGATGAAAGTGTTATTGATTTATATTATGGCCTTTAGACCAAAGAATTGTAATAGATTAAGGCCGAGTACTTTAATGGAAATATATCTTATGTTCATGGGTGATCGAGATTGTGCCATGGGAAAATTTTGTTCTTGACCATGCTTTTATGGGTTTGATTTTTATGGATTAATGTTACAAAGTCTTTTGGCCCTATTAATTTACAATTAGGTATTTTGTATAAGTGGGGATTTAGGGTGGATTATTAAAGGAAGGAGTTGGCTGATTTCTTAAGGCCCAAACCAGCCCACAGTCTCACCTTTCGACTGGCCCAAGACCGCCCCAAACCAGCCCCCAATCACCCACTATTCGGCCGACCAAGCCCAGCCCAAGGAGCCCATGGAGTGGTTGACCGAAAGAGGGAGAGGCCCAGCCCATTTGGCCCATCAACCTGCATGGGAAAAATGCCAAGTGGCGAGAAGGACTTACCAAGTGGCGCTGGCATGCAAAGCTAATGATGGTTAATCATTGAAAGGAAGAAAGTTAGAGGGAAGAAAGGCGGTTTGAGAGAGGTTTATCGACCGAGAAGGAGAGAGAGAGTGTTAGTGAGAGAGAATTGGAGAGAAAGGGAGAGTGAACCGAAAGAGAGAAAGTGGGCGTGCGAGAGAGAAAGAGAGGAGGAGACCGGCCGCCGTGCACCCGCCTAGTCCCGTCGTCGAGCCCGCCTTGCCCCGCCGTGTGCTTGCTGTGATTTTTCTTGGATTAGAGGCAAGTAGACTCCATTGATCTACCCTTTGCTTGCTGTGATGTGTGTGTGGTGGATGGTAAACTTCGGATGTGGTAGAGGTGAGGAATTTTCGAAGCTTTGGGGAGAAGTGTCTTAGCCTAGCATACTGTTTTCTAGAAAGGCAGTCCGACCCCTTGCTGTTCCGTGAACTTTAGGTGGGTATCTAATCGACATATCACTGCATGCTCTAGATGAAAGTTGTATAGGACATATTGAGGAATAACATATTAAAATTTGAGATAAAATGGACAAATATTGGTTAGTGAAATGATTTTTCTTTGAAGAAACAAAATCTGGAAACTGTTGTGCTGACCTTTAGTGATTTCGTGAACTGTAAAGTAACTTTTTAGTTGGAATCTCACTTTGACCTCTTGATAAAAGTTGTATAGGACTTATTGAAGTTTAACATATCAAAATTTTAGAGGAAATTAACTAGTATAGGTCGATGAAACCATTTTTCTTTGAAGAAATTGGATCTGGAAAATGTTATGATGACCTAGTGTGATTCTGTGAGTTTTATAAAATTATTCAGTTGAAATTTGATCTTGTGTACTTGATGAAAGTTGTATATGACATTCTAAGGAATAACATACTGAAAATTGAGAATAAACGGACATGTGTAGGTCGGTGAAACGAATTTTCTTTGAAAGGAGTTAATCTGGAAAAACAGTACCGAGAATAGGGAGAATTAAATCGACTATATATATTAATATAGAACGAATTTGATTTCGATTTATTCATGAAAATTTTATCTCTAGGTGTTGTATATAACATATCAAAATTTCAGAATTTTTGGAGCTGGTGTAGGGTTTATACTGAATTTGCGAATGAAACTGTGCAAGGGCAATGTTCTGAAATTTTAAATGCTGTGATACATGGACCGTACCGATTTTTATGAAGTTCATTTGATATGGTGTTCTTCATTAAATATCTTCCTCTAGGTCTCGTCTTTAACGTGTGAAATTTACAGAATTTATTAAGATCGTTTACTAATTTTCCTAGAGTTTTAACTAATGGAGTGCATTCTGTTTTATCCGAAAATTACTGTATTTTCAAAAATAAATGAATCGCTCTATGTGATATAATGTCTTGAGTGGTTGCTTTTGCTGCACATGTGGTGAAATTTAGCATGTCATATAATACCAAAAAGCTTATTTAGATCTTTGACATTATTGCATCAAATGCCATGTTGAAAGTGAAACATACATGTGAATATAAATTATGATAATGATGATACCGTCGGACCCTTGAGTCGACGATATCCTTAGGAGTTTCGAGATGCCTGGAGGTGTGTGCTAGATGTCCTCGGGAGTTTCAAGATGCTCGGAGGTGTGTGCCGGAGGCTCCTTGCGATGCCAGGTTGGGTGCGAGTGATAAATGAGGTATGCAAACATTGATCTCTGGGAAGAAAAATGAAATGAGATCCTCTTTGAAAATTGAAAAATTGAATCATGTGCATGGGAGTGTGCATATGGCATGATGCATGATCTGCTTATGAAAGTAAATTGATACTATATGATATTGAGAATGCGATCATGAAGGCTTGAATGGATCTCATGGGGATGTACCCAAGATTATGTATGTGCATATGGCATGGTGATGTATGCATGACTGCATGGTAATGTATGCTCGATAGCATGGATGATATGTACTTTACTCATGACATCTTGATTGTTTTGCTTGCTGCACTGTGTAGTTTGATGGATCTATACTACTGAGTGGTTTGATGGATCTTTACTGCTGAGTGGTTGTACTCACCCCTTTGGAGATTAACATTTCAGATTAAAAGATGTCTCTGCCACCGGCCGCGCGTGGTACTTTCTATGGCTTACCGTATGATGTTGAGGTTGAGTGCGCGGAGCATCTTTGTGTTAGTGTTCTTAGTCTAGTGTTTGTCCGAGTTCGTGTGTTGGCTATGTATGATGTGGGCCTGGCTGGGGGCCCTATAGTCCAAGAGTTTCTGTCCATTTATGGTTGACGCAATAGGGTGATGCTAGGGATGCCGCCGCCCGATGCATTGGATTGGGTGTGATGGCACATATGACTAGTAGAAACTGACACTTTTTGGATAGCCGACACTTGTTGATGGATGGGTGTACATGTATGATGTGGGGTCGAGTTTCTTTTGAGATATAGCCAAGCATAGTTAAAAGTCTTGGCCTTTTCTGTACCGACCCGAGATGTTTATTTGATGTGTAGTTGGTGTGCATTGCATTATTGTTATTGGAGTAAAGGATAGTGAAACTCGATTATGCTTCCGTTGTTGAACTGCGCTGGGACCTTTTCAAAAAAATAATAATATTTAATTGGTTAACCCCACGAAGTATGGATCCACTATAATTAAAAGGGTATTAGATTGGTATGTAATAGGATAAGTGATTGGTACCTGTGGCGACCCTAACGGATCGGGAGGGGGTGCCACATGATGTAAGAAAATCATTAATCCAAAATAAAGCCGTTTACTTCAAGAACTGGATGATAAAATATGGCTCGAGTTTTGACCAATGAACAAAATTCGACTCAAGATAAATGAAATATATGTGGACACCCACGGTGGTGTACCATGGAAATTATATATCCTATTTGGTATGGTCCAAGTTGGAGGTTTCCCATATTAATGGTTAAGGAAAATTGAAAAAGAAAATAAAAGAAGTGTAGAGATATGACAAAGGACTTTTATTGACTATAATATATATTTATAATATCAGTCAAGGAATGTTTTTCTCAAGAAGTCAAGGATATGGCTATTTTCTTTGTGAGTGCTGTGGTTTCTCAATTTGGGAGTAACATATATAGGCACTTGGCACTTGGCAGTGAGGTTACTTCATTTAATTACATCAAGAATTCATGTTTTGAAGCTCATTAAATTCTTGTCGTAAGAATTTATGTATAAATTTGTGAGATTGAGAGATCCTTTTTTTTTAAAATTGTGGGGCTAAACACTATGCGAGTTATTAGATGTAATTAAGGTTAGAAAACACAAATAGTATTTGAGTAATTCGAGTGTGGTTGTATTATTCATTACATTACTTAGTCTATAGTAGAACTCAATACTACTCTCCATGCAGATGTAGGTCACCCATCAAACCACGTAAATCTAGTGTTTAATTTTATTTTCTTGTTTTTTCTATAATATTATTCGATCGCTTGCTTATGCAACAATGAGTATCGGAGCTAAGTTTGGTTGAGTTGAAATGAATTGATGGTGACAAAAGAAGGAAAAGTGAAAATTGACAAATTTAATCGAAATAATTTTGGTTTCTGAAAGATGCATATTAATGATTATTTGTATTTAAGAAATTTGCACTTACTCTTATTTGGAGAGAAATGAGTCAATGAAGTAAGATGAATGGGAATTGCTAGATAGACAAGCATTGTGTGTTATTTGGCTCACGTTGGCTTGTAACATCGCATTTAATAGTCTAAATGATAAGACCATTGTGGAACTGACAGAAGCCTTATCAAAAATATATGAGAAGTCTTCAGTGATCAATAAAGTCTACTTGATGGGACATCAATTTAACTTGAAAATAAGTGAATGTGCGTCAGTTGTTGATTATATCAATAAATTAAATGTGATTGTTAGTCAATTAAGTTAAGTTGAAATTGACTTTGATGATAAAGTACATGCTTTGATTCTATTATCCCCATTGTCTTATAGTTGGAATACTATTACTACTATTAGTAATTTATATGGATCAACGAGCTTGACATTTGATGAGGTTCGAGATTTGATTCCGAGTGAGAACATCCGTTGAGGAGTATCAGTCCGTGTTTACTACTTTAGTAGGTAAAATAAAGGAAGAACTAATACACGTTTTAGCAAGAATGGTGTAAATTCAAATAGACATAGCCAATCTAGGACCGATGGTGCTGTGTTGAAGTTGTGACAAGAGGGGATATTTTAAAAGGGATTACCTTAAACTGAAGAATTCAAAGAGTTAGGAAATTAGAGTTGAGTTTACAAATGATGTTACTATAATAGCTTATAGTGATTCATAGAATATTAATCATGTATTGTCTCTTACTGCTAATTCGTCATTTGATGAAAGGATTATGGATTGTGATCACTCGTTACACGCTACACCAAATAGGAATCGGTTTACTACCTATCAATGCACATATAGTAGCAGTATAATCGGATAACAACGTTGAATGCAATATTGTAAATGTTGGCAATGTTAGAATCATAATGAATAATGATATTATAAGGACATTGACTGGAGTGAGGCCTGTTCTAGAGTTGAAGAAGAACTTGATTTCCTTGAGTGCCCTAAACTCAATTGCGTGTCAATATATTTCAGAATGTGAAATTCTAAAAGTTGTTTGAGGTGCATTGGTGATAATGAAAGACATGAAGAATAGTGGTTTACATGAGTTTTAAGATGAGACGGAGATAGGTTTTTTTGCGGAAACGTTAGATGCATCTGATCAAGAGTTTAAATTATGACATATGCTTTTAGGGTAGAGGTGAGCGATTCCAGGTGGTTCTAAGTGGAACCTAAAACTTGGTACTTGCCTATCATAACAAGATCCCTAATTTTTGCAACTTGGGACCTACTTTGAATGTCTAAGAACCTAAAATCTACCCTATAATAGGTTTTAGGGCCTACCCAGGTTCCACTTGTATTCTTAATTGAATGGTTGTAGTGAATTATCACCTTTAATGACTACCATTTGCAATAATCCGCTTATCACAACCCATATGTAAAGACACGAAGATTATGAAATATTAACAAAATAAAATTCTCAATCATGAATATAACTACAAATGGAAGTTCAAATTAGTATTTTTAGATTATACTCATCATTGAACACTTGAAATGTCCTAGACTCACGTGAAGACATAGAATAAGAAAAACAACAAAGACTTGTTTTGGTTTCCAGTTTCACCTAGAACTTGAAACCTACTCATGGAAATAGTTTCGAGAACTTATAACTTACCCTACATATCTTAGGACTTGGGATTAGTGGTATTACCAAAAAACTATGCTCACCCCTAGTTTACGGCACATTAGCGAGAGAAGCCTGGAAATTTTAAGTGAAAGAAATTTATTATATGGTTATATTACTAATAAACTGAATGTATGCAGGTGTTGTGATTGAGATCAACGAGAAAATGTGCAATTTAGTACGGGTGTTAGAAAAACCATGGAGATTGCAGAGTCGACTCATTTGGATGTTTGCAAGTTGTAGCGAATTTCTTCAAGAAAGAGTGCCAAATATATGTTAACAATTGTGGATGAATACTCAAGGATGATCTAGGTGTTTTACTAAGGCACAAGTTTATGATGTTAGGATTGGAGAGTTGAGAGTTTTGATTGAAAATGAGCATGGTAATATGATTGAGCATATGCAAATTGATAGTAAGTAGCTATGAAGTACGAACAAGTCGCCGAAGCTTCTGTGTCGTGTCCGACATGTGTTGGAGCGTGTCGGACACCTCGACACGCTCGGACACGTGTTGACCGTGTGTCGAATTTTTCGACACGTGGTCAACTTTTCTCGACACACTCCGACGCGCGTGTCCAAGGGAGAGGATCGTTGAAGAAGACGATGGAGGGTGGAGGTGAGGCTGGGGAGTGGAGGCAATGCCGTGATGGTGAGGGAGGGCCAGAGGAAGAGTAGGCGATCCAGAGGTCCACGATTGCAATGCTACGATGGAGGGCCGACGGCGAGGCTTCAAAAATGTTCAAGTTTCATTGATCTACTCAGATATCTTCTGGTACTCCTTGTTCACTTCATCCGCAACTGATCGAGGTCAGGCTCTTGCACACCGGAGACGGAGTCGGGTCGGAGGTATTGTCGCCGTTGATTATGCAAACCCCCTTCTCCCTAACGTGAGAGCGTGCGAAGGGAGAAGAAGACAGCTTGGGGGGGTTGATTGATGGGGGCGGGGGAGCAGGTGGTGGCGTGGGTTGGGGATGATTGATGGGGGCGGGGAAATTGATGGTGGTGTCGTGGGGAGGTGGGGGAGGGGAGAGAGAGAGTAGGGAAGAAATTGAAAGGGGGGAGAAAATATTGGAGAAAATATTTGGTGCCCGGATTTTGGGCATGGAGGATTGGAGAGAGAGAAATGGGGGAGGGCAAATGATTATTGGGGATGGGCATATAGAGGGGGAAAGTACAGCCCAAGTGCCAAAACTTGGCACGAGGGGACACTTAAGTGCCAAAAGTTAGGAAAGTGACACTTTTTTTTGAAAAGTGGGACACTTAAGTGCCACCTCCGGCGGACCTTGCCAGAAATCCTACGTGGCAATATTTTATTATTTTTGCTCGCCTAGGTAGCTCGTCGGAGAGCTGACTCAGCTCTAATTCACCCAAAACACGCTCTAATTCACCCAAATCTGCCAAAACGTCGTCGTCACCCAAATTGCCCCAAATCTAAAACCCTAAATCAGCTAGAATCCCTATTGAGGTGCTAGAATCCTAGTCTCGAACCCTAATTTTGATTTGCCCAAAATTCCATTGTCGAATATTGGAAATGGAGAGCAAGACTCGCAGCAACGCCTCAAATTTCTCTCATCGAAGTGAAGGAGAAGGCCGGAGTTTATGTTTTTGTGGATTACCGAGTCCAAGAAGAACATCGTGGACTCGAATGAATCCTGGGAGAAGATTTTATGGTTGCGCCAGATATAAAGAAGGGTCGAAGTGCAAATACTTCAAATGGGTCGATGCGAAATTCTCTCACCGAGCAACAGAGGTGATATTGGATCTACTTGATAAAAGACATCAATCTGCATCTATGTTCATGGACGACTTGGACGATGTTGATTCAATGCAAGCTCAAGCATCTTCGACTAAACTTTTCAAGAATGAAGTTTCAAGGATGAATATTGAATGGAAGTGTTATCAAGCGTTTATTATGGTGTTGTTTTGTTGTCTATTATACTTTATGATGAAATGTAAAGCACTTGAAGATGAGAAAAAGTTTCTCCGACTACCATAGTTAAAAATGAATGGAGAAATGTAATTGTTTTGGATTAAATGTAGGTTTTTTTCTTTTTGAAAGATGAGAAGAAGTTTGTGTTGTTCCACAAGATCATTGTGGCTTTATTGTTGTTTGTGCTGTCATATGTATTGTCAGTTACATCTTGTGTTTGTAATGAGGTTAAGGAAAGGGAATGAGTGAATTAGATGCTACTTGTACTATGTTGTTACTTGTTCTTGAATATAAACCAATAATGATGGATATGTATTGGGTCAATGTGTTGTGAATATAAACATAAACCACCAACAAATATTGGAATTGAATGGAGTTGCCATAAGTTAAATTACCATCACCTTCTCTGTTTTGCTGCAAACCAGCATATACACAAGACAAACACGAGTGATTACCCGAGTGCCATAAGTTGTATTTAGTAATCACTTAAGTGCTAGTCGCGATGAAAAAATGATCATTTAAGTGTCAAGTTATTATTAAAGTGATCACTTAAGTGGCACACGTAGTTAAAAGTGAACACTTAAGTGCCGCATTTTTTTTAAAAGTGAGACACTTAAGTGCCAACTTTTTGTAGGTTTTCTCTAAAAATTGCGCTAGCCACCACTACCGGCTACGCCATCGGCCATCACCACTAGCCACACTAGGCACTCCAGCCACCACCGTGCTGGTGGTGTTGCTGCAAAAGGTAGTGGTGCAAGCTGAGCCTTGCACTAGCTTGCACCAGTACACCTGGTGTAAGATGTACACACTGCACACTTGCACAAGGTGCAGCATAAGCCCCCTACCCCCACCACAAACCCACAACCACCAGGCATCACCAGTTACCACCACCAGCTACACCAGCACCCCAACCACCACATTAGCACCCGGCCACCACCCAACAACCACACCAGCACTTCGACTACCACCACAGGCCCAACACCAAGCATCAAACAACAGCAAGTAAAAACAACACTCTAGCATCACCATCCACCACCACCAGCCACACCAGCACTCCAGCTACCACCACAGACCCAACACCAACAGCAACAAGTAAAAGTAGAATCCATATCTTACAAAAAGCAAAAGAATTTGACAAGCAGCAAGATCATTCCATTGATATTGAAATTAAGTCTCAAAAAATTAATGACAAACTAAAAGAAAAAAAAAAGATAACCATCCATAGCAAGTTAGGAATGACAAACATTCCATTGATAACTCGTATATCAAAACTAACTCCTAAACTCCACAAATCCTATCACATCCCATCTCATTAATCAATATGCACAACACCCCCTCTTCGTGCTCCTTTTGATGGGATTTTCACTTTATTCATAATCCTCGCACTCTTTCTAACTGGATGTGCAACTTCTTCTTCGACATTCTTAGTATCCACTGACTTAGATTGAGTTGCAAATGTCCCAGGTTGAATTGATTCAGAAAGAGGTGCAGTTGCAACTGTCCCAAGCTGAATTGATTCAAATGGATTTGCAACTGGGTTCTTGCTCTTCTTTCTTGTTGGTGCAACTGATGATTTATTCTTCTTCTTTGTTGGTGCAGCTGTTGATTCTTGAGTTGGACCTTGAGAGATAAGAACCTCTGAACTTCTCCCAGGCTACAAAAAGACAATAAATTGTCAACAAAAGTCTGCAGCATAAATTAAATTAAATGTAGCCAATGAAACTTACATTCAGAATAACTGTTCCAGTACGCTCATCTGTATAAAGGCCATAGCCATATTGTCTTAACCTCTTCCCAAGTGCCCCTCTTGTTTGAATAGGGGCGTTTCTTTCAGAAACTTGTGATTTGTTGGCTCTTTTTCTTGTCTGTGATTTCTTGGGTCCTTCTTTTGACCTTTCAGCTACAGCTGGGGCTTCTTCAACCAATTCTTCAGTTCGGTGTCTTCTAGATGGCCTTTGTGTAGCTGTCCCTTCACGTGGCCTTCTTGTAGTTGTCCTTCTATGTAGCTCTTCAGCTTCAGTGACACCTTCTATTGGCCCTTCTGGTGGTACTTGTGGTGACCCGTGTAGTGATTCTTCTAGTGGCCCCTGTGGTGACTCTTGTGGTGGCTCTTGTGATGGCCCTTTAGTTGGCAATTGAGCTCCAACTTGCATTCTTCGAACCTGAGAAAAAAGCAAAAGATATCATAAATATAACATCGAGCTATATATAATAACGTAAAGAAAGAATAACTAAATACAAATTATTGAATTTACTGGATATTTCTTTCTCTGCTGAAGAGCAATCGACTGAATTAGTTGTTTAGCTACTTGGGCCAATCCTTCAACTGGCCGTCTTCTACTTTGCATTCTTCGAATAGGCCCTTCAGTTTCATGACTTATTGGGGTTCTTTTCCTGACCTGACAAAGACATTACATACAAGGCCAAATAGGATATTATGTACATATTTATGATAAACCACAAAGCAACATAAACATAAATTTTATGACTTACTGGGCTTCTGGTTGTCGACTCACTTAGCCCTTATGTTTGCCTTTCTCCAACTGTCCCTTCACTAGGCCCCTCAATTGACCTCAACTGTTCTTGTTGCTTCCTCAATTGACAACCTTTAATGTTGTGCTCTGCTATGCGACAATAAGAGCACGTCATCTTTGCACCTGTCCTGCTCATTCTTTGCTGACCCGAGACCTCTCCCTCTGCCATTCTTCGTCTTCATTTTGGCCTTCCCATTTTCTTCTTCAGTGGCAAAGGTTGAGGTGCTTCATGATTCGTAGCCTCCCAAAACTTGCTACTTCTAATTGGCTGCAATGAACTGATACAAAGCAAGGTATTTCATTTTTTTGTACCAACCATCAATGTAATCCTCTAGTTGTGGCCCTTCAACTAGATGGTACATATGGCATGTGCACAAGGAATTCCACTTAGTTGACATGCTCTGCATGAACACTTCCTCGTACCTAGATGGACAACATATTTATCAGAACCATTCATTATCTCATATCCGTCATCTCCATTCCAAATGGGATAACAATGCCTACTTGTAGCCAAGTTCTCATCCAATTCCTTGGCAATCCTAGGACTACATTGTCTAGTCCACTTTGCAGTCTCATCTCTTTGTTTGTGCAGCCGAGTCATGACCATAACTCGTATATCTTCAAGCATTGAGATGACTGGTTTGCATCTGGCATCTATTATCTTTGCATTAAATGATTCACATATGTTGTTGTTGATGTGATCGCACTTGAATTCCTCACTGAAGAATGTCCTGCACCAATGCTTCAGTTCTGTTTGAAATAGTGCTGCACAACCTTCCTTTGTCAACTGAAGCAATCCTTCTTTGGCTATCCTAAAGTCAGCCATGTTCGTACTCTTTACTAATTGCTAAAATTGCAACTACAGCTTATCCCCTTTGTAAGTCTTTGCCAAATTCCCGTATATGTGCCGTGCACACATTCGATGTTCAGCATGGGGCAACAACTCGGCTATTGCTGGAACCAATCTCTACAATAATTCAAAGTAAGAAATGTAAGCAAATAACATGTTAATATTACAAAGCAAACAATTGACTAAATTTTTTAAAAAGCAAGCATTACATTTTGAAGGTCGCTCATGAACGCCCACCCTTCCCCGTTTGTTATCTCTAAATCAGCCATTAGATTTTTCAAGAACTATGACCAATTGTCCTTGTTTTCAATCCTTACAACAGCCCAAGCTAATTGGAATATTTGGTTATTCGCATCTCTTCCAATCACTGCCAACAATTCTCCCTTGCACAAGCCCTTCAAAAAACAGCCATTTAATCTTATAATCAGTCTACAACCAACTAAAAATCCCCGTCTGCATGCATCAAAACACACATAGAACTTGTCGAACCTGGTCCCACTATCAAGAAGCGGCCTCTCCACCATCTCTACATACACTCTACTTGAAGGGTTTTGCAGCCTACACACCCAAGCATACTCCAACACCTGCCCATATTCCTTGCCATACTGACCAATAAGTATCTTTATCACCTTTTGCTTTGCTCTTTTGCATTGATTCCTATATATATTGATGCCTACACGCTCCTTCACCAGCATCCTAAAGTCAGTACTTTTCATCTCATCAGCTTGATCAGATCGAAGAAGTGCTTGGACAACCATGCACTTGTTACCCTTTTGTTTTGAAAATTAATGGAACAACTGTGTTCCTCTTGGTAGGCTCTAATCTGGAAAGACCCATTCTTTTTAACAAACGCGCCGTAAATCTTCCATGGACAATTTTGCTGCGAACACTTAGCTCTAACAAAGTTCTTAGTGTTTCTAATGAAGTCATTATTTTTTTGTGCAGCAATGGAATTCTTCAGTATAGCTTCCTTAAATTGTTTTGCATCTTGGAATTTCATACCTACCGACAAAGTAGGAGAGACAATGGATGGATTATAGGAAGGAAACTTACTTTTCCTTCTACGCATAGCTCCTTGATCTTCTTCAATCTCGTCCTGGGAAGTAGCAGTCTCGATGCTTTCTTCATAATCTGTCTCCTGGCCGCTAACACCAGCAGCATTTGCAAGGCCTTCGTCTCTATTTGGAACTTCATTAACTACCTGCAGAGTTGCAAATCTATATGACAAAAAGTCCCTTTGTTTTTTCCTTGACTGTATAAGCTCCTCGTCGTCCTCATCACTAAAGATTAAGAAATTTTCAGCAGCCAACCCTTCATCGTCATCATCACCATCATTGGATTTAGCTACTTCCCAATCGGGATAAGTACACTATCAATGCCAAAAGTTGTTTCGGCGCTCACTTTTTGTATCAAAAATTTCCGTCGGATCACTTAAGTGTCAAAAATTTTGAAAAATGATCATTTAAGTGCCAAGGCCGATGAAATTAGCTGAAAATTCGACGTGGCCTTTTTTTTTATTAATTTTTGAAGCCGATGTGGCTCGTCGAAGAGTTGAGTCAGCATCAAAACACCAAAACGACGCTGTTTGGCATCTTTCCCCTAACTTTGAAACCCTAATTCCCAAATTGAGAGAGAGGGAAGGCTCGTCTTCGTCTTCTTCTTCCTCGAAGACCCACACCAGCAATGGCACCAGCAGTAGCACCGGCAGCGCACCAGCAATGCACCAATAGCAGCAATGCACCAGCGGCACCTTCGACCCATCTTCTTCCTCCTCCTCCTCCTCCTCCTCTGCCCTCGCCTCCGATTTTTCCTGCAACTTATTGCTCGAGCAACAATCTCAATCTCTCCTCGCTCACCTAGTTGAGCAAGTACAATGGTGGCTGAGCAACGGTGGCCGAGCAGCGACGGGCGAACGACAGTGGCCAAGCGGCGGAAACCCTAATTTCAATCCCCATGTGAGCTAAACAGCATCATTTCTGTGAAAGCCATCCATGTCGGATGGCAAAACAACGCCGTTTCTTAAGGAGGACCGAAAACGACATCGTTCAAAGGCCCTATCGATTTTTTTTTTTTAAAAGCCATGTAATCATTTTGGTCGGAATCTTTCGCTAATGGCACCAAAGTGATCGTTTTTCCTCCGATTTGGCACTTAAGTGATCTGACGGAAACTTTTGGCACCAAAGTGAGTGCCGTACACAAGTTTTGGCACTAATAGTGTACTTATCCCCTTCCCAATCTAATTCAGTTCACTCTGGTAAATAGCATCTACGCCTCTCTCCTCCCCGTCTTGTCCATCATGCCCTCCTTCATCCATAATCTCAGTACTAGCTTGAATACCATCTCCTCCTTCTCCTACTTGGGTGCTATCTCTGTCATCATCTTCGTCCTCACTATCAGTATTTTATTCAACATCAACAAATACTTTTGCCTTTTCGCCATGAAGATAATGATATAGGACATCCCTAAAACCATTATCATCTTCTAAAGGTCTCAAACCATCTCTCAAGCATTTCCCAAGAACACAATACAACAACTTTTGTACTTTACAAGGCAAATATGTCACTATATCTCTAACAAATCCAATATAAGATGCTTTCTTTATATCTACAAAGATAGAACCCTCATTCCCCCCCCCCTCATACTCCCACGCATCCTCCCCAATCACAAAATCCCCATCGTAGCAAACAATGATAGCAACAAAGTCCTTATCATGAGCCATTTCTGCAACAAAAGAGGAAAAAAATACAATTAACTTTTGGGACCACATTCACAAAGGACAACAGACAATTGCATGTGGAGGTCCCTACATTCTTTATTAAAGAAAAGATAAGAAAGAGGGAAAAGATGCAGTATTCGGGATGACAGCTACTTTGATTGGAAAAATGCCGTCAGGACAAATCGAGGTCCTCACCCGACAGACAGCTTCTTTGATTATGTCGCATTCCCTTAAAATATGAAGTGGTCCCTAGATAAGCATGGGTTCTCATGACACCAATTTCCACATTGCAATTTAAAAAAAAAAAAATGCCCAAAAGTCCCCACGACAACTACTTCAAACCTTAATAATCACTATCGCACATCACATTTCACATCCGACCCCAACAAATTACTTTCGCACATCACAATTCCACATCCGAGCCCTAAATCACACATCATAGTACCTAGCACCACATCTAAGACTTAATTTTCCCCTCGCCAAGCCCTATGTCGAGCCCTACATTTCAAGGCCGATCCTAAACTGTCAATCCGAACCCCCAATAGGGTTCTAGCACCACATTTGAGCCCTAAATCTCACATCAATACCATCCAAGCCCAAGATTTCCCAGCCGACCCCCAAATTTCAAATTGGAGCCCTAATAAACAAGTCGAAGCCCTAATTTCACCACAAGAGAGAGGAAGAAGAGAACAAACTTGAGCGAGAGACGACGGCAATTGATGACGGCGAGCAACGATGATGCGCGATGACCTGCGAATGGTGAGCTGTGAACAGTGATAGAGAGGATGTCAGATCTGGTGTGAACGCGAGCGACGACCGATTAAACCCTAAATAAGAAAAACGGCGTTGTTTAGCACTAAGGAAAAACGACGTCATTTAGCACTAAGGAAAACGACGTCGTTTAGCTTGGTCAAGGCAGAGTGGATGGGACGATGTCATTTTCATCCTCCATGTGTGCTTAATTTTGAAAAAAAATCGCCATGTCAAATAAGCATATCACTGGAAAATGCCATGTCTGCATTTTGGTTGGATTTTGGTCGGATGGGCACTTAAATGATCCATTTTGCTCCGATTTTGGCACTTAAGTGTCCCTCCGTGCCAAGTTTTGGCACTCCAGGTGTCCGCAACTCGCATATAGAGGGAAAAAAGAGAGGAAAATAATTTTGAGAGGTTTTTGTGGGGAATAACTTTTGAGCGGTAAAATTATTTTTGTTATAAAAATATATAAATGAGTTAAAAAATATTTTCAAAAAATAAAAATATTCAATGTTAAATAATGATAAATTTTGATGATTATAAAAGATCATAGATTTATTTAAATAAAGTTGATTATATTTTTTTGTTAGTCATTAGTTTTATCCATAATTTTTATTAAAGTTAAAAATATGTTCTCAAATATGGTTAAGCATTAATTATGAATATATCTTTCAAATTTCTATGAATATATTTATTAATATTATTAGTGCAAATTCATTATAAGTTCTTGTCATTTATTTATTTATTTGTGAATTTCAATCAAATTAATTAAAACCAAAAATATTTATTCAATAGTAACGTGTCCCAACGTGTTAGAGTTTTCTATTTTTGAGAAATGACGTGTCGGCGTGTCGTGTCGTGTCATGTCGTGTCGTGTATCCGTGTCACATGTCCGTGCTAGTTAGGTAAGTAGTATAGAATTCTGCTCGTAGTTGTTAAATGAATTATGCATCGAGGAAGCTATAGTGAAACGTCACACTAGTGCCAATAAATCACGACATGTTGCAAAATTGCTAAGTAGAACATTACTAGAGACGGCCCAAAAAATACTCTCTAGTGCTTTTATGGCTAAGAAATTCCTAACCCACGCGCTTCGTACAACGAGCAACTAGGTGAATAGATCCCCAATGATTGAGATTGGATGTTGAACTTCCAAAAAAGTGTGGTAAGGTAAAGTAACTGATTATATTGTTCTCAAAATATTTAATCGTTTATGTTATGTTCGAATTAATGATGGTAAGCTTGATAAGAGGGCAAGAAAGCGCATGTTCCTAGGCTATGCACAAGGTGAGCAAATCTATCAATTGTGGTACCCGAAATCAAATTTACTTATTATCAATAGAGAAATTACATTTGACGAGTTTTCAGTACTTCTAGGTAGGAATGTTATTAGTAGTGTTTATACAAATCCCAATGATGTTTAGCTTGAGGTGGAGTTGCAATTAAAAACTCCTAAAGTAGAAGATACTACAAAGGTAATGACACATATGGTGCTTATAGCAAGATTGAGCTTGTAGAGCTAACAATTGTTGAACTGCTGATATTTGCAAGGTACATATTCGATTTCCTTATAGATACAAATGCAAAGACGATTTTACTTCATTTATGGTAAAGGTGGTTGTGTCTAGGGGTGTGCAATCAGACCGAATATATCTAGGAACCTAACCAACCCATTCGGAAAATAGGGTTAGGAACCGATTCCTGTTGAAATTGGTCCGGGAACCGGTTCCCAAAATTTGGAATCAATTTGAACCAGTTCGAGAATTGGTTCCAGGTGATTACCCACCCAAGATTCGGTTCCCGAACCGATTTTGGAACCGGTTCCAAAACCCTATTTTTTCTCCTGATTTCTTTTCTTACTTTCGCAGTTGCACGGTGATTTTTCCTCTCGGCACTCCTCCTTCATCATTCCTCTTCCTCGCTCGTTTCCCTCCTTTGCCGGCTCACCATTGCACTATCCATCGCCAGCTCACCGTCACATCGTCCATCGCCAACTCCTTCTCACACCATTCAACGGACGGCATCCATCGTCGCCAAATTCTTGTGATCCGATTCATACTGTTGTAGAACCAACGTGGCAAGACCTGTCTTGCCAAGTACTACGTCCCCCTCGAGGACTCTCAGAAGCGCAACCTCAAGTACGAGATAGCCCTTTTCGCTCGATTTTCTCCTCGTTCCCTATTTCTCGAGGCCGAATTGGCATTTTGCTTAGCTGTAATCGTTGTCTTCTCTTGTGCGCATGGTTTGATGGATTTCTAGGTTCATCAGTTGGTGGTCAACAGAGATTCCAAGTTCACAAATTTTATTGAGGTTAGGAATCTTCAGTCTTTTTTATCTCGAATTTGTTAGGCTCGTTTGTGTAAATGTGTTGTTAGCGCACATTATACAGATTGTTTCCATTGATTATTTGTCAATTGGTGAATCTTCGCTCAACCACTCCAGAATTTGGTGTCAACCTTACCCCCCCCCCTAAAATCTTCTCGTGTATTAATGTATAATTCAAAGCCGTATAGGATATTGGACGGTTGCAAAATAGGGTCTAGTGGAAATAGGGTTGATCTTGGAACCGGACCGGAAAAACAAGGTGGTTTGAGTACAGAGTCAAGTGCAAAAAGAGTCGAATACAGGGTCAAAAAAAGGGGAACCGATTATAATAAGATTATGTACAGGATCCAGGTCTGGACCCGATCACCCTAGTTGTGTCTTGGGGAGCAGTTAAAAGTGCAAATCTTGTTGGTGTTTAGATGAGGTATACAATTGTGGTGAAGTTCAATACTTGGACTTGGAAAATGTTTGTAATGGTTGAGCCCATAAATGACTACAGGAAAGTAGTAGTGAAGTCCAAATCCCAACGAGGCAATGGCTTGACTCAAACATCGAATTAAGGTTGAGTCTTGTCGCGACCCGATCTCACCGCCCTCAAATGTCAAAGGGGGAAAGGTCAGATGCAAAAGGGCCAGCAACTTTTTTCTGTTTACCTATGTATGTCACATAGAGAACTACGTATTGCTAACTAAAAAACTTGTGGAGTTCACCATCATGATCAGCATGTTATTACTCGATATTAGCGACGTGCCATACCATGTGCAAAGCAAGCAATTCAAGAGAGCATATATATGAGGCAGCCCAGAGAATTGTTTTGTCGACTAATTTCTAATGATTCTTCTAAATGTTGGTATAGGTGATACAAATAGGCCAATAGCGAAGATGTTATCCTATCGAACCAAAGACAAGGCTGAGAGAAAAAATGCGATAGATCATGACGAGATAAAGCGGTCGAGCCATAGAGAGCAATCCAAGAGAGAGAAATAGAGAGAAAAAGAAATTAAACTACAATAGAGCAAAAATATACTCAAAACAGAACCTCCACTCACAGACTTTTCTGTCACTTATCAGCAAAGCACTTCTCAATAGTGATCGTTTCACAAGTTGCATATATCTTGACATATGTAACTAGATACACCACAGAAGACAACTACCGGTGAAAACGAAAAAGGGACAAATCAAGCCCGTTGAGAACGTCGATTCACGTAGAGCTAGAAGGGGTGATCAGTTTACTCACCAGTCCGTACCGCCGGGAAGGGGAGATCACTGAACCGCGGTGAATAATCGGGCAAACGAAATAAAGAAACGATCGGAAGCCGTTGTTGATTCCATCGTCGCTGCTGTCGATGCGAATCGGAGCCTTGTACTTCGAGCTCCTCGATCGGCCGTCCCAACGAGTCAGATCCGGTGTGCAAGAGAGCGATCGAGAAGGAGAGACACCGATCCGGAGTCAGCCATATCCCCATCCGGGAGTGAGATCTCGAGCGCCTCCGATCCTCGCCAACAACCGTCCATCTTTGATCTCCAGAAAGAGAGCCAGAACTGCTGGCGTCCTCGTCGCTGTGACCGCCAACACCTTTGATTGGGAGAACGATCGAGCCTCCGGTGAAAACCCTAATGGATCGAGCTCCGATCGATCGAAATCCCTCAAACCCCAAAAGCAATCCCGAAAGAGAGATCGATCCCCCAGAGAGAGAGAGCTTTTGAGAATTTTTCGAGAGAGCCCCCCGAGAGAATTTGCACGTGAACCGTTTGAGAGAGAGAGCAAAAATCTTGTCCAATGGCTCCCCCTCTGAGCGAGCGTTTTTTCCTTCTTCTTTTTTGTCTTTTTTTTTAATCTTTTTTCTTTCTTTTTTTCTTTTTTTTTTTTATTGTTTTCTTTACATTTTTTTCTTTCTTCTTTTATTTTCATTTTCTTTTCATTTTTTTTTATGTTTTCATTTATTCATTTTTTAAATCTTTTTGGCTATTCATTTTTTTTTATATTTTTGCAAAAAGAATGTTTAAAATGTCAACAAAAAATCGGGTATCAACAAGTCTATTAAAATATCTCAAGTTTGAGCCCGCAAACGAAATCCGGCTCAAGATAAATGGAACATATGTGGATGTTCGTGGTGGTGTGCGATGGAAATCATATTTCCTATTCAATATGGTCAAAGTTGAAGGTCTTGCATATCAATTAAGGAAAATTGAAAACAAGAAAAGACAGAAGTCAAGGGATTCGGCAAAGGATTTCATATTGACTATTATATATAGTTACAATATGGGCCAAGGGATGTTTTTCTCAAGAAGTCAAGAAGTGTTGTTCTCTTTGTGAGTGTCATGGGTGCTCAATTTGCGAGTAACATCCCATAAACGTAGATGCTTGGCAATGGGGTTTCTTTGTGAAATTACACGAACAATTCAAGTGTTGAAGCCAATTAAATTCTTGTGGTAAGAATTTGTGTATCATTCCTTTATTAGATTGAGAGCTTATTTCGTGATTAATTGTGGGGTTAAACATTATTTGACTTATTGCATGTAATTGGGGCTAGAAGACACTAATAGTGTTTAAATGACTTGAGTATGGTTTTAATCTCTATTGTATCGCTTGATCTATAGTAAAATATATTGTTGCTTTCTCTATGGACATAAGTCATCCGACGAAACCACGTAAATTTAATGTCCTATTTATTTTCTTGATTTATCTACATTATTGTTCGATCGCTTGCTTCCGCAACATTGAATATAGATTTATAGCATATAAATAACAATTTAAGAAACATGTACATAATAAATTCAAATAACACACACCCCATCAAACTATGGGATTTGATTATGCTTGAAGTCATTTTATTAACCACGAGGAGGATGATGCCAGAGGTGGGGTTTGTGACTAGATGAAATCATAGCAAGGTAGCTATACTAGAAGGTATGGCTAGCTCACCTCCTTTTTAGGGAGAGCTAGTTCTCATCAAATGTTTTGGTTTGCCATTGCTTTACATCCAAAAAGAGACGAGTTACGTCCAAGTTCAATTAAGAAATGCAACTTCTCTTTTATTATATGGATGATGAAGTGAGACGGACTTATAACTTTCTTATTTTAAGACAAAGCAAGTTGGTAAAATCCCCTTTTTATGTCTTCATGCCCTTTTCACATGGTGATATAGGGGCAAAGAAGGGAAAAAGAGAGTCATGGTTTCTCTTGCTTTTGATCTGGTGGGCCTAGAGGAGAGCCCCATATGATGGGCTATTAACTTAGTGGCTGAGTACATCTCTAATGATTGCGTCTTTGTGCCTGTGGTGTAAGGGCTCTCAGCCATGGATAATCCGGTGTGTGGAATTTATGAATTGCTTTTGATTGAATCCTTTTAATTAGCTATTTCCTCTTCTATCTCCTCCTCCTTAGACAGCTCCCGAAGAATAAAGCCTAGAATGTGTGTTAGGAGCAGAGAGGAGACCTTAGCTATATATGATAATATCTATTGGACCTATCCATCATATGTCACTGTTAGAGCATTAGGCCCATTATCAACCAAACAAGATAGTGTAGTCTCCGTGTGCACAATTAACTTGTCAAGTATTTGCAATTTTGGCAAACAGCAGAATCCTTTTTTCCTTTCCAGAATTTTTTTTTAGCACCTAGCTAATTAAGAAAAATTCTTACGAAATACCAACTTTGCAATCAAAACATGGATTTTTTTTAATTTTTTTTAATTAACATGCTTGAGCAATACTCTTCCTACTTTTGCTTAAGAAACAACTCTGATCTTCATTGAACTAGGTCAAAACCACCTACATATGCCTTTCCCTCTGTGGTCAGGCTCTCTTTTGTCTTCTCATCACTCTTCATCTCCAGATGCCGCATACTTGATTATCAAATTTTTCCCCCATGGATCAACACTTCGGAAAATCACTCGGAGGCGGTAGAAGCGACTCGTTCGGGCCTTTCCCATTGTCCACCAAGAAGGCCATCTTGAGTCCCCAGGTTGTGTGAATTTCCAGATGACAATGCATGAACCAAACGCCTGCAAAAAGTTTCACCAGCAGAGTCATGAAAAACTTGCAGAGTGGTTAAATTTTTGGTATAGAGTAAACGACAATAGTCGATAAACTAGAAGTGTACCGGGATTATCTGCTCTGAATCTGATTGCAACCCATCCCCCAGATGGTACTCCTATTGTGTTCCTCTCAACAGGATCAACAAGGTTGAAGTTCTTCTGATCCACTTTCGGATTATAATTTCCTAATCCCTTCCCAATGGCGAAGAAATTGAACCCGTGAAGATGAATTGGGTGGTTCTCTGGGGCGATAATCCCGGTGTCTTGCAACACGAGCTGGACCGTCGAGTTATAACGCAACCGGTACACCTTTGTCCCCCTTGTGGTCCGCAAATTTGATGGCGGTGACCCCGTGTAGTTGAAAATGGTTGGCGGGTTACCGGGGAAATCGCTCGTGAAGACGCCGCTTATGTTGAAGAAATGTGCTTGGAGAATGGCTGTCGTCGGCATCACGAATGTCACGTTGTTCATGTTTGCCACGACTCTGCTTCCGTTGCCAGCTTTGCACGAAGGGCAAGGGTTGATTCCTAGTCCAACTGTGAAAAGGAGGCTGTGATCGACGGTAAGCGGGACTTTGGCAGGGTACCTCTTCGAGTTGAGGCTCCGGAGCGAGTTAATGAAATTGTTGGCCACAGCGGTCGCGTTTTGTGGGGGAGTCTTGGTGAGGGTCGTGGAGGTCGCAGCGAGCGTGCCAGAGTAGTGTAATGTGGCGGTTGCGGTCATGTTGTCGACGGCGATCGGGGAGTCCATAAAAGGGGAGGCGGCGACCATGTACTTGCCAGAGCTCTGGTCGGTGGAGATGAGGGCATTGGTGGTTTGGCCAGGTGCAATCACGATCGTGTCGGTCTTGAAAGGCTTGACGTAGGTGGCGTCGACCTCCACGATGGTCAGCTGGTGCCCGGCAATCTTGAAGAAGAGCTCCTCATTGAGCGCAGCATTGATGATTCGGAGCATGTACTTCTTGCCACTCTCAACAGGCAATGTAAATCCACCTAACATGAGAGAAAATGAAGGTCAACATCAACTCAGTGAAACATTAAACTAAACTCTGCTTCATCAATATTCAGATGTTGTTTTCATGGCAATGTTTGTCGATGGATTGTTACCCTGGGAAGGGCAATTGGAACTTGGCCCTGGATGGCCATTGATCGTGTGAGCATCGGAGACATTTGGCGCTAATCCGGACTTGATGGCTTGATTGATCACAGCTTCTGTATCAGATTTCCACCATTCGCCTGATTCACAAACCCCAAAATGGTTCAGAGCTTCTACTAGTATATGCTGTCAACCAAGCAATGATTGATCTTTCATTTTGGAAGTGAAGTAGATAAGAAGCGAAATCGAGCATACCCAATACGACAACAACTTCCTTGTGGGGTTTAGGGAAAGGGTATGGAACACCACGCTTGGGCAAGATGACAATGGCTCCGTGCAGGGTTGCTCTGAGCCAGAGTATGTGTGCATGCCACAGGAGGGTGCCCCGTTGGCCGGTGATGGTGAAATTGTACACATAGCTTCGGCCCGGCTGGATCGGGCATTGGGTAATGTATGCCGGCCCGTCCGCCCACCCCGTCCTCAACTGCCGGATACCGTGCCTGACCGCATATACACCAAAATTAATATGCAATCTCTTGAAGATAACGATTTAATTTAACGCTCCGCTGAGCTCACCAATGGATGGTGACATTGTATTTGACTCGGTTAGAGACCCTCACGAGCACGGTGTCATCTTCCCTAGCGTAGAGAGTGGGTCCCGGGAACATCCCGTTCACGGTCACGATGGGCTTGCTCGAACACAGTCTCGTGGTATTCTTCATTACCACCTGCCAATTAGAGGAATAAATACACATCGCTGCACGGGCTACCGTCCAAACAAGCAAGTTTTACAGAGGAATACTTCATTCCATAATGTTATTACTTACATTGAATGTGTAGTTACGGACTCTGCCTTCAACCACGGCCGGAGTGATGCACGCAACGAGAACTAGGATTTGAAGCCAAGAGTCCATCTCTTGTAGTACAAATCTCTTTAGCTTAATTCGAAGCAGGCTTTGTTCTGGTGATCATCTGATGCAAAGTTCCTCAATTAAATAGGGGTGGAGAATCGACACAAAATTGCTGTTCCGTCGTTTTCTTCATCGTTAGGTTGATATGAAGGGGATTCTTACAAATCAAGACTCATTAGGAAAGCAATTCGGATCAGTTTCATGCGATTCAAAATCTATGGAGTTCAAAAGATTATTTATTTATCAAAGGACTCGCATTAGCTAAAATGACCCTCACAAATTGCATATACTGATTTGTTAATAATTAATCGGATCGAAATCATGGCGTCATCGTTTACTAGAATCGAAAGATTCGCAAGATCCAGTCATAGTATGTATTGAACAAACAAATTGTTGGAATTTCTGAAGCTATAAGATCTCGAATAGCGGCATGTATAACCAGAAAAATCCTTACTTGTTGGTGTCATAAATGCCTCAATTATCAATCAAGTTTTCTTCTTTTTTTAATTATTCACAAAGGACTAATATGGTACATTCCGTTAGAAGGAGTTGCTTAAATATCATTTTCAACGTACCATTCAAACCTCATCGAGAAGCTTTAGTTGGTTCCAACTTGAAAGTAAGTTCAGATTTTATTTTTTTCTTTAGCAAAACTCATAACCAACTCGATTGTGAGATTTCGGCCAATTGAACAATTTCTTGGCAAGCGTTTGACCTTTTTGTTTCTCTCATATCTTACGCATGCTCGAAGTAGGTTCATGATACGTCCTCTACTTAGATTCTTGTTCCGTATGCTTGTCGTGCTATGTTTCATGTCACCTTTTCATAACGTGTTGGGGGCTCTACTGCATATGCTGCCATCCGCTCGAGGTTAGAATAAATTCAGTGCGCATTTGAGTTTACATTGAGCTCTAATTTCCTGTTTCAGTCTTGGTTATCTTTTAAAGTTCGGTTTTGATGTCAGATTAACTTTTAACATCATACCAACCTGGGATTGATCCAATGGTAGAGGCGGTCTAGTTCTTTCGGTTCAAGAATCAGTGGTTGCGTGGACGATTTCTAATTTAGGACATTGAAAAAGATTAGAAAAGAAATTAATTGTCTGAAGCGTACAAGTACTGTCCTCAAGGATAATTCCGCCCATTGGATTATCAAACTTAGTGCATAAGGCTCTAGCAGCTATCATTCTAAGATACAATAGACTTTTTTTTCTTTCTTTTTTTATAGTCAACACTGAATATTAGAAGGAAATAAAAATAGCGTTATGTTCATAACCCAACAACAAAATGAAAGACATGCAAAGAGAAATAAGAATATTGTTGTTTTGATATATCAATATGACTTTTCAATTGTGTTTAGAGTAATAATTTATAGGTAAAAAAAAAGAGAGCCGTTAAGAAATAGTGATAGAGAAATTAGTAATTATTGAAGAAGATGATCATTGTGTAGGCATTATCAAATAAATCCAACGTTATAAAACCGCTAAAAAGCCATTAGAAAGCCATTATATGGCAATTGTAAAATCATAACAAAAATGAGAACTTTTATAGTAGTCATAATTTCTTACAAATATCTTCAAACTACTAAAATATCTAACAATTAAGTGAGGGACCGCAATAGTGAGTTATAGTATTAATTTTACTTCACATAATAGGATGCACATAACCTGATGCTTATTAACCTTACACGCACACGCTCGTTTCACTCAATATAAACACAATCTCTCTCCCTCTCTCCCTCCCCCTCCCTCCCTCCCTCTTTCTCTGCCCTTATTTGTCTGCCTATGTCCTTTCCGCGCTTGTGTTCATGACTTTGATGGACGAGACACAAAAGCAACACCATGTTTTAATGGTTTCGCATCTCAAGAACACACGAACCCCATGCTCAGGCCGGGATGAAGCTACTCTCCAAGGGCATTATCGTCAAACGCGCCACCGCATGCTAAAATACTCCTTGGCCGCTGTGTATTCCGCCTCTGGGATTGAGCTTCTCTACTTGGACAGCCTAGCTTTGACTTCGATTGAAGGACCCTCCTTGACTGTTACATGGAGTCCTTGGCCAAGTTTGGGCCCACTACTCTCTCCAATTTGATCAAACAATCTTACGAGAACCTAGAAGTGCCAACCTTTTGTGCAACATCATGAAACCTTTTGTTCAATGGCTCGTCAACATGGCGGCGGAGGATGAAGTATCATGTGCCTTACTATCGATCAAACCTTATATGTTCTGTGTCATATATTACCGCTTTCATAACAAGCTCTAACAAGCTCGACCCTTTCCAAACTTGACTTGCGCCGAAATGAGCTTGGAAATACCAAGCTTGCCATTATTTGGATGTGGTTCATAATTCCTATTGACAGGATAATACAGAGGTCTCAAATTTTATTGGTAGCTTTGGTTTGGGCTCATGAATAACTACTATACACACACACACACACACAGATATATATATATATATTATTCTCTTTCTCTTGTTGTTGAATGATGTCATAGAGAGATGCGACATACTAATTATAGTAAAATCCCCAATTGGACGTACCCCTAGTTTCGGGGTGAATTGGGATAAAATTTTGCGTTTCAAATTCTTTTTATTATTTTTATTCTCTATTTTCTTTGTGATTGTGTGGCGAATCCTAACAAACACCACTAGACATGCAAGATCTTCCATCTTTTGTGCTTACAAACAACCCTTCTGCTAGCATTGAAAAGCTATATTGTATGAGACCTTTTTGGCCCTAAGCATGAAGAAGTTCAAGGGGGTATTGGCAAGTTCATTCTATGAGCATGATAGAGATGTTATAGACTCCATGTCCAAGCTATGTCTAATCCGATCAGTTGGTCCACCGATTCCTTCGTTATTGCTTGGTCAACACCAAAGAGATGATGTTGGTATTGAGATATGGAGATCCAACGAGAGGTGCATCGAGTGGTTGGATGAACAAAGACACTCTATGGTGATTTACGTCTCATTTAGTAGCATTCATGTCCTTCTGGTTGAGTTGTAGGCAAAAACTTATTAAATTAAAACATATAGAAAGTTATTGCGTAAACTCATTGAATAAACCACTGGAGGGTTGTGCTAGTGGCACCCTTCTTACATGAAAAAGGGGGAAGTGAGGAGTTCAATTGCTTACATTCTCAAGGGGAGTTGGGGGTGAAGACGTTTAGTTTTAGATGTGAGATTCGACTTCAATGCTCTGTAAAGAGATATAGCAAAAGTTTGAGAGTGAGTTGAAAATTAGAATAAGACGGACAAAAAAAAACTCATTGAATAATAATAGGTAGTCAAAGACCCTTTAAAAAAAAGGAAAAATATAACAAAAGTCTTAAATATATTGTTGGTATCAATTTAGTCATAGACCTTTTGTATTTATGCCAATGTAGTCCATCCAGCCAATTTTGGTGATATGTTGACATAGATGTCAGCCGTCTTACATGGCATGATCGATGCTCACATAGATAAATTTTACAAATTTTAAATATTTTTTCATCTTTTATCATTTGCTGAAGTAGAAAGCAATTATCCTATGTGGCACAATTGGTGATGAAGTGGGTAAATTTTCATAATTTTTTCAAGTTATTTATTTATTTTTTCTTCATTTTTCCTTTTTCCTTCTTTTTTCTCACCTAAGGCCGGCAACGGTCACACAACCTCACCAAGATCTGGGCAAGGCCATCATGATTGTTAGTGAGGGCTTGGCAAGCCTTGCTAACCATAGTTGAAAAAACAAAGATAAGGAAAAGAGAAGAAAAAAGGAACAAAGATGAAAAAATAAAATATATAAATAATTTTAAAATATTAAAATATTATTAAAAATTGTTTACATTAGTGTTAGTTATGCCACGTAGAATGGCTAGCATCCATGTCAGCAAGTCAAAATTGATCGGGTGGACTCAAGTGGTGAAATGTAAAAATATCTAAGACTCAATTGGCAAAATTAAAGAGTTTATGACTAAATTGATAAAAGTGTAATAAATTTAGATTTTTCAGACAACTTTTCCCATTTAGAATAAGATAAGGTATGGCCTCAAATCAAAGCTTCATTTTTTCTAGATCTCGAACTAAGTATGAGAAAATACTCTTTGTCAAGTAATTGGACACATTCGACCAAAAAAAAAAGAAGGTAATTGGACACAAAATGGACCACGCACATGTATATAACATAGTCTAAAGTACTCATTAATGAACATTGTATGCACTGTGTCACTATTATTTTTCATTAAAAGAGGTAGTGGTGCTTACTATATATGTTATGGGCCTTCGAAAAGTCAACTTAGATTTTTTGGTGCAATTTGGACGTCAAGTCAAATAGGGCTGTTAAATGGATGGGTCAGATCGAATTTGGTTTAGGGCAAAAATGGTCTGACAGAAATTAATCCATTTATATGCAATACAAATCTAGTGACCAATAGTTGAGTGAAATCGTTGACATTAAGGTGTACCACAATGAAAAATTGTGTTAAGAACTACACCAGAATTTCATGAAAAGGTTTAGGTCTAAATTAGCAACATTGAAAAATTGAGAATTGGATTGCCATCCATACAATTGGTTTAAGATTGATTGGATGATTTCCCCAATCTTAGGTGTGATCTCCACATTTCATGTGCTCATCACAAACGATATAAATTGGTTCAAGTTTATTTTTAGTTATTGGTCTACTACTTATAGCTTTGATGGTATCAATTATATAACAAGATGGGACAAGTCAAATGCACTCGCATGACCTTGATATTAATTTTTTTTATTGTTAGTAGTATAGGGAATCAAACTTTATGCCATTGCCCAATTTAATGCACCTAAATGTACATCGATAGGGTTTTTTTTTTTTTATGAAGAAACTATTAAGAGCATGATGTAAGAAAATCATCGATCCAAAATAAAGCCGTTCACTTAAGAACTGGATGATAAAATATGTCTTGAATTTGACCAATGAATGAAATTCGACTCAAGATAAATGAAATATATGTGGACGCCCACGGTGGTGTACCATGGAAATTATATATCCTATTTGGTATGGTCCAAGTTGGAGGTTTCCCATATTGATGGTCAAGGAAAATTGAAAAAGGAAATAAAAGAAGTCTAGAGATTGGACAAAGGACTTTTATTGACTATTATATATATTTATAATATCAGTCAAGGAATGTTTTTCTCAAGAAGTCAAGGATATGGCTATTTTCTTTGTGAGTGCCGTGGTTTCTAAATTTGGGAGTAACATATATAGCACTTGGCACTTGGCAGTGAGGTTACTTCATTTAATTACATCAAGAATTCATGTTTTGAAGCTCATTAAATTCTTGTCGTAAGAATTTATGTATAAATTTGTGAGATTGAGAGATCCTTTTCTTAAGAAATTGTGGGGCTAAACACTATGCGAGTTATTAGATGTAATTAAGGTTAGAAAACACAAATAGTATTTGAGTAATTCGAGTGTGGTTGTATTATTCATTATATTGCTTAGTCTATAGTAGAACTCAATACTACTCTCCATGCGGATGTAGGTCACCCATCAAACCATGTAAATCTAGTGTTTACTTTATTTTCTTGTTTTTTCTATAATATTATTTGATCGCTTGCTTCTGCAACAATGAGTATCGAAGCTAAGTTTGGTTGAGTTGAAATGAATCGATGGTGACAAAAGAAGGAAAAGTGAGAATTGACAAATTTAATCGAAATGATTTTGGTTTTTGAAAGATGCATATTAATGATTATTTGTATTTAAGAATTTTGCACTTACTCTTATCTGGAGAGAAATGAGTCAATGAAGTAAGATGAATGGGAATTGCTAGATAAACAAGCATTGTGTGTTATTCGGCTCACGTTGGCTTGTAACATCGCATTTAATAGTGTGAATGATAAGACCACTATGGAATTGACAGAAGCCTTATCAAAAATATATGAGAAGTCTTCAGTGATCAATAAATTCTACTTGATGCGACATCAATTTAACTTGAAAATAAGTGAATGTGCGTCAGTTGTTGATTATATCAATAGCTTAAATGTGATTGTTAGTCAATTAAGTTCAGTTGAGATTGACTTTGATGATAAAGTACATGCTTTGATTATTACTACTATTATTAATTTATATGGATCAACAAGCTTGACATTTGATGAGATTCAAGATTTGATTCCGAGTGAGAACATCCGTTGAGGAGTATCAGTCGGTGTTTACTACTTTAGCAGGTAAAATAAAGGAAGAACTAATACACGTGTTAGCAAGAATGGTGTAACTTCAAATAGACATAGCCAATCTAGGACTGATGGTGCTACGTTGAAATTGTGACAAGAGGGGATATTTTAAAAGGGATTACCTTAAACTGAAGAATTCAAAGAGTTAGGAAATTAGAGTTGAGTTTACAAATGATGTTACTGTAATAGCTTATAGTTATTCAGATAATATTAATCACGTATTGTCTCTTACTGCTAATTCGTCGTTTGGTGAAAGGATTATGGATTGTGATTGGTTGTTACATGCACCACCAAATAGAAATTGGTTTACTACCTATCAATGCACATATAGTAGCAATATAATCAGATAACAACGTTGAATGCAATATTGTAAATGTTGGCAATGTTAGAATCAGAATGGATAACGATATTATAAGGACATTGACTGGAGTGAGGCCTGTTCTAGAGTTGAAGAAGAACTTGATTTCCTTGAGTGCCCTAAACTCAATTGCGTGTCAATATATTTCAGAATGTGAAATTCTAAAAATTGTTTGAGGTGCATTGGTGATAATGAAAGACATGAAGCATAGTGGTTTACATGAGTTTTAAGATGAGACAGAGATAGGTTTTTTTGCGGAAACGTCAGATGCATCTAATCAAGAGTTTAAATTATGACATATGCTTTTAGGGTAGAGGTGAGCGATTCCAGGTGGTTCTAAGTGGAACCTAAAACTTGGAACTTGCCTATCATAACAAGATCCCTAATTTTTGGAACTTGGAACCTATTTTGCATGTCTAAGAACCTAAAATCTACCCTATAACAGGTTTTAGGGCCTACCTAGGTTCCGCTTGTATTCTTAATTGAATGGTTGTAGTGAATTATCACCTTTAATGACTACCATTTGCAATAATCCGCTTATCACAACCCATATTTAAAGACACGAAGATTATGAAATATTAACAAAATAAAATTCTCAATCATGAATATAACTACAAATGGAACTTCAAACTAGTATTTTTAGATTATACTCATCATCGAACACTTGAAATGTCCTAGACTCACATGAAGACATAGAATAAGAAAAACAACAAAGACTTGTTTTGGTTTCCAGTTTCACCTAGAACTTGAAACCTACTCATGGAAACAGTTTCGGGAACTTATAACTTACCCTACATATCTTAGGACTTGGGATTAGTGGTATTACCCAAAAACTATGCTCACCCCTAGTTTAGGGCACATTAGCGAGAGAAGCATGGAAATTTTAAGTGAAATAAATTTATTATATGGTTATATTACTAATAAACTGAACGTATGTAGGTGTTGTGATTTAGATCAACTGGAAAATGTGCAATTTAGTACTGGTGTTAGAAAAACCATGGAGATTGCAGAGTCGACTCATTTGGATGTTTGCAAGTTGTAGCAAATTTCTTCAAGAAAGAGTGCCAAATATATGTTAACAATTGTGAATGAATACTCAAGGATGATCTAGGTGTTTTACTAAGGCATAGGTTTATGATGTTAGGATTGGAGAGTTGAGAGTTTTGATCGAAAATGAGCATGGTAAAATGATTGAGCATATGCAAATTGATAGTAAGTAGCTATGAAGCACGAACACGTCGCTGGAGCTTCCGTGTCGTGTCTGACACGTGTCGGATTTTTCGACACGTGGTCAACTTTTCTCGACACGCTCTGACGCGCATGTTTGAGGGAGAGGATCGTTGAAGAAGATGATGGATGGTGGAGGCGAGATTGGGGAGTGGAGGCGATGCCATGACGGTGAGGGAGGGCCAGAGGAAGAGTAGGCGATCCAGAGGGCCACAATTGCGATGCTGCGATGGAGGGCTGACGGCGAGGCTTCAAAGATGTTCGAGTTTCATTGATCTGCTCAGATATCTTCTGGTACTCCTCGTCCACTTCATCCGCGACTGATTGAGGTCAGGCTCTTGCACGCCGGAGATGGAGTCGGGCCAGAGGTATCGTCACCCTTGATTTTGCGAACCCCCTTCTCCCCTAATGTGAGAACGTGCGAAGGGAGAAGGAGACAGCTTGGGGGGGTTGATTGATGAGGGTGGGGGAGCAGGTGGTGGTGTGGGTTGGGGATGATTGATGGGGGTAGGGTGATTGATGGTGGGGTCGTGGGGGGGGAGGGGAGAGAGAGAGTAGGGAAGAAATCGAAAGGGGGGAGAAAATATTTGGTGCTCGGATTTTGGGTGTGGGGGATTGGAGAGAGAGAAATGGGGGAGGACAAATGATTATTGGGGATGAGCATATATAGGGAAAAAAGAGAGAGGAAAATAATTTTGAGAGGTTTTTGAGGGGAATAACTTTTGAGCGGTAAAGTTATTTTTGTTATAAAATAAATAAATAAATGAGTTAAAAAAATAATTTCAAAAAATAAAAATATTGAATGTTAAATAATGATAAATTTTGATGATTATAAAAGATTATAGATTTATTTAAATAAATTTGATTATATTGTTTTGTTAGTCATTAGTTTTATCCATAATTTTTGTTAAAGTTAAAAATATGTTCTCAAATATGGTTAAGCATTAATTATGAATATATCTTTCAAATTTTCTATGAATATATTTATTAATATTATTAGTACAAATTCATTATAAGTTCTTGTCATTTATTTATTTATTTGTGAATTTGAATCAAATTAATTAAAACTAAAAATATTTATTCAATAGTAACGTGTCCCAACGTGTCAGAATTTTCTATTTTTGAGAAATGATGTGTTGGCGTGTCGTGTCGTGTCGCGTATTTGTGTCACGTGTCCATGCTACTTAGGTAAGTAATATAGAATTCTGCTCGGAGTTGTTAAATGAATTATGCATGAAGGAATGTATAGTGAAACATCACACTAGTGCCAATAAATCACGACATGCTGCAGAATTGCTAAGTAGAACATTACTGGAGACGGCCCAAAAAATACTCTCTAGTGCTTTTCTGGCTAAGAAATTCCTAACCAATGTGCTTCATACAACGAGCAACTAGGTGAATAGATTCCCAATGATTGAGATTGGATGTCGAACTTCCAAAAAAGTGTGGTAAGGTAAAGTTACTAATTATATTGTTCTCAAAATATTTGATCGTTTATGTTATGTTCAAATTAATGATGGTAAGCTTGATAAGAGGGCAAGAAAGCGCATGTTCCTAGGCTATGCACAAGGTGAGCATAGCTATCAATTGTGGTACCCGAAATCAAATTTACTTATTATCAATAGAGAAATTACATTTGACGAATGTGAGCACAAGGTGAGCACAAGGTGAGCATAGCTATCAATTTCAGTACTTCTAGATAGGAATGTTATTAGTAGTGTTTATACAAATCCCAATGGTGTTTAGCTTGAGGTGGAGTTGCAATTAGAAACTCCTGAAGTAGAAGATACTGCCAAGGTAATGACACAAATGGTGCTTATAGCAAGATTGAGCTTGTAGAGCCAACAATGGTTGAAATGTTGATATTTGCAAGGTAGATATTCGATTTCCTTATATATATGGATGCAAAGATGATTTTACTTCATCATGGTAGAGGTGGTTGTGTCTAGGGGTGTGCAATCGGACCGAATATATCTAGGAACCTAACCAACCCATTCGGAAAACAGGGTTGTAAACCGGTTCATGTTGAAATCGGTCCGGGAACCGGTTCCCAAAATTCGGAATCAATTTGAACAAATCCGAGAATCGGTTCCAGGTGATTACCCACCCAAGAATCGGTTCCCGAACCGATTTTGGAACCGATTCTAAAACCCTATTTTTTCTTTTGATTTCTTTTCTTACTTTCGCAGTCGCACGGCGTTTTTTCCTCTCGGCACTCCTCCTTCATCATTCCTCTTCCTCACTCGTTTCCCTCCCTCGCCGGCTCACCATTGCACTATCCATCGCCAGCTCACCGTCACCGAGTCCATTGCCAACTCCTTCTCACACCATTCAACGGACAGCATCCATCGTCGCCAAATTCTTGAGATCCGATTCATATTGTTGCAGAACCAACGTGGCAAGACCTGTCTCGCCAAGTACTATGTCCCCCTCGAGGACTCTCAGAAGCGCAACCTCGAGTACGAGATAGCCCTTTTCGCTTGATTTTCTCCTCATTCCCTATTTCTCGAGGCCGAATTGGCGTTTTGCTTAGCTGTAACTTTGTCTTCTCTTGTGCGCATGGTTTGATGGATTTCTAGGTTCATCAGTTGGTGGTCAACAGAGATTCCAAGTTCACAAATTTTATTGAGGTTTCAAATCTTCGGTCTTTTTTATCTCGAATTTGTTAGGCTCTTTTGTGTAAATGTTTTGTTAGCGCGCGTTATACAGATTGTTTCCATTGATTATTTGTCAATTGGTGAATCTTCGCTCAGCCACTCTAGAATTTGGTGTCAACCTTAGTCCCCTCTAAAATGTTCTTGTGTATTAATGTATAATTCAAAGCCGTATAGGATATTGGACGGTTGCAAAATAGGGTCTTGTGGAAACAGGGTTGATCTTGGAACCGGACCGGAAAAACAGGGTGGTTTGAGTACAGGGTCTAGTGCAAACAGAGTCGAATACATAGTAAAAAAAAAATGGGAACCGATTATAACAAGATTAGGTACAGGATCCAAGTTTGGACCCGATCACCCCTAGTTGTGTCTTGGGGAGCAGTTAAAAGTGCAAATGTTGTTAGTGTTCAGATGAGGTATACAATTGTGGTGAAGTTCAATACTTGGACTTGGAAAATGTTTGTGATGGTTGAGCCCATAAAGGACTATAGGAAAGTAGTAGTGAAGTCCAAATCCCAACGAAGCAATGACTTGCCTCAAACATCGAATTAAGGTTGAGTCTATTAAAATATCTCAAGTTTGAGCCCACGAACGAAATCCAGCTCAAGATAAATGGAACATATGTGGATGTTTGTGGTGGTGTGCCATGGAAATCATATTTCCTGCTCATTATGGTCTAAGTCGAAGGTCTTGCATATCAATCAAGGAAAATTGAAAACAGGAAAAGACAGAAGTCAAGGGATTTGGCAAAGGATTTCATATTGACTATTATATATATTTACAATATGGGCCAAGGGATGTTTTTCTCAAGAAGTCAGGAAGTGTTGTTCTCTTTGTGAGTGTCATGGGTGCTCAATTTGCGAGTAACATCCCATAAACGTAGGTGCTTGGCAATGGGGTTTCTTTGTGAAATTACACGAACAATTCAAGTGTTGAAGCCAATTAAATTCTTGTGGTAAGAATTTGTGTATCATTCCTTTATTAGATTGAGAGCTTATTTCGTGATTAATTGTGGGGTTAAACATTTTTTGAGTTATCGCATGTAATTGGGGCTAGAAGACACTAATAGTGTTTAAATGACTTGAGTATGGTTGTATCGCTTGATCTATAGTAGAATATATTGTTGCTTTCTCTATGGACGTAAGTCATCCGACGGAACCATGTAAATTTAATGTCCTATTTATTTTCTTGATTTATTTACATTATTGTTCGATTGCTTGCTTCTGCAACATTGAATATAGATTTATAGCATATAAATAACAATTCAAGAAACATGTACATGATAAATTCAAATAACACACACCCCATCAAACTATGGGATTTGATTATTCCCAAAATCATTATCTTAACCACGAGGAGGATGATGCCAGAGGTGGGGTTTGTGACTAGATGAAATCATAGCGAGGTAGCTATACTAGAAGGTATGGCTAGCTCACCTCATTTTTAGGGAGAGCTAGTTCTCATCAAACGTTTTGGTTTGACATCGCTTTATATCCAAAAAGAGACGAGCTACGTTCAAGTTCAATTAAGAAATGCAACTTCTCTTTTATTATATGGATGATGAAGTGAGACGAACTTATAACTTTATTATTTTAAGACAGACCAAGTTGGTAAAATCCCCTTTTTTATGTCTTCATGCCCCTTTCACATGGTGATATAGGGGCAAAGAAGGGAAAAAGAGAGTCGTGGTTTCTCTTGCTTTTGATCTGGTGGGCCTAGAGGAGAGGCCCATATGATGGGCTATTAACTTAGTGGCTGAGCACATTTCTAATGATTGCATCTTTGTGCCTGTGGTGTAAGGGCTCTCAGCCATGGATAGTCCGGTATGTGGAATCTATGAATTGCTTTTGATTGATTCCTTTTAATTAGCTATTTCCTCTTCTATCTCCTCCTCCTTAGACGGCTCCCAAAGGATAAAGCCTAGAATGTGTGTTAGGAGCAGAGAGGAGACCTTAGCTATATAAGATAATATCTATTGGACCTATCCTCTGTTAGAGCATTAGGCCCATTCTCAACCAAACAAGATAGTGTAGTCTCTGTGTGCACAATTAACTTGTCAAGTATTTGCAATTTGGGCGAACAGCAGAATCCTTTTTCCTTTCCAGAAATTTTTTTTAACACCTAGCTGATTAAGAAAAAATCTTACGAAATACGAACTTTGCAATCAAAACATGGATTTTTTTTTTAATTAACATGCTTGAGCAATACTCTTCCTACTTTTGCTCAGGAAACAACTCTGATCTTCATTATGCTAGGTCAAAACCACCTACATATGCCTTTCCCTCTGTGGTCAGGCTCTCTTTTGTCTTCTCATCACTCTTCATCTCCAGATGCCGCATACTTGATTATGAAATTTTTTCCCCATGGATCAACACTTCGGAAGATCACTCGGAGGCGGTAGAAGCGACTCGTTCGGGCCTTTACCATTGTCCACCAAGAAGGCCATCTTGAGTCCCCAGGTTGTGTGAATTTCCAGATGACAATGCATGAACCAAACGCCTGCAAAAAGTTTCACCAGCAGAGTCATGAAAAACTTGCAGAGTGGTTAAATTGGTATAGAGTAAACGAGAATAGTCGATAAACTAGAATTGTACCGGGATTATCTGCTCTGAATCTGATTGCAACCCATCCCCCAGATGGTACTCCTATTGTGTTCCTCTCAACAGGATCAACAAGGTTGAAGTTCTTCTGATCCACTTTCGGATTATAATTTCCTAATCCCTTCCCGAGAGCGAAGAAATTGAACCCGTGAAGATGAATTGGGTGGTTCTCTGGGGCGATAATCCCGGTGTCTTGCAACACGAGCTGGACCGTCGAGTTATAACGCAACCGGTACACCTTTGTCCCGCTTGTGGTCCGCAAATTTGATGGCGGTGACCCCGTGTAGTTGAAAATGGTTGGCGGGTTACCGGGGAAATCGCTCGTGAAGACGCCGCTTTTGTTGAAGAAATGTGCTTGGAGAATGGCTGTCGTCGGCATCACGAATGTCACGTTGTTCATGTTTGCCACGACTCTGCTTCCGTTGCCAGCTTTGCACGAAGGGCAAGGGTTGATTCCTAGTCCAACTGTGAAAAGGAGGCTGTGATCGACGGTAAGCGGGACTTTGGCAGGGTACCTCTTCGAGTTGAGGCTCCGGAGCGAGTTAATGAAATTGTTGGCCACAGCGGTCGCGTTTTGTGGGGGAGTCTTGGTGAGGGTCGTGGAGGTCGCAGCGAGCGTGCCAGAGTAGTGTAATGTGGCGGTCGCGGTCATGTTGTCGACGGCGATCGGGGAGTCCATAAAAGGGGAGGCGGCGACCATGTACTTGCCAGAGCTCTGGTCGGTGGAGATGAGGGCATTGGTGGTTTGGCCAGGTGCAATCACGATCGTGTCGGTCTTGAAAGGCTTGACGTAGGTGGCGTCGACCTCCACGATGGTCAGCTGGTGCCCGGCAATCTTGAAGAAGAGCTCCTCATTGAGCGCAGCATTGATGATTCGGAGCATGTACTTCTTGCCACTCTCAACAGGCAATGTAAATCCACCTAACATGAGAGAAAATGAAGGTCAACATCAACTCAGTGAAACATTAAACTAAACTGCTTCATCAAGATTCAGATGTTGTTTTCATGGCAATGTCTGTCGATGGATTGTTACCCTGGGAAGGGCAATTGGAACTTGGCCCTGGATGGCCATTGATCGTGTGAGCATCGGAGACATTTGGCGCTAATCCGGACTTGATGGCTTGATTGATCACAGCTTCTGTATCAGATTTCCACCATTCGCCTGATTCACAAACCCCAAAATGGTTCAGAGCTTCTACTAGTATATGCTGTCAACCAAGCAATGATTGATCTTTCATTTTGGAAGTGAAGTAGATAAGAAGCGAAATCGAGCATACCCAATACGACAACAACTTCCTTGTGGGGTTTAGGGAAAGGGTATGGAACACCACGCTTGGGCAAGATGACAATGGCTCCGTGCAGGGTTGCCCTGAGCCAGAGTATGTGTGCATGCCACAGGAGGGTGCCCCGTTGGTTCGTGATGGTGAAATTGTACACATAGCTTTGGCCCGGCTGGATTGGGCATTGGGTAATGTATGCCGGCCCGTCGGCCCACCCCGTCCTCAACTGCCGGATACCATGCCTGACCGCATATACACCATAATTAATATGCAATCTCTTGAAGATAACAATTGAATTTAACGCTCGGTTGAGCTTACCAATGGATGGTGACATTGTATTTGACTTGGTTAGAGACCCTCACGAGCACGGTGTCATCTTCCCTAGCGTAGAGAGTGGGTCCCGGCAACATCCCGTTCACGGTCACAATGGGCTTGCTCGAACACAGTCTCGTGGTATTCTTCATTACCACCTGCCAATTAGAGGAATAAATACACATCGCTGCACGGGCTACCGTCCAAACAGGCAAGTTTTACAGAGGAATACTTCATTCCATAATGTTACTACTTACATTGAATGTGTAGTTACGAACTTTGCCCTCAACCACGGCCGGAGTGATGCACGCAACGAGAACTAGGATTTGAAGCCAAGAGTCCATCTCTTGCAGCACAAATCTTTTTAGCTTAATTCGAAGCAAGCTTTTTGCTGGTGATCATCTGATGCAAAGTTCCTCAATTAAATAGGGGTGGAGAATCGACACAAAATTGCTGTTCCGTCGTTTTCTTCATCGTTAGGTTGATATGAAGGGGATTCTTACAAATCAAGACTCATTAGGAAAGCAATTCGGATCAGTTTCATGCGATTCAAAATCTATGGAGTTCAAAAGATTATTTATTTATCAAGGACTCGCATTAGCTAAAAGGACCCTCACAAATTTCATATACTGATTTGTTAATAATTAATCGGATCGAAATCATGGCGTCATCGTTTACTAGAATCGAAAGATTCGCAAGATCCGGTCATAGTATGTATTGAACAAACAAATTGTTGGAATTTCTGAAGCTATAAGATCTCGAATAGCGGCATGTATAACCAGAAAAATCTTTACTTTTTGGTGTCATAAATGCCTCAATTATCAATCAAGTTTTCTTCTTTTTTTAATTATTCACAAAGGACTAATATGGTATATTCCGTTAGAAGGAGTTGCTTAAATATCATTTTCAACGTACCATTCAAACCTCATAATTCTTTTTTTTTTGGTCGGTACCTCATAATTATTCACAAAGGACTAATATGGTACATTCCGTTAGAAGGAGTTGCTTAAATATCATTTTCAACGTACCATTCAAACCTCATCGAGAAGCTTTAGTTGGTTCCAACGTGAAGTAAGTTCAGATTTTATTTTATTTTCTTTAGCAAAACTCATAACCAACTCGATTGTGAGATTTCGGCCAATTGAACAATTTCTTGGCAAGCGTTTGACCTTTTTGTTTCTCTCATATCTTACGCATGCTCGAAGTAGGTTCATGATACGTCCTCTACTAAGATTCTTGTTCCGTATGCTTGTCGTGCTATGTTTCACGTCACCTTTTCATAACGTGTTGGGGGCTCTATTGCATATGCTGCCATCCGCTCGAGGTTAGAATAAATTCAGTGCGCATTTGAGTTTACATTGAGCTCTAATTTCCTGTTTCAGTCTTGGTTATCTTTTAAAGTTCGGATTTGATGTCGATTAACTTTTAACATCATACCAGCCTGGGATTGATCCAATGGTAGAGGTGGTCTAGTTCTTTCGATTCAAGAATCAGTGGTTGTGTGTACGATTTCTAAGTTAGGGGACTCAAATTATGTTGAAAAATTGTTGAAAATACATTGAAAAAGATTAGAAAAGAAATGAATGGTCTGAAATGTACAAGTACTGTCCTCAAGGATAATTCGGCCCATTGGATTATCAAACTTAGTGCATAAGGCTCTAGCGGCTATCATTCTAAGATACAATAGACTCTCTTTTTTTTTCAGTCAACACTGAATATTAGAAGGAAATAAAAATAGCGTTACGTTCATAACCCAACACCAAAATGAAAGACATGCAAAGAGAAATAAGAATATTGTTGTTTTGATATATCAATATGACTTTTCAATTGTGTTTAGAGTAATAATTTATAGGTAAAAAAGAGAGAGAGCCGTTAAGAAATAGTGATAGAGAAATTAGTAATTATTGAAGAAGATGATCATTGTGTAGGCATTATCAAATAAATCCAACGTTATAAAACCGCTAAAAAGCCATTAGAAAGTCATTATATGGCCATTGTAAAATCATAACAAAAATGAGAACTTTTATAGTAGTCATAATTTCTTACAAATATCTTCAAACTACTAAAATATCTAACAATTAAGTGAGGGACCGCAGTAGTGAGTTATAGTATTAATTTTACTTCACATAATAGGATGCACATAACCTGATGCTTATTAACCTTACACTCACACGCTCGTTTCACTCAATATAAACACAATCTCTCTCTCCCTCTCTCCCTCTCCCTCCCTCCCTCTTTCTCTGCCCTTATATGTCTGCCTATGTCCTTTCTGCGCTTGTGTTCATGACTTTGATGGACGAGACACAAAAGCAACACCATGTTTTAATGGTTGCATTCGCATCTCAAGAACACATGAACCCCATGCTCAGGCCGGGATGAAGCTACTCTCCAAGGGCATTATCGTCAAACGCGCCACCGCATGCTAAAATACTCCTTGGCCGCTGTGTATTCCGCCTCTGGGATCGAGCTTCTCTACTACTTGGAGAGCCTAGCTTGGACTTCGATCGGAGAACCCTCCTCGACTGTTACATGGAGTCCTTGGCCAAGTTTGGGCCCACTACTCTCTCCAATTTGATCAAACAATCTTACGAGAACCTGGAAGTGCCAACCTTTTGTGCAACATCATGAAACCTTTTGTTCAATGGCTCGTCAACATGGCGGTGAAGGATGAAATATCACGTGCCTTACTATCGATCAAACCTTATATGTTCTATGCCATATATTACCGCTTTCATAACAAGCGACCCTTTCCAAACTTGACTTGCGCCGAAATGAGCTTGGAAATACCAGGCTTGATATTATTTGGATGTGGTTCATAATTCCTATTGACAGGATAATACAGAGGTCTCAAATTTTATTGGAAAATCCCCAATTGGACGTACCCCTAGTTTCGGGGTGAATTGGGATAAAATTTTGCGTTTCAAATTCTTTTTATTATTTTGATTCTCTATTTTCTTTGTGATTGTGTGGCAAATCCTAACAAACACCGCTAGACATGCAATATCTTCCATCTTTTGTGCTTACAAACAACCCTTCTGCTAGCATTGAAAAGCTATATTGTATGAGACCTTTTTGGCCCTAAGCATGAAGAAGTTCAAGGGGGTATTGGCAAGTTCGTTCTATGAGCATGAAGAAGTTCAAGGGGGTATTGGCAAGTTCATTCTATGAGCATGATAGAGATGTTATAGACTCCATGTCCGAGCTATGTCTAATCCGATCAGTTGGTCCACCCATTCCTTCGTTATTGCTTGGTTAAGAACAAAGAGATGATGTTGGTATTGAGATATGGAGATCCAACGAGAGGTGCATCGAGTGGTTGGATGAACAAAGACACTCTACGGTGATTTACGTCTCATTTAGTAGCATTCATGTCCTTCCGGTTGAGCTGTAGGCAAAAAAATATTAAATTAAAACATATAGAAAGTTATTGCATAAACTCATTGAATAAACGATTGGAGGGTTGTGCTAGTGGCACCCTTCATACATGAAAAAGGGGAACTGAGGAGTTCAATTGCTTACATTCTCAAGGGGAGTTGGGGGTGAAGACGTTTAGTTTCAAATGTGAGATTTGACTTCAATGCTTTGTAAAGAGATATAGCAAAAGTTTGATAGTTTGTTGAAAATTAGAGTAAGACGGACAAAAAAAAACTCATTGAATAATAATAGGTAGTCAAAGACCCTTTAAAAAAGGGAAAAATATAACAAAAGTCTTAAATATATTGTTGGTATCAATTTAGTCATAGACCTTTTGTATTTATGCCAATGTAGTCCATCTAGCCAATTTTGGTGATACGCTGACAGAGATGTCAGCCGTCTTACATGCAATGATCGATGCTCACATAGATAAATTTTACAAATTTTAAATATTTTTTCATCTTTTATCATTTGCTGAAGTAGAAAGCAATCGTCCTATGTGGCACAATTGGTGATGAAGTGGGTAATTTTTCATAATTTTTTCAAGTTATTTATTTATTTTTTCTTCTTTTTTCCTTTTTCCTTCGTTTTTCTCACCTAAGGCTGGCAAGGGTCACACAACCTCACCAAGATCTGGGCAAGGCCATCATGACCATTAGCGAGGGCTCGGCAAGCCTTGCTAACCATAGTTGAAAAAACAAAGATAAGGAAAAGAGAAGAAAAAAGGAAAAACGATGAAAAAAAAAATAATAATAATAATTTTAAAAATATTAAAATATTATTAAAAATTGTTTACATTAGTGTCGGTTATGCCACGTAGAATGGCTAGCGTCTATGTCAGCAAGTCAAAATTGATCGGGTGGACTCAAGTGGTGAAATGTAAAAATATCTAGGACTTAATTGGCAAAATTAAAGAGTTTATGACTAAATTGATAAAAGTGTAATAAATTTAGATTTTTCAGACAACTTTTCCCATTTAGAATTGGATAAGGTATGGCCTCAAATCAAAGCTTCATTTTATCTAGATCTCGAACTAAGTATGAGAAAATACTCTTTGTCAAGTAATTGGACACATTTGACCCAAAAAAAAAGAAGGTAATTGGACACAAAATGGACCACGCACAACATGTATGTAACATAGTCTAAAGTACTCATTAATCAACATTGCATGCATTGTGTCACTTTTATTTTTCATTAAAAGAGGTAGTGGTGCTTACTATATATGTTATGGGCCTTGGAAAAGTCAACTCAGATTTTTTGGTGCAATTTGGACGTCAAGTCAAATAGGGCTGTTAAATGGATGGGTTAGATCGAATTTGGGTTAGGGAAAAAATGGTCTGACAGAAATTAATCCATTTATATGCAATACAAATCTAATGACCAATAGTCGAGTGAAATCGTTGACATTAAGGTGTACCACAATGAAAAATTGTTGTAAGAACTACACCAAAATTTCATGAAAATGTTTAGGTCTAAATTAGCAAAATTGAAAAATTGAGAAATGGATTGGCATCCATACAATTGGTTTAAGATTGATTGGATGATTTCCCCAATCTTAGGTGTGATATCCACATTTCATGTGCTCATCACAAATGATATAAATTGGTTCGAGTTTATTTTTAGTTATTGGTCTACTACTTATAGCTTTGATGGTATCAATTATATAACAAGATGGGACAAGTCAAATGCACTCGCATGGCCTTGATATTTTTTTTTTTATACTTAGTAGTATAGGGAATCAAACTTTATGCCATTCCCCAATTTAATGCACCTAAATGTACATCGATAGGGTTTCTTTGATCCAAAATAAAGAAATGAGTCAATGAAGTAAGATGAATGGATGATAAAATAGGGAATGAAACTATTAAGAGCATGATGTAAGAAAATCATTGATCCAAAATAAAGCCGTTCACTTCAAGAACTGGATGATAAAATATGTCTAGAGTTTGACCAATGAACGAAATTTGACTCAAGATAAATGAAATATATGTGGACGCCCATGGTGGTGTACCATGGAAATTATATATCCTATTTGGTATGGTCCAAGTTGGAGGTTTCCCATATTGATGGTCAAGGAAAATTGAAAAAGGAAATAAAAGAAGTCTAGAGATTTGACAAAGGACTTTTATTGACTATTATATATATTTATAATATCAGTCAAGGAATGTTTTTCTCAAGAAGTCAAGAATATGGCTATTTTCTTTGTGAGTGCCGTGGTTTCTCAATTTGGGAGTAACATACATAGGCACTTGGCACTTGGCACTTGGCAGTGAGGTTACTTCATTTAATTACATCAAGAATTCATGTTTTGAAGCTCATTAAATTATTGTCGTAAGAATTTATGTATAAATTTGAGAGATTGAGAAATCCTTTTCTTAAGAAATTGTGGGGCTAAACACTATGCGAGTTATTAGATGTAATTAAGGTTAGAAAACACAAATAGTATTTGAGTAATTCGAGTGTGGTTGTATTATTCATTATATTACTTAGTCTATAGTAGAACTCAATACTACTCTCCATGCGGATGTAAGTCACCCATCAAACCACGTAAATCTAGTGTTTACTTTATTTTCTTGTTTTTTCTATAATATTATGTAATTGCTTGCTTCTGCAACAATGAGTATCGGAGCTAAGTTTGGTTGAGTTGAAATGAATCGATGGTGACAAAAGAAAGAAAAGTGAGAATTGACAAATTTAATCGAAATGATTTTGGTTTTTGAAAGATGCATATTAATGATTATTTGTATTTAAGAAATTTGCACTTACTCTTATCCGGAGAGAAATGAGTCAATGAAGTAAGATGAATGGGAATTGCTAGATAGACAAGCATTGTGTGTTATTCGGCTCACGTTGGCTTGTAACATCGCATTTAATAGTGTGAATGATAAGACCACTGTGGAATTGACAGAAGCCTTATCAAAAATATATGAGAAGTCTTCAGTGATCAATAAAGTCTACTTGATGCGACATCAATTTAACTCGAAAATAAGTGAATGTGCGTCAGTTGTTGATTATATCAATAAATTAAATGTGATTGTTAGTCAATTAAGTTCAGTTGAGATTGACTTTGATGATAAAGTACATGCTTTGATTCTATTATCCACATTGTCTTATAGTTGGAATACTACTATTACTACTATTAGTAATTTATATGGATCAACAAGCTTGACTTTTGATGAGATTCGAGATTTGATTCCGAGTGAGAACATCCGTTGAGGAGTATCAGTCCGTGTTTACTACTTTAGCAGGTAAAATAAAGGAAGAACTAATACACGTGTTAGCAAGAATGGTGTAACTTCAAATAGACATAGCCAATCTAGGATTGATGGTGTTGTGTTGAAGTTGTGACAAGAGGGGATATTTTAAAAGGATTACCTTAAACTGAAAAATTCAAAGAGTTAGGAAATTAGAGTTGAGTTTACAAATGATGTTACTGTAATAGCTTATAGTAATTCAGATAATATTAATCACGTATTGTCTCTTACTGCTAATTCGTCGTTTGGCGAAAATATTATGGATTGTGATTGCTCGTTACACACACCACCAAATAGGAATTGATTTACTACCTATCAATGCACATATAGTAGTAGTATAATCAGATAACAACATTGAATGCAATATTGTAAATGTTGGCAATGTTAGAATCATAATGAATAATGATATTATAAGGACATTGACTAGAGTGAGGCCTGTTCTAGAGTTGAAGAAGAACTTGATTTCCTTGAGTGCCCTAAACTCAATTGCGTGTCAATATATTTCAGAATGTGAAATTCTAAAAATTGTTTGAGGTGCATTGGTGATAATGAAAGACATGAAGCATAGTGGTTTACATGAGTTTTAAGATGAGACAGAGATAGGTTTTTTTGCGGAAACGTCAAATGCATCTAATTAAGAGTTTAAATTATGACATATGCTTTTTGGGTAGAGGTGAGCGATTCCAGGTGGTTCTAAGTGGAACCTAAAACTTGGAACTTGCCTATCATAACAAGATCCCTAATTTTTGGAACTTGGAATCTACTTTGCATGTCTAAGAACCTAAAATCTACCCTATAACAAGTTTTAGGGCCTACCCAGGTTCCGCTTGTATTCTTAATTGAATGGTTGTAGTGAATTATCACCTTTAATGACTACCATTTGCAATAATCCGCTTATCACAACCCATATTTAAAGACACGAAGATTATGAAATATTAACGAAATAAAATTCTCAATCATGAATATAACTGCAAATGGAAGTTCAAACTAGTATTTTTAGATTATACTCATCATTGAACACTCGAAATGTCCTAGACTCACGTGAAGACATAGAATAAGAAAAACAACAAAGACTTGTTTTGGTTTCCAGTTTCACCTAGAACTTGAAACCTACTCATGGAAATAGTTTCGGGAACTTATAACTTACCCTACATATCTTAGGACTTGGGATTAGTGGTATTACCCAAAAACTATGCTCACCCCTAGTTGAGGGCACATTAGCGAGAGAAGCCTTGAAATTTTAAGTGAAATAAATTTATTATATGGTTATATTACTAATAAATTGAATGTATGCAGGTGTTGTGATTTAGATCAACGGGAAAATGTGCAATTTAGTACTGATGTTAGAAAAACCATGGAGATTGCAAAGTCGACTCATTTGGATGTTTGCAAGTTGTAGCAAATTTCTTCAAGAAAGAGTGCCAAATATATGTTAACAATTGTGGATGAATACTCAAGGATGATCTAGGTGTTTTACTAAGGCACAAGTTTATGATGTTAGGATTGGAGAGTTGAGAGTTTTGATTGAAAATGAGCATGGTAAAATGATTGAGCATATGCAAATTGATAGTAAGTAGCTATGAAGTACGAACAAGTCGCCAAAGCTTCCGTGTCATGTCCGACATGTATCGGAGCATGTCAGACACCTCGACACGCTCGGACACGCGTTGACCGCGTGTCGGATTTTTCGACACATGGTCAACTTTTCTCGACACGCTCCGACGTGCGTGTCCAAGGGAGAGGATCGTTGAAGAAGGCGATGGAGGGTGGAGGCCATTCCGAGGAGTGGAGGCAATGCTGTGACGGCAAGGGAGGGCCAGAGGAAGAGTAGGCGATCCAGAGGGCCACAATTGCGATGCTGTGATGGATGACCGACGGCGAGGCTTCAAAGATGTTCGAGTTTCATTGATCTACTCAGATATCTTCTGGTACTCCTTGTTCACTTCATCCGCGACTGATCGAGGTCAGGCTCTTACACGCTGGAGACGGAGTCGGGCCGGAGGTATTGTCGCCGTTGATTCTGCAAACCCCCTTCTCCCCCAACGTGAGAGCGTGCGAAGGGGGAAGAAGACAGCTTGGGGGGGGTTGATTGATGGGGGCGGGGGAGCAGGTGGTGGCGTGGGTTGGGGATGATTGATGGGGGCGGGGTGATTGATGGTGGTGTCGTGGGGAGGGGGGGAGGGGAGAGAGAGAGTAGGGAAGAAATTGAAAGGGGGGAGAAAATATTGGAGAAAATATTTGGTGCCCGGATTTTGGGCATGGAGGATTGGAGAGAGAGAAATGGGGGAGGGCAAATGATTATTGGGGATGAGCATATAGAGGGGGAAAGTACAGCCCAAGTGCCAAAACTTAGCACAATGGGACACTTAAGTGCCAAAAGTTAGGAAAGTGACACTTTTTTTGAAAAGTGGGACACTTAAGTGCCGCCTCCGGCGGACCTTGCCGGAAATCCTACGTGGCAATATTTTATTATTTTTGCTCGCCTAGGTGGCTCGTCGGAGAGCTGACTCAGCTCTAATTCACCCAAAACACGTTGTTTCTGTAGTTGGCCAAAATATAAGCCATGAATCTGCCAAAACATCGTCGTCACCCAAATTGCCCCAAATCTAAAACCCTAAATCGGCTAGAATCCCTATTGAAGTGCTAGAATCCTAGTCTCGAACCCTAATTTTGATTTGCCCAATTCCATTGTCAAATATTGGAAATGGAGAGCAAGACTCGCAGCAACGCCTCAAATTCCTCTCATCGAAGTGAAGGAGAAGGCCGAAGTTTCTGTTTTTGTGGATTACCGAGTCCAAGAAGAACATCGTGGACTTGAATGAATCCTGGGAGAAGATTTTATGGATGCGCCAGATATAAAGAAGGGTCGAAGTGCAAATACTTCAAATGGGTCGATGCGAAATTCTCTCACCGAGCAACAGAGGTGATATTGGATCTACTTGATAAAAGACATCAATCTTCATCTATGTTCATGGACGACTTGGACGATGTTGATTCAATGCAAGCTCAAGCATCTTCGACTAAACTTTTCAAGAATGAAGTTTCAAGGATGAATATTGAACGAAAGTGTTATCAAGCGTTTATTATGGTGTTGTTTTGTTGTCTATTATACTTTATGATGAAATGTAAAGCACTTGAAGATGAGAAAAAGTTTCTCCGACTACCATAGTTAAAAATGAATGGAGAAATGTAATTGTTTTGGATTAAATGTAGGTTTTTTTCTTTTTGAAAGATGAGAAGAAGTTTGTGTTGTTCCACAAGATCATTATGGCTTTGTTGTTGTTTCTGTTGTCATATGTATTGTCGGTTACATCTTGTGTTTGTAATGAGGTTAAGGAAAGGGAATGAGTGAATTAGATGCTACTTGTACTGTGTTGTTACTTGTTCTTGAATATAAACCAATAATGATGGATGTGTATTGGGTCAATGTGTTGTGAATATAAACATAAACTAGCAGCAAATTTTGGAATTGAATGGAGTTGCCATAAGTTAAATTACCATCACCTTCTCTGTTTTGCTGCAAACCAGCATATACACAAGACAAACACGAGTGATTACCCGAGTGCCATAAGTTGTATTTAGTAATCACTTAAGAGCTAGTCGCGATGAAAAAATGATCACTTAAGTGTCAAGTTATTATTAAAGTGATCACTTAAGTGGCACACGTAGTTAAAAGTGAACACTTAAGTGCCGCATTTTTTTTAAAAGTGAGACACTTAAGTGCCAACTTTTTGTAGGTTTTCTCTAAAAATTGCGCTAGCCACCACTACCGGCTACGCCACCGGCCATCACCACTAGCCACACTAGGCACTCCAGCCACCACCGTGCTGGTGGTGTTGCTGCAAAAGGTACTGGTGCAAGCCGAGCCTTGCACTAGCTTGCACCAGTACACCTGGTGTAAGATGTACACACTGCACACTTGCACTAGGTGCAGCATAAGCCCCCTACCCCCACCACAAACCCACAACCACCAGGCATCACCAGTTACCACCACCAACTACACCAGCACCCCAACCACCACATTAGCACCCGGCCACCACCCAATAGCCACACCAGCACTCCAGCTACCACCACAGGCCCAACACCAAGCATCAAACAGCAGCAAGTAAAAACAACACTCCAGCATCACCATCCACCACCACCAGCCACACCAGCACTCCAGCTACCACCACAGACCCAACACCAACAGCAGCAAGTAAAAGTAGAATCTATATCTTACAAAAAGCAAAAGAATTTGACAAGCAGCAAGATCATTCCATTGATATTGAAATTAAGTCTCACAAAATTAATGACAAACTAAAAGAAAAAAAAAAAAGATAACCATCCATAGCAAGTTAGGAATGACAAACATTCCATTGATAACTCGTATATCAAAACTAACTCCTAAGCTCCACAAATCCTATCATGTCCCATCTCATTAATCAATATGCACAACACCCCCTCTTCGTGCTCCTTTTGATGGGATTTTCACTTGATTCATAATCCTCGCACTCTTTCTAACTGGACGTGCAACTTCTTCTTCGACATTCTTAGTATCCACTGACTTAGATTGAGTTGCGAATGTCCCAGGTTGAATTGATTCAGAAAGAGGTGCAGTTGCAACTGTCCCAAGCTGAATTGATTCAAATGGACTTGCAACTGGGTTCTTGCTCTTCTTTCTTGTTGGTGCAACTGATGATTTCTTCTTCTTCTTCTTTGTTGGTGCAGCTGTTGATTCTTGAGTTGGACCTTGAGAGATAAGAACCTTTGAACTTCTCCCAGGCTACAAAAAGACAATAAATTGTCAACAAAAGTCTGCATCATAAATTAAATTAAATGTAGCCGATGAAACTTACATTCAGAATAACTGTTCCAGTACGCTCATCTGTATAAAGGCCATAGCCATATTGTCTTAACCTCTTCCCAAGTGCCCCTCTTGTTTGAATAGGGGCGTTTCTTTCAGAAACTTGTGATTTATTGGCTCTTTTTCTTGTCTGTGATTTCTTGGGTCCTTCTTTTGACCTTTCAGCTACAGCTGGGGCTTCTTCAACCAATTCTTCAGTTCGGTGTCTTCTAGATGGCCTTTGTGTAGCTGTCCCATCACGTGGCCTTCTTGTAGTTGTCCTTCTATGTAGCTCTTCAGCTTCAGTGACACCTTCTATTGGCCCTTCTGGTGGTACTTATGGTGACCCTTGTAGTGATTCTTCTAGTGGCCCCTGTGGTGACTCTTGTGGTGGCTCTTGTGATGGCCCTTTAGTTGGCAATTGAGCTCCAACTTGCATTCTTCGAACCTGAGAAAAAAACAAAAGATATCATAAATATAACATCGGGCTATATATAATAAAGTAAAGAAAGAATAACTAAATACAAATTATTGAATTTACTGGATATTTCTTTCTCTGCTGAAGAGCAATCGACTGAATTAGTTGTTTAGCTGCTTGGGCCAATCCTTCAACTGGCCGTCTTCTACTTTGCATTCTTCGAATAGGCCCTTCAGTTTCATGACTTATTGGGGTTCTTTTCGTGACCTGACAAAGACATTACATACAAGGCCAAATAGGATATTATGTACATATTTATGATAAATCACAAAGCAACATAAACATAAATTTTATGACTTACTGGGCTTCTGGTTGTCGACTGAAGAACAGTCGACTCACTTAGCCCTTATGTTTGCCTTTCTCCAACTGTCCCTTCACTAGGCCCCTCAATTGACCTCAACTGTTCTTGTTGCTTCCTCAATTGACAACATTTAAGTTGTGCCCTGCTATGCGACAATAAGAGCACGTCATCTTTGCACATGTCCTGCTCATTCTTTGCTGACCCGAGACCTCTCCCTCTGCCATTCTTCGTCTTCGTTTTGGCCTTCCCATTTTCTTCTTCCGTGGCAAAGGTTGAGGTGCTTCATGATCCGTCGCCTCCCAAAACTTGCTACTTCTAATTGGCTGCATCATGAACTGATACGAAGCAAGGTATTTCGTTTTTTTGTACCAACCATCAATGTAATCCTCTAGATTGTGGCCCTTCAACTGGATGGCACATATGGCATGTGCACAAGGAATTCCACTTAGTTGTCATGCTCTACATGAACACTTCCTCGTACCTAGATGGACAACATACTTATCAGAACCATTCATTATCTCATATCCGTCATCTACATTCCAAATGGGATAACAATGCCTACTTGTAGCCAAGTTCTCATCCAATTTCTTGGCAATCCTAGGACTACATTGTCTAGTCCACTTTGCAGTCTCATCTCTTTGTTTGTGCAGCCGAGTCATGACCATAACTCGTATATCTTCAAGCATTGAGATGACTGGTTTGCATATGGCATCTATTATCTTTGCATTAAATGATTCACATATGTTGTTGTTGATGTGATCGCACTTGAATTCCTCACTGAAGAATGCCCTGCACCAATGCTTCAGTTCTGTTTGAAATAGTGCTGCACAACCTTCCTTTATCAACTGAAGCAATCCTTCTTTGGCTATCCTAAAGTTAGCCATGTTCGTACTCTTTACTAATTGCTAAAATTGCAACTACAGCTTATCCCCTTTATAGGTCTTTGCCCAATTCCCATATATGTGTCGTGCACACATTCGATGTTCAGCATGGGGCAACAACTCGGCTATTGCTGGAACCAATCTCTACAATAATTCAAAGTAAGAAATGTAAGCAAATAACATGTTAATATTACAAAGCAAACAATTGACTAAATTTTTCAAAAAGCAAGCATTACCTTTTGAAGGTCGCTCATGAACGCCCACCCTTCCCCGTTTGTTATCTCTAAATCAGCCATCAGATTTTTCAAGAACTAGGACCAATTGTCCTTGTTTTCAATCCTTACAACAGCCCAAGCTAATTGGAACATTTGGTTATTTGCATCTCTTCCAATCGCTGCCAACAATTCTCCCTTGCACAAGCCCTTCAAAAAACAGCCATCTAATCCTATAATCAATCTATAACCAGCTAAAAATCCCCGTCTGCATGCATCAAAACACACATAGAACTTGTCGAACCTGGTCCCACTATCAAAAAGCGGCCTCTCCACCATCTCTACATACACTCTACTTGAAGGGTTTTGCAGCCTACACACCCAAGCATACTCCAACACCTGCCCATATTCCTTGCCATACTGACCAATAAGTATCTTTATCACATTTTGCTTTGCTCTTTTGCATTGATTCCTAGATATATTGATGCCTACACGCTCTTTCACCAGCATCCTAAAGTCAGTACTTTTCATCTCATCAGCTTGATCAGATCAAAGAAGTGCTTGGACAACCATGCACTTGTTACCCTTTTGTTTTGAAAATTAATGGAACAACTGTGTTCCTCTTGGTAGGCTCTAATCTGGAAAGACCCATTCCTTTTAACAAATGCGCCGTAAATCTTCCATGGACAATTTTGCTGCGAACACTTAGCTCTAACAAAGTTCTTAGTGTTTCTAATGAAGTCAATATTTTTTTGTGCAGCAATGGAATTCTTCAGTATAGCTTCCTTAAATTGTTTCGCATCTTGGAATTTCATACCTACCGACAAAGTAGGAGAGACAATGGATGGATTATAGGAAGGAAACTTACTTTTCCTTCTACGCATAGCTCCTTGATCTTCTTCAAGCTCGTCCTGGGAAGTAGCAGTCTCGATGCTTTCTTCATAATCTGTCTCCTGGCCACTAACACCAGCAGCATTTGCAAGGCCTTCGTCTCTGTTTGGAACTTCATTAACTACCTGCAGAGTTGCAAATCTATCTGACAAAAATTCCCTTTGTTTTTTCCTTGATTGTGTAAGCTCCTCGTCGTCCTCATCACTAAAGATTAAGAAATTTTCAGCAGCCAACCCTTCATCGTCATCATCACCATCACTGGATTTAACTACTTCCCAATCGGGATAAGTACACTATCAATGCCAAAAGTTGTGTACGGCGCTCACTTTTTGTGCCAAAAATTTCCGTCGGATCACTTAAGTGTCAAAAATTTTGAAAAACGATCATTTAAGTGCCAAGGCCGATGAAATTAACCAAAAATTTGACGTGGCTTTTTTTTTTAATTTTTGAAGCCGACGTGGCTCGTCGAAGAGTTGAGTCAGCATCAAAACACCAAAACGACGCCGTTTGGCATCTTTCCCCTAACTTTGAAACCCTAATTCCCAAATTGAGAGAGAGGGAAGGCTCGTCTTCGTCTTCTTCTTCCTCGAAGACCCACACCAGCAACGGCACCAGCAGCAGCACCGGCAGCGCACCAGCAATGCACCAATAGCAGCAATGCACCAGCGGCACCTTCGACCCATCTTCTTCCTCCTCCTCCTCCTCCGCCCTCGCCTCTGATTTTTCCTGCAACTTATTGCTCGAGCAACAATCTCAATCTCTCCTCGCTCACCTGGTTGAGCAAGTACAATGGTGGCTGAACAACGGTGGCCGAGCAGCGACGATGGCCGAGCAACGGCGGGCGAACGACAATGGTCAAGCGGCGGAAACCCTAATTTCAATCCCCATGTGAGCTAAACAGCATCATTTCTGTGAAAGCCATCCATGTCGGATTCAAAACAACGTCGTTTCTTAAGGAGGACCGAAAACGACATCGTTTAAAGTCCCTATCGATTTTTTTTTTTTAAAAGCCATGTAATCATTTTGGTCGGAATCTTTCGCTGATGGCACAAAAGTGATCGTTTTTCCTCCGATTTGGCACTAAAGTGATTTGACGGAAACTTTTGGCACCAAAGTGAGTGACGTACACAAGTTTTGGCACTAATAGTGTACTTATCCCCTTCCCAATCTAATTCAGTGATGGTGACATCACCTATGTCACCATCACTCTGGTAAATAGCATCTACGCCTCTCTCCTCCCCGTCTTGTCCATCATGCCCTCCTTCATCCATAATCTCAGTACTAGCTTGAATACCATCTCCTCCTTCTCCTACTTGGGTGCTATCTCTGTCATCATCTTTGTCCTCACTATCAGTATTGTATTCAACATCAACAAATACTTTTGCCTTTTCGCCATGAAGATAATGATATAGGACATCCCTAAAACCATTATCATCTTCTAAAGGTCTCAAACCATCTCTCAAGCATTTCCCAAGAACACAATACAGCAACTTTTGTACTTTACAAGGCAAATATGTCACTATATATCTAACAAATCCAATATAAGATGCTTTCTTTATATCTACAAAGATAATACCATCATTCCCCCCCTCATACTCCCACTCATCCTCCCCAATCACAAAACCCTCATCGTAGCAAACAATGATAGCAACAAAGTCCTTATCATGAGCCATTTCTGCAACAAAAGAGGAAAAAAATACAATTAACTTTTGGGACCACATTCACAAAGGACAACAGACAATTGCATGTGGAGGTCCCTACATTCTTTATTAAAGAACAGATAAGAAAGAGGGAAAAGATGCAGTATTCGGGATGACAGCTACTTTGATTGGAAAAATGCCGTCAGGACAAATCGAGGTCCTCACCCGACAGACAGCTTCTTTGATTATGTCGCATTCCCTTAAAATATGAAGTGGTCCCTAGATAAGCATGGGTTCTCATGACACCAATTTCAACATTGCAATTTAAAAAAAAAAAAATGCCCAGACGTCCCCACGACAACTACTTCAAACCTTAATAATCACTATCGCACATCACATTTCACATCCGACCCCAACAAATTACTTTCACACATCACAATTCCACATCCGAGCCCTAAATCACACATCATAGTACCTAGCACCACATCTGAGACTTAATTTTCCCCTCGCCAAGTCCTATGTCGAGCCCTACATTTCAAGGCCGATCCTAAACTGTCAATCTGAACCCCCAATAGGGTTCTAGCACCACATCTAAGCCATAAATCTCACATAAATACCATCCAAGCCCAAGATTTCCCAGTCGACCCCCAAATTTCAAATTGGAGCCCTAATAAACAAGTCGAAGCCCTAATTTCACCACAGGAGAGAGGAAGAAGAGAACAAACCTGAGCGAGAGACGACGACGAGGGACGACGGCAATCGATGACGGCGAGCGACGATGATGCGCGATGACCTGCGAACGGTGAGCTGTGAACAGTGATAGAGAGGATGTCAGATCTGGTGTGAACGCGAGCGACGACCGATTAAACCCTAAATAAGAAAAAACTTCGTCGTTTAGCACTAAGGAAAAACGACGTCATTTAGCACTAAGGAAAAACAACGTCGTTTAGCTTGGTCAAGGCAGAGTGGATGGGACGATGTCGTTTTCATCCTCCACGTGTGCTTAATTTTGAAAACAAATTGCCATGTCAGATAAGCATATCACTGGAAAATGCCATGTCTGCATTTTGGCTGGATTTTGGTCGGATGGGCACTTAAATGATCTATTTTGCTTCGATTTTGGCACTTAAGTGTCCCTCCGTGCCAAGTTTTGGCACTCCAGGTGTCCGCAACTCGCATATAGAGGGAAAAAAGAGAGGAAAATAATTTTGAGAGGTTTATGTGGGGAATAACTTTTGAGAGGTAAAATTATTTTTGTTATAAAAATATATAAATGAGTTAAAAAATATTTTCAAAAAATAAAAATATTGAATGTTAAATAATGATAATTTTGATGATTATAAAAGATCATAGATTTATTTAAATAAAGTTGATTATATTTTTTTGTTAGTCATTGGTTTTATCCATAATTTTTATTAAAGTTAAAAATATGTTCTCAAATATGGTTAAGCATTAATTATGAATATATCTTTCAAATTTCTATGAATATATTTATTAATATTATTAGTGCAAATTCATTATAAGTTCTTGTCATTTATTTATTTATTTGTGAATTTCAATCAAATTAATTAAAACCAAAAATATTTATTCAATAATAACGTGTCCCAACGTGTCAGAGTTTTCTATTTTTGAGAAATGACGTGTCAGCGTGTCATGTTGTGTCATGTCGTGTCGTGTATCCGTGTCACGTGTCTGTGCTAGTTAGGTAAGTAGTATAGAATTATGCTCGTAGTTGTTAAATGAATTATGCATGGAGGAAGCTATAGTGAAACATCACACTAGTGCCAATAAATCACGACATGTTGCAAAATTGCTAAGTAGAACATTACTAGAGACGGCCCAAAAAATACTCTCTAGTGCTTTTATGGCTAAGAAATTCCTAACCCACGCGCTTCGTACAACGAGCAACTAGGTGAATAGATCCCTAATGATTGAGATTGGATGTTGAACTTCCAAAAAAGTGTGGTAAGGTAAAGTAACTGATTATATTGTTCTCAAAATATTTAATCGTTTATGTTATGTTCGAATTAATGATGGTAAGCTTGATAAGAGGGCAAGAAAGCGCATGTTCCTAGGCTATGCACAAGGTGAGCAAATCTATCAATTGTGGTACCTGAAATCAAATTTACTTATTATCAATAGAGAAATTACATTTGACGAGTTTTCAGTACCTCTAGGTAGGAATGTTATTCGTAGTGTTTATACAAATCCCAATGATGTTTAGCTTGAGGTGGAGTTGCAATTAAAAACTCCTAAAGTAGAAGATACTGCAAAGGTAATGACACATATGGTGCTTATAGCAAGATTGAGCTTGTAGAGCCAACAATTGTTGAACTGCTGATATTTGCAAGGTACATATTCGATTTCCTTATAGATACAGATGCAAAGACGATTTTACTTCATTTATGGTAGAGGTGGTTGTGTCTAGGGGTGTGCAATCAGACCGAATATATCTAGGAACCTAACCAACCCATTCGGAAAATAGGGTTAGGAACCGGTTCCTGTTGAAATCGGTCCGGGAACCGGTTCCCAAAATTTGGAATCAATTTGAACCAGTCCGAGAATTGGTTCCAGGTGATTACCCACCCAAGAATCGGTTCCCGAACCGATTTTGGAACCGATTCCAAAACCCTATTTTTTCTCCTGATTTATTTTCTTACTTTTGCAGTTGCACGGTGATTTTTCCTCTCGGCACTCCTCCTTCATCATTCCTCTTCTTCGCTCGTTTCCCTCCCTTGCCGGCTCACCATTGCACTATCCATCGCCAGCTCACCGTCACAGTGTCCATCGCCAACTCCTTCTCACACCATTCAACGGACGGCATCCATCGTCGCCAAATTCTTGTGATCCCATTCATACTGTTGTAGAACCAACGTGGCAAGACCTGTCTCGCCAAGTACTACGTCCCCCTCGAGGACTCTCAGAAGCGCAACCTCAAGTACGAGATAGCCCTTTTCGCTCGATTTTCTCCTCGTTCCCTATTTCTCGGGGCTGAATTAGCATTTTGCTTAGCTATAATCGTTGTCTTCTCTTGTGCGCATGGTTTGATGGATTTCTAGGTTCATCAGTTGGTGGTCAACAGAGATTCCAAGTTCACAAATTTTATTGAGGTTAGGAGTCTTCAGTCTTTTTTATCTCGAATTTGTTAGGCTCGTTTGTGTAAATGTGTTGTTAGCGCACATTATACAGATTGTTTCCATTGATTATTTGTCAATTGGTGAATCTTCGCTCAACCACTCCAGAATTTGGTGTCAACCTTACTCCCCCCTAAAATCTTCTCGTGTATTAATGTATAATTCAAAGCCGTATAGGATATTGGACGGTTGCAAAATAGGGTCTAGTGGAAACAGGGTTGATCTTGGACCGGACCGGAAAAACAAGGTGGTTTGAGTACAGAGTCCAGTGCAAAAAGAGTCGAATACAGGGTCAAAAAAAGGGGAACCGATTATAATAAGATTATGTACAGGATCTAGGTCTGGACCTGATCACCCCTAGTTGTGTCTTGGGGAGCAGTTAAAAGTGCAAATCTTGTTGGTGTTTAGATGAGGTATACAATTGTGGTGAAGTTCAATACTTGGACTTGGAAAATGTTTGTAATGGTTGAGCCCATAAAAGACTACAGGAAAGTAGTAGTGAAGTCCAAATCCCAACGAGGCAATGGCTTGACTCAAACATCGAATTAAGGTTGAGTCTTGTCGCGACCCGATCTCGCTGCCCTCAAATGTCAAAGGGGGAAAGGTCAGATGCAAAAGGGCCAGCAACCTTTTTCTGTTTACCTATGTATGTCACATAGAGAACTACGTATTGCTAACTAAAAAAAATACTCGTGCAGTTCACCATCATGATCAACATGTTATTACTCGATATTAGCGACGTGCCATACCATGTGCAAAGCAAGCAATTCAAGAGAGCATATATATGAGGCAGCCCAGAGAATTGTTTTGTCGACTGATTTCTAATGATTCTTCTAAATGTTGGTATAGGTGATACAAATAGGCCAATAGCGAAGATGTTATCCTATCGAACCAAAGACAAGGCTGAGAGAAAAAATGCGATAGATCATGACGAGATAAAGCGGTCGAGCCATAGAGAGCAATCCAAGAGAGAGAAATAGAGAGAAAAAGAAATTAAACTACAATAGAGCAAAAATATACTCAAAACAGAACCTCCACTCACAGGCTTTTTTGTCACTTATCAGCAAAGCACTTCTCAATAGTGATCGTTTCACAAGTTGCATATATCTTGACATATGTAACTAGATACACCACAGAAGACAACTAACGGTGAAAACGAAAAGGGACAAATCAAGCCCGTTGAGAACGTCGATTCACGTAGAGCTAGAAAGGGTGATCAGTTTACTCACCAGTCCGTACCGCCGAGAAGGGGAGATCACTGAACTGCGGTGAATAATCGGGCAAACGAAATAAAGAAACGATCGGAAGCCGTTGTTGACGCCGCCGTCGCTGCTGTCGATGCGAATCTGAGCCTTGTACTTCGAGCTCCTTGATCGGCCGTCCCAGCGAGTCAGATCCGGTGTGCAAGAGAGCGATCGAGAAGGAGAGACACCGATCCGGAGTCAGCCATATCCCCATCCGGGAGTGAGATCTCGAGCGCCTCCGATCCTCGCCAACAACCGTCCATCTTCGATCTCAAGAAAGAGAGCCAGAACTGCTGGCGTCCTCGTCGCTGTGACCGCCGATGCCTCTGATTGAGAGAACGATCGAGCCTCCGGTGAAAACCCTAACGGATCGAGCTCCGATCGATCGAAATCCCTCAAACCCCAAAAGCAATCCCGAAAGAGAGATCGATCCCCCATAGAGAGAGAGAGAGAGAGAGAGAGAGAGAGAGAGAGAGAGAGAGAGAGAGAGAGCTTTTGAGAATTTTTCGAGAGAGCCCCCTGAGAGAATTTGCGCGCAAACCGTTTGAGAGAGAGAGAGCAAAAATCTTGTCCAATGGCTCCCCCTCTGAGCGAGCGTTTTTCCTTCTTTTTTTTGTCTTTTTTTTTTAAATCTTTTTTCTTTCTTTTTTTCTTCTTTTTTTTTATTGTTTTCTTTACATTTTTTTATTTCTTCATTTCTTTTCATTTTTTTTATGTTTTCATTTATTCATTTTTTAATCTTTTTGGCTATTTATTTTTTTTTATTTTTGCAAAAAGAATGTTTAAAATGTCGACAAAAAATCGGGTATCAACAAGTCTATTAAAATATCTCAAGTTTGAGCCCGCAAACGAAATCCGGCTCAAGATAAATGGAACATATGTGGATGTTCGTGGTGGTGTGCGATGGAAATCATATTTCCTATTCATTATGGTCAAAGTTGAAGGTCTTGCATATCAATTAAGGAAAATTGAAAACAAGAAAAGACTGAAGTCAAGGGATTCGGCAAAGGATTTCATATTGACTATTATATATAGTTACAATATGGGCCAAGGGATGTTTTTCTCAAGAAGTCAAGAAGTGCTGTTCTCTTTGTGAGTGTCATGGGTGCTCAATTTGCGAGTAACATCCCGTAAATGTAGATGCTTGGCAATGGGGTTTCTTTGTGAAATTACACGAACAATTCAAGTGTTGAAGCCAATTAAATTCTTGTGGTAAGAATTTGTGTATCATTCCTTTATTAGATTGAGAGCTTATTTTGTGATTAATTGTGGGGTTAAACATTATTTGACTTATTGCATGTAATTGGGGCTAGAAGACACTGTTAGTGTTTAAATGACTTGAGTATGGTTTTAATCTCTATTGTATCGCTTGATCTATAGTAAAATATATTGCTGCTTTCTCTATGGACATAAGTCATCCGACGAAACCACGTAAATTTAATGTCCTATTTATTTTCTTGATTTATCTACATTATTGTTCGATCGATTGCTTCCGCAACATTGAATATAGATTTATAGCATATAAATAACAATTTAAGAAACATGTACATAATAAATTCAAATAACACACACCCCATCAAACTATGGGATTTGATTATGCTTGAAGTCATTTTATTAACCACGAGGAGGATGATGCCAGAGGTGGGGTTTGTGACTAGATGAAATCATAGCAAGGTAGCTATACTAGAAGGTATGGCTAGCTCACCTCCTTTTTAGGGAGAGCTAGTTCTCATCAAATGTTTTGGTTTGACATTGCTTTACATCCAAAAAGAGACGAGTTACGTCCAAGTTCAATTAAGAAATGCAACTTCTCTTTTATTATATGGATGATGAAGTGAGACGGACTTATAACTTTCTTATTTTAAGACAAAGCAAGTTGGTAAAATCCCCTTTTTATGTCTTCATGCCCTTTTCACATGATGATATAAGGGCAAAGAAGGGAAAAAGAGAGTCATGGTTTCTCTTGCTTTTGATCTGGTGGGCCTAGAGGAGAGCCCCATATGATGGGCTATTAACTTAGTGGCTGAGCACATCTCTAATGATTGCGTCTTTGTGCCTGTGGTGTAAGGGCTCTCAGCCATGGATAGTCCGGTGTGTGGAATTTATGAATTGCTTTTGATTGATTCCTTTTAATTAGCTATTTCCTCTTCTATCTCCTCCTCCTTAGACGGCTCCCGAAGGATAAAGCCTAGAATGTGTGTTAGGAGCAGAGAGGAGACCTTAGCTATATATGATAATATCTATTGGACCTATCCATCATATGTCACTGTTAGAGCATTAGGCCCATTATCAACCAAACAAGATAGTGTAGTCTCCGTGTGCACAATTAACTTGTCAAGTATTTGCAATTTTGGCGAACAGCAGAATCCTTTTTCCTTTCCAGAAATTTTTTTTAGCACCTAGCTAATTAAGAAAAATTCTTACGAAATACCAACTTTGCAATCAAAACATGGATTTTTTTTATTTTTTTTAATTAACATGCTTGAGCAATACTCTTCCTACTTTTGCTTAAGAAACAACTCTGATCTTCATTGAACTAGGTCAAAACCACCTACATATGCCTTTCCCTCTGTGGTCAGGCTCTCTTTTGTCTTCTCATCACTCTTCATCTCCAGATGCCGCATACTTGATTATCAAATTTTTCCCCCATGGATCAACACTTCGGAAAATCACTCGGAGGCGGTAGAAGCGACTCGTTCGGGCCTTTCCCATTGTCCACCGAGAAGGCCATCTTGAGTCCCCAGGTTGTGTGAATTTCCAGATGACAATGCATGAACCAAACGCCTGCAAAAAGTTTCACCAGCAGAGTCATGAAAAACTTGCAGAGTGGTTAAATTTTTGGTATAGAGTAAACGAGAATAGTCGATAAACTAGAAGTGTACCGGGATTATCTGCTCTGAATCTGATTGCAACCCATCCCCCAGATGGTACTCCTATTGTGTTCCTCTCAACAGGATCAACAAGGTTGAAGTTCTTCTGATCCACTTTCGGATTATAATTTCCTAATCCCTTCCCAATGGCGAAGAAATTGAACCCGTGAAGATGAATTGGGTGGTTCTCTGGGGCGATAATCCCGGTGTCTTGCAACACGAGCTGGACCGTCGAGTTATAACGCAACCGGTACACCTTTGTCCCCCTTGTGGTCCGCAAATTTGATGGCGGTGACCCCGTGTAGTTGAAAATGGTTGGCGGGTTACCGGGGAAATCGCTCGTGAAGACGCCGCTTATGTTGAAGAAATGTGCTTGGAGAATGGCTGTCGTCGGCATCACGAATGTCACGTTGTTCATGTTTGCCACGACTCTGCTTCCGTTGCCAGCTTTGCACGAAGGGCAAGGGTTGATTCCTAGTCCAACTGTGAAAAGGAGGCTGTGATCGACGGTAAGCGGGACTTTGGCAGGGTACCTCTTCGAGTTGAGGCTCCGGAGCGAGTTAATGAAATTGTTGGCCACAGCGGTCGCGTTTTGTGGGGGAGTCTTGGTGAGGGTCGTGGAGGTCGCAGCGAGCGTGCCAGAGTAGTGTAATGTGGCGGTTGCGGTCATGTTGTCGACGGCGATCGGGGAGTCCATAAAAGGGGAGGCGGCGACCATGTACTTGCCAGAGCTCTGGTCGGTGGAGATGAGGGCATTGGTGGTTTGGCCAGGTGCAATCACGATCGTGTCGGTCTTGAAAGGCTTGACGTAGGTGGCGTCGACCTCCACGATGGTCAGCTGGTGCCCGGCAATCTTGAAGAAGAGCTCCTCATTGAGCGCAGCATTGATGATTCGGAGCATGTACTTCTTGCCACTCTCAACAGGCAATGTAAATCCACCTAACATGAGAGAAAATGAAGGTCAACATCAACTCAGTGAAACATTAAACTAAACTGCTTCATCAAGATTCAGATGTTGTTTTCATGGAAATGTTTGTCGATGGATTGTTACCCTGGGAAGGGCAATTGGAACTTGGCCCTGGATGGCCATTGATCGTGTGAGCATCGGAGACATTTGGCGCTAATCCGGACTTGATGGCTTGATTGATCACAGCTTCTGTATCAGATTTCCACCATTCGCCTGATTCACAAACCCCAAAATGGTTCAGAGCTTCTACTAGTTTATGCTGTCAACCAAGCAATGATTGATCTTTCATTTTGGAAGTGAAGTAGATTGGAAGCGAAATCGAGCATACCCAATACGACAACAACTTCCTTGTTGGGTTTAGGGAAAGGGTATGGAACACCACGCTTGGGCAAGATGACAATGGCTCCGTGCAGGGTTGCTCTGAGCCAGAGTATGTGTGCATGCCACAGGAGGGTGCCCCGTTGGCCCGTGATGGTGAATTTGTACACATAGCTTCGGCCCGGCTGGATTGGGCATTGGGTAATGTATGCCGGCCCGTCCGCCCACCCCGTCCTCAACTGCCGGATACCGTGCCTGACCGCATATACACCAAAATTAATATGCAATCTCTTGAAGATAACGATTTAATTTAGCGCTCAGCTGAGCTCACCAATGGATGGTGACATTGTATTTGACTCGGTTAGAGACCCTCACGAGCACGGTGTCATCTTCCCTAGCGTAGAGAGTGGGTCCCGGGAACATCCCGTTCACGGTCACGATGGGCTTGCTCGAACACAGTCTCGTGGTATTCTTCATTACCACCTGCCAATTAGAGGAATAAATACACATCGCTGCACGGGCTACCGTCCAAACAAGCAAGTTTTACAGAGGAATACTTCATTCCATAATGTTATTACTTACATTGAATGTGTAGTTACGGACTCTGCCTTCAACCACGGCCGGAGTGATGCACGCAACGAGAACTAGGATTTGAAGCCAAGAGTCCATCTCTTGTAGTACAAATCTCTTTAGCTTAATTCGAAGCAGGCTTTGTTCTGGTGATCATCTGATGCAAAGTTCCTCAATTAAATAGGGGTGGAGAATCGACACAAAATTGCTGTTCCGTCGTTTTCTTCATCGTTAGGTTGATATGAAGGGGATTCTTACAAATCAAGACTCATTAGGAAAACAATTCGGATCAGTTTCATGCGATTCAAAATCTATGGAGTTCAAAAGATTATTTATTTATCAAGGACTCGCATTAGCTAAAATGACCCTCACAAACTGCATATACTGATTTATTAACAATTGATCGGATCGAAATCATGGCGTCATCGTTTACTAGAATCGAAAGATTCGCAAGATCCAGTCCTAGTATGTATTGAACAAACAAATTGTTGGGATTTCTGAAGCTATGAGATCTCGAATAGCTGCATGTATAACCAGAAAAATCCTTACTTTTTGGTGTCATAAATGCCTCAATTATCTATCGAGTTTTCTTCTTTTTTTAATTATTCACAAAGGGCTAATATGGTATATTCCGTTAGAAGGAGTTGCTTAAATATTATTTTCAACGTACCATTCAAACCTCATAATTATTCTTTTTTTTTTGGTCGGTACCTCATAATTATTCACAAAGGACTAATATGGTACATTCCGTTAGAAGGAGTTGCTTAAATATCATTTTCAACGTACCATTCAAACCTCATCGAGAAGCTTTAGTTGGTTCCAACTTGAAGTAAGTTCAGATTTTATTTTTTTTCCTTAGCAAAACTCAAACCAACTTGATTGTGAGATTTCGGCCAATTGAACAATTTCTTGGCAATCTTTACCAAAAAAAAAAACAAAAAAAAAAACAATTTCTTGGCAAGCGTTTGACCTTTTTGTTTCTCTCATATCTTACGCATGCTCGAAGTAGGTTCATGATACGTCCTCTACTAAGATCCTTGTTCCGTATGCTTGTCGTGCTATGTTTCATGTTCCTTTTCATAGCGTGTTGGGGGCTCTACTGCATATGCTGCCATCCGCTTCCGGTTAGAATAAATTCAGTGCGCATTTGAGTTTTACTTTGAGCTCTAATTTCCTGTTTCAGTCTTGGTAATCTTTTAAAGTTTGGATTTGATGTCGATTAACTTTTAACATCATACCAACCTGGGATTGATCCAATGGTAGAGGCGGTTTAGTTCTTTCGGTTCAAGAATATATGATTGTGTTTACGATTTCTAATTTAGGGGACTCAAATTATGTTGGAAAATTTTTAGATACAATGAAAAATGATAATAATTGTTGAAAATACATTAAAAAAGATTAGAAAATAAAATAAATTGTCTGAAGCGTGCAAGTGCTATCCTTAAGGATAATTCTGCTTATTAAAGTATGAAAATTAGTGCATAAGGCTCTAGTAGCTATCATTCTAAGATATAACAGACTTTTTTTTTTTATAGTCTGCACTGAATATTAGAAGGAAATAAAAATAGTGTTATGGTTATAACCCAACAATGAATTGAAAGACATGTAAAGAGAAATAAGAATATTGTTGTTTTGATATATCAATATGACTTTCCAATTATGTTTGGAGTAATAATTTATAGGTAAAAAAAGGAGAGAGCCATTAAAACTGCTAGACATGCAAGATCTTCCATCTTTTGTGCTTATAAACAACCCTTCTGCTAGCATTGAGAAGCTATTATATGAGACCTTTTTGGCACTAAGCATGAATAAGTTCAAGGGGGTTGGCGAGTTCATTTGATGAGCATGATAGAGATGTTATAGATTCCATGTTCGAGCCATGTCTAATCCGATCAGTTGGTCCACTGATTCCTCCGTTATTGGTTGGTTAGGACCAAGGAGATGATGTTGGTATTGAGATATGGAGATCCGACGAGAGGTGCATCAAGTGGTTGGATCGACAAAGACACTCTACAGTGATTTATGTCTCGTTTAGTAGCATTCATGTCCTTTTGGTTGAATTGTAGGCAAAAAAAAATTAAATTAAAACATATAGAAAGTTATTGCATAAATTTATTGAATAAACCACTTGAGTGTTGTCCTAGTGGCACCCTTCTTACATGCAAAAGGGGAAGTGAGGAGTTCAATTGCCCACATTCTCAAAGGGAGCTAGGGGTGAAGATATTTAGTTTCAGATATGAGATTCAACTTCAACGCTCTATAAAGAGATATAGTAAAAGTTTGAGAGTGAGTTGAAAATTAGAGTAAGACGGACAAAAAAAAAAACTCATTGAATAATACTATGTAGTTGAAGACCCTTTAATAAAGGGAAAAGTATAACGAAAGTCTTAACTATATTATTGGTGCCAATTTAATCCTAAACCTTTTATTTTGACCAATTTAGTCCTAGACCTTTTGTATTTATGCCAATGTAGTCAATCTAGCCATTTTTTATAAGACGTTGACATAAATGTCAGCCATCTTACATGTCACGACCGATGCTGACATGAATAAATTTTACAAATTTTAAATATTTTTTCATCTTTTATCATTCGCTAAAGTAGAAAGCAATTGTCCTATGTGGCATAATGGTGCTGAAGTGGTAATTTTTCATAATTTTTTCTAGTTTTTTTATTTAATCTTTCTTCTTTTTCCTTTTTCTTTCTTTTTTCTGACCTAAGGCCGACAAGGGTCACACAGCCTCACCAAGATTTGGGTGAGGCCATCATGACCATTAGCGAGGGCTCGGCAACCCTTGCTAACCATAGTTGAAAAAACAAAGATAAGGAAAAGAGAAGAAAGAAAGGAAAAAGACGAAAAAATAAAATAAATAAATAATTTTAAAAATGTTAAAATATTATTAAAAATTGCTCACATTAGAGTCGGCCATGCCACGTAAAACAGCTGGTATCCATGTCAGCAAGTCAAAATTGATTGGGTGGACTCAAGTGGTGAAAGGTAAACATATCTAGGACTCAATTGGCAAAATTAAAGAGTTTTATGACTGAATTGGTAAAAGTACAATAAATTTAGACTTTTTGGACAATTTTTCCCATTTAAAATTGGACAAGGTATGGCCTCAAAAATCAAAGCTTCATTTTATCTAGATCTCAAACTAAGTATGAGAAAATTCTCTTTGTCAAGTAATTGAACACATTCGACCAAAAAAAAAAGGTAATTGGACACAAAATGGACCACGCCCAACATGTATATAACATAGTCTAAAGTAACTCATTAATCAACATTGCATGCCCCATGTCACTGGTATTTTTTATTAAAAGAGTATAATGGTACTTACTATATATGTTATGGGCCTTGGAAAAGTCAGCTCAGATTTTTTGGTGCAATCTGGATGTCAAGTCAAATAGGGCTATTAAATGGATGGATCCGATCGAATTTGGGTTGGGTAAAAAATGATCCGACACAAATTGATCCAACACAAATTGATCCATTTATATGCAATACAAATCTAGTGACCCATAGTTGAGTGAAATCACTAGCATCAAGGTGTACCACAATGAAAAATTATTGTAAGAACCACACCAGAATTTCGCAAAAAGGTTCCGGTCTAAATTAGCAAAATTGAAAAATTAAGAACTGGATTGGCATCCATACAATTGGTTTAAGACTGATAAGATGATTTCCCCAATGTTAGGTGCAATCTCCACATTTCATGTGCTCATCACAAATGATATGAATTGGTTCGAGTTTATTTTTAGTTATTGGTTTGCTACTCTTCGCTTTGATGGAATCAATTATGTAACATGATGGGACAATTCAAATCCACTCACATGACCTTGATATTAATTTTTTTTTTTTATAGTTGGTAGTATAGGGAATCAAACTTTATGCCATTGCCTAATTTAATGCACCTAAATGTACATTGATAGGTTCTTTTGTTCTTTTTTTGTTCTTTTTTTTTTTTTGAAGAAACTATTAAGAGCATGATGTAAGAAAATCATTGATCCAACATAGAGTGTTCACTTCAAGATATAGATGATAAACTATGTCTCGAGTTTGGCCAATGAACGAAATTCAACTCAAGATAAATGAAATATATGTGAATGCCCACGATGGTGTACCATGGAAATTATATATCCTATTTGGTATGGTTCAAGTCGGAGGTTTTCCATATTGATGGTCAAGGAAAATTGAAAAAGAAAATAACAGAAGTCAAGAGATTTGGCAAAGGACTCTTTTGACCATTATATATATTTATAATATCAATCAGGGAATGTTTTTCTCATGAAGTCAAGGATATGGCTATTTTCTTTGTGAGTGCCATGGGTGCTCAATTTGGGAGTAACGTCCCACAGGCACTCGGCACTTGGCAGTAGGGTTACTTCATTTAATTACATCAAGAATTCAGGTTTTGAAGCTCATTAAATTCTTGTCGTAAGAATTTATGTATAATTTATTTGTGAGATTGAGAGATCATTTTTGGAAGAAATATACCCCAAGTACCAAAACTTAGCACGAATAGGCACTTAAGTGCCAAAAGTTAGGAAAGTGACACTTAAGTGCCACTTTTTTTGAAAAGTTGGACACTTAAGTGACATCTCTGGCGAACCCCACCGGAAATCCTACATGGCAATTTTTTATTTTTTTTCGTCTACGTGGCTCGTCAAAGTGCTGACTCAAAAAAAAGAGAGGCAAAAATGACGTCACTTTTGAGCATATTCTAATTTTAATATAAAAATTAATTTGATTAAATTATAAAAATTAATAATTAATAATTAAAAAATTGGGGAGAGGAGGCAGCGGCTGAGGGTTGAGCCCTCGCCACCATCGCCACCGCCTCCCCGCCGTTGCCTCCCCCTTAAAAAAAATTAAATAATGATTATTTTTTTTTAATTTAATTTAATTATTTTTATATCAATTATTTACCACGTCAGGAAAAAAAAAACTACGTTGTTTTTGCTTTTATTTAGCCACGTTAACATGAAAAACAACGTCATTTTGCACTTATCTTGCCGGAAAATTGCGACGTGCGGACCCCTGGAGTGCCATAACTTGGCACAAAGGGACACTTAAGTGCCATAACTTACGAAAGGTACACTTAAGTGCCAAAATCGGAGTAAAAGGGATCACTTGAGTGCCAATCCGGCCAAAGTATGGCCAAAACGCCGACGTGGCATTTTTCCGGCGAAGCGAGCCCAAAACGACGCCGTTTTGTTCGCCGATGTGGCCAAATAATGCAAAAACGACGTCGTTTTGGGCTGATGTAGTAAAAAATAAAAATAAAAATTAATTAACTTAAATTAAAAATTAAATTTAGTTAAAATATTAAAAAAATTATTTTAAAATTAAAATTTAAAAATATTTAAAAAATTTAAAAAAAATTTAAAAATTTAAAAAAATTTAAAAAAAAAAAATTAAAAAAAGGGGGGGAGGTGGCTGAGGGATCAGCCCTCAGCCGCCACTGCCGCCGGGAAGTGCCGGCGACGGCGGGGTGAGGGTTGGCCGGGGTCGCCGGGCCCTGGCCAAGGGCCGGCAACCCCCGCCCTCCCCTGCCGTCGTCCCTTCGGGGTGAGGGATGATCCCTCGCCGCCTCCCCCCCTCTTTTTAATATTTTAACTAAATTTAATTTTAAAATTATTATTTTTAAATATTTTAACTAAATTTAATTTTTCATTTTTCATTAATTTTTTTTACCACGTCAACCCAAAACGATGCCGTTTTTGCATTATTTGGCCATGTCAGCAAGCAAAACGGCGTTGTTTTGGGCTCGCCTCGTCGGAAAAATGCCACGTCGGCGTTTTGGCCGGAGTAGCACTTAAGTGATCCGTTTTTCTTCGAATGTGGCACTTAAGTGTACCTTTCGTAAGTTATGGCACTTAAGTGTCCCTTTGTGCCAAGTTATGGCACTTGAAGCGTTCTTATCCCGAAAAATTGCCATGTTAGCATTTTGGCCGGATCTTGGTCGAATTGGCACTTAAGTGATCTATTTTGCTCCAATTTTAGTACTTAAATGTCACTTTCCTAACTTTTGGCACTTAAGTATCCCTTTGTGCCAAGTTTTGGCACTCCAGGTGTCTGGCACTCGATCATTTTTTTAAGAAATTGTGGGGCTAAACACTATGCGAGTTATTAGATGTAATCAAGGTTGGAAAACACATATAGTATTTGAGTAATACGAGTGTGGTTATATTATCCATTATATTGCTTAATCTATAGTGGAACTCAATACTACTCTCCATGCGGACATAGGTCACCAATCAAACCACGTCAATCTAGTGTTTAATTTATTTTCTTGTTCTATCTATATTATTATTTGATCGCTTCCTTCTACAACAATGAATATCGGAGCTAAGTTTGGCTAAGTTGAAACAAATCAATAGTGCAAAAGAAGGAAAAGTTGGAATTGACAAATTTGATCGAAATGATTTTGGTTTGAGGATTATTATTTGAGAAATTTGCACTTACTCTTATCTGGAGAGAAATGAGTTGATGAAGTAAGATGAATGGGAATTGCTAGATAGATAAGCATTGTGTGAACGATAAGAGAAGTTCTCGGTGATCAATAAAGTCTTCTTGATGTGACGTCAATTTAACTTGAAGATAAGTGAATGTGCGTCAATTGTTGATCATATCAATAAATTAAATGTGATTGTTAGTCAATTAAGTTAAGTTGAGATTGACTTTAATGATGAAGTACATGCTTTGATTTTATTATCCCCATTGTCTTATAATTGGAATATTTCTATTACTGTTGTTAGTAATTTATATGGATCAACAAACTTGACGTTTGATAATATTCGAGATTTGATTCCGAGTGAGAACATTCGTTGAGAAGAATCTATATGTGTTTACTACTTTAGCAGGTAAAATAAAGGAAGAACTAATACACGTGTTAGCAAGAATGGTGTAAATTCAAAAAGATATAGTCAATCTAGGACTGATTGTGCTGTGTTGAAGTTGTGATAAGAGGGGATATTTTAAAAGGGATTACCTTAAGCTGAAGAATTGAAAGGGTTAGGAAATTAGAGTTGAGTTTGCAAATGATGTTACTGTAATAGCTTATAGTGATTTAGATAATATTGATCATGTATTGTCTCTTACTATTAATTCGTCGTTTGGTGGATGGATTATGGATTGTGGTCGTTCGTTACACGCTACACCAAATAGGAACTGGTTTACTACCTATCAATGCACGTATAGTAGTAGTATAATCGGAGAACAACGTTAAATGCAATATTGTAGATGTTGGCAATGTTAGAATTAGAATGAATAACGATATTGTAAGGACATTTACTGAAGTGAGGCATGTTCTAGAGTTGAAGAAGAACCTAATTTCCTTTCGTGCTTTAAACTCAGTTGGGTGTCAATATATTTCAGAATGTGGAATTCTAAAAGTTGTTTGAGGTGCATTGGTGATAATGAAAGACATGAAGCATAGTGGTTTACATGTGTTTTAAGATGAGATAGTGATAGGCTTTGTTGCGGAAACGTCAAATGCATCTGATCAAGAGTCTAAATTATGGCATATGCTTTTAGGGTAGAGGTGAGCGATTCCAGGTGGTTCTAATTGGAGCCTAAAACTTGGGACTTATCCGTCAGAATAGGATCTCTAATTTTTGGAACATGGAATTTACTTTGCATGTCTAGGAACTTAAAATCTACCCTATAATATATTTTAGGGCCTACTTAGGTTTTGCTTGTACTTTTAATTGAATGGTTGTAGTGAATTATCACATTTAATGATCACCATTTGCAATAATCTGCTTATCACAACCCATATTTAAACACACGAATATTATGAAATATTAACAAAATAAAATTCTCAATCATAAATATAACCGCAAATGGAAGTTCAAACTAGTAGTTTTAGATTATACTCACCATGAAATGTCGTAGGCTCACATGAAGACATAGAATAAGAAAAACAACAACAACTTATTTCGGTTTCCAGTTCCACCTAGAACTTGAAATCTACTCATTGAAATAGTTTTGGGAACTTATAACTTACCCTACATATCTTAGGACTTGAAATAAGTGGTATTACCCAAACACTATGCTCACCCCCAATTTGTGGCATATTAGCGAGAGAAGCTTGGAAATTTTAAGTGAAAGAAATTTACTATATGGTTATATTACTAAAAAATTGAATGTAGGCAAGTGTTATGATTTAGATCAACGGGAAAATGTGCAATTTAGTAAGGGTGTTAGAAAAACGATGGAGATTGTAGAGTCGACTCATTTGGATGTTCACAAGTTGTGCAAATTTCTTCGAGGAAGAGTGCCAAATATATGTTAACAGTTGTGGATGAACACTCAAGGATGATCTAGGTGTTATACTAAGGTACAAGTTTGATGATGTTATCGGGATTAGAGAGTTTAGAGTTTTGATCGAAAATAAGCATGGTAAAATGATTGAGCATATGTAGACTTAGAGTAAGTAGTATAGAATTCTACTCTTAGTTGTTAAATGAATTATGCATGAAGGAAGGTATAGTGAAACATCACACTAGTGCCAATAAACCACGACATGCTGTGGAATTGCTAAGCAGGACATTACTAGAGACGGCCCATAAAATACTCTTTAGTGCTTCTATGGCTAAGAAATTACTAACCGATGCGCTTGGTACGACGAGCAACCAAGTGAATAGATCCCCAATAATTGAGATTGGATGTCAAACTTCCGGAAAAGTGTGGTAAGGTAAAGTTACTAATTATATTGTTCTCAAAATATTTGATCGTTTATGTTATGTTCGAATTAATGATGGTAAGCTCGATAAGAGGGTAAGAAAGCGCATATTCCTAGGCTATGCACAAGGTGAGCAAAGCTATTGATTGTGGTACCCGAAATCAGATTTACTTATTATCAGTAGAGAAATTACATTTGACGAGTTTTTAGTACTTCTAGGTAGGAATGTTATTAGTAGTGTTTATACAGATCCCAATGGTGTTTAGCTTGAGATGGAGCTGCAATTAGAAACTCCTAAAGTAGAAGGTATTGCCAAGGTAATGACACGGATGGTGCTCATATGAAGGTTGAGCCTATAGAGCCAACAATTATTGAATTGTTGATATTTGCAAGGTACATATCTAATTTTCTTATAGATATGGATGCAAAGACAAATTTACTTTATCTATGGTAGAGGTGGTTGTGTCTTGGGGAGCAGTTAAAAGTGCAAGCGTTGTTGGTGTTTAGATGAGGTCTACAATTGTGGTGAAGTTCAACGCTTGGACTTGGAAAATGTTTGTGATGGTTGAGCCCGTAAAGGACTATGGGAAAGTAGTAGTGAAGTTCAAATTCCAACGAAGCGATGACTTGACTCAAATATCGAGTCAAGAGTGAGATTGTTAAAATATCTCAAGTTTGAGCCCGCGAACGAAATCTGACTCAAGATAAATGGAATATATGTAGATGTTTGTGGTGGTGTGCCATGGAAATCATATTTCCTGTTCATTATGGTCCAAGTCAAAGGATCTGCATATCAGTCAAGGAAAAGACAAAAGTCAAGGGATTCAACAAAGGACTTCATATTGACTATTATATATATGACTTCATATTGACTATTATATATACTTATAATATGGGCGAGGGGATGTTTTTCTCAAGAAGTCAAGAAGTGCCATTCTCTTTGTGAGTGTCATGGGTGCTCAATTTGCGAGTAACGTCCTATAGACGTAGGTGCTTGGCAGTGGGGTTTCTTTGTGAAATTACACTAACAATTCAAGTGTTGAAGCCAATTAAATTATTGTGGTAAGAATTTGTGTATAATTCATTTGATAGATTGAGAGATTATTTCATGATTAATTGTGGAGTTAAACATTATTTGAGTTATTGCATGTAATTGGTTCTAGAAGACATTGATAGTGTTTAAATGACTTGAGTATGGTTTTAATCTCCATTGTATCACTTGATCTATAGTAGAATATATTGTTGCTTTCTCTGTAAACGTAAGTCATCCAACGGGACCATGTAAATTTAATGTCCTATTTATTTTCTTGGTTTATCGATATTATTGTTCAATCGGTTGCTTCCGCAACATTGAATATAGATTTATAGCATATAAATAACAATTCAAGAAACATCTACATGATAAATTCAAATAACACATAGCCCATCAAACTATGGGATTTGATCATGCCCGAAGTCATTATCTTAACCATGAGGATGATGCCAAGGCGGGGTGGGGTGTTTGGTTCGGCTTTCCCAAGGGGCTTTGAGCCCCCAAAGCCCCTTGGGAAAAATTTAAGGGCATTTGGTTCGGTTTTTAAAGGCTACTTGGCAAAATATTTGCCTTTGGAATGCTGAAAGCCCAAAGCAGATGGGGACCTGCTTTGGGCATTTCAGCATTTTCGGCATGCTGGTGGGAGGATTAATGAATTTTTACTGATTGCCTATTTTACCCTCAAAATTTTATTTAAAGTCCAATTTTACCCTACCCCAAAACAAAACCCTACCTTTCTGACGCTCTTTCCTCTCCGCGACACTTGATGCTCTTTCCTCTCCTTTGATCTACAGTTCACGCAAAGGCTCTTTTCTTTTCGTCGATTCTCGCAGCATCGCCTCCACTCTCGCCGCCTCTTTTTCTCTCCTCTCTTCTACTTGGTACGCTTCTCTCTCTCTCTCTCTCTCTCTCTCTCTCTCTCTCTCTCTCTCTCTCTCTCTCTCTCTCTCTCTCTCTCTCTCTCTCTTCCTCCCTCTTTACTTCCTTTCTGTCGCTGGATGGTAAACGAATCTGCCTATTATCGGTCTTCTCGGTTTGTTCCCTCTCTCTCTCTCTCTCGCGCACACCCGACCCCTCTCTCTTTTCTCCCCCTGTTCTTGTTCATCCGTTCGAGTGTTTGTTCAATTTCAATTTGTGGGTATGATTATGTTTTTCTTGGGTCTGCGCCGGAACTGCGTGATTGGGGTCGGACCGGCGTTGTCGGTGCGTTTGGAATTCGATTGATCTAGGAGCGTTGCGGTTTTTCGGTTCTTGAATTTCGCACAGGGTTCAGTGTGCGATGGGTGTGTGCTTGGTGGAGTTTGCTTGCTGAATTTTGGGCTCTTTTGTTCTGTTATGTGCCAACTCATTTCTCTCAAGAACGCCCGACCGAAGAAGGCGAGGACGAGTTGTTGTGTGGCGCCGAGTCCAGGTGGGTCGAAGCTCAAACGTGGTGCAATCACTTGGCCTCCCTGTGCTCTGATCTCGTTCACATTCCGACCCCCGACACACCCTGCAACAGGTTGGTCTACGATCTTGCTTGAATGAGTGATAGTTCGATGTCCTGTGTTGTAGAGCAGGAGGGGTTTTGATCCCTTCCTGTTGCATAGATGAATGCATAAGTTGTTAGAGGCTTTTAATGCCACTTTCTAGGTACCTTTCTCACTTAAGGAAAATTGTTTGCTCCTCCATGTTGTGACCGTTGTTTGGAGGTTTTACTTTGAGAGGAAGGTGGATGAACTTGCCGACGAGTGGCTGAGGAAGGTCGTCGGCGATATTGCGTTAGCAGTTTCCTGGATCCTCTATTTGATGTACTCATGGAGGGAAAAGTATGATTAGCTTGGAAAACTGGATTGTCTATGCTGTGATGAGAGGGACTTCGAAAATTCCCTTGTAGGCATTGACCATGATTGCAAAATGCTTATACAATCGCCCAGTTATGCTGCTTTTGGCATGAAACAATGTGGGGGAGTTGGAAAAGAACAAAAAGTAGGATCATATGATGTGATTGTAATTCCTGGATAGTTTTGTTATGTACTTTTCATTAGGCAATTGTTTCTGCTGGAATTCCACACAAGTTGGAGGATGCCCATGTTTTCATCTTGTTCACAGGTGTCTTGAAAATCTCAGGGATCAATTAATTTTTGTTGTCTTCAAGATGGGTCAGAGGTTGGAGTTTGGAGTGTGCCATCATTTGCTTCATGTTGAGAAATTGTTTTGTAGATCTTACTCACGGATAATAGCAATAAGTGAATAGTGTCCTAACTCACCAGCTATTGGTGATTTCGTGCTTTAGCTGATGTTGCTTGAATCTTTCAAGCAGAGATAAGGGTAATCTGTGCAGTTCTGCCTGTTTGCTTTTAAGTCATCCAAGAGGATACAGCTTGTTTCCTCAATAAATGTTGTTGTACATTCAGATTGACTTCTTTGTTAAAACATTCTCTGTCATGCCTTTGTCCACCTCAATACAAAATTAGCCATTTACCTGCAAAGATTGTATTTTCCACGTGTTGTGGCGCTGTTATACGTTCTTTATTTTAATTAACATGGTGGATGAAGCAGTGGAAACTAGGAATTTAGTTTCTTCACTCGGCAAGGTGAAGCTCATGAATCCGTTAACACAATTCCAAAATAATGAGTGCTGTGATTGACCTTTTCATGTAAATGCTTCCAATTGCAGACAGCCACTTTAACCATTGCTTTGGACATGTTGGGAATAGATTATCATGGTTGTGATATTTGCATTTGTTTTTTTGGCCTTTATTTGCTACCTCTCAGTCTAAAGCTGTCAAAGTAGAACTAGCCCATTCTTATCACAAAGAAGTATGGCGGATGTTGGGGATGGCAAGTTATGTTTAGACTAATTAGTTGTGGAGTACAAACCAACGAATGGGTTGTCTCCATTTAAGCCATTGATTGGGCATTGTCTTCATCAGGACGTAAACAGAACTCTCATGTGGTGAAGCAAGTTAGGTTCATCTTGGACGTTCTTCAGTTGAATGGGAACCTTTCAAGTTTATGCCTTCCTTTTTTCATGCATGACCAACACTTATGGCTTTTAAAATTTATTGTCCTTTCAAGTTTCTGCCTTTCTTTTTTCATGCATGACCAGCACTTATGGCTTTTGAAATTGATTGTCCTGCTGTTGTAATAATTTGACATCACTTTTCTTCCATCATGTTCGCCTGCTGTTGTGAATCTATGTTGCGCGATTCTGGTTATTAAGAAATACTCATCATTGTGAAGGTGGCATGAGTTTACCTTTTTAATGATGAGCCATGTTCATCATGTAATCGTCTCATGCAGAGTTTAAGCCTATCTTTGCACAAGGATGGATATGTTTAGTTTGCACATACTGTTGTTCTAGGTTTTGGATGACCTAGTATAATCAATGATTTTTTATGCAAGTATAATGTCTTCGCGTGTCCTTATTTTTTCTCAATGTTAGTTTTCTTTTCTTGAAGTGAATATCTTCTCGTTTTTTAATAAGAGAGGGCCTGAGTGGTTGATCTTGTTTGTTTGTGTCTCTTAAATTTGTTCATGCCACTTTACTAGTAGATGAGTTCATCAAAGGAAAAGGCATTTTGGAGCTCGGAAGATGTAGGAATCTTTTGTAATTTGTGCATCGAACAAATTGAAAAAGGCAATCGTCCTGCAAACAACAAAACAGATGGATTGACAGTAATAATTAGTAAGTTTGAGGAGCTAACGGGCAAAAAGTATGATAAACAAAAAATGAAGAGTAAGTGGGATAACCTTAAGGAAGAATGGAAAAGATGGAAGTTATTGCTTTACAAGGAAACTGGATTAGGATGGGATTCAAGGAAGAAAACCATTGATGCGAGTGATGAATGGTGGGAGCGTAAAATTCAGGTTTTCCTCACTTCTTTTTTTACTTTCATATTAAGCTCACATTTAATGATACAACTTATGCAAATGCTTCATTATAACAGGCTAATCCAAAGTTTAAGGCTTTTAGGATGAAAGGCATACATCCTGATCTTGAAGTAAAGTTAGATATGATGTTCAGAGATACAGTTGCTATGGAGGAATCACATGAAATCCTGGACAAGGTTTATGTGTTGATAATGATGTGGAGACCACACAACCTGGTATCGATGATGTTGTAGGGTCTACTGATGAAAACTTGGAGGATCATGTGGATGAACCAACTGGAACTCAAACTCATAAGAGAGCCGCACAGACTTCAAAGATGCAACCTCGAGGAAAGAAAGATAAGAAATCGAGCACAAGAGAGGAGCTCGGAACACAAATTAACAGGCTGCTTACAGTTGTTGAGAGTAGGAGTACTACTAGTGTTGCATCCAACGCAACCAGTTTAGTTGGTCCTTATGAGGACCTCATAGAGATATTGGATTCCATACCTGAGATTGTGGAAGACGAAGACTTGTACTTTTTTTCAATTTCTCATTTAAAGGAAAAGATAGACAATAGGCAAGTTTTCATGAGCTTAAAGGATGATGCAAAGAAAGTAAAGTATCTCAAATATGAGATGAGAAAAGAATCAAGTCTTCGTAGATAGGAGGATGTTAGCATCTTATTGTTTTCATGTTTAAAGCTTAGTCATTCCACTTTGTTTCCATCTATAGATCTTTATTTGCAGCCTTTGTGAACCTAATTTCAATTAATGTTTGATGTTAGAATTGTTTTCATTTGGTGTTTTCTTAATGTGATAGTTTGCATATATGCGATGGTTAATATATTGTTTCTCTTTATATTTTGTTACTTGAAACAATTATGGATGATTTATGCGATGGTTAATACATTGTTTCTTTTTATATTTTGTTACTTGAAACAGTTATGGATGATTCACATACAAGGGAAAATCATGAGCAAGAGGAAAATGAATTATGGGATCTTATCTCAGTCACTCAAGCTGCAATTCTTTATCAAGCGACTAACCTTTGCAAACAACCTTGCATGACCTCAACATATACAGGTTATGTATGGTTAAAAGAGTTGATTGGTGAAGATGCTAATCCGATAAGGTGCTACAATATGTTTAGAATGCATAAGATTGTATTTGACAATTTAACGCATGATTTAGTAACACGTTATGGCCTTCAAGGATCTAGGAATACTGATGTTAGAGAAATGGTTGGTATGTTTCTTCATATTCTAGGACATGGTATATGTAATAGATTAGCACAAGAGCATTTTCAACGCTCCAGGGAAACCATAAGTAGGCACTTCAACTTAGTTTTAGATAAAGTATGTGATATGGGAAAAGATTTGATCCAACCAACTGATCCATAATATAGAAAAGTTCCAGAAAAGATTAAGAAAGATCAACGATTTTATCCATATTTTAAGGATTGCATTGTAGCTATTGACGGCACACATATTCCAGCGGTTGTACCTAAGTATGATCAAATTCGTTTTATTGGTCGAAAAGGAACAACAACTCAAAACGTGTTAGCCATATGTAATTTTAATATGGAATTTGTCTATGTTTGGGCCGGTTGGGAGGGACAAGCTCATGATACCCGTATCTTTTATGAAGCTATTGGAAGACGTGACGCAAATTTTCCCCATCCTCCTCCAGGTATGTTAGTCAATAGTTTAGATACATACATATATCTAATTGACATATGTTGATTAAATTTACAATATATATATAGGTAAATATTACTTAGTAGATGCTGGATATCCAAATCCTACTAGTTATTTGGGGCCATATAAAGAAGTTAGATATCATTTGCCAGAGTTTCAACAAGGTCCTTCACCTACGGGATATCAAGAAGTGTTCAACCGTGCCCATTCCTCGCTACGCTTGACAATTGAGCGAGCCTTTGGTGTATTAAAACAAAAGTGGAGGATTTTAACCCATATGCCAAGTTATCCATATGAAAAGTAAGTGCAAATTGTGGTAGCAACAATGACTTTGCACAATTATATACGGAGAAATAACGTGATTGATACGGATTTTGAACAAGCAGAATTGGAACCCGATTATGGATATTCAGTTGACCATGATGATGCAAATGAAGGGGTGGGTGCTTCAAATTCGTATGCATCTCCGGACATGGCACTTTTACGTGATGAAATAGCCATAAGTTTACAAAGTCGTTGAGGTTTGTAATACTAAGTATAACATATTTCTTTTTTTCAGACATATATGACCATGTTTACTATCATGAAATGACTTTTTCTAGTCAAATTTGTATGAGAGGAACTTGGTTTTATTTCTCTTAATTAGGACCTCCCTTTTTATATGCGGTGCTTATTCAAAAAAATTAGCATCTACAATCGCTCGCTTCACCATCCACCGAATAAGTTCACTTTTATATATATATCATTTTGATCTTTCGACAATCAATAGCCCAACTTTTTATCAATACACTAGAATTATCATTAATTAACGAAGATGATTAATACTACAATAATTAAAAAAAATATTCAAAGTTAAAAACAAACCTAAAAGAATCTTAGGCTAAAAGTTAAGCTTTGCATTTAATTTATAATCAAATTCTTTTAATATAATTTTTAAATAAATTTACTAATATGTATCTTTTATATTACTCTCAACATGAAAATGTAAAATGTTATATACTCATTGTTTCTTTTTTGCAATTTTTAAAATACTAAAACTAAAACACTTTAATTTGGTCACACCAAGGAGCTTTTCAAATACAAGTTTACCAAACAGTTTTGCATTTCCCTAAAGTACTTTTCAGTTTTAGTTTACTAAACAGTCTAGCATTTCGGAAAACCCATTTATCTCAAAGGTATTTGCATTCTCCCAAAAGCTAAACCAAACGGGCCCGAAATCATAGCAAGGTAGATATACTATAAGGTATGGCTAGCTCACCTCCATTTTAGGGGGAGCTAGTTCTCATCAAACGTTTTGGCTTGACATCGTTTTACATCCAAAAAAGGGACAAGCTACATCCAAATTCAATTAATAAATGCAACTTCTCTTTTATTATACAAATGATGAAGTGAGATGAGCTTATAACTTTATTATTTTCACTCAAAGCAAGTTGATAAAATCCCCTTTTATGTCCTCATGCCCCTTTCACATGGTGATATAGGGGCAAAGATGGGAAAAAGAGAGTCGTGGTTTCTCTCGCTTTTGATATGGTGGGCCTAGAGGAGAGGCCCATATGATGGGCTATTAACTTAGTGGCTGAGCACATTTCTAATGATTGCATCTTTGTGCCTGTGGTGTAAGGGCTCTCATCCACGGATAGTCCGGTGTGTGGAATCTATGAATTTGATTTTGATTGATTTCTTTTAATTAGCTATTTCCTCTTCCATCTCCTCCTCCTTAGACGGCTCCCGAAGGATAAAGCCTAGAATGTGTGTTAGGAGAAGAGAGGATGTGTGTTAGGAGAAGAGAGGAGACCTTAGCTATATATGATAATGTCTATTGGACCTATCCATCATATGTCATTGTTAGAGCATAAGGCCTATTATCAATCAAAACAAGATAGTGTAGTCTCTGTGTGCACAATTAACTTGTCAAGTACTTGCAATTTTGGCGAACAGCAGAATCTTTTTTCTTTTCTAGAAAAAAATTTTAGCACCCTGATTAAGAAAAATTCTTACGAAATACGAACTTTGCAATCAAAACATGGAATAATTTTTTTTTTTAATTAACATGCTTGAGCAATACTCTTCCTCCTTTTGCTCAAGAAACAATTCCGATCTTCATTGTACTAGGTCAAAACCACCTACATATGCCTTTCCCTCTGTGCCCAGGCTCTCTTGTCTTCTCATCACTCTTCATCTCGAGCTGCCGCATACTTGATTATCAAAATTTTCCCCCATGGATCAACACTTCGGAAGATCACTCGGAGGCGGTAGAAGCGACTCGTTCGGGCCTTTCCCATTGTCCACCAAGAAGGCCATCTTGAGTCCCCAGGTTGTGTGAATTTCCAGATGACAATGCATGAACCAAACGCCTGCAAAAAGTTTCAACAACAAAATCCTGAAAAACTTGCAGAGCACTTAAATTTATAGTATAGACTGTAGGGTAAACGAAAATAGTTAATAAACTACAATTGTACCGGGATTGTCTGCTCTGAATCTGATTGCAACCCATCCCCCAGATGGTACTCCTATTGTGTTCCTCTCAACAGGATCGACAAGGTTGAAGTTCTTCTGATCCACTTTTGGATTATAATTTCCTAATCCCTTCCCGACAGCGAAGAAATTGAACCCGTGAAGATGAATTGGGTGGTTCTCGGCAGCGATAATCCCAGTGTCTTGCAACACGAGCTGGACCGTCGAGTTATAATGCAACCGGAACACCTTTGTCCCGCTCGTAGTCTGCAAATTTGATGGCGGCGACCCTGTGTAGTTGAAAGTGGTTGGCGGGTTACCAGGAAAATCACTCGTGAAGACGCCGCTTAGGTTGAAGAAATGCGCTTGGAGAAGGGCCGTCGACGGCATCACGAACGTCACGTTGTTCATACTTGCCACGACTCTGCTTCCGTTGCCAGCTTTGCACGAAGGGCAAGGGTTGACTCCTAGTCCAACCGTGAAAAGAAGGCTGTGATCGACAGTGAGCGGGACTTTGGCGGGGTACCTCTTCGAGTTGAGGCTCCGGAGCGAGTTAACGAAATTGTTGGCTACCACGGTGGCATTTTGTGGGGGAGTCTTGGTGAGGGTCGTGGAGGTCGCAGCGAGCGTGCCAGAGTAGTGTAATGTGGCTGTCGCGGTCATGTTGTCGACGGCGATTGGGGAGTCCATAAAAGGGGAGGCAGCGACCATATACTTGCCGGAGCTCTGGTCGGTGGAGATGAGAGCATTGGTAGTTTGGCCAGGTGCAATCACGATCGTGTTGGTCTTGAAAGGCTTGACGTAGGTGGCGTCGACCTCCACGATGGTCAGCTGGTGCCCGGCAATCTTGAAGAAGAGCTCCTCATTGAGCGCAGCATTGATGATTCGGAGCAAGTACTTCTTGCCACTCTCAACAGGCAATGTAAATCCACCTAACATCAGAGCAAATGAAGTTCAACATCAACTCAGTGAAACATGAAACTAAACTGGTTCATCAAGATTCAGATGTTTTCATGGCAATGTTTGTCGATGGATTGTTACCCTGGGAGGGGCAATTGGAACTTGGCCCTGGATGGCCATTGATCGTGTGAGCATCGGAGACATTTGGTGCTAATCCGGACTTGATGGCTTGATTGATCACAGCTTCTGTATCAGATTTCCACCATTCGCCTGATTCACAAACCCCAAAATGGTTCAGAGCTTCTACTAGTATATGCTGTCAACCAAGCAATGATTGATCTTTCATTTCGGAAGTGAAGTAGACTGGAAGTGAAATCGAGCATACCCAATACGACAACAACTTCCTTGTGGGGTTTAGGGAAAGGATAAGGAACGCCACGCTTGGGCAAGATGACGATGGCTCCGTGCAGGGTTGCCCTGAGCCAGAGTATGTGCGCATGCCAAAGGAGGGTGCCCCGTTGGCCGGTGATGGTGAAATTGTACACATAGCTTTGGCTCGTCTGAATTGGGCATTGGGTAATGTACGCTGGCCCATCGGCCCAACCCGTCCTCAGCTGCCGGACACCGTGCCTGACCACACATACCCCGAAATCAATATGTGATCTTTTGAAGATAGCAGTTTAATTTCATGTTCAGTTAAGCTCACCAGTGGATGGTGACATTGTATTTGACATGGTTAGTGACCCTCACAAGCACGGTGTCGTCTTCCCTAGCGAAGAGAGTGGGTCCTGGGAACCTCCCGTTCACAGTGACGATGGGCTTGCTCGAACAGAGCCTCGTCTTGTTCTTCATTACCACCTGCCAAATAGAGGAATAAATACATATCGCTACATGAGCTATGTCCGAACGGGCTAGTTTAACAGAGGAATACTTCATTCCATAATGTTAGCACTTACATTGAATGAGTAGTTCCGAACTCTGGCCTCGACAACTGCCGGGATGATGCATGCCACGAGAACAAGGATTTGCAGCCAAGAGTCCATCTCTTGAAGTACCAAACTTCTTTAGCTAATCTTTACTTGATTTGAAGCAAGCTTTGTTTTGGTGATCATCCAATACAAGATTCGCACATTTAAATAGAGTGGAGGAGGTCAATCGACACATAATTGCTGCCATGTCGTTTTCTTCATCGTTAGGTTGAAGGGGATCCTTACAAATCAAGATTTATCAAGGAAGATTTGGATTATTTTGTGCAATTCGAAATCTATAAAAAAAAAAAAATTATTTATCTTGTTATTAATCAAGACCTTCACATATAACAAAAATGATTCTCACAAATTGCAAATACTAATTTTGTTAAGAATTAATCGAATCGAAGCCACGGCTTCATCTTTTGCTAGAGTCAAATGATTCGCAAGATCCAGACACAATATGTATCGATCAAACAAATTGTTGGAAAAGCTGTACGCTCTTGAAGAGCCATTTTCGTAAAAGATTCTTGCTTCTGGGTGTCATAAATCCCTTAATTATCTATCTAGTTTTTTCTTTCTTTTAAATTATTTACAAAGGACTAATAGGGTACATTACGTTAGAAGAAGTTGCTTAAATTTCCTTTTCAATGTGCCATTCGAACCTCATCGAGAAGCTTTAGTTGGTTCCAACTTGAGGTAAGTTCGGATGCTTCTTAGCAAAAGTCACGACCAGCTTGATTGTGAGACTTCGACCAACTTGACAATTTCTTGACACGCATTTGACTTTTCTGTTTCTCTCATACCTTACGCATGCTCGAAGCAGGTTGATGATAACTTGCTTGAGTATGATTCTGGTTACATATGCTTGTCGTGCTATGTCTCGTGTTCCATTTTTATAATGTGTTGTTGGGCCTCTGCCGCATACGCTGCCATCCGCTTGAAGTTAGAATACATTAAGTGTGCATTCTGAGATGACATTTCGACCTTAAGTTTCTATCTTTCATCTTCATAATCTTTTGCAGGTTGGAAATGTTGTTGATTAACTTTTAATATCTTACCCAACTTGAGATTGACCCGGTGATTAGTGCATTCCCATGTTTTTGACTTAGGAATGGATGGTTATGGGTTTGATTTCTACCGTGGGGAACTCGGATTTAAGTAGGGGGTGTGGCGGTGGCTTATTATACTAGTTCTTCTCTAGGTAGCCTATTAATTACAATCATACCCCGGGCTAGAAAAAAGAAAAATAGTAAACATCTTTTATAGATCTAATCATGAGCCTGACAGCTACATTTAGTGAGAAACTCAGCCCAATTTGATTGAGTCTAAACACAATTTGTCTCGACTCAATGATTTTGAATATAAATGATTGGACGAGCGTGGAAAAAATTTTAGTATGCCGAATGATCCTATAGCCCCCCAAATAGGATCTCAGTCACTGTGTTCTACTAATATTGTACACGAAATTTCCTCCGCAGGTTCAGATGACTGTACATGCTTTTTATATGCGTTCTTTTTGTTAATAAATATTTTAACTACATTGTTGATACATTTCCTAACAACTTAAAATTCAAGGGAAAGTAATTTGTTTAACCCAATATCAAAGAACCGATTTAGAGTTTAATTTGATACTTGCTCTCAAACTCATTACACACAACATAAGAGCCATGCCCATTTCATAACATAGAGACAAGTCTTGCATGTACAAGGACCAGCTCGCATGTCAGGGAGAGTGCTAAGACATATGTTACAAATACTTTGTTGGTACGTTTCCAACTGTTCAAGCTTATGGGGAAAAAAAGTTTGTCCCAGACTTCTATTGACAATTTAAACTTTAGGAGCGAAAAAAGGGTTATTTAATGCGATGCCATACGGCTAGTGAAAATCCAAAATCTTTTAATTCAGCTTGCTTTCATGTCAATCACATTCCCATATACAATTATCTATTTCATGTGGTTATTACATTCACATCTTATGTTCCACATAAGTAGATCAACTCGCATATATGAGAGTAATTACTAGATACATATTTGTTATACGCTGTACTAGTCGCCGACGGCTAAAATTTAAACCTTTCACGGTTGCATTGCATAGACACAATTTGACAAATTTAGTTGACGGGTACCTTTCTTCAAGTTTTCTCCTAGGAAGAAGTGGACATCATCATGAGTATTGGAATGCAAAAAGACGAAACCGAAGGTGGGTAAACTGGAACCACTTAACAGCACTATAACCTCCTTCCCACTGATTGTCTGACCATTCTGGTCATTTCCATCTTCTTCAAGCGCACTAGAAAAGGGTAATTTTGCAGTCTAAACCTGCTAGAAATAACTGCTCTTCCTGAAGAAAAAAAAAAGGGTTTTACCACAATCTGCTTTAAAAAGTTGAATTTTGGTTTCCTTGATATTCAGAAAAGACAGTAAAAGGAGCACACACTCCCGTTTCCTAGAATGAGGAGAAAACCTACTTGATGGGCTCAATTAAATAGCCAGGTGTTCTTCTAATGATTTCAGTACGAGTGGGATTATTAACCGTATTCGTTTTCGAGAATGTTAATAAATTTCAAAATCCATTTCATGGTTCAATAGTAACAACTATCTTTTGATTGGTACTGTAGTGGTCATTTGGTTGGGTATTGAAGTAACGAGACATACTGATTAAAAAAATCTCGATTTATGCATTTCGGAAATAGTCACTTCAAAGTGAATTTTCCGTAAATATATCGATTCAATTAAATTTGGATTTATTTCAAATATATAAATTGGACAAAAGGTGAAATATTATTTTTCTTTATAAAAGAAACTAAAAATAAAGACGATTTCCAATTTATTCTTCATCAAATGGGTTTGTGAAAAATGAATTTTTAATTTCTGCACTGTACATCATATGTTTTACATCTCTCCCAAAATCTTCCACTTTCCATATGTGTCCATCAATTAGGGCCCATCTTGGTTCGATGTACATTTCTTGTAAAACCAATTGGACCAAGCCAAATTCATGGCCAACAAATTGGACCTAGCCAGTTTGCTGTCGCTTAGGAGGTTCAGAATTATAATTTAGTCCAAGGTCCATTTAACATTGGACAGAGCTCTTTTCTGACCTCTGCCTCTTCGGCCCTGCAAGCAGAGGTGATAGGTTTTAATCTCATTCCATTTCTTGATACAGAAAGGAAGAGGAATGAATCGAATGGAGCTGGAATCAGACTGCTTAACCCTGGTGAACGCCATCAGTAACCCTTCTCAGACGCCATGGGAGCTCCGTTCCCTCTTCAACGAGAGTGCCGCTCTGCTTCTTCGATGCCCTAGGCCACTAACACTGTTGCAGACCGGGCTGCGAAAGCCCATGGAGCTGATTTACTTCCTTCCAACTGGGTCCTATATCCCCCTCTTTTTTTGCAAGATCTTTTGTATTCAGACTTTATGCTTAGTGGAACCTTGAAAGTCTAATATATCAGATACTATTTCGACCGAAAAAAAAAAAAAGTTCTGCTTGACTGTCAAGCTTGTTCTTTATTTCCAAGATTCGACTAATGTCCATTGCCCACCTCTAGACCTAAAGAGAAAAAATCTATGTCTACCTAGTAAGTTGCCAGTTCATGAAGTTGACTGCGGTTATGCGTCTGCCGTATGCACAGATCGGGACAAAACTATTCTCTCTCAGGATAAGGACCTTGTTGGTTTAGTAAGAAAATTGGCCCGAAAGACGATGCTCATCTCCTTATTAGAGATCTAACATATCTTACGTACCCATGTCTTTGAGATAACACCTACCGCTAATGTGAGTTTTGTAACACCAGACTATTCTAAAAATTTCAGTTATTAAATGAAAAGCATACTTTATTATTTAAATAATCTTTTTTTATGTGGGTCGGGTGTATTCCTAAACTTTGCAACTCCTTTACTAGAAGCTTGGCAGGCCCCTAGTGGCCCCACTAGGGGAAACCCATGGGAGATTCGAACTTGGTTATTATTTAAATATTCTAACAAATAAGATAAGAATCTAACATATATTGGGTTTGTTCAATTTGATATGACTTTCTCTCGAAAGCAAAATTCTCGTTCATGAAATCTGAAATAAGCTTAATTAAGCATCCTACTTTACTTCTTTGAGTTTAGTGGATTCAATGCTTGTATCTCCACAGACTCTTGCTTTATTCTTTTCCTTTTGCTTCCTTACAGAGAGAACGCCATCGGAGAATGTTGGGGGTAGGTGAACCAGATCAACTCCGAGGGTTGCTCAAGTAAAAATCTGTCTCATCATCTTCGTTGAAGAATCCAAAGAAGTACTAATCAGCGAATCTCCAACAATCTCGAGTGTTTGTGCGACGAGAGAGGGCATCATCACAGTTGATGGGAATTTGCTGGATGATCAAACTAGCCTTGGACGTCAAATTGATATGACAAGCTGTGAGCAGACTCGTCCCGATGATCGACTGGCATGCACTAGGAGAGAGAGTTCATTCAAAACCCCCTATCAAATCCACTATTTTAGGATGCATTTATTTCGTAAAAAATAAATAATTTTAAAAATTCTTTTTCTGAACTCAATAACCTATATCGTTTATAAAATTGAACAAATGAATATTTTTCATTGTTTCAGAAAATGTTTATGAAAAATTTTTATCGACTAATTATTTTAAAAGAAACAAGTGACCATTTTAAAGAAAATATTTTTTAAAATTGTATATTTTAGTGAAATAAACGTAATTTAAAATTAAATTATCTTCAGACACCAGGCCTATGAGAAGCATTAGGTGCAAATTCCTAGAGATACAAGCAATCATTTTTTCTAAAAAACAAAAACGTTTTTAAAAATATTTATTTTTTTAATTTACTTAAAGGTTAATACCATGAAAAATCCAAAATGACAATTTTACCCAAATTAATTGTTTTACTACTAAAAATTATAAATTTGTGTACCTATGATACATTTATCTTAAACTAATTTTTGGACTAATGGCAAATATATATTATATTAGTTTCCGTTAAATTAGATTTAATACCACAAAAAATCACAATCGATACACTTATGACAAACGAACAATGAAACCTCGAACTGGCATATTCATTAACTGCTATATATCATTTAACTTGGCAATTTGAAAGTAATATTTAAGGGAAATAACATATGATAAATTTATCATTTATGTACCAGTTTTGTATTTTTGGTAATAAAAAAATTAATTCGAGATAAATTGATAATAGATATACCACTTTCAGATTTTGATTGTACTAATCCTTATTATAAACTACATAAGCGATTATTTATAGTTTGCCAAGTAAATAGATTTTAAAATTAAAATTTAAAATGATCTCGGGACACTCGCGCCTACGAGGCATCGTAGGTGAAAATTCCTAGAGATGGCGAGTCCTTTGGTAAGCGCAATTACGCGAAGCGATGACGACACGAAAGCAGAGTCCCGTCGGAATCCCGCATGATACCGTGCCAACAACGAAAAGCCAAGAGTCCATCATTGATAGGCTCATCCGTCGCTCTCTCCTCTCTCTTTTTATGTTTCCAGCTGTGTAATCACGCATTCAAACGTTATCTCCAGACCCCGCCCGCAACCCGATGATGATCGACCGTGCCGACTTTAATATCTAATTTATGACGACTAGGATCACGTCATCATCGGTCATCATCCACGTCATCAAAATCTATCTTTGTCATCGGCACTTTTATTATCGAAGCCGTACCACCGCCTTCGAATGCTTAATAGACGTGTTTGAAAATAATGATTATTCAAACCTGCGCAAATTTTTAAAAGGTTTATGAAGGAAACAGGCGAGAGTTCCGTCATGAAGTGAGAGATCTCGTGTCGTCCTCTTATTCCCTCTCTATCGAAAAGACAAAAATAGACAATGAATTAGAGGGCCTCACGATAATGAAGGTAGATACCACGTTAGGATTTCGGCCTTAGCTATCGCCGAGTAGGCAAGTTTAGTAATCTTCCGCACTTAGGGTGAGTGAGGGTGGATACAACGCTCATAGCTGAGCTAATGATCGACTGTGCGACTTTAATATCTAATTTATGACGACTAGGATCACGTCATCATCGGTCATCATTGACGTCTTCGAAATCTATCTTTGTCATCGGCACTTTTATTACCAAAGTCGCACCGCCTTCGAATACTTACTAGACGTGTTTGGAAATAACGATTACACGCACCAAGAAATGAGTTGGTGCTCTTGTATTGAAAATCGACACTTATTAGGTTATTTGACAAGTTTTCTATGAGCATTCGTTAGTTGAACTCTTATTAAGAAGTGGCCCTTTTATATTTGGGATAAATGTATTAATAATTTTAAAACTTATTATGAGAGTGCAAGTGAGTATTAAAACTGTTAGAAAGTGCCATAAGGTCCTCAAAATTTATCAAATTGGTACGATTAGATGTAACTTTTTTTTTGTTATTGTCTCCTTCTCACATAACATTACTCAAACACGAAAGCGACATTGTTTTGATTAAAATCTCAATTTTTTAACTTAAATATTGGTCAAATTAGATTTTAAAAAAGAAAATGGTACAAGCCTATCCTCTTGCTTATGGCTATCACCTCATCCTCGATAGGCATCGATGATGATGGTTGCAACCCTCGCCTAGATCAGGAGGGCCCACTCCGGATTTCAATGAGGGTAGTTGGCCCTCATGGTGGCACTAGCAATTCCTCCAATCATTGGTGATGCCCTATCGAAGATGGGACGTTTTTTTTTCTTTCTCCTTTTTGTGTCTTTTTTACCTTCTGCCTTTTTGGTTTTTCTAGTTTGTCTGTTTCTTAAAAAAATTGGATTTTTTAACCTAATTTAGTTAAGATTTGGTGTAAAAATTGGGAGTTAGATCTAAATGATGTTGTTGTAGTTTCTTAGTTAACTTTAATGCCACATAGGATAGCATATAATATAGGAGAGAGAAAATAAAAAAAAAATCATGTTCATCAAATTAGACAGAATTTAGCGGAAAAACTTAACTGAATCAATTTGACAAATTTTAAGATTTGATTGTATTTTTTTGAAAGTTTTAATAATTAATTCCACTCCATGATAAATTTTAGGACTTCTATTATGACTATCTCTTTATTTTCCTAAACAACATATTTGCAACAATTAATGTAGGAAACACTAGTTAAATTTGATGTAAAAGTCCAAAATATGTCTCGCTGAAATCTTAAACTTTGGACGGCACAATTTTTTATATTCCCGTTCATGCTCTCAGCTCCAAGTCGGTCACGGCCATACATTGAGCTACATATTTGATTAAATGGATGTATGTTATCAAATGAAGATCTTGCCTACCTCATGGGTATCTTTTAAGGCCAGAAAACCCTAGGTTTCAAGTTCAGGAGATAGCCGTTGACCTCGTGAAATTAAGTTAGACGTGATGCAATTGTTCAAGTGATAAACGTGTGTCTAGCTCCTTACTCGAAACTCGATTCAAATGATCATGTTCAGGCCCTGTCTTGGAACCGTTCTTGGGAGTATAGACCTATGTATCTCGATAAATATCTAGTGTGTGGTATGGGTAGACTATAGCACCTGATGAAGATTAGTTGGGTTCTCCAAAAATCCGAACACCCGTCGTTCGTTTTGCGAAAAATAATTTTTGGTGATGTGAGAAATTGAATCTGTATTGATGTCAAATTCATTGGCAATTCTTAAAGCACTGAGCAAACTTTGTGGGATTTATCTTACAGTCTGTCCTCTCTCTCTCTCTATGTATATGAGCTTAGATTAGCCAAAACAAAAAATCTGACGAGTAAGATTCCTGTTGATTCCCTTTTCGGAAGTAAGATTCTGTACCCAAGCGTACGCTCGAGGTCCCTCTCCCAGCAATTAAAGGTTGATAGTGAAACTAAATATCATCTATCAGAAAAAAACTAATAGCATCATATTTAATTTTCTACACACTTCTCTCCTAATTAATGCTTTCTTTATTTTGCAACATTTATCCTAAAAAAGATTGCTTGTATCGCTTGATGGAATTACCCAATGAAAATTATCGACCACGATTTTTGTAAAATATTTTTGTGAAATATGAAAATATTTTTTATTTATTCATTTTTATAAGCGATATAAGTGATCATTTTTTGGAAAATGTCCGGATCCTCCTTTTCTTCCGAAAAAAGAGAAGGATCTTCTTCGGTGGATCCCTCTTGTTCCTGTTTAGTCCCCTTCATTTCGAAAGTTGTTTCTATTTCTAAATCTGTTTCTTCCTCGCCTTCCCCCCTTTCTTTAAATCATTCATTTTCCATAAAATAAACGAAATCTAAATGGATATTATTAGCAAATGTCCCAAGGGCATACTTCTGAACACTTCTTTTACTTGAGTATAAATATTTCAAGTCATCTAAGTTTTTTTAATAATTAAAAATTCCCAAAAAAATACCATCGGGATTTGAATATTGGACATCAATGAGTACAGCTCGAACAAAGTAACAAATTTAAAATGCTCTTATCATTGACAACTATTTATGTATGAACATTTTCGTGAACGATATTATTATTATTATTATTATTATTATTATTTAGAACAACGGTTACTTCGAGTCCTTATTTGAGAAAGTAGGCTCATTTTGGGTTCTTATTTGAGATTTTCCCTTATTATTATTATTATTATTATTATTATTATTATTATTATTATTATTATTATTATTATTATTATTATTATTATTATTATTATTATTATTATTATTATTATTATTATTGCAGTTGTGAAGTTTAAAGCAAGCTATTTAATTTATTACACCCCTTTTTAGGAAGTTATTTATACTCAGAAAATGCAATAAAAAAGAAAAAAACTCTTTTTCAATAGTTCGGGGATAAAACGAAGGCATCATGCGAACCGTGAATCTCGGCCAAATGCTTTCGTCTTTGCGCGAACAAATCAATCAGCTGCTCTATAAGCTGCCCAAGTTAGGCATGCTTGGGTGTCAATTTTCGTCTGATTTGAGTTCGCATGAATCGAGTTTAAGTCCTTGCCTACACCAAGTGCATGCAAATTTTACAAAGTCCAATGACTCCAATTGTAACCGGTCGATATTCGATAAACATAGAAATGATCGATTTTAAGGTGGGTAAGTTCTAGATTAAGGATCTTGGAACCTATCATGTTAGAACAAATTCCCAAATTTTGAACCTTGAATCGATCCTATTTTTTCTGTTCGGTTCTAGGATATACTTGAGAACATATTTTTGTTTGGCTCCTTTTTATTTTTATTTTTATAGCAAAATAACATAATCAATAAAATGGTGCGAAATAAAAGATAATTGAGGGCAAGCAAGTGAAGGTGAGCTAGGAATGAGCGAGGGTTGCAAGACTCAAACGAATGAGGGTGAGCCGTGAAAGGGTGAGGAGGAGGACGAGTCGCAAGTGAGAGAGAGTAGTGAAATGTCTAAGGAGTCGGAGTAAATAGATAAAAAGAGATAAAGAGAACAAAACTAGTGTTTTTAGATTTTATGAAATCGGTTCCAAATTCAGTCCGTTTATTGGGTAGTTTTGATGATTTTCACTTAGAATTAGGAATTGGACCGGTTTCAATGGGAATTCGAAATCAGATCCGTATTTTAGGGTGGTCTCGTTTGATTTTTAAATAGAACCAATCCTGTTATACACCCCTTAGATGTCCATGTATTTCTGCATATATAAAAGGAAAACGCCAGTCGTTCATGCACTGTCGTGTCCGAATGTAATTTTCTAAGAATGTTGTTTTTGACTTTTAGTTTCCCTAAAACTGGTCGTGCTCTTTTTATGCACAGCAAACCAAAAATAAAACATCATTGAGAATAGAGCTAGCTAAAGAGTCCACGTTCAGAATCTTCAGATCCTCATCTCGGCAAACGCACAGGGCAATAAATCAGGTCCGTGAGGTGGATTCATTATTACAGCATCCCCACCTAATTTTACCAATTTCGTTGTATTAGTTTTCTCTGAGGGACTTTTATTCTCTGGTTTTTGTGCTTTTGGCCCAAGAAATTTGCAACCACCGCCCGGAATTTATGATTAGAAAATTATGAATTTTGCTCAAAAGTCCCACTCAAAGGCTTGAATTTATTGGTCAAGGGAGATCACAGGTCCACTTGAATATAAAGAGCAAAGCTTCATAATCAAACGACATGTGATATTAGTCGGATTAGGAATGATGCGTGGGATTCAATAAATGACAAGCACATGAATAAATTGGGGCATAACACCAAAATACAACCTTTGAATATCAAACATTTCATAGGTGGAGCGAGATGGTACATATAAAATGAATATATAAGGTTGTGGTTATTTTGTAAAAAATGAATAATTTTCAAAATATGTTTCTAAAACTTATCGTTTGAAATAATTAGTCAACAAAAAATATATTCATTATTTTTAAGGAGATGTTTTTCAAATCACTTATTTTGTGTGAAACGAACGAGTTAAAAATAATCGCTTGTATCATCTACAAAAATAATTGCCTGAACGATGATGCGTTTATACGTAAATCTTTGTTGATAATAAAATATTTTTTATTAATTCATTATTTCAAGCGATATAATCAGTTATTTTTTGGAAGATATATTTCAAAATCACTAATTTTTCATAAAATTAACATAACCTTAATTCAATGACGTGGGATATTGCAACGAATAATATACTCGGCTTTTCTGATGTGGCGCTCGCATGAGCGACGTTGACTTAAACGTGCAAAAGAATAGAAGAAAAAGTAAAAAAAACCAAAGCGAATAGATTCAGATTCACATGCTCAATTCACATGGCCGCCCGCAGATTCCTGCCTCCGAATCGGAAGGGGGTAAACAAATACCGAAATATACGTGGACGGAATCTACAAATAACGCAAATTACCGGGGCTCTGTAGCAATAACCCCGAAAGTATCGAAGCTATAAATAAAGACGCCTTTTTTGCGTGAGCTGGTACGAGATCACTTGCCTTGTTTCTCTCCTCGCCTTCCTCCTCCTCTCCTCGCGTGCGCAGGATCGCCGGAGCTCCCCTAGCCGTCGGCGGAGGGGAAGCGACGTCGTTCGCCGTCCGGGATCGAGGTGCGTCCATGGCGTCTCTCTCTCTCTCTCTGTGCGTTAGTTGGTCTCTGTTCTTTACCCGCTTCGAGTCCGTCGCCGGGTTCTCGCCACGCGAACGGGGCGCGCTTCCGTGCTGTGCCACGCTAACGTCGCGGCGTCCGAAAGTCGTGGTTTTCCGCTACGTGCCGACGTTTCATTTCGGACGTTTTTATACTCGCCGAGTGCGAGGAGTGTGGATCTGGTGCACCTTTGGGTTTGTCGCCGTTGGTCTGAAGAATGTTCGGGTCGTTCGCGCTTGCCTGCAACTCCTTGGGAGCGTGGTTTGCGCCTTGCGGTTAATCTGTTTGCTTGTTTGAAAAGCAGCGTTGAAATCTCAAGGGAGGTTACAGTCACAGTAGCTGGCCGTCCGAAATTTGTCAAATTTTTGGTTTTTGTCGGTGTTTGAATCGGTCTGTGAGATGGATTTCGATGCCGGAGCATGTTGGGTATAGGTACTGGGGAATCCCATGGTGCGGTCTTCTTGAACGTTGTGCTTAAGGTAGCATAACGTAAAGTAAATTTTAGATTGTTTTGAATTGGGAGCATCTGATTCTTTAGTATATAAATATTTATACGGTGGATATGATTATTTATTTAATTATTCTTTGTTTTTCCTCTGTGGGTCATCAAGTTTGAGTGGACTTGTCTTGTGGACTACTCATTCCTGGGTGAAATTCGCAACAAGTGCCGTAATTGATGTCAAAAGATACCACACGCGCTAGTAACATGAAATATTTCTTGACTTTTCAGAATAGAAGTAGCGTTCTACCGATAACTGTCCATGTTCGATGAGAAATTATCGATTCTAGAGTCCTGACATGATCTGTTTTAGATCGACATGCTTATCGAGATGTTGACTTGCTGAGTTTTTGGGTGATTCTTTTGAGGTTACATAGGGGTTTGAGAGTTTGAAGGATATCATGGCTGAAGAGGATATTTACACACAAGATGGGACGGTGACCATCCGTGGTGATCCTGCCGATAGGACAAAAACTGGGAACTGGAAGGCGTGCCGCTATATCCTGGGTATGGTCTAGAGGTGCTATTTGTCCATCTTTAACACTCCGTATGTTGAACTGGTTGTTGGATTCCTCTTATGTCAGGAACTGCATGACCTTGAGAGTGTTATATATTCTAACAAAGATTATTCTATCAGGAAACGAATGTTGCGAAAGGTTGGCATACTATGGCATGGGCACCAATTTGGTGAACTATATCCATGAACGCCTACACCAGAGTAATGTTGCCGCATCAAATAATGTTACCAATTGGTCAGGGACCTGCTACATTACTCCACTGATCGGAGCCTTTCTAGCGGATTCATACATGGGACGATATTGGACAATAGCCATCTTTTCGATGGTTTACGTTCTGGTAAGCATGGCCAACTATATGAATGCTATTGTGAGTGTTCTCAGATGACTGCACTGCAAATTGGATGCATTGTGATGTATGCATGTCCATGTCTCAAAATCAACTGGATAATTATGGTACAGATTAGATGTTGCGATCATGAATATTTCTTCTGCCCAAAGAAGACCACGGAGATTTTCTAAGCAAAAGAAAAAAAACAACTTTTAAGATTTTGTATAGGTCCTGCAGTTAAAAGAAAAAGAATCTGATTTTGAAGATTTACTCCTAATTTATAGACTATAGTGGCTTTTCTTCTCTTCCTTCTAGTTGTATCAAGGTCAATTGAAATGCTTCCAGAGTCTGTGATGGTGTCATTAGGTCGAGCATCTTTGCTCTTTTGATTGGGAGAATAACTTGGAATCGCGTTCAGATGGACAATTAGATTATTTATGAGACTTGTATAGATGATGAAGGCTGAGATATATGAATCAACTTTACGTGTGCTTTTCCCCCCTTTTGACAAAGAGTTCCTAAAAAGATGTTCTTCTAACTCTTTTGCAGGGGATGACACTGTTAACAATATCTGCTTCTGTTCCTGGGCTAAAGCCTTCCTGTGAAAATGGTGAGTGCCATCCTAAAACATCCCAAACTGCTGCTTGCTTTGTGGCGCTGTATTTGATTGCTCTTGGCACTGGTGGAATCAAGCCTTGTGTTTCATCCTTTGGTGCCGATCAATTTGATGAGACGGATGAAGCTGAGAGGAAAAAGAAGAGTTCGTTCTTTAATTGGTTTTATTTGTCAATCAACATTGGTGCACTTATTGCATCCTCAGTCTTGGTGTGGATTCAAATGAATGTTGGTTGGGGATGGGGATTCGGAATCCCAGCAGTTGCAATGGCCATTGCTATTGTGTTTTTCTTCACCGGTAGCCGGTTGTACAGGATACAGAAACCTGGAGGCAGTCCCCTTACAAGGATTGCCCAGGTAATAGTCGCATCCTTCAGAAAAATGAATGTAGAAGTTCCAGCTGACAGGACTCATCTCCATGAGACAGTAGATGCAGAATGCACTATCAAAGGAAGTCGCAAGCTTGAGCACACAGATGAGTTGAAGTGAGTGTCTAAATCCCCTGATTTTATTAGGTTTAAAATATTTTGAAGATTTTCGGGGTATTTGTACACATCATCATTTATTTATGCCTGTTTTACCAGTGGTCTCTGTTAGGATATGTTTAAGAAACATTGAAGCTTAGTGAGTAGGTTAATGGATCGTTAATTACAAAGAAATGTCCTTATGAAAAATATGGATTGCTCAAGTCAGTCGCTGTTGTTACATCTTGCTCTATCTACCACTTATAGAAGCAAAGATCTCTTTTCTTTTGTACATTCTGCATTTTATAATTTGATGCTCCTTTGCTGATACCATGGGTGGCTTCAGAAGCTGTTTGGCTCATCTCCCTTAAAAAAAGTTGGGATGAGTGTATAACTTATGTTTCTGGGCACACTCTTACCTCCTAATTATGCCTTACAATTACGATGCTGAACCATCCCTGGGCATTTTAGTTTGTAGTAGATTGAAACAATCGGCTTTAGCAGCATACTGACAATTGTAGATAGTTTAACCTGCAGTTGCTAATCATTTACAAATTGCAGGTTCTTTGACAAGGCTGCTGTTGAGATCCCAACTGATAACATAAAGGGGAATACAGATCCCTGGCGTCTTTGCACCGTCACACAAGTGGAGGAGCTTAAATCAATCATCAGGTTGCTTCCAGTATGGGCATCTGGAATAGTCTTTGCGACCGTGTACAGCCAGATGAGCACGATGTTTGTTCTTCAAGGCAACACTTTGGACCAGCACATGGGACCAGACTTCAAGATCCCATCGGCTTCCCTCTCTCTCTTTGACACACTGAGTGTCATCTTCTGGGCTCCCGTATATGACCGAGTCATCGTCCCCTATGCCAGGAAATTCACTGGCAGGGAACGCGGGTTCACTCAGCTGCAGCGGATGGGCATCGGCCTTGTAATTTCTATCTTCTCCATGCTCGTTGCAGGGATTTTGGAAGTCATTCGTCTTGGCATTGTCAAGAGGAACAACTACTACGATCTTGAGTACATCCCAGTGTCGATATTCTGGCAGGTCCCTCAGTACTTCCTCGTGGGGTGTGCCGAGGTTTTTACTTTTATCGGGCAATTGGAGTTTTTCTATGACCAGGCACCGGATGCGATGAGAAGCTTGTGCTCTGCTCTCTCTCTTACTACCGTGGCATTGGGAAATTACCTGAGCACTTTACTCGTGACCATCGTGACTAAAGTGACCACTCAAAACGGAAAGCTTGGATGGATTCCCGATAATCTGAACAGGGGTCATCTCGACTATTTCTACTGGCTCTTGGCGATTCTGAGCCTGCTCAACTTCTTGGTCTATCTCTGGATTGCAAAGTGTTATACCTACAAGAAAGCGACAGGCGTTGCCCGTTGACAGAGCCTGGGTTTCTCTGATGCTGCGCAGTTTAGTTATCTATCTTCCCTGCTTTAAAGTTGAAAGTCCAGTGTCTTGCGTCTGGCGTACATGCTGATGTGCTCGTAATTTGTAAATATATTGATTTACTTGGTGCCTTTTGGAAAGCAAGTTGTCGATTCTTCTGTTACATTCTGCCTTTTTCGTTGTCCGACACATGTAAGATTACTGTCTCTTCGACATTGTTCATTACTTGGTTGTTCAAGGGTCGATCGAGCTTCGCTGATGCATTTGCTCGGAGGTAATGGTGCTCGTAACGCATCTTGATACTGGCTCCCATTCCGTTTCATAACACCTGTTTGGTAAGAGTACCTCATGTTCTTAACGACTTCATCCATTGGCCATCGAAACTTAGAGAATAATGACAAAAGTGGTCTCTGTATCCCCTGCTTGAAATTGAGGAAAGTCGTCTTTGTAACTCCCTTGATTGAGATGGGGGCTTGCGGCGGTAGGACGAGAGGAAATTAGAGATTGTTGGCCTAGGATGTTTAAGCGGTGGTTTTAAGAGTATACAAAGTAACATTCGAGACTTTTACATTGAATGATTCCAATTTCCAAACATTTGATGATGCGATTGTCTTTGATAGTTGACAATTACTTTTTAAGGTTTGAAAATTGAACTCACCACCGCCACTAATATTGATTGAGCGATATGACCCATCTGTCCAATTGAGCTATTTGACGGAACGATCAGCATCCAACGACATTATCATTGCTCATAAGTTACTTGACCGTGTAAGAAGAGATAATGCAGCACGAAAAACGAGAGGTCCGAAACAGTCCCAGAAAACGACAAAAAAGGAAAATCCTTCTTCCTCCTCCTCCTTCCCCTTCTCCTTCTCCATTTTTCAACCGAAGAAAGGATTCGAAAGATGATCGCGCTCAAAACCCTGCACACCTCCTTCTCCCCCGCCGACCCGACCACCTTCCTTCCCTCCAACCTCAACCCCAGGAAGAAGAATCGCCCGGCTCTCTCCCTGTGCAGATGCAAGCGAGGCGGCTCGTCCCGCCCCTCCGACTCTCCTCCGCCGCCGCCGCCGGAGGGCGATACCCGGAAGCAAGAGCTGCTAGTCCGGATCGCGATGCTTCAGGCGCAGAAGGTCCGGCTCAGCGACTACCTGGACGAGCGGTCGGCCTACCTGACCCAGTTCGGCGAGGAGGCCGGCGCCGAGTTCGACAAGATCGGGGAGGACGCGCTCCGAGGCCTCGACGAAGCGGGTAACCGGGTCTGTTCATCCTCATGATTTTCGGATCCGATTAGACTTTGGGATAAGAAGGCATTTCGAAATTCGTTTTTTCTCTTTCTAATGCTGCCTCCCAATTTGGAAAAGGAAAAGAAAAAGAATATCGGTCGGTACTAAATTCTTGCAGTTGGCTTGATATTATGATATTACGCTTGGAATTTATTTATATGCTCAGCATGCTGTTGCATAATTAACTTCCGGGTTGCCATTTTTCCATTAAAAAATATCCTAAATTAGTTATTATCTAAATATTCAAGACAAAAAAACGTAAATTGATAACTTTTTATCCTTTTCTTTCATGTAGTTCAATTTTAGAATTTCAATCTTTTCTAACCCCTAAACACCCTTAAAAATAAGTTTACTTCCAGACATAGTTTTTCTCTTTACATTTGCACATGCATATCTTCCTTTACGTGTTATTGCCAGATAATGGAGAACATAGAGAGCAGAATGCAGTCATTTGAAGAATCCATGGAGCTCAACAGAATGGAGATCGAGGAGAGCGACAACAAGTTGGCGGAATTCGAGGGACAGGTCGAGAAGGACCGCAACGAGGGGCTCTTCTTCAAGAGCCTCACCCAGAACAAGCCGGTCGAGAAGGCGACAGCCAAGGAGGAGGCGAACAAGGTCCAAGAAGTCGCGAAACAGAGCGCCGGGTCGAAAACCCGAAGATATATCTATGTCGCGCTGATCGGCATCCTAGTCGCTGAGATCGCCGAGTCTTTCCTCTCATCCTCGCCCGATTGGAGGAAAGTCGCCGTCCTCGGGGCGATTCTAGTGGCTCTGATCACTCAGTTTGCGTACGAGCAAGGGATGCTGTCGGAAACAGAGCAGGCGAAGAAAGAGAGATCCGATCGAGAAGATAAGTAAATTTTTGAACTGTTATTTCCCTCCATGATCAAAATGTACATTCTTTGCTCGTTGATGCCACACTATACAGCAGAGTCCGTAGTTCGGTTTTGATTTGATATATGAAGTTCGTTCTTTCTTTTCCTTTTCTTGACTATGTACTGTTCAAGCTTAGGATGTTTTAGGATCTCTCATGAATGCATACTCACGCATAGAGATTTCAAGAGCTCTTCAATTTCTCATGCATGCTTCTGCTTCTCGCAAAAATGTTGTGAGCGGGAGATGAAATCAACCAGTGTTCGACCTCGACGAACCTCAATAGTTGATAAAAATCTACTCATAGATCAATTATCGAAATTTATTGAAACCACAAAGATAATACTGTGCGGGATAAATGATCCTATGTCCTTCTCATGTATTCATAATTTTCATTAGATCGAGTAGCTTCCACAAATAAGTTTAACTTAATATTCTATCCATTTTCATCAATAGAATTCCATTGTTGCGTGTCGGAAGATCTGGAGATTTTTCAGTGCCGATAAATTTCAATAAGTTTTGAAAATCTGTTGGTGTTATCAATGTTGAATGATTTTTTTAGGTAACTTGTTTGTTATTTACCAATATTTTTATCAAATAGCGAACTCTTTTTGATAATTCACAAATTGGCAACCTTTGTTCCAACTTACATATTTTTATTTGCTCGACTTACGAACGTTTTGAATTTACAAACTCTCATATAAAATAACCAATCTAAATCATATTGATTTACTAACTTCTGTCATATTAACTTACTAAACTAATTTTGGATTATTGATACTCATTTGAGTTATTTACCAACATTTAATTGTTAGTAGACTACTGATTCTTACTTGAGTTATTACCAACATTTAATTTTGTTCAATTTATCTACTTTTCACTTGGGTTACCTCTTTGAGAATAGAGTTGGTAAGCAACCAAATAAAGCTTGATAATCTCATATAATAATTGATAGATTTAAAATGTTGATAAGAAATTAATAAAAGTTGGTAAATAATAAGAGGAGTCTTTTTTTCTTTCTTGTAAAAAATAAGAGAAGTTGGTAACTTTAAAAAGCAAATAAACGGTTGTAACTAACTCAAATAAGAGCTCATAACACAGAGTTTAGATGGTAATGTAGAAGTAAAATAGGAGTCTGTAAAGTAAGGTAAATAGTCATAAATCAATAGAAAAAGTAGTAAATTAAAAATTCAATAAATTTTGGAAGCAAACTCAAGTGGGAGTTGATAATTCAAAACAAATTGATATTTTAATTGGATAAAGTTATTAAGTTATATAAAAAGGATGATAATTTCATATAATTGTAGGTTAATTTAAGCATTGCTAAGAAAGGTACAGAAAAGTCACAAAAATAAAAGAAAATAATTTTTTTTTGTAATAAATAAAAGAAGTTGGTAATTTAAAACAAAAACCCAAATAAATATTGGTAACTGAGTCGAACGAGAGTTAAAGATGTAAAAAGAGCTTTGATTGGAGAATGTTGGGGCTAACAATATAAACTAGAGGGAGGGGTGAATAGGTTGTTTGGGAGCTATGAAAAACTTTTATGGAATATAACAAGTTAAACTTCAAACAATAATGGAAACATATTATAGGAAATCGCACTTCCAACTAATGAAATAGATGGTGATGATAATGAACAGATTAAGCTAATAGTAAGGGGATGGAAGATATTACAAGCAGATATATAGTGGTTCAACTTTATCCCAATATGAAGGACATAACTGTGACGTTTCGGCACCATCACATACTAAACAAAAGCGGGAACTAATTATACTAAGGTATTTCAACCTAAATGATTAGCATGTATAACATGAATATTACAAAGTCTCTGAATCTCCTAAGGTATGATCGTCCTATCCTATCGTTAATATCAATAACCCATTTATAGACATACACGATTCATCATAGAAGTGGCACAATCTCATTTCCTTTCAGTGATTATCACCTGTTTCTTTACTTATATAAACATGGGAGCTTATGTGTACTAGGCACACATAAGGAAATATTTACATGACATTAACCAAAAAGTATATGCATCAAGTCTTGGAAGAGGTCAAAAGGAGCTTATCTTCACTACCCCTTAAACTGACATGTTTAACCCATGTTGCTCAAAAAACAAAACATCCTCCACTTCCACACGAACTAGGTGCTCTAGGCACCACTTATTCCAGCTCCAGGCATACCATCACCGAATCGAAGTGATCCAAATACCTCTCCTTCATAATTAATGAACCAAGTCTCAAACTGTATAGGGATCCAATTGACATGCCCATCATCCATCCATAGTGTGGCTTCGTACTATGTGTAGGTCATTTCAATGCCGGGGTCGTAAGCATCGTAAAAAGACACATTGACATAAGCGATGACGCCGTATTGTGCCACAGGTGGAATGTCTATTCTAAGATGAAAGAATAAGCAATGCCTAGTAAAATAATAGGGCCCTAAACTAGGTAATCCATTAGTCGTTAAGGAAAATGCAAGATTCAACAATAAACAACACATATACTAGGACAAACTATCACATAGACCACTCCATTGTTACCCTTATTCACATTCATATTCACCACAACCAAAGCACAATAACATCAGCACACAAGTCTTATGCAATTGACCTAGCTAAGATATGATGCAAACCACACACGAACACAACCTAGCTAAGATATAATGCAAACCACACGAACACACACACACACACAGAGCAGGGGCATTTCACTCCTAGACATCTCGATACCACACAATAGAGGTAGAGGCATCTCACTCCAAGGCATCTTGGTATCATACAACTGAGGCATCCAAGATCACACAGCATAGGCATCCCACTTCCCGGGGCATCGCTGGTATCACAAAGCCGATGAAAATCTTTTAAATTTAGTTTATTCCACACATTTTATGCATCACACCTTAGAATAATCACACCACAATAGCATGCTTACCAACTTAGTGCACAAAACCATTCCAAAGTCAAGACTCAATGCTTGCATAGACGACCTCATGGTGTACTTCATTCATCACACACAAGAGACTCGACCATTCACAATTTAAAGTCATCTTGTCATAAGCATGAGAGAGATATATCAATTAGCAATCCATGAGGCCATAAGACTCCCAAGGGGTCGCGAAAAAGTTCAAACGAGTTGTCTACAATGTTTGTAAGAATTCTGATTAAAGTAGAAAATAGGCAGTTTTGAGCAGTATGGAACACATGGGTCAAAACTATAGTAAATCATTTCGAAAAATTATGAAATTTTAATAGTTTTAGAAAAGACATTGATAAACATTTTTTGTGAAGGCATCTAGTCTTATTTCTTGCTATATGGAGAGCAGTAAGTCATTAAATTAAACCCTAAAACTTGTAAAAATTTCCAAAATCTATCGCACACTAAGAACAGGCATTTCGGTGCTCAAACATAATCAATCACCACAAAATTTTAATATGTTATACATAAGAACCAATCCTACAACTTTTATGAAGAGTGTAAGACCTGATTCTAACCTGAAAATGATAGAAAAATCAAACGACCAACCGATTTTCCCTGTTTTCACTTATTGGCAGATAACTACACTAGATAGAATTTACTTTTCACTTCTTGTACTACTTCCAGAAAAATCTAAGAAAAATATATGACATTGAACACACAATTTGCTGTAGCTTCTATGAAGAACAGAAACCTAAATTCATGGCAGATTCTTCAGTATAAAATTCACAAAATCTCAAGACCAGAAGCATCAAATTCTGGACAAACCCCATATATCGCTATGATTTCCACAGCTCATCCTCTATTGCACTACACTTCCTTAAACTAACCTTGTCCCAACTTCAAGCACACACAATGTAGCAACTAAAGTCTACACCAAACACCAAATGACCAACCAAACTAGAACGAAGCTTGTAAACTATGAACGAACAACTCGTCTACCTAAATCGATATGCACAACCGTCACCGCAACACACCCTACCGCCTACCAGACTAACAACGACACCTTAGCTCCTCTTCTACGTATACATTCCTAAGACCACCTTGAAACCCACATGCAAGCCACTAGAAGATCATCTAACCTTACGACCAGTGAGCTAGACCTCAAAATAGAATCATCAAAGATCGTTTCTTTCCCAAACCCATGTGTTTCATACCTCGCTCAGCAACCTGTGGATAATCCCAGCATAGAATCCCATCGTTTCCTTTCCCAATCAATCCTTGCCTTCCTTACTTGCTGGCTTTTTCGGATTTCACCTCTTTCGAGCTTGAAATCGTAGCAAAATTGCAGAGGAAGAAGACGAAATATTCTGTTAAGCCGAGAGAGAAGAAAACGAGAGAAGAAACGAGAGAGTGAGAGAGAGATGAGTCGGACGGGAGAGTGTAGGAGAGAGAGAGAATTAAGATGATATCTTACCTTGAGAATTATTTCTAAATCTTCATGAGTCCTAGGTGGCTCATGGATTACCTACTTTAGAGCCCTATTGTTTTTTTAACTGAGCATTGTTCATTCCTTCATCTTTTTCAGATTGTTAGAAATGGACATTCCACTTGTGGCACGGTATGGGCTCATCGCTTATATTGATATGTCTTATGTTTACGACCCCAATTGAAATGACCTACACCTGGTACAAAGCCACACTATGGATGGACGATGGCCATGTCGACTGGATTCCTATGCGGTTTAAGGCTTGGTTCATTAACCATGAAGAAGAGCTGTTCAGACCTCTTCGGTTTGATGATGGTGGGTTTGGAGTTGGAGTGGGTGGTGGTTAGAGGATATTTTGTATTTTGAGCGACATGGGTTAGATTAAGGGGTAATAAAGATAGGCTCATTTTGACACCTTCCCAAGTTTGATGTATACACTTTTGGTTAATGTTTTATAAATATTTCCTTATGTATGCCTGGAACATGTAAGCTCCCATGTTTATGTAAGAAAAGAAGCAGGTGATGATCACTAAAAGGAAATGAAATGGCATCACTTCTATGATGAATCGTGTATGTCATTAAATGGATTGTTGATATTAATGATAGGACATAATGATCATGTCTTAGAAGATTCCAAGACCTTGTAATATTCATGTTATACATACTAATCATTTAGGTTGGAATACCTTAATGTAATTATTGATTAAGATAGGTCCTGGTAATGCATTTTTAATTAGTTTCTGTTTGCATTTTAGTGTCTAACGCAATGGGGACATCGTAGTAAGCCTACGTTCACTCTCAACATTAGCAACCATAATAAGGTTGAAATCCACTAGTAATCTTCAAAAGAAGTTACAATCACCAAGTGTCGTCTTTCAATAAAGGACTCATGTATTGCTATCACATTTGTGCACTTCCTCTTATCACTAATTACGAACAGTAGCACCACACATACATTGACATTACCTTGCTACTATTAACAAAAATTAAAGTAAAGAAGAAGATTGTGAAGCACTAGACTTGTTTTGTTCGTTTCCACCCAACATCACTATTTCTTTTGGAGTCAATATATAGCCATCCATCCTTAGATGACAATTGCCCATTAAAGTCCTTAGGTAGCCATTGGTTCTGCCATTACCACCAGTAGAACGTCTGTTGAAATCATTGAAATGGCTCTTTGACATCAGTAATGTCTCTCTTGAGAGTGGCAGTTTTCCATAACAATGTTAGTATCTTTGTGCTAGAGTTTGTCTTTGTCGTGATCTTATCTCGGGTTTGGCAAATGAATTACTAAATCTAGATTTAACTTGGGCTCTCCCAAGCCCATACTAATTTACAACTTGGTTCAAGTTCTTAACATACAAATCAATTTTTATCTATAAATTGCCACTAATAAGTTTTTAGTGAATCAATTAAATACCCAAGTAAAGCATTTGGAGAATTACTATACTTCTAAAAACATGAAATTTAATGAATTCAAAGACGTCCTTTTGGTACCATTTCATTTTTATTTTTTTTAAATAATTATTGAGGTAGCTTGGATTGATTTTAACCTAAATTACTAACATGCAAGGGAGTAATCATGCAAGTGTGTAACCATAAAATAACACCCAAGGAAAACAACACAATAAATAACTTACATAAATAATTAAGTAAATCAACTATTTAATTTTTGGGTTTTGTCTTTAGTCCTACGTGGGAATTAACTATGTAGGAATGGAATTTTAATCAAATTATTTGATTTTTCCAGTTTTCATATGAAGGCTAAACTAGGACGAAATGCATGTAAAGCAAACTTAAGGCTAAGAGCAACTCTAGATTAAACTACTTTACATGTGATTAGATTTTAATTAAATGAACATAACATGCAAACTTTATAACATGCGCATGATATTTTTGTATTTTTATTTATTATGATTTGGAATAAATAAATGCCATTGTTTAAACATGCAATTCATCGTAAAGGCAAATCTAATTTATTCTAAGTTTACTCTTTTTTTTACTTAATTTTAAATTCATAATTCAAAATTACTATGCTGAAAAGGTTATTCTATCCGCAGTAAAAAATAATTAGATTAAATCCTATTTCAATTAGGAAAAACCTTATCCCATCAACTAGATAATACTGAACACACAATGCTATCTAAACCATGCAATGTTATCTAAATTACCCTATATTAAAGAAAACTTTAATGTGGAATCTTTCCTAATATAATCTAGCCTAAATATGCAATATTATTAGAAATTCCTATATATTTCCAATATGCGATCATTTTATGTTTTCTAGATAAAGAAGGGAATCAAACAAATTAAGCACCTAAGATATTGTCCACCACCAAAATATATCCACATCATTCAAAATTGGAAATACTATCTAATCAACTTGACATTTTTGTAAAATAAAAATCAATATCTTGATCTCAGGGTATAAAAGATTAAAATATCAATTTTTAATTGCACAATCTGATATTTCAATTTAGGGGCTTATAGATATAATCAAAATATTATGTTCAGATTACGGATTAGAAAATAAATCCTAATCAATAATGCCTCTCACTCAAATCATGCATGTTAGATATTGACCAACGCATGATAGGCAATAAAGTATCTAAATTGATTTGGATCGGATTTTTTTACCTAATTGCGCAGATAACTTTCCAAATTTGAACTGGCAATGGATGGTTGACGAACGGTGGCCTGCGGAGTGCTTGCGGCAAGGCAACGATGATGGGGCTCTCGGTGAAGCTTGGCCGTGTGATGAGCTCGGGTGAGGACGATTGGTTCGATGATGTGAACTCACAGTGGTGATGGCACGCCAGTTCTTGGTTCAGCAGGGTTGAACCGTCGTGATGACTCGGCGGTGATTCTCGCGTTGTGACTCCACGATGAGGGCCTCGACCGTTGTGTTCTTGGTGAACCTGCAAAGACAAAAGCCTGTGCAGCAATGGCGGCAACGGCGAGAAAGAAGCTCGGCTTGGACTTGGCTGCAACAGAGACGTCGTCAGGCCGAGCCGTCGCAGGATGGTGTAGTAGGTTGTTGCGGGACAGTGATGGGCCCAGGCGACAGCAGGAGCAACAAGAGCAGGTGGCATCGTCCGTGGCTGAGCGGCGGTGGCGTTGGTCCCCAGGAATCGAGACAGCTACAATGGAGCGATTTTTCCTTGTAAAGAAACAAGATTTCTTTCCTCTTTCCAATTACATATTGCGCGGCCAAGAAGACAATTTCCTTTCTTTTATTATATTTTCCTTCAGTCACCAATTTTTCATAGGGCAAACGTGTTCTTTCCCTTTCTTTTCAACTAATTCTTCCTTCTGTTGGCCAATTTGATTGTGGCCGTGAATCTGTGTCCCTGCCGAATCTTCACCTCCCATGCAATCTTCCGCCAGGTATGCATGTAATGGGCTTCGGCCAAATTTTTGTTCTTGTGGGCTTCTTTTTCCCAGCCAGATTAAAATAGTGGGCTTTGATATACTTCAGCTCAAAGCCTTTTATCAGTTTTAACTTTCATGGGCGCAACCAAACTTAGATAAAACTCAGCGTTCCCCTCTTTTGTCACATGATTTTCGGCCCGTGTGCATCTCCATGATGGGGCCGAATGTTGCTCCAATGCTAGCCTAGTCCACGTGACTAATTCAGGTCCATTCACCACAGCCAGTATAATGCAAAATGCAATGAGCTAACTTATATGATGAATAATCCTTAAAAATGATATGTTATGTAATTTAATTATAATATTATTGTTTAGGGGTTAAATATTAATCCCTTATTTTCTATATAACTTACTATTAAATGGTTATCTAAAATTTAGGTGTTAACAATTTTTTGCTCATTATTGCTAGAACTGCTCCTGACCAACTTCAGTGCTTTTTTCCGAATTCCAAGCTTTGAAGATAACTATTAGACACCAAATCGGGGTTCGAAAAGGACGTTACACATCTTCCACCTTTTTGATATCAGTAATTACTCCTGCCAACAATTTGCCACTCCTGATAACCATCCTAATTGTCTATCTTTAATTCCTTCCAAGCATATTGATAATTATGACTTCATTAAGCTGTTTACCTTCATGATCCTTCCAAGCTTTATTGAACATTCCTGTTTTTCTTTGTTTGTTCTCTCTCTCAATATGAAGATCCTTCCAACCTATAGACATCTTCAACGCCTAATACCTTATTCCCCCTTAATATTGGTAATGATCCCTGGATATCGGTAGAGCACTCCTGAGAATGGTAGAGAACTTTTCATTTTAGAATCACCCAATGCTAATGATGACATCATCCGCGTATTGGCTTGTGTATATATTATCTGATACTACTTAATTAATATATATTAATAGTCTTTGATTATTTTGTCATCTTTAAAGCAACATAGAGATTTTCCCAACAGAGAAAAGCTGGTAATCCCTCTAATTTAGATTAATATTTTTTTGCTATTGTTCATTTGAGTAGCCAATAATTCTTTGATGATCTTGAATTTACTCATTTTTTTTATTCTTTTTTATTGTTTATCCGTCAGTTGCCAATTGCTGGCGATAGAGGGATAAAAAAAGGAATGTGCTAAAACATGTTTTGAATTTGAATTCAATTGAATTATTCTTCCTAATTTTTGAGCAAGTTTACTATTTTGAGTGGTTTCGTAAGTTGAATAGGTTTCTTGAAAGGGGTTTCCCACCGTTGATACAGTTATTATATTTATATTCTACTTGATTATTATACAAAAGTGTTGGTTTCTCTTTGTGAGTTTTCTAAATGACTTTATTGTGACATATTATGAGACAATGAGCTTTGCTTTAGGTGTACTAAAGAGCTGGAGAAGACTCGAGAAATTGTAAACTCTATTATTTGGATTCATTGTAAATTTGGTGGCGGCTAGCTCTTTTTGTGGAATAGGTACCGACATTCGAATCAAACCGCTTAAATTGTCTATGTCCTTATCATTCCTTATTGATTCATTTGGTATTTTCTTATTCTCCCATAAGATTTGAATTCCAAGATTTGTTAAAATCCGTGTTATTTCACGGCAGGATGGATTAAAAGGATTGGGAGGTAGTGGTCTTGTTGATTTTATAGTTTCAAAGCCTCCACATCCATGCATATATTGAGTGATCGGTGTCGTTAATAAACAATTTTTTTCATCTCCTTGTCATTTTAAAGTCCTAAACCCTTAGCTCCTGATTTTCAACACCCTCAGCAACCAACGCATCAATCTTCCCCCACTCATCAGCACAATGAACATCACTCAGCACCCTTAGGGGTCCCTGTCTTGCCTATTGATTCACTCCTGCAGCGGAAAGGGAAGGCCCCTCGAGGTCCTACAAAAGCAGGTACTGCAAAGAAACTCAAATGCTACTCTCCATATGACTCTAGAACTCACTTGCTAGAAGGCTTAGATGAAACAAAACTACTTGAAACTCCTGTCCTCATGGCTACAGAACAGAGTACAAGGGCTGAGATGGCTTGCCCTCAAAAGCCACCAACAACAAAATGAAAATGGTAAGCTGGAACTGTCAGGGCCTCGGGTCTACTCTGACAGTTCAAGCCCTTCGAGACCTTGTGGCCCGAGAAAGACCAAACCTCCTGTTCTTAATGGAGACGAAAAATGGTTCAGACAAGCTCTCAAAAATCTAGAGGCGACTAAAATATCCTCACTCTTTTTTGGTTAACCCGATTGGCATAGCAGGGGGTTTAGCTTTATTTTGGCAAGATCATCTCAACATCAGCATCATCCATTCGGATCCAGATTTCATCGACATGTTTTGTACTGACGCGGAGAACCATATCCCTACCCGGGTGACTTGTATCCATGCTCCAGCAGTTTTCAAACTCCGGCAGCAATTCTGGGAGGTACTTCGGAGGATAACATCGACTAACTACTTACCATGGCTCTGTGTAGGAGATTTCAATGAGGTCACTTACCATTGGGAGAAGGTAGGAAAAAAGTTGGCTGATTTTCAGAGAATGGCCTCTTTCCGTGAGGTCTTACATGACTGTTCATTGCTAGACATGGAAAGCAAGGGCTGCGCTTTTACCTGGATGAACCACCATCAAGGAGAGGACATTGTCAAGGAGCGCTTAGACAGATGTTTGTGCAACTTTGATTGGCGCATTGCTTTCCCGGATGCTGGTGTAAGTGCTTTTCCTGCGGTGGGATCTGACCACAGCCCGCTCCTCCTAAATACAGCCGCTCCAACAACTAACAGGGGACGTCACTTCACCTTCGAAGCATTTTGGCTGCAACACCAGGACTGTAAAAAAGTTATTTCTGAGGTGTGGTAGAAATTTTCTTGCGTAAATCCTGATCTACCTTACCTTTTACAAAGGGTTGGTCATGCTCTTACTTTATGGAGTCGTCGGACATTCTCGAATGCACATCAGCGGATTAGCGAATTGGAATATAAACTCCAACATCTCACAAACCAACTAGATACTCCCTATGACAGAGACACCGCAACATCAATTAAAACAGAAATACAACATCTATGGCAACAAGAAGAGCAGTTCTGGGCCATGCGATCGCGGATCAATTGGTTAAAATGGGGCGATCGAAATACAAAGTTCTTCCATGCCACAACCATTCAACGGAGGCAGTGCAACCGTATTACCATGCTACTAGATGAGACACATGTTTGGGTACGTGATGAAGCTGTCTTAGAGGAAAAGACACAATCTTATTTCTATAATCTCTATCAGTCAGTCAGATCTCGTGATTATGGCCCTATCCTTGACCAGTGTCCGTGCTTAGTTACCCCTGAAATGAACATGGCACTGACTGGAATGTCATCTAAGGAAGAGATTCGTGCTGCTACCTTCCAGCTAGGTGGGCATAAGGCCTCGGGACCTGACGGGCTGAATGGCCTATTCTATCATTCCAATTGGGATACTATCGAGGCGGAGGTCGTCCATTCAGTCCAACAGTTTTTCCTCTCAAGTAAAATGCCCCTGGCCCTCAATCATACTGCTGTGACGTTAATACCCAAGATTCCCCTCCCACATAGCTTAGACCACTATCGTCCTATTAGTCTATGCAACTTTGCCTATAAAATCATTTCCCGAGTTCTAGCTAACCGGCTCAAACCATTACTGCCTCAACTGATCTCTCCCGAACAAGCGGCTTTTGTTAGTGGACGCCAGATTCAGGACAATATCCTAGTGGTCCAGGAGATTATACATTAGATCAAAATTAGGAAGCGACGACGAAATTTCCCAGCAATTGTTCGTATGGACATGCAAAAGGCCTATGACAGGGTAGAATGGGATTTTCTGATCGCCTACCTACATAAGCTCGGCTTCCACCCCCGATGGGTTCAATGGATATCCCAATGTATTTCTACTGACTCTATCAGTATCAAGCTCAATGGCAAACATCTGGCTTACTTCTGCCCTACCCGAGGTATCCGTCAAGGGGACCCTTTATCTCCCTATCTATTCATCCTTTTAACAAACCTCCTATCCACTCTCATTCACAATGCCATCGACATGGGACCGATGAAAGGTATCAAAATTAACAGGTTCAGCCCTACCCTCTCTCACTTGTTTTTCGCTGATGATGCTATATTCTTTGTTAATGGCACTTCCACTGAATGCCACAATCTAGCAAGCATCCTAGCTCAATTCTGCCTAGCGTCTGGTCAGTCCATTAATAGAAATAAATCTGGTATCTTCCTAAGCAAGGACTGCCCTAGCTCTCTCAAGGCTAATCTAGCTAGTGAGTTACGAATCCCTGTGATGGAACATATGGGAAAATATCTAGGTATCCCATCTGACTGGGGCCGCTCAAAAGGCGAGCCGTTTTCCTGAATCTTAGGCAGAGTGCACTCTAAAATGGAGGGTTGGAAAGAAAACCTTATATCTAAGGGCGGTGAAGAGGTTATAATCAAAACTGTTGTACAAGCCATCCCCCAGTTTGCAATGTTTGTTTTTAAAATCCCTATCTCTATTTGTAAGTCAATTGAAAAGAAGATTGCTAGGTTCTGGTGGCAGACAGATAGTCGTAAAGCGGGAATACACTGGAAACATTGGGATATCTTGAAAAGTACCAAAGTTGTGGGAGGTCTCGATTTTCGAGATTTGGTTACCTTTAACAAGGCGATGCTCGGTAAACAAGCATGGCGCCTCATCCAATCTACGTCCTCATTATGGAGCCAACTATTCAAAGCCATATACTTCCCGACACAGGATTTTCGCTATGCTCAGAAAGGAGTTCGCCCCTCATGGGGCTGGCAGAGCCTTCTGGTCGGACGAGAGGCTATTCTTCCTAATCTACAGTGGTCTGTTGGTGACGGCACATCAATAAACATCAGGCAGGACCGGTGGCTCCCTAGGGGTATCCTTGGAGGACCTGTGCAGCGCGCTGAACCAACACTAGTCGCTGAGCTAATGGACCAGAATTCAGATAGTTGGGATTTGGCAAAACTACATTCCTACTACGATGCACAGACTATAAAAGACATTCTCAGCATTCCAGTGCGACACAACCTGACAAATGACAAACTAGTATGGACCGCCACAACCAACGTACACTATACAATTAGAAGCTGCTATCATTCAATCAGGAAAGCAGAGAAGAGTACCTTTATCCCACACGCTTCAACATCGTATTAGCAGCCCCGCCACCTTTGGAAGAGCATCTGGAACATAAATCTCCCGCCGAAGCTCAAGATTTTCTTTTGGACTATCTGCCACAATGGATTGCCAACCAAAGAGAATCTCTTCCATCGCCGCATTGCCTCGAATCCTCTATGCTCTCTCTGCCATGACCAACTACCGGAGTCAATAGAACACCTCCTTTTGTTCTGCCCCTGGACACGTTACGTCTGGTCACACCCGCTGATTGCCCTCTCTCTGGCTGACACTAACATACGCCGTATTGATGAATGGCTTGCTAGTCGAATTATTGATAAACATAGCTCACCTCCGCTGGAACTTCTTATTGCGGTGTGCTGGCAAATATGGAAAGCGCGAAACAGGGCCATCTTCTCCAACGAATGCCTGGATCCGTCTGTTGTTGTTCTTGCCGCCACAGCCCAGGTCCGCGCTGCCGCATCTCTCTATCGTTCTTCACCGCGTAAAAGGCAAATGCGCGAACCCTTGGAACACCTCTGGCGGTACCCTGCTCCGGGCTCCCTACGAATCAACATTGATGGGGCCTTTTCATCGGGCGACACGGAGGGATCGGTGGCTGTAATCTGTCGGGATCATCACGGAACGCTGAAGGAAGGCTTGTCCAGATTTGTGCAAGCTGAGTCGGCTCTGCAAACTGAGGCTTAGGCGCTTACTTGTGCCATCCACCACGTTCTGCAACAACAAGTGGTGAATACTCCCATCCAGATCGACTCCGACTGCTCCATCCTGGTCGACGCCGTGAACAGCGTTCAGGAGCCACCATGGGAGATTCGCACGCTCGTTCTTGATGTCGCACACTCGGGCCGCTAACACTGTCGCCAATTGGGTCGCACGTGCCCACAAAAAAGACTGCCTATGTCCTTCGTGGGCCGTTTCCCCCCCCTTCTCCTTTATTGGACTTGCTTGTCTCGGACTATATAGCTGCTGATTGTGCTTCGCTCTTCTATAAATAAATTCCTTTCCTGATTAAAAAAAAAAAAAGTCCTAAACCCTCTCCGTCGCCTAAATAACAGTTTAACTCAATTTTCTCTCTTTTCTTCTAATGTGATTATTTGTAATTCCTTCTTTCATTTCATAACATTACTCAATCTGTAATTACAGACAAAGAGCACATGCTTAGGTTCTGCTCATTTTTGCGGAAAACAATTTTTAAGAAAACATTTTTCAATTTTCTGATGTTCAATTCATAAAAGTAAATTAGTCAAGAGAAACCTTTTTCGCCAATGAAAAAAACTCATTCAAAAGTGAGGAAAATATATATATTTTATATTTGAGAAAGCAGAAAACATTTTCCATCTTCTATACTTATCTACACCATACACATATTTCCTTTTTTTTATTTTATTTATTAAAAAAATTGAATTATTAATTTTTTCTTTTTTTTTCCTTTTCTTTTGTTTCTTCCTCGGTTGGCCCTTGATTGCCACCACGGCCAATGACCAGTCATAGGTGAGCTGGCCAGATTCTGATGAGCTCGCTAGATCTGGTGAGAGAGCTTGTTGTCGATTTATGAGCTTGTTGCTGACTCATGGGCTCGAGGCCTTGCCAGATTTAGCAAGCAAGCTTGTCGCCAAATTGCGGGCTTGAGGCCTCGCTAGATTCTGGCAAGCTTGCCATCGATTCGAAGGCACGATACCTCGCCAAATCTGGCGAGCAATCTCACCAGCTACGTGTGAGCTCCAAGCCTCACCGGTTGCGGCGAGCTCACCATTGAGTTTCAGGCTTGAGACCTCACCAGATCTGGCGAGCGAGCTCGCCAGCAACTTGTAAGCTTGAGGCCTTGACAATCGCTGCAAGCTTGCCATTGACTCCGGGGCTTGAGGCTTGGCTAGATTTGGCGAGCTTGCTCGCTAGTGATTCATGAGCTCAAGGCTCACCGTGGCTGGCAATAGGGTTGCCAAAACGAAAAAAAAGAAGAAAAAAGAACTGAACTGAAATATAAATTGAATCGAATCAAACTGAAATTTCGTGCATTTTCAGATCGGTTTGGATAATGGTAAAAACCATTTTTTTTTTTTTAATGGGTTCGAATTTTCTCAGTTCGGTTCCGTTAACTGAATTTATTCAAAAACACATAACTCTTTCTCTCTGAGTCCTTCCACTTCACAAGTCCACACAACCAAATCCGTCGCTTCCTCTCTAAAATCATTTTACAAAAGCTTCGTCCGATCTAGTCAACTCGACTGAATTCCTCTTCTCTGTCTTTGTTTAATTCGATTTGGCTTGGCTTTCTCTCCGATCGTGATCATCATCGTTCGTCATCGTCGTTGTCGAGGGATACGCCGGTTTTGTTGCTGCCGTTCCCCGCTTTAGAATCATCGACTTCGATTTAGAAGGCTTCTTTCCCCAATTGAGACGCCGGAGAAGCGAGTCGCTGGTGTTGCTCTGGATTTCCTGGCCACCTATGAAGCCACCTCGTACTCCTGGCCTCCGGCCACCCCCTCCGCCCCTGCCCATCCACAACGCCCACCGCGTCGCAGCTGGCGACCCCATCTGCGCCACTCCCGGCCACGTCCTCTCTGCCGCCACCCACCACCCCGGTTGCCTCCCTGCCACTGGCTTCTTTCGGGTCCCCTCCACCCGCCTCCTCTGTGTCCCTGCCCCTGCCGTCCTCCTCGAGCACGCCCTCCCCTCCGGCTGCTTTATCCAAACCAACAATTTAAAAAACAAAAGTGAAACTGAAAACCCAAACCAAACTCAACCGAACTGAATCAAGGTCTTGGTTCGATTCGTATTCGGTTTAGGTCGCTTTGGTTCGGTTTAGCCATTTATCATAAATCAAGCCGAACTGAACCATTGACATCCCTGGCGAGCGTTTGTCTCGAGAAGAAAAATGAGGAAAAGAAAATAAAATAAGAATAAAAGAAAAATAATTAAAAATTTAATTTTTTAAAAATAAAATAAAAAAGTTAAAAAGAGTGCACGAAAATCAAATTGAATTATTTTTACCGAACAGCAAAAAGTATTTTTTAGTTTATTTTCAAATTTCAGCCAAATATTGGAACACATTGTCATTTTCCTAGAAAATGGCTTTCTGAAAAACATTTAAAAAAAAAACCATATTTTCCATGAAAAGAATGGAGTTTTACTATGCGAAAAAAATACAAACTTAAATTTATAGGGGGATTTTTTTTTTTTTTTTGAAATTTGGTGTCCTTTAAAGAGATGGATTTGAATTTTTATAAAATCAGAAAGATTAACTTATCAAAGAAAAGAGACACTACAGTTTAAATAAGGAAGGTGTTAGAAATCTAAGGGATTGTGATTCGCCAAAAATCGGTTGACAACCAAAATGACCAACTTTTGGTTATTATAAAAAGGTATGAGACTTAATTAATGAAAGCAAAGTTTGGTCAATAATGAGCAGAACAATTGATAATTTGAAGGGAAGTGACAAATCGCCAAGAGAGTTGTCGGTAATATTTAGAAAGATTTAGGATGTTAATCCACAAAGTAATCAACAACGGGTCATCAACACAACACTTGACTATTGGGTGGTTATGTTTATTATCGTTATTTAAGGATTTTTGTATATTTCTTGCAGATAAGTATTGTTGTGTAACTTCTTTGTAGATAAGTGTTGTATAGAGTCGAAATCCACTCTCGAAACTACAGCGTCCCCACCCGAACCCCCCTGAGAAGGTGGGATTCAAACCCCCACCTCCCCCTTCCAAGTTGGAATAGAGTAAGACCGACAAAAAAAAAAGTGTTGCGTGGAGTAACTTCTCGTAACTGATAAGATTATGAAGTCGTTTGTTTATTGGACTTCAAAACTGTTGTTTGTGACCGTCCTTTGCATGGGCTATAGATACCCATGTTATACTCTTTGTAAAAGATCCCCAATCAACCAAAGGATTCAATGTTCTTGCAAATCTATATTTTATCCCTACTTTTCTGTATTTTATATCATTGTAAACAAATGTTCCTGGTGTCTTGCTTTTGCTTTTCTAATCATTTACCTTTCTATCCAAAATAAACAAATTCTCCTCCTAACCTTTATCGATTATCCATCCATATTTTTGAAGGATATTTCATTATTTTTAGCGAAATATTTTTTTGGCATGCTTGATGGGGAATGTTTAATTGATTAGAGGAGACTACGATAGTAAAAAAATAGAAATTAACAAAGGTTCGTTAATGTTGCTGGGGGTAACATTCTAGAATCACAAACGGTAAATGATGTTGGTGCACATTCAGATCCTCAGCCGTTGGAAGGGTGGTTGAAGAAAATCAACGCGAAGGGGGTGATCTTCCAAGACATTTTACTTAAGGGCAGTTAAGGAATGTTGCTCCAAATTTCAGCATGGTGTCTTTCACAAGAAGATTGCTTGATGAGCAACAAAAGGATATATAGTTAAGTACATCGTGAGTCACATGTTTGGATGTGATTAAGCTAATTGTCATCAATACTCAGATGATGCTCTCACGAGGCCTCGGCATCATCCAAAATTACTACCACCATTCCAACTAAGTCCAGTGGTAACATGGGATCTTCCTAGTCCCTCTTCATATATTAATACTAATAATGTTGGTCAGAGTTATCAAATCCCTGCAAGAAATATGCAAAGGCCTGAATCTTCTAGTCAATGTGATAATCAGGCTTAATGTTGGTAGAAATTATCAAATTGAAAACAATAGTTTGGCAAATCAAATTTGGTGACAAGCTAGTCTGATTACCAAATGTTGAAAACATAACACTGGTAGCTCCATTGGTATCACCAATGTGAAGATTTATGTTAGGCCTAACGTGCCAATTAACATAGAAAATTCGGCAAGACCAGTAGCACCAACTAAGGCACAAGATGGATAATCAAATCCACAATTGAAACTTACAAAGTTTGTCAAAAAAGTCTGAGAACAATTGGGATTAGGAAGGGCTTTTATCATTCTGGTTATAAAAAACCAGATCCCGATAATTAGTGTTTTCAAGAGGTTTTGAAATCACCGACTGTACTGTTGCTTTTGGTTAAGATGAACGATTGACCATCAAACACGTCGTTTCATTTACAGCCCAATGTGAAGAAGTAGGGACAAATGAGTCTTTAAGGTTATTTCTTGTCTTTATCAAAATTTGCTTTTACGCGGTTTACTAATTTAGCACTGTATAATGGGGGAAGAGATGGCCATTTTCTCAATTTTATGGAATGATACCTGGAAGTATGGGTCGCTGTTTGGCTAACTTTATTTATGAAATAGTGAATCGATTGGTCAGTTTATTGCTCGATTTATTAATAGCATAAATAGATATCTCACTTCACTCTCAAATTAAGAATTCACGAATTTGACTTCCAATGGGTTAAAATTTAACATGCAAGAAAGATTTGAAGGCCAAGACTTTGCTGATTTATTTCAACTGACAATAAGAGTGTCTAAGCAATTGTTAAAGGACAGATAAAGGGCTACATTAAGGCTTTACGGAAAATGTGAATTTAATGTAAATTATGAGTAAGAGAATGAATTTGACCTGGATGAAAACATTACAATAAATGTGGCAAAAATGATTATTGACAAGCCTTACTTTTGTCTATCCTTAAAGCATGCCAAAATAAAAGATTAAAAAATGACTAGGGCTAGAAACATTCAAGTCTACTTGTTGGACATCAATAGGTTGGACGAAATCGTCTATTTGCTCTTAAAAGATAGCTTGATAGAAGTTTAATTTATCCCGAGTAAACAAGAATTGAAAAAACAACTCGAGGCAATTCGATAAGAAAAAAATCAAATTAGCCGATGACAAGAGAGTATATGATGGGTCTCGACTATCAAATTTAAAAGAATTGAGTGATTGATGAATCATTTGTCTCTCGGTCAATAGGTCAACAAAAGGGTATCTTTTGTCTCTCGGTGAATGGGTCAACAAAAGGACGGGTTTTCTCCTCTGACAACGACAACGTGCGGAGGAAGAGAGAGGAGGAGATAGACGGCCGGGTTGTCTTCTTCGGGTGTCCCCGATCGCCGACCAGCCCGACGCCTGCAACTTGTCGCCGCCTCCTCTCTTCCAGTGAGATCCGCCTCCCGTAATGTTCTTGTTCCGCCACCAATGTCGCTGCTTCTGTTTCGCCATCAACGACGCTGCTGTTGTTCCGCCATCAATGACAGTCCTTGCTACAAGCCTTCGATGAGCCATCCCGCGAACTGTTGCTGCTTCTTGCTCGGGGACAGCGTCGCCTTCCAGTTCGCTGCCCAGCCATCCGGCGAACTGTTGCTGCTTCTTGCTCGGGGACAGCGTCGCCTTCCAGTTCGCTGCCCATCATCACTACGTCTTGCGCGGGTTCCCCTTGCCCGCTGCTTCCTGTCCAGCGAGTATTATTAGCCATGACGACATTCATTGCTGCGGCTTTTCTCAGCCTCAACTCGTTGTGCTCGATCATTCTCCGCGACACGCTCCTTGCAGCAGTTCCAGGCGAACCACACCACAGCTCCTCCACAGCGACTATGCTAGTCATGGTCGCACTGTTCAGTGAAGTCAACGAAGTCAACATTTTGTGGTGCCTAATTTTGTGACTTTGCAGATTTCTCTTGAGCAACTAACTGCTCTCCCATTGTCGCAAGCAAGTTTAATTGTCGAGCATCTTCAATTCGTGGCCCCATATTCTTCAGCCGGTTGAGCACCATGGAGCCACCTCACCGTGAGCCTCGCCGAGCACCGCCTGGTCAGTCGTGAGTAGCTGTTTGAAGATCCGAATGTGGAAGCCATTATTCGAATTAGGAAAAAATCCTGTCTAATGCAAATGATTGAAATTCCCAATATATTATCCTATCCACAATATCGAATAGCCTTTTAAATTATGAATTATTTCCTAATTTCTTAATATACTATAATCATCAATCCGATCTCATGCCTAAGATACCTCCTGAAACATTTTTCAAATACAAAAGTTCAGTATCTTCCCACAAATTAGTGAATTAGGCAGCATTCCTTTGTATAGAATAACAAACAACAAATTAATCTTCTTATACAAATAAAAATAAAAATCAAAATGCGGGAGATAAAAAAGATGCAGGGTCGTTTGTCTGCTTGGCTAGTCAAGCATGGACTAGTTCATAGATCTTTGGGCTTCGATTATCAAGGAATAGAGACTTTACAAATAAAGCCTGAGGATTCCATGATTGCACAACAAATCATTAACCCGATCTCACGCTTGGGATATGATTCGTGATTACAAGAAAAATTAGTCAAATTCGATCTCATACTTGGGATACGATATGTCAATATATTGTTTCCAAATTTTAATGAATATGGATAATATTTCTTGCATGATTTGGTACTGCATTTTGATGTGGATATGATTTCTTTCTATATTTGCTTGATTTGAATTGATTTTACTTCTCCAAAGAAAACCCAAAAAAAATATTGAAATTTGATTTGATTCCCGTTGATAATTTTGCTAATTTTGGATTAGATTGCATCTTAAATTAGGTATTTTAAATAAATAAATAAATCGCTTTGGGTTGAATTAGGTTTAAATTTTCAATTTTTTTTAAAGAAAATGCAAAACATATCATGTGCCTATCGTGTAGAATTAATTCACCTATTGTTAGGAATTTGCATGTTTATGACTCATTTAAATTAAAGCGTGTGACATATTAGTTGCATTAATTTTGGCCCGTCATTATATTAAGTTATCTAATAAATGTTGTGTCACATATAGTTTGCATGTTTCTTTTTTTTTTTGGTAAGTCCTACGCTAATCATACTCTAACACTCACTCTCAGACTTTTGCCCTGCCTCCTTGCAGGGCGTGGGAGTCGAAACCCACTCCTAAAAAAAAATATTCCCCACCCCAATCCCCCCTGAGAATGTGAGGATTTGAACCCCCAACCTCCCATTTCCAAGATAGAAGGGTGGCCACTGAAGCGAACCCCAGTGGTTATATTTTGCATGTTAGGTTGCATGTTGCATGTCATTTTAGTTAGGCATTTTTGTATGTCATTGCATTGCATGTAAATTAAATTTTATTAAAATAAGTGAAAATTCTAAGAAAATTGAGTAATTACGTATTAATTAGAAACTATATCTAAATTGTTGATAAGATTTTCTAACTAACATTGCAAATGCTTTCGTTGTTTTGACGTAGGTATTTCCTCATAGTGCTTACAATTTATTTACTACTTTACTTTACTGAGTGTTAAATAATGGTTGCGCACTTGCTTGATCACCTCGTATGTTAGAGAGTAAATTAAAATAAATTCAATCTGCCTATAAAAAAACATTTTCTTTGAAATAAAAGAGAAAATGTACCGAAATAACGTTAAAGTAATCTAGCATAATTAAGTCCCCAAACTCATTTAATCTCTGGTAAAGTGTTTCTCCCAATACTTTATTAGGTTTTTAATTGACCTACCAAAAATAAACTAGTGGGGACTTCTAATTGAAATATCATATGCATGTTAAGAACTTTGAATTATGAATTGATATGAGCTTGGGAGGGTCCGAGTTAAGTCTAGGCTTAATAATCCATTAATCGAATCTTGAGCTAGTCCAACCCCTTCGGGGTAAGGTTGCGACAAGAATATTGACCTCCTTTTGGTTATTAAGGACAATAATTGAATCTAGTTGATAAAAGCAAAGTTTGGTCAACAATGATAAAACAATTGACAACTTAAGGAAAATCACAACTCACCAAGAAAGTCAACAACAATATCCTGAAAGTTATTGACGGAAGCCTTGTAAAAAATTCAAGAAGTTAATTGACAAAGTCATCGACAAAATTTACGCAAAAACACAATTGTTGGGGTTATGTTTATTGCCGCTATTTTAGAATTTTTTTATGCAATTTCTTGTGAATGATTATTGTTGAATAACTTCTTTGTAGATAAATATTTTGGGGAATAACTTCTCGTAACTGCAAATAAAATTAGGAATTTATTTGTTTATTTGAATTAAATAACTATTGCTTGTAACCATAACTAGTGGGCTATAATAACCCACATTGTACTTTTATTTTTTCTTTCATGTGTTTTATAATACAAGCAACGATTGATCAACAAAGGACCCTTCACAACCCACCTCGCTATGGGCGCATTGGTTTGGGCCTTTCCCCTCTCTAATTGTGGAAGGAGGGGAGGTTCGAGTTACCGCGTGCGCATTTAGCGCGACTTAAGCGGAGCACCGTAGGAGGTGGGTCCCCACGTCAGTGCTTCCTGGGAGTTTAGGCCGAGCACTTGCTGTGAGGCGGTTCTTCTAGTTCTAAAAGAAAAGAAAAGAAAAGAAAAAACAAAGGACCCTTCACAATGTGCCGATTCCCTCGTGAATCCATCCATATATTTATACATATTTCATCCTTTTCGGTGAAACAAGATTCAAATTACTTTCAATTTAGGATTTTGTCATTTCTTAAATTTGAACATGATGTCACTATTGTTTGCGATGCATTTTTAATGGAATTGACAGGATAAAAAGTTGAGGTTGATACAATCTTTTACATTTGCTTATGTATATAAAGAGACGATTAGTAATAATACTCTGTTTTTAGAGATCGAATCTTATTCTTATGTGGATTCCTAATCTATTAAGGAAACCGACTGTCTAATATCCTTATCTTTTTTTTTTGAAAAATAATATCCTTATCTAATAGCCTCATAGATTAGGATTCTTAACTAACAATTCCGTGCAAAAAGATATCCTTCATGGATTTTATCCCTAGAAGGGAAATTGGTAAATTATTGAAGTACTATTGTTCTGACGACAAAATTTTTTCTATCACTCTTTTTTATTTTTTGGCAAAAGTATACTCCAAGTGCCAAAACTTAGCATGGAGGGACACTTAAATGCCAAAATCGGAACAAAATGGATCACTTAAGTGCCAATTCGGCTAAAATGCTGATGTGCGTGATTTCCGACGAAGTAAGTGCAAAACGGCGTAATTTTGCATTCTGACGTGGCTAGACAATGCAAAAATGACATTATTTTGGTGCTAACGTGGTAAAAAATTAATATAGAAATTAATTAAATTAAATTAAAAACTAAATTTATTTAAAACATTTAAAAATACAAATATAAATACAAATATTACAAATTTAAAAACAATAAAAAAAAGAAGGGAGGTGGTTGAGGGCTAAGCCCTTATCGCCGCTGCCTCCCCACTGTCGCTGGGAAGGGCTAGGGTCCGGTGATCTCAGTCGACTGGCGGTGAGGGCCCATGAGCCCTCGCCTAGATTCGATGAGGGTTGGTGGCCCTCGCCCGATCAGGCCAAGGGCTGCCGATCCTCTCCCAGATCCGGTTGCCTCAGCGAGTGGTGGCACTTTGCCTTACCAGGTGAGGGCCGCTGACCCTCGTCAAATCTAAGCGAGGGCTCGCGGGCCCTTGCCGTCCCTCCCCCCTTCGTTGCCGGCCCTTCCTAGCGGCAACGGTGAGGGCTCAGCCCTTAGTAGCCTCCCTCTTTTTTTTTTAAATATATAATTTTTAAATTTTTAGTTTTTAAATTTTTTAAATTCTTTTTAATATTTGTATTTGTATTTTTAAAGTTTTTATATAAATTTATTTTAAAATTTAATTTAATTAATTTTTATATTAATTTTTTACCACGTCAACACCAAAACGAAGTTGTTTTTGCATTGTCTAACCATGTTAGCGTGCAAAATAAAGCCTTTTTGCACTTATTTTCCTAGAAAATCGCAACGTCAGTATTTTGGCTGGATTGTCACTTTAAGTAATTCATTTTGTTCCGATTTTGACAATTAAGTGTTATTTTCATAACTTTTGTTATTCTTCTAGAGATCCCGGTGTCTTTTTTTTTTTTTTTTGGTTTTTTGGTATCGCCCTAACGATCTTTTCGTTCTCTCACGTGCGGGTGGATCTCGCAGGGAGGCCCTCTTCCATATGTACAGGCGACCCTTCGCCATCCCTTGCACCGAAATCGAAACCCTGATTTTATTATGGGGATGAGGTTTTCTGGGTTAGCGCTATGATTCCAAGGATCACCGTGCAATCTGCTCGAGTGGAATTGATGGTTCGCCGAGAGAGGCTTTACGTCAAAATCGATCTTTTTCTGTCATCATCATCATTATCGACGAGGGGACTATCTGCAAACTTGAAAAAGGTATGTCTTGCATTCACTTTTGGCCATTTATTAGATTATGCACGCAAGATCAAACATAAACAAACGAAGGAACACGGATCTGGAAAAACGCAATTTTAAGGGCGGGTTCCAGCCATTGTAGAGGTGACCGATGGACTTGCATAATTGGGATTTTGGGGGTATAAGAATAGGATTTTCTAGAGTTAGATCCATTGGAAGTCTAAAAGGCCTTTTCAAGGGGTGATTCAATTTAGACCTAGAAACTTTTAATTAAGCTGAATCTCTTATTATGTTTTTTTTAGAAGTGTCAAGTTCTTGTTGAGGCTAGGTGCTACGGGGAGAGGCCTATGAACTAGCCAATGGGCTAAGCTAAACTTCCGTATAAAGCAAAAAACATTGAAATCAATACACGAGTGGGAGGAAGACTTGGAATCATAACAGAAAGCCCCACGGCTAGGGAACTTCGGAAAAGACTATAGGGAAAAAGGCTACTAGCTACCTTGTCATTCTTCTCCTTCAATGTCAGTGGATAAGTACACTAGGGCAGGAATGCTCTTTTATCATGTATGTGGATTACTTGGTCGATTACCTGATTGCACTAGTCTCATAGCCATAGCTATCTCTTTAGCGTCTTGCCATTCCTGAAAGTAGAGTAAAGGGACGACCTATTCTTGATAGCACAGGCAAATTGATTTGGTTTACGATTCAATCTATTTCTAACACCAGGCAAAGTCCGACATTAAATAGAGTAAATACCAGGTTAGTTGTCTAAAATATGGATATCAATTCCTTCTGGAACTAGGGCTTCAAACCATCGAGATATAATAGGAATTAGGAGTAAAACTTTTTCGGTTAGCTTGGAAGTGAATGAGGAATTCTTTTTCTACTTATCTCACATCGTCTGAAAACTCTACAAAACTTTCTTAGTTCGAAAATGATTATGCTTTCTGGCTATCGAGAAGAAACTCGAATTATGAATAAAGGAGCTTTTAAGCCACCCTTAAAACTTCATTCGTTAGAGAGGAAGGGAGATTTATAACTAGCGCAGGAGAGAGAGAGACGCTATGCACCTTGGGTACGAAAGATAGCATAGTAAACTAAAGCGAAGGAAGCTAGCCTCTTTTTTAGCTATTCTAGCCTTTGAAAGCTGTCCCATCGGCCTAAGATCGTAATACAGCATGCCTGGCATTCGTAGATCAAGGAATGGGCTAAGGGCTAGCCCCGCACGATCCTACAACATTCCATAGTATCCAATAACGAGTGAGTAATTTGAAATCACTAATCTGAGCTTTTATTTATGAGGATATACATGATTAAGACTTTTTTTATTTGTTAATATTAATAATCTCCATGTGTTAGAATATGGATAGTGATAAGTGGACTGCAGCAAATGGTGGTCATTAGAGGCGATAATTTATTGCAATTATCAATTCAAAGTATAGGTGGAACCTAAATAGACCCTAAAACTAATTTTAGAACCTGTGACAGGGTAGGATCCTAGGTATATAGGGTAGATTCCATATTCCAACAATTCAGTAATCGGTTGCAATGGGTAAGTTGTAGTATCTAGGTGGAACTTAGATGGAATCTGGAACTGCTCACCCCTTATGACGATAACTCAATTTACTAAAATTTAAATGTTAAGGACTCAATCAATCAATAGCCAAAACATTAGGAATTTATTAAGTACAAAAGTACCTAAATTTTGATGCTGAAAACTTGTTCTAATTTTTCTGTAGATTTTTCAAAAGGATCAAAATCTCAAATCTCAACAACGCACCATCAAGTTTCCTTTGCTTTAGAGATGTCTACTCTCCGCTATACACAACAACAGCTACTCCAGGTATGTGATTAATGAACTTGTTGTTGGCTTGATTGTAATGTCGAAGCTTTGAATCTTAGGGTGCCCCAATCAATATCCCCAAGCTTATATTGTTTCCTCGATTCCTTTCCTCTGGACTGCTTTTTTTTTTTTTTCTAAAAAAAAATTGGTGAACGGATTTAATCTGCATTATAGACCTACGAGTTATTTAATTTGCTGACCTGGTAAATATTATGAATGGTGTCTGCGTCCGTTCAGCCAAGCGTTAGAAATAGAAGGAATAAGTGCACGTAAAGTCCTAAAATTTATCGCAAAAGTATAATCAAGTTTTAAAATTTATAAAAAGAATCAAATCTTAAGACTTGTTATGAAAGTGCAATCGAGTCGTGGAATTTTTACGAAGTGCAATCAATAGTAAGACTTGATTGCACTAATTTGATAAATTTTAGAACTTGATTGCACTTTTTGAAAGTTTTAAAATTCAGTTGTATTTTCGTAATAATTTTAGGATTTTTAATACACTTATCGCAAAATAAAACATAGCGAAGATGACAGTGATAGCCAATAGCATTAGCCAGGGTAACTGAATGGGTGGCGATCGTCAGTTGAAGCATCAAATAGTACTGATGATTTTAGTGTTGATGGCCACAAGTGGGGGAAAGAGACCTCCTCCAGGGAGCTGTTGATTGTCAATCTCTGATGGTGAAGATGATGAGGGCCACCTCTTAACGAGCTACAACCAAACACTAGATGAGGAGCTAGCTGCTAGAAATGGTGAGACATGATCGTGGTGACAACAATATAATAGCTGGTGGCTAGATCAAGATATGCAGTGGCTGTCAGAGAGCAATGGTGACGATCATAGTGGGAGGCGATAAGCGGGATGGTTAATAACATTGGTGGGCGCCTGGTGCGGCGAGACTGCAGTTGAGCATACAAGTAGTCAGGGTTGATATTGTGGCATGTGTATGGGTGCAAAGACTCAAAAGATGGAGGAAGCTTATCAATTAGAAGTAATCAAAGAGGTAAAGGTGGGTTATGAGTAAACAAAATGTTTGATTGCAGTATTGTCTATTAGATTATAAATTTATAACCGGTTGACTGGCTATTACAAAGTTTGCTACAAGTAATAACTAGTACATGATCCCCCAAATCCCAAAATACCCATGTTTATTTTCTCCCACTCACTCTACCAATTGTCGATTATCAATTATAATATAAATTTGTGTGAATCATGACCAAATTTGTTTCTATTATACTGAATGATAACATTGATTATAATTATCTTAATATAACCACATAAATAAGGTATGTTTATATAATATTTATTGTAATATAATGACATATTGTATGACTTTCATAGCTATAAATTAACTTACGAGTATATAAAAATATACATAATAAATATCTTGATATTTATGGCGCATTACACTGATTGGATATAAAAACGATTACTTCGATAAAATACTCTTTTTTAACATAAAAATACATAGTTGGTATGTAAATTATAATGTATGATAATAAATTGGAGACATCAAATTCATGCATTATGTTCGATCTAATTCTGATCCTCCGGTTTTTTTTTTTTTTGGAAATTTTGATGTGATTCCCCTTCATTACATACGTTATTGGTGAAACCAAACAATGTACTGGTCACCTTGCTGTAAAATTTTGTCATACAACCAACCAATCAGGGCAGAACAAAAATTAACTTCTAGAAACTGTTTGTTTTGCAGAAAATGAATAATTTGGAAAATATTTTCCTAACAATAATCTATTGGATCGCTTGAAATAATTAATTCATGAAAATTATTTTCATTATCGACAACAATTTATATCTAAACATTTTCATAGACAACAAAAATTATAAGTGACAAAAAATCATTTTTAGGAAATTATTTATTAAATTATTTATTTTTTCACAAAACAAAAGGAACCTCAGATTGGAAACCTAGCTATACTTATCTCTAGGAGAAGAACACTATAAGTGCCATAAATTGTGCATGGCGCTTACTTTAATGCTAATTTTTTTTTGGATCACTTCAGTATTACTTTTTTGAAAACACAATTACTTAAGTGCTAACTCCAATTTGAGTTTCTAGAAATCCGACGTGTTCATATTTTATTAATTTCTTGATCTAACGTGACTCTCTAGCGTGCCCAGTTAGCATATAACTCCTAAACAAAGTCGTGTAGGAGGTTAAAAAATGATCACTTCAGTACTAGTTATTGTAAAAAAATGATCACTTCAGTGCTAACTAGTGTTAAAAAGTGATCACTTCAATGTCAATCTTAATAAAAATGTGATCACTTTAGTACAAAAAAATGTCACTTTAGATAAAAAATTTCGGGAGAAGCACACTATCAGTGCTATAAGTTGTGTATGGCGCGCACTTTGGTGCCAAAAGTTTCCGTCGGATCACTTAAGTGCCAAATCGGAGGAAAAACGATCAGTTTGGTGCCACCGGCAAAAAATTCCGGCCAAAATGATTATGTGGCTCTTTTTGAAAAAAAAAAAAAACGACAATGCCATTAAACGACGTCGTTTTCGGTCCTCTTTTAGAAAACAATGTCGTTTTGCTGTCTTATATGGATGGCCTCACAAAAACGACGTTGTTTAACTCATTTGGGTTTTTTTTTTTTTTTGAGGATTGAAATTAGGGTTTTTCCATCGTCGCTCGGCCTCCACCGTCGTTGGGCCGTCGTCACTCGCTCAGCCGCCATTGCTCGACGCTGTTCGGATGCCCTCGATGGCACACGAGGGAGCACCAGCCTTGGTCGCCGGAGCCTAGGTACTGAAAGACACAAGCCAGGCACTCGTTGGGGAGATCGGAGATGGAGAGGGAGACATCAATGGCGGCGCACTCGTCGGTGGCCTCCCGGAGCACCAGCTAGATCATGGCCTTCGACTTGGCCATCGAGTGGCCGTCGTCGGGGTTGGGGTCGGGGTCGATGTTGGAGCCGCGGTCGCCAAGTGGCCATCGTCAGGGTCGGGGTCAAGGTCGGAGCCACGGTAGCCGAGTGGCCATCGTTGCGATTGGGGTCGAGGCCGGGGTCGGGGTCGAGGTCAGAGCTGCGGCCACCGAGTGGCCATCATCGGGGTTGAGGTCGGGGCCGCCGAGCGCGGGGGCTGTCGAGGATGGTGACTAGCTGGAGATTTAGGGTTTTGAATTGGGGGAGACACCAAACGGCATCGTTTTGGTGTTAGGATTATGACTGTACTCTCTGGCGAGCCACATCAGCTTCAAAAATTAATAAAAAAAGTGCCACGTCGAATTTCCGGCCAACCGGATCAGAGTTGGCACCAAAGTGAGCGTTTTTCAAATTTTTTGGCACTTAAGTGATCCGACAGAAACTTTTGGCACCAAAGTGAGTGCCGTACACAACTTATGGCACTGCTAGTGTACTTATCCCAAAAATTTTATTATAAATGTAACATAATTTCTCCAGTTAGAATTTCTCGTCAAAGGCACTTAAGTGATCATTTTTCTTCAATTTTGGCACTTTATTGAGCCTGCAAAAACTTTTGATACTAAATTGAGCACTGTACACAACTTATGGCACTTCTAGTGTCGTTGTCCCTTTATTTCCACGTGTGGTTGCTTCTTGTTTACATTTTTATCCAGCTTTGATATTAAATAATTTCTTTTTCTATAGAAGTCATAAACAATTTTCTCCATCCATCTTCAGAAGAAACGACAACTTGACCAATCCTTAGAACGCGGAGAGTCTGCAGTAGACCATGGACGGACACTAGAGAAAAATAGTCACAGCAATGTCAAGAAATTGGTTACAACTCTTTCCTGTGGAACCATTTCTCCTGACATTATTAGTGACAGTTTGGATGAGCAAACTGTCCACAACTTATTCACTTCAAGAACTGGTGTGTCCACCTGCATAGAAGGCTATGAAGAAAAGCAAATTAGTCGCTCTTACTCTGCTCCATCAATTGTAGACCTTGTTTCTCCATTAGTTGTCATAGATGGATCAATCCATGATGGCTCAGATTCATGGGGTACACAAGAAATGGCTTCCCAAAATCAACCTCCAGAGGATCCCAGCAATGAGGTGGACGCTTCAGACATTTCAGATGCGGATGAGGAGTCGAATGCAACAGTCCGAAGGCGAGTGTTCTCTCAATTATACTTAGACGATGAGTATCCTCCAAGACCTGTGGTGCCAATCGGCCCTGGATTCCAGGCGGAAATCCCCAAATGGGAGGTCACGAACACCAAGAACAATTACAATAGTTTGGAAAGTTTGAAATATTCAGGCACCCCTGTTTGGCCTATCGAAGATGGAATCAATGAAGCCCCGGTGGGAAGCATTGGACAAGAAAGGCATGAGTTTTGCTCTTGTGAGTCACCAGGATCAGCTAACTGACTCAATGGGCTTGTGCATGAAGCGACTTCAACTTGAAGCTCGATCTCGGCCCGGCTTTCTGGACTTGGAAATTTGATGAAATGGGAGAGGCAGTCTCCAGGACGTGGGGCAATAAGGGAAGAACATCAGCTCGAGATGCTCATAAAATCAAATCCGCTGGCCAACAAGGCAAGCTTCTAGGACAAGGCGTGGAATACATTCCGACCAAGGGCAAGGATAGCATCTTGAGCTACTATTCCAATGTTTTCGTCCCCAAACGAATTAGCATGCAGTTCTGGTGGTAGACCAATGACGGGCCTGGGTCTGAGGAATGATGGGGAAGTACAGCTTGCGACTTTTTTAAGAATTCATTATTTCCATGGTTCATCTGGAGATATATGCCATTATGGAGATATATGCCATTATTCTACTACTGTTTGTTATATATTTGTCGCGACCTCCCCCTCGAAATAGGTTGGACCACCTAGGGATTCGGCTAATGGATTACCATGACTAAACTAAGTCCATACCGATTCATTCAAGATGTCATGCCTTGGGCTCTAACCTCAGCTTAGGAACACGATGTCCTCAGCCTTGGGATTAATTTGTGACGTCCTAAGAGGTGTCTCCGTCCCATTCACTATTATCTTTCATTAAGCACATGCGGAAACATGCAATCTCCAATCACATAATCAATCAATAACAAATAGTGAATAGTTAGAGAGAAACACACTCACATACATACTGCATAACTTCCCATTTTATTTATCTACACGGAATGATTACATACTTACAAGCCTAACCTTAGGGCCAATCCAAAATGGGTCATCCTCTCTTTAAAAAAAAATAAAAATCAAAAGAAGCGCCAGGGGAGGGGGGGGGGGATTAATTCTAGCTCCTTCTACCAAGGCGACTACCAAAAATGGTTCCCATCTTTCACCGGTGTCCTCACAACGATGGCTCGGGCTCTTATTCTGGGTCGTAGGGGTCAAACTCAGGGTTGTTCATGGTGCCATTAGGTGGGGGCAACGTCGACCCATCAGCATCCCCAGGTGGGCCGTCAAACCCACATAGAGGACCGTAGAAGTCCTCATCGACCCATTCGAACTAGGCCATGGACAAATTGAGGGTCAAGTACCCTATACCCTCGTCCACCAATATTGTCATGGTGTGGCACTGGAAGAGGATGTTGGTGGTAGTGTCCTTGATGTCAATCACCATGACTTACATGTGAAGAGGAAGTCCCAAACGTGAGGGTGGAAGACTTATCTTGAAGATAAGTTCTATTTTGGGAAGCATCACTAATGAAAATCAAGATTCTAATTGTATGAGTGACTAGAATCAAATGGAAATTACATTCCTATCTTCAACGACCACCAGATCCCCTTGAAAGATTCTGTCTAACTGTTTGATTGGAAAAAAATCCTCTGGAGAATGTCAACGTCTAGTGTGGTGTGGAGGAGTATTTAAAGAAGGTCATTTGGTCAAGAAGAAGTGAGAACATCAATATGAAATTTCAAAGTGTGAAGCTATTCTCAATTACTTATCTTCGTTTGCTAGCGTTACAAATTGTGATCAAGAGAGAAAACACAAAAAAAGTGACTTAGTGAGTTAGAGAGATCTACCATTAAGTGTTTGCACTCATAAATTATAATATTCTATTGATTCCATAGTGAAATCCAACCAATAGGTTGTCAGTATGGGAGAGTGGACATAGATTTCATCTAAGTCGAACCACTATAAAACTCGTGTACAATTTTATCTTAATTTGACTTTATTTATTTCAAGTCTGTTGCATGCTTACTATTTTAGAAGTTTGGTAATTTGTAAAATTGTTTTTGCTCTTCATTAAGACTTTGTTGGCAATTTAATTTTATTCAGTAATTGTTTGGTAAAATTTCTTCAAACATCTATTCACCCCCCTCTAAGTATCAGTACTAGCTATATCAAAGATCACTTCATACAACACTCATACGACCATCCATGACATTCAAATTAGAAGATCAAGCATAAGTAGCCATAACAAACAATCCACAACAACAATCACGACAAGTCTAGCCTAGTAAATCATTTTCATAACCTACAGCAAACTTGAGCAACGTCAACTTTCACATACTTGCTCCTTGATCAATCTTGATCCATATAACTCAAGCATATCATGAGCAAACAGTACAATATTAAGCACATGATGTTCCTCAACCTAGGATAGTTCTATGGCACTAAGGGCAGTCTTAAGTCCAAGTCATGTAATGCCACAACCTAGTCGACATTTAGGAAATATGCTTACAAATAATCGGAATGTGATTGGGGGAGTTGGGCAAGGCGGTGAAGCGGGCAACAACTCACAGTGACAATGACCAACAACAATAAGGATGGCGGACGACGTGGCACGGGTGGTGAGTGGCGACGACGACGTTTAGGTGAGCGATGACTAGGGAGGAAGGTGGTGAGGCACAAGCGCGAGGATAAAGAAAGAAAAAGAGAGGGAGAGGGTGAGATGGAGGGGTCGGCCAAGAATGAGAGAGAGAGAGAGAGAAGAAGAAGAAGAAGAAGAAGAAGAAGAAGAAGAAGAAGAAGAAGAAGAAGAAGAAGAAGAAGAAGAAGCAACTCGGAGAGGAAGTTGTCCATCAACATTAAGAGAGAGAGAGAGAGAGAGAGAGAGAGAAGAAGAAGAAGAAGAAGAAGAAGAAGAAGAAGAAGAAGAAGAAGAAGAAGAAGAAGAAGAAGAAGCAACTTGGAGAGGAAGTTGTCCATCAACATTAAGAGAGAGAGAGAGAGAGAGAGAGAGAGAGAGAGAGAGAGAGAAGAAGAAGAAGAAGAAGAAGAATAAGAAGCAACTTGGAGAGGAAGTTGTCCATCAACATTAAATGCCTAATGCATTATTGCCCTCCACCCATCATTGCACCAAACTTAAGGTTCAAGAACAAATCTTGGCCCTCCATTAGGCCATGTGCCTTATCCAAGATTAAGGGCTTGGATTGTTTCTTGCAATCTAAATCATTGGCTAGACTCGAGGGCAATTTGGTCTCATCTCTAAGTCCGTTAAAGTCAATATCTTCAAGTTAGCACATCTCCTTAATTAATGCACTAATGGGCTCACTAAAAATATTTCAATTGGAAACGGATACTTTCATAACATCTACCATCAATACTTGTAATTGGAGTGGGGCTTGAGGCTATCCCTAAATTTTGACTAAGTATTTATGATTAAATTGCATAAGAAAATTAGGGGCCAATTCGGCCCTAAAAAAAATGATTTTCGCATCAATTAGGTCTTAGTTTTTTATTTGCAACCATATTAAGCTTTATTTCCTTTATTTTTCACTTTTACGGATAATTTATTAAAAAAAAAAAACAGAAAAAAACAGCCCATGGGGGCTAGGCCTTCACACCAAGCTTCCCCCTTTCCTTCTTCTTCCCCACATGGGCCCAAGGCCCATTCCTACCCTTTTTCCCTTGGTCCAACCCCCTCTTCCTTGTCTTCTTCCTCCCTCACCTCTACAACACATCCTCAAAGGAGGCCGGATGCGCGTGATGCCGAATGGAGGAGGAGAATGGTAACGCACATGGAGCGGCACAAACAGAGGGGATGCGTCTTCAATGCGGTAGACAAGGCGACCTAGCTAGAGCCACCTTGACTAGTGGGACACCGGTTCGGCAGGAGGAGGCCGCTCAGAGCACCAAGGACCGGCGGTCTGAGCACTTCCATCGACTGGCCCCTTTTGCCTATAAATAGGGCGTCGAGGGAAGGTCAGACACACATGTAGAGAGAGAGATCAAAGGCCACGAGCTTAGGACTTCCCCCGAGAGACTTTAGGGGAGACCCGAGAGCAAGTAAGCCGAGATATGAGAGAGAGTGCTCGTGGGCGAAGGGGGTTCAGATCCGGAGAGAAATTTGCTAAAGGGCGAGGACGAGGGAGAGCGACTGCCATCCATTGCGTTTGAGTTGCGGTCGATGACCCACCGCTACGCTCCCTTCCCTCCGTGCTAAGCTCCGGTAAGAAGGCTCTGTTTTTGCCCTGTTTTGAACGTACCGTACCGTAGCTCGCGACAATCAGACTCATGCGAGCTCCGGCCTAGGCCGTTCTTCTTAATTCTGAACCTCGGTTGGTTTGTTTTGTCCTGTCACCGTCTATCCGCCATCGTCCCTACCGATGCCCACCTCCGTCGGCATCGCCTTAAAAACCCTAGCCACTACCCCCTCCATCTCAGTCTCGATTGGCCGAGCAGCTTGTTGCTTGTTGCCGTTGTGTTGCATCCTCTGACGCCGTCCCTGTTGAACAGCTTGCTGCTGCCACCCCGCTACGTTGCTGCCGTTGTCAACGCTGAGCTGCCACCCGGTGACATCCTAGGCACCCCCCATTGGCGTCGCAGAAAGATAGAGAAGGAGGCGGCCTGGTGTTGGGTCGAGAGTTGGGTCATGCGTGGGGCTCAACTGGGTAGGGTTCCGACCAATACGAGCCAAAAACATGTGGGCTTTGCAAAATCGTGGGCTTAGAATTTTTTTTTTTTAAAGAGTGAGGTGTTTGGGCCCATGCTACAAGCCCATCTGCCATTGGTGGACAATCCGAGTCGGGCCCAACTCGAAAATCTGACCTGGGTCGTTTATATTATATTATTATAATATAAGAAATGTTTTAATAATAAAAAAAATAGAAAAAAAACAGTTTTTATATTTTCCCAAAAAATTAGAAAAAGTCAAAAATGATTTATATTTTCAAAAAAAGAGATATGCAAAAATATGAAAATACTTTTTATGTTCAAAAGATACAAAAAGACCAAAAATATGTTTTTTTTTTGTTCATAAATGCATGAAAAAATCCTTGAAAAATCCAAAAAGTCTTAAGATTTAAATAAGATTAGATACCGGAAGGACATTAGTGATTAATTAGTGTAATCAAGTCCCCGATCCTAGTTTATCTAGTTGTGCAGGAGTGAAATATTTCTCCCAGTATTTCGCTTGGATTTTTAATCAACCAACCTCAAATCGATTAGTGCTGACTCCTATTTGAAATTTGCAGGTTAAAAACTCATACCATAAGTCGTGAATTGGTGGGCTTGGGAGATCCCGAGCTAAGCCTAATAGACTTAGTCAAGCCATTAACCTCCACACGCATCCCCGCGTAAGAGGGCGCCCGAAAAAAGAGAGGTCGCGACAGAGGCTAAGTTTCAATCGAAAACGGCTTTAACACGATCTCCCCAAATTTGTGTGGCATTGGTAAAACTCACACAACTAGACTCAAACTAAGTTTGATGCCTGTCTAGAGTTTTACGCGCGACTTTCAATTAAGCTTGGTCGTTCCATGAAGGACCCTCGGTTGTCATGTAATCGAGTAGGATCAATCGGCCCGTCTTGACTCACAGTCGTTTGGGATTAGATTAGGGTCATTCACAAACAATATATTGACCATGCGGCATCACTCGCAACTTGTATATACTTGAGTTGAATTGATCTATACTCATCCAATGATCAATTTGTGATGGCACATAATCAACCGCAGCGATCCTCATAATCGAATGGTCCTTTCATGGTCGATTGCTTTGGTCTATTGCAACCCCGATTCTAAATTGCTCAACCTTTTATCAACTAGTCAGCTCATGAACAATCCCTAGAATTGAATCACAGCCTGTTTTCGTTACTAACGTACCAATCCTTAGTCCATCCCTTGCGGTCTAAATAGGGGTTTGGATCGAAGATGTCACACAAGTTATCTAACATGGAAATGATTTTTATCTATGAATCGTTACTAATCAATTTATAATAGGTTGATTAGACAACTAAGAAAAATAATGGTAGAATTATTATACTCTTGTGAACCAAAGATTTTGGGTATGATGATTTGATTATGTTAGATTATTCTAATGCTCTTTTGGCACCTTTTCTATTTTATTTTCAAAAAAAGTTTAGTAGGCAACTTGGATCAATTTTATTACCTCCTAACATGTGAGGTAACCATATGAGTGCACAAATTACCAATTTAACAACTAATAAAGCAGTAAATAGATTGCAGGATGTACCTCGTAGTAACGAAAGCATATGCAATATTAGCTCAAATTCACATCAATAATCCCAAATATGATTTCTCATTAACGTGTAATCGCTCAATCTTTTTTTTTTTTTTTTTGGATTTTTACTTATTTTAATGAAATCTAGAAACTTTGTCACGTACAAAAATGCCTAACTAAAATGACGTGCGATATGCAACCTATCAACATATCATGTGAGCATTAATTACATGACCTAATATAATGATGAGCAAAAATGAACGCAACTATTCTATCATGTCATGCACTTTGATTTTGAACAGTTCCTAAAGATGCAATTTCTAAACAATAAGTGAATTAATTCTACATGACACGCAATTTAACCTAAGATATAAGTATTAGATGACATACGGGCAATGACATGGTAGTGATGATGCCAGCTTGACATGCACATGACCTTTTCTTTTTTTTTTGTATTTTTCATTAATAAATTCAAAATTAATTAAATACTCTAATTTAAACATGCAAATTATCCTATAAAAGAAAACTCAATTTATTTTAAAAAGATATTTTGGTATTTTGTTAAATTTGGAATTATAAAATAACCAAAATAAGCATGCAATCTATCCTAAAAAACTACTATATTTATTTTTGGATTTTTTTAGAAATAAAATCAATTAGAATCAAGCAAAAATAAAAATAAGTCAAATCCACAACGAACATGCCATCAACTCACTTGAGATATTATCGATATCCATCTAATTTCGTAAATTAATTGACAATTTGTATCTCGCACATGAGATCAGATTAGCCAATTTATATGACATCGCAAATCTTAGGCATGAGATTGGATTGATGATATTCTGTGCAATCGCAAGTCTTAATTCGGATATGAAATTGGACTGCTGATCATTGCACATTTTGAAGTTAGAAAAATTCCCTAATTCATGAGGATTCAAAAGAATGTTTTTGGATATGGCAATATCGACCAAACATGCAAACAAGATCACAATTGTATGAATTAGGTAATGAGATATATGAAAATCGAATTATGGAGATTTTTAACTAATTCACGATGTTGTGCGGATGCCATTTCCGAATTCGGACGGACAATGGATTGCAGGAACCACAGTGAGGATGACCGGTGATCCGCGACGCTTATGGTGAGGTGGCTCGATGGTGCTCAACTGGCTGAAGAATATGCGGTCACGAATTGAAGATGCTCAACAATTAAACTAGACTTGCAACAAAGGGAGAGAAGTTAGTTGGTCAAAAGAAATTTGCCAGGTGACAACATTGGGCCCCACAAACCTTGACTTCGTTGACTTCACTGAACAGTGCGACCGTGACGAGTATTGTCGCTGTGGAGGAGCTCTGGTGTGGTTCGAATCCGAGTGGGTGTGTTCGACTCGTCAAAGGCTCCGCTGGAGATCAACTGGAATTGCTGCAAGGAGCGTGTTGCGGACAATGGTCGAGCACGACGAGCTGAGGCTGAGAAAAGCGGCAGCAATGAATGTGGTCGCGGCTAATAATACTCACTGGACAGGAAGCAGTTGGCCAGAGGAACTCGTGCAAGACAGTGACGATGGGCAGCCAACTGAAAGGCGACGCCATCCCCAAGTGAGAAGCCACAACAGTTCGCAGGATGGCTCGTCATCAAAGGCTCGTAGCAAGGACCGTTGTCGATGGCGTAACAACAGCAGTGTCGCTGATGGTGAAACAGCAGCGACGTTTAGTAGCGGAACGGCAAGAACGTTGAGGGAGGTGGGTCTCACCGGAAGAGGGGAGGGGGTGACATGTTGCAGGCGTTGGGCTGGTCAGCGATCGGGTCAGCAGCTCATCGCGGTGGGGATCGGCAGTAGTAAGCCTCGCTCGCGAGGAAGAGGGTGCTTCGTGGAGCTTGTTGGACTTGCATCGCGGGAACTGCAAAGAAGGCTTCTTCGTCGTCTTCTCTTTTTTATTTCGTGGAAACCCCCTTGGGCATCTTCTTTGTGGCCACTCTCCTGTGAAGTTCTCTCAACGTGCCGATTCTCAATCTCTCTTTTCTGACATTCACTATGGAGAACGTGAAATCCCACTTTTGATGACCGTGTATTCTATCGTGTGCGGCCTCCTCCAAGAGAGCCTCCCTTCGACTCCTCTTATATGCAAGTGGCCTCCTCAAGGAAAGAACCCGTCCACATATATTTCTTTATTTCTTTCCCATGCAAATAGCTCACTGGAAGTCCGTTCAGGATATTAACTTTCCTTCTCTTCAAGCAAATATATTCTTTGATTAATCGAATTGTTGTACGCAATCCACACAATCAATTTCTGCCCCCTTTCTTCATGTTCACTTGCACGTACAAATTCTACGGAGATTATTTACGATTATTCATTATGTGACCAAATCTTGACAAAGATTTAAAGACCAATTTTCCAACCCGGCACATATAATGATTAAAATTTCGGCCATATAATTTTCAATGGGTTTGGCCTAATTTTTGTGCACTTATGGGCTCAATCCAAGAGATTTAATTAAGCTCAAATTTCCACTTACTATATGCTCGTTTGCTGCTGGTCCAATGCAAGTGCAATATGCTTCTAATCTCTATATGCAATTAACTAACATTTTTGTTTAAGGATTGGAGGCGATCCCTAATTTTTTTATGCAATGAATTACTAATGGGAAGTCAAAATTTTAGTGTCAACGATATTTATTCCATACATTTCATTTTGCAGGTTGCGCTATGATTCAATTTTTGTTTATTATTAATGGAGAGGCTTAAATTTTTATTTTATTTTATAAATAACCAATTTATGGAAATTTATAGTCTTTGATTCTATGCTAGGTGTTTGTGGGCTGCACACCACCGTGATATTGGTTTTGTCACACTCTTGCCCCACCTCTGGTACAAGAGCATGACCCGGTGGGTCAACATTGACATCTGAGGCATGTCGATCGTCCCAAAAATATTTTATTTTTGATTAAGCATATGCGAAAGCGAATTAAAAACAATCCCAGTACACAAACAAACATGGAAGTCAAGCAACATGTACACAAGCCAAGCAAACAAAAGCATCATATATTCATACATATATACACATATCAAAAGTTATTATGATTACATGCCCATCTTAGTCCTCGGTTACTTATCTTCATTACCACACATCGACGATTAAAAGGCTGGGGTAACCTAGCTCCTCTATCTAGCTCCTCCAAAAATGGCTCCCATCCTAGGCCCTTCTTTTATGACGCTCCCGTAGGATCCACTAGAAGGATGAGGCCTCGGATGGGACCTAAAATGTCCCCATAAAAAATGAGGCACCAAGCCTCCTACACATGGGGAACCAATGTGTCTACCCCTTCTTGGACCCATACAATGGTAATATACTTCCGGTAAGTGACGTCCTCTTCTAAGTCTACTATATCTGTCATGGTAGTAACCATATCAATTAGAAGACCGGGACTGACGGGCGGTTGGGTTGGTTCACCCATCTCACACCTGAAATGGTGAAAACAACAAAAGTGATGCGATGATTCAGTAAGTAGAAATATCTAATTCTCCTATAGGGGGATGTGTTGCCATCGATCCTCAAAAACAAAATCACCACCCACTTATTGATGGTAAATCAATAGCAAGGTTTGTGCATTACCTTACTTATGCATATGAAGGGCTCTCAATCAACTATGTGCTTTCAAGCATCAAAGACAAGGAGTTATTGCATAAAAACAAGCCCTCCAAAGATTTGTGGCTTACAATCATTCCAGTTACTAAGAGGGGTGCATGCATCACATAAATCTCATTCAAGCACTAAGTGACCCGATGCAAACATATGCACAAATTGATGCAATGACTCAACAATACATATCAAACAAACCCAGCTTTTGCAAGTATCAATTCAAGCATCACACAAGCATCAGTCATGGACCACACGTGGACTTCCAGTTTATTTCAGTCAATTCAGTTAATCAAAATCCATCGACTCTTCCGGTATCCACTGGGCATCGGTCCCCCTTGGCAACCGACATCGTCCCAATCTCATTATTAGAATGGCTTCCAGGGCGACTTCCAAGCAGTGGCCTCACTTGGGCCGGCATCGTCCACAATCTCAATATTGAGACGGCATTCGAGGCTTTACCCCAAACAACAACTCGGCATACCCCAGCATCGGCGGTAAAAGTCTATTGTATGTCCATGCATTCAAGCATCAATCAATTCATTTTGTTATCTTGAATCATTAGCCGAATGAAAGGCCCGAAGGCATGCTATACAAAGTGAATCAATGACTTTTGTGCAAACTAGCTCATGCCGGATGTGATTCGAGCTCGTGTTCTTGACTTGGAATCGTTTGCTTTCACTTCAGCATCGACCCAATGCTTGTCCCAAGTAACAATATGCTTCAACGTTGTCCCGAGATCAAGTGTGGGCCATGCACCCACCTCGGCACATGTCCAATTTGCCGAGACATTTCCTTGCATCCGGGTGTGCTCGATACCCACGTGAGACCATGATTTACTTGATGTAAAGACAAGTAACTGAAAACATGCAACAAGCACAATATACAAGCAAACACAAGAAATCGATGACAAGATCCTAAATCGATACGCGTAGTACATCACCCTATTGAAGAGTTAGAAAAGTCTACTTACAACTTTTGAACCTAACTCCAAGATGCTTCTTGGGTGGTCGGTCGGCTTCTAAGGCGGCTTGGAGGGGAATGGCGTGAAAGAGAGGAGAGGGAGGGAGAGGATAGGGGAGAATGGCTAGGCCTCCAAAATGTGAGGATGACTTCTCCTATTTATAGGCCTCTTCCTCTTAGATTTTCATGCAAACTCATGATTAAGCCTAAGATATGAATTGGCCTATCTAGCCTCCTTAGTTAGCGCCTATTCTTATTTGTTCTTAATTTTGATTGGTCCACCTATTTGCTTATCCTCCAAGGCTCACTCTAGGCTCATTATTGCCTATGGCGCCTAAGGGACACATAAGCCCCTTTAATGCCTAATGTCTTCTTCTAATTGGTTGGTTCTTGCCTTATTCATCAAGACTATAATCTAGGCCATCATGCCCTAATGAACTAATGTCCAAAGCCCTTAAATGAGTGCTTAGATATTTTTGCCAAGCTACTTGAGTAGCAAGTTTTCACTCCCCCCAATTAACATGTGGCATATAATGGATAAGGATAGACTATGGTCAAAGGTTATGGAAGATTTTTAGAACCCCCAATTACCTCTTGATACTTGTCCAATGATTTATCCCCACATTAATTGATTTGTGTTAAAATCTCATCCAAGGCAATCATGAGACTAACATAGGGTATCGCCTAATTGGGGAAGTCATTTATATTTGTACAAGATCGACAGTTCTATGGGAATTGAGGTTCATGCCAAAATTTACTAAACTTTAACCAAATGAGTGTAACTAAGTCGGTAGCCTTCTTAAACTTGTCCATGCCCATTTTCAATTAGAATTGGTCCATTGGATGTCTCAAAATAAACTTCGTGGTTAGTCTTGGTTATTTGCCCTAATCGGGTCTTGGTCAGGTGGATTGGGACCATGGCCAAACATGCCATGCCTTGGTCCATCCAAGGTTTATGTCATTGAGTCCCATAATCGACCCTCATACCTTATTCTTATTGCTTGGAATCAAGGATGTTATAGGTTTTGTGTTGCTATTTGACTGGAGAATGAGTAACTATACTGTTTCTACGACAAACAAGTCATGTGATGTAACAAGGTGATTGGACACAGGCCGGGAAGGTTCCAAATCACAAATCTAAAATGCACCTTATTAGAATTCGTTGATTTTCCGTTTTTGGTACCGAGAACCAAATCGGTTCCTTTATAAACTGGCCTTGAATCAAACCGTCCGGTTTCAAGGTCAACTCAGGAATTAGGTCTATCCTTTTTTGGGATAATACGAAATAACTCCTAAGTCTATTGTACAAATATTAGTTCAATCCTAAGCTTTTCAATTTTACCAATGTAGTCTTAAACTTTGCGTGAAATTCTAATGTAGTCATTACTTTTAGAAATTACTTATGATAGTGTTCAACTCATTGCGATGTAGTCCTTCACTTGAAATGGCATCTCACGTGGATGACTAACACCCAAATTTTAGTTGATAATTAAATGCGCATTTTAGTGAAAAATAAAAATAAATAAATAAAGAGGAAGAGAACTTAGCAATAAAAGGCTAATAAAGATTGGCCATCACTTTGTCTCCTCCGAGATCCGAGAGTCCGAGGAATCTAGTTCATGCTCATCTTCCAGCGTGGGCCGGTGATCACCAATTTCAATGAGCATCAGCAGCGGTTTGTTCCTTGGCAATGACTAAGGGCTTCGAGTGGTTTCAAACTCATTCGAAGATGGCCTTCGGATTCTGATTCTGATCATCCACTTGATCTCCTGTCGCTGTTTGTCATCAATCATCATCGCTTGTTGACACTTATAATCATTGATAATACGTTTGAGAGAGCAAAAAAATGCTCTTTGCGTCGATTTGGCCACATATTTTGTAGCTTCATCCTTTCTCTAAACAGGTAATTCCATTTTCTATTGTTTTGCTTGTTTTGGTGAGAGGTGAAACCGAGATCTGTTCATATCACTCATGTATAAATCGTTGATGAATTGATTTTTTTTTTTTCAATGATTCTATTAGAATAATAAGATTTTTCATTCACGTGAACATGACATCAAATTAATAAATATAATGTATCCGAATCAAAAGGAGCCATAAATAATCCTATGTCTTCCTATGAGTATGAATCTTTACCACTCTCCTCTATGATGGTTGTGATGGGTGTGTATTTTTTTCTCTCTTCAATTTTGTGAAAACAGGAAAAGCGTGATAATGAAAAATATACAATCTTCACCAAAAATAAATCTTGTATGGAGGGAGCGATGGGACTAGCTCTAGAGCTGCCAAATCTCAACCTACTGTCAAGGTCTAAGATATGGATTCTACATACCAACTTGGATGTCACGAATATATAACTTATAATATATTTAATTAAATTGAGCATATGTCAAATATTAAATAATAGACATGATAAGGCACATAAATGGGTTGGACCTAGTCAAGTCCAACATTCTCTCACTTGGCTAAACGTTCTATCATCAATTTAATTCACGAGACTTAACACAACATAATCAAGCATATATAACATCACCTAAGTAAGGTCATGTCCGACATTTATGCAAACAAGAATTGGATCTAGTATCCATGTTCCAATGCCATAGTACCTTTCTCCAGTTATTATCCCAACACAAACATTAAACACAATATTTAATGGGTAATAGTCATGAACTATAATATTTCATAATATAAATATGATCATAAGGTCCATCCATAATCATTTGTTTGAAAAAACTTCAAAGGTGCACATATTATAAGAAGAAACAAACAATAAATCCAAATCCATTACATGAGGTGATCACAAAATAAATAAAAATAAGTCATATGTCCAAAACCATGGTTTAAACATAAAGCTATTAACCAAGCCCATGCTAGCAACATGTTCTTGAAAGAGATTGGGCGGTAAGCCTTTAATCATGGGATCCGCTAACATAGCTTTTGTACTAATATACTAACTAGACACAATTTGATTTTGGACTCTTTCTCTCATAACTAGGCACTTGATGTCGATGTGTTCAGATGCACCACTCAACTTGTTGTTCTTTGAGAAGAAAACAATAGCCTGATTGTCATAATGAATCTTTAGTGGTCTCATATCAATTACCTTTAGCCCTATAATGAAATTCCTCAACCATAAACCATGAGAACTCTGTAAGAGTTTTCCTAATGTGGACTACATTAATTGATATTGTAATTTACCGTTTAACGTTTATCGTTTTACGGGGATTGGTCTAAGGTGAGATAGAAGGTTTCGTAATTAGTCTAATATGGGCTGGCTAGTGTGGGCCGAGTTGAGCCTGGCCTGTAATGAGGGGGCCTAGCTAGAAACTCTATAAATAGTGCTCAAGTCTCTCCTCTAACCCTAATTCTCACATGTATCCTTACCTAAGGGGCGTTTACCTAACGCTAAACGTGAGAGGGACCGTCTCATTGAGCCAGTGATACGGAGGGCAATAGAGGAGAATGACTTGATGCGTGGATCCCCTTGATATGTGGGAAATCTCTTTTCTACTTCCGCTTTATATTTGATGAATCCCAAAACAGGTGCGTTAATCTTTCTATTCATTCATGCATGTTCTTGTTCTGGTTATGGTGATCTTGGGTTGTGCAATTTGCGTCTAACAAACTCACCTCATAACATGCTACAAGCTCAGCCTCCATAATGGAGGATGCAGTTAAGAACTGCTTTGCACCCTTCCATAAGATAGATCAACCAATGAGCATAAAAATATAACTTAATGTGGATTTCTTGGTGCTAATTCACCCAACATAATTAGAATCATAATAACCAATAACCTCAAGGTTATATGTTCTCTTGTAGGTAAGCATAAAATCTTTTGTACCTGTAAATAACGCATCACTTTCTTAGCCGCTTTCCAATGACCCATTACTGGGTTTATTTCATAATGACCAAGCATTCCGATAACATATCTATGTCTAAATGAGTACACACTAGAGTGTACATAAGATTCCCTATAGCAGACGCATGGGGAATATGGTCCATTTGTCCAAAATCTAGTTGATTTTTAGGGCATTGTGTAGTAAGCTAAATTTGTCACCCTTAACAACAAGTGCAACAAGAAAAGAACAGTTTTGTATGTTGAATATCTTGATAATCTTCTTAATATAGGCTCTCTAAGATAATCCTAAGATCCCTTGAGATCTATCTCTGTGAATATTAATGCCTATATATAAGAGGCTTCACCAACATCTTCCATCTCAAAGTTATGTGAAATAAAACTCTCAGTTTCATACAACATGTCCTTATCACTACAAGCAAGTAGTATATCATCTACATACAATACCAGAATGATGAATTTTCTCCCACTAGTCTTAAGATATATACACCGATCCACTGCATTTTCTTTGAAGCCAAAATTACTTATCACATCATGAACTTAAGATGCCACTGTCTTAAGGCTTGTTTCAAACCATAAATGGACTTTTGTAGTTTGCATTTCATGTGCTCTTTGCCCTCAACTGGAGAACCTTGTGGTTGTACCATATAGATATCTCCTTGCAAGTCTCCATTAAGAGATGATTTTTTTATGTCCATTTGATGTAGCTATTAATTATAATGAGCTACTAAGACCATGAATAGTTTGAAAGAGTCATTTTTTGACATAGGAAAAAGTATCATCATAATCCACTCTGGCTTTATAACTTTCAATTTTACCTTTAGGGTCTAACTTAGTTCTGTAAACCTATTTACAGCCTACAAATTTGGCTCCTTTAGACAAGTCAACTAGGCCTAAAACATCATTAGTTTTTATTGAGTTCAACTCTTCTTTTATGGCTTCAAGCCACTAAGTTGAATGATCGCTTGTAATGGCTTCATCATAAGAGATAGGATTAGTTCCTATGCCAACATCATGGTTTGACTTATCTAGATACACGATGTAATCATCAAAGATAGCTTATTTCCTTTCTCGTCCTGACTTCCTAATACATTGTTCATCAACAGGAGGGAAAATAGGCTCTATAATTTGAGGTTCTTCATTAGGGACCTCCTCGAGTGGACCATAAGCTCTTGGTGAAGGTAATAGTACGCTAGACCCTTGAATAATATGAATCAAAATATGATTCCAAGTAGAAACTTGATCTTAGGTTTCCTCAAGGTCTACTATTCTGGTGCTACTATAATTAGCATTTTCTAAAAACACCACATTTCTAGTCTCAACAAATTTAGTGGTATGTGAAGGGTAGTAAAATTTAAAACCCTTTGATCTTTCACCATAACCAATGAAATAACAACTTACAATCCTTGGCTCAAGTTTCTTCATTTGTGGGTCATATAATTTTGCTTAAGCCAAACAGCCCCATACATGAAAATATCCCAAATTTGGTTTCCTTTGTGTCCGTAGTTCATAAGTTGTTTTAACCATAAATTTAATAGGGACCTAATTAAGGATATGCGTGGCTGTTTTGAAAGCTTCAACCCAAAAACACTCTGGTAGAATGCTACGACATAACATACTTCATACCATATCCATTAGTCACAACATATTGTTATATGTCAATCATGGCTTACAAGATCTAGAGATTGATCGGGACAATCAATTCTCTTAGAAGTACTAATGTGTAAGTGCAAATCTTACTACCAACTCAGTGATGAACCTAGGGATGTTACACACCATAACCAATTCACTCATTCTCTTATGGACACAACCTGTGACATCCCGAATTTTCAATTAAATAAATTGGGCCTTTCATCGACGCGTCTATAGTGCTATTTTCAAAACTGATCACTCCTAAGATAACTAGACTATATGGGGAAGTCATTAAGAGATTTTAATGCAATAGACTTGAGAATTCGACCAGGAATCGACTACTTGACCGTGCTCATCTATAGAGATAATTACGACATAGTAAGATCGATTATAAACCAAAAATAGGTCGGTTCGATTGAGATGTGTGGTTAAACGTGGGTGATTCCACCAAATTGAGAAATTCTCGTCCATCGGCACTAGATTGATTTTTCTGTCGTTTTGGTACCTTGTGTCCGTATTTGAATCCTTTAGATTTTCACGACAATTGAGAGTCCCCAATGTGTTAAAAAGGTTCATTGTGGCTCAAAGAAAATCAACCATGGGTCATTTGCACTAAATTTTTTTGAAAACTACTCGGTAGCCTAGGTCACGCTAAAATCGCGTCACATTGAAATTAACTGCGAATTTGAATCCGATTTCAGAAATTGAAAGTTCTGTCATGTTACGAGTCATTTTAGGAATGTTGACTTAGTCTCTGAAGATTTTTCTGCAAACCGAGATTTTGGCGGAAAAAGTCGATATAGGGTCGTTTTCGACCGGGAAATACAGAGAATCGTTTTTTTATCACGAAATTGGGATGCAAGTGGGTTCTATTGGCAAGGAAAAATACCAATTTGATCGAGGACTCGATAAGTGAATTTTTGGGAACCGATTTGAGTCTATTCAAGGAGGAATTGAAGTACAATTTGAGGGAAATTAAGCTAAATTCGTGTGCCCCCTTGGTCCATGACTTTTGGACCAACTCAAGGCTTCTAGAAGAGGCTTGGGCTGATGGAAATTGCGGAAGAAGCCATCCTTGCATGGTAGGACCCTTCCAAAGAGACAAAGGGATAGGAAGGAAGCACATGGGACCCTCTAAGCCTTGTTGGTCTCCTCCTCCTTCTTCTCCTCCCATCTGGTTGATAAGCACCCCATTCCGGCTCCTTGAAACCTCAAAAACACCAGAGAAGCTAGCCAAGCCTTCCCCCTCCACCGTCGAAGCTTGCTAGAGCTCGAACAACAGTCGTCATGCCACTCGCTCGCTAGTCACGCCTCCTGCTTACGCGTGCGTTCCTGGCCATCGTCCGTCCTTTTTCCCACATCTAGCCTGTCCCTTAGGCCATCCTCTCCACTGTTGCAAGTTGCTCCTGCTGCCGTGAGCCACCGTCCGACCACTGCTCGCCCTCGCCAAGCTGTCCGCCTCCTCCTTGGTCGATTCCAGATTGAGCTGAGCTTGGAGCAACCTAGTTCGGCCTCTAACTAGAACCGGACAGTGTGGGTGTTTCCAGCACTGTTTGGCTCGTTTTTGTGGCCTTCCGGACCTCAAAAGGCGGTCTAGCTTTGGAGTTTGTCAATCCTCACCGCATCCCTATCGTTTTGATCCGAGTGAATCATTAATCAAGTGAGTTTACTCACTAATCCCTACTTAGTAAGATAATGATGTTTAAGGGTTGATTAGTTTAGACTAAGTATGAATTAGGTGGATAGTTAGAATAGATTAGTGAATTAATTGATCGATATTGCATGTTAGGTGGTTAGATTAGTGCAATTAGCAACTAGGTACGCTTTAGTATTTATTTAAATAGGTATGGAAATTTTTCGAGCCCATTTTGTCATTTAATTAGGCTTTTCTGGCCTAAGTTGCATTTTTGGGTATTTAATAATTAATTTTCGAAATTAATTAATTAATTATTTATTTTTCGAAAATTAGACCGAGATAGTCAGTGACTGGAATTTTATGTTAATTGTAGTGGTGTGATATGTTTATTTAATTGACTGTTATTTTGTGCAAATTAAGTGTGATTAGTAATTTTGGGTATTTATCCCAAAATTTAATAATTTATATAATTAATTAGAAAATCACCAAGCGTTGGTTTAAAACGCCAAAAATGTGTATATGGATTAGTGTAATTAGTGGGATTTCAAAGGGGAAAATATTGTATTTTGGCTAAGGCCAACCGTGTACCCACACACGATTATTTTTATCGAGTATGATAAAAATGGTGAAAATGTTAGATGATCAAGATGTTATACTATATCAGCCTATACAATATCAGCTTGTGGGCTTGATATGTCAATTTTGGGTGAACAATATACTGGTATACTAAATCAGCCTGAGGGTCATGATATGTCAACTTTGGGCGAGCAGTATACCTTGGTGTCAGCTTCTAGTGAGCATTATCAGTATACTATATCAGCTTACGGGCTCTGATATGTCAGCTTTGGGTGAGCAGTATACTCTGTTGTTAGCTTCTAGTGAGCCATATATAATTATTATCAGTTTTGGGTGAGCTATACTATCTATCTTCAGCTTAGGGTGAGCAGTCCTGATTTGATAAGATGTTATAGACAGTATTGGGTGAATAGACCGAGAGAAGGTCGTGATGACATGGAATCGACTAGGTCGATTGAACGATGATTCGATCTGACTTGATGATTTAATTGCTGAAGTGATTTGATGAAATTGTGAACTATACTAATTTGCAGGAAGGAACCGAGGCAAAGATAAGTCCTCTAACTCGTGATTGTGATTAGGCAGCCCTCAAGGCGTATTTTCTTCCTAGTCGGGTCCTAAGGGATGAACTTGCTAAGACGTTGTCTCACCCTGTTGTGGGATAACATTTCAGGTCCCTAGATGGCAGCTCTTCCTGAGCGTTTTGGTCAATTGAAGAAAGTTACAAAGCAGGTAGTTTATGCTACAATTCATGGACACCCAAGGGGTTTGGTTTATGAGCTCGTGAAGTCTATGGTCTAGGTTGATGAGACTCTACCCCATAAGGTACCTCATCGATTCAGATCATGGTATCGTCGTGAGCGGCATGGACAGAGAGAAGGTCCCATATCGGAGCCTGAGATACCTGTGTACGTGCTAGGGGTTGCTTTTGGGAAAGGCGCAACAGATCCTCCCGGTGGTTCGATGGTAGACCCGAATCTTTCAGATCCGGTAACCTCGGTTTATTCAACTAAAGGCTCTAACGAAGATGATAATGAGGATCTGTAGTTTTATGGAAACCCCCCTTATTTTGCAGACCTTGTTTTTATAGACTGGTTATTATATATGACATGGCTTGATTTATGTATATATAAGCGTGTTATAGTTTGAAAAATTTATGGCCCTACTTTCCTATCACATCTTGTTGTTGTCTAGAGATTAATTATTCGCTTCCGCATGCATATTAACATTGAATGGGTCGGCGATACGTCCTGGGTCGTTGCTATTTAATCGACCACAAAGGGATGGGCATGCGCTCGGAGGATTGGGGCGTGACACAACCCACTCACAAGAGTTGTTCTCTCACTCTCCTAGCTTCTGGAGGAAGTAATTATTTAACTTCTTTGAGAGGTTAGAGACTAGCTTGTACATGAAGTAATTATTTAACTTCTTTGAAAGATTAGAAGTCTACTTCTAGAGAAAGTTAAATGTTGACTTCACCAAGACGTTATATATAGAGCAAAAAGAGGTGAGTAGGTTAGAAAAAAAGGAGTTACATGGTTAGCGATAGTTGCTAACTACGTGCACAAGATTGTCTCCACGAGGTTGTTCACACAATCATAGTGAAGATTACCTGCAAAGTCTTTTTTTCGTTCAAGGTGTGTTGGTGGTGTGTCTGAATTAGAGGTTCAACGTTTGTAAGGGCTCGAACTGAAGAATATTTGAATCAAGTCGTTTAAAGCGTGCTCCATACAACCTCCTTTGATATTCTAATTTTTGATTAAAAAGCACAAACAATGCCTTTAGAGATACATGTATAGTAGAATTTTATCTTTGCTTCCACTGCTTTTATCTTTATTTCACCTATACATGTTGTTGGTAGTTCGTTTGTAAAACAAATAAAGAGGTGTCTTATCCCACATCAAAAGGATGTAAATGTGCGCATGGATGAGATTTGGCACTAATCAACGATCGTTATTTTTATTTATAAATTAACCATTGTGTCATTTTAAAACATTGTGACTATGCAGAAGGAGTTACGGTTATTTTAGATTTATTATTTATTTAATTCCAAATTTTATTATTTCTTCAAATGGTTAACTCAGAGTTCATACCTATTCAAACATAACTTTTTAATCCTTGAAAGTTGCGTCTGTTCGGATATAATTTTTTGTTTTTGTTATAAATTACTAAACGTGTCTATTCAATTACAATTTTTCTTCTTCCATTTTCGTTTTCTTTTGAAAGAATATACAGCCATTATTTCTAATGTTTTCCATGAGAGACCTGGAGAAATACTAGAATTGCTATATAGTATTTTCATTTTGAAATATTGTTGTATCCTGGAAGAGATTTGCCGGTAACCATTAGCAAAATTGTTTGGTAAATAAATCTTTAAAGAAAGTAATATCATGCCTAAAAATCCGGCTTGATTACTCTAAGGATCCGACTTCACTATCTTACCCAATTTAAAGCCATATTTTTCCAACACATGTTCCATAACCGCCCACAGCATCTGCTCCTGTTCCGCGTCATCTATTGCCTCACCGATCCTCAGTCTTGCACGGAAGAGTTCTCATCGCGTGGGACCCAACCCTGTCTCCCTTTGCTTGTGCCGAATGTCACCTTGTCTTCGTTTGCTCAGCGTTTTTAGGCATTCCTGTAGGTCTCCCGGAGTCCGGCCGTTGGTGGCGAAGTTCCAGCAGCCCAGCCGTGTCCAGTTTTCTATACGGCAGCGGCTCATGTGCCTGTTTTAAGTCGCTGATGCACTGTTGTCATCTCCGGCAACCTGCAACCTGTTTTCAACGTTTCCTGCGAGCTGAAGCCGTCAAAACCAACTCTCCTCCAACGCTCCTACACCCTTGGCGACAACCGTGTTGCTCCATCGTCAACTCTCCAGTGGCTATGGCAGCAGACCCATAGTCTAACTGCATCTGCATTGGCACGGTTTGACAGCTCCGGTTCCTTGTGGTGCCGGAACAGTCCCTCTCCATCGGTGGTGGCCTGGCCCCTCTCAACATGCCAAGCACTCATGGCCGTTTACCTTGAGGGACCCGATACCAGTCCCCTTTGGAAACAAGTCCTCAAATTAGGTAAATTTTCCGAATCAAATTTGAATTTAAGATTTTATTGCCTAATTTGTGGTTATCGTGATCCAATTTTGATTATTTTGATTATTTTGAGATTTTGTTATACCGAAATTCGGAAAGTTTCCCTGATTCGAACTGCAAGATCGGCAATTCAATATCTTTAGGCATAAGATTGGGTTGTTACTTTATTCAATTCCAATTTTAAGTTAAATGAATATATGCTGTGATTTCTAGTTTCTTTTATTGATTTTTAGCTTCTCTTATCTTTAGGTTGTCCTATTTTGTTGTGATCTCTTTGTTGTGTTCTTGTTACCTTTTGGTTTTCCCTGGAACCACCGCACCCTTACATTCTCTTTGTATGATCATCACTTGAGTGTCATAACTTTTCTTTCTATCAACAAGTATCAGAAATCCAACATGGCATGACAATCAATCTCTTGATTGTCATCATTGTTTTTTTAAAAACGTTCATAACAAGTGTTGTGCCACGTTGAATTTCCGATACTTGAGTTATACACGCATATAAATGTTATACGAAAGTTATGACACTTATATTATTTGTTTTTCAAATCTTATACTCATATGAATTTTAGTTTAATAATCTAATCTAAAAGCCAAATAGATTAGGATTCTCAACTAACAAATTCCCGACTAAAGATATCTTTCATCGAATAATTTGGATTTTATCCCTAAAAGGGAAATTGGTAATTTATTGAAGTATTGTTGTTTTGACCACGAAATATTCGGTCACTTTTGTTACCTTTTTCATCGCTCTATAGACCTTTTCGTTCTCTCTCATGCGGCTGGATCTCACATATAGGGAGGTCCTTTTTTCTATACGAACCTTCGTTTTACCTTGCATTGTCATCGAAAACCTCCTCTCATTATAGGGATGAAGTTTTATGGGTTAACGCTCTTCTTCCAGGGATCTCCATGCCATCCGCTCAGACAGAAATGATGGTTCGCTGAGAAAGCCTCGCGTCAAGATCAATCTTTTCTATCATCATCATCATCATCATCGACGAGGAGACTACCTGCAAACTCTAAAAGGTATGTCTTGCATTCACTTTTGGCCATCATCATCGACGAGGAGACTATGATTTGAGTTTCAAGTTGTTAGTATACTTAGAATATTTTCTTATACTGAAAACACTGTAGGCATTTTTCCTAACAATCCTTACATGACAATAACATGATTAGATCACGACACATAATCAAGGAGTTTAGGTTGAGATTGATCGTGTTCGGTTCAATATTGTATCAGCTTGTGAGACACAATAAATAATCGTATCGTCTCTTTGTCAAATCCACTAGATACGAAATAAATCTACATACCTCGTTTATATTAGCGTATTGAGGAAAAATTCCAAATAAGGACCCAAAGTGAATTTATTTTCTCAAATAAGGACCCAAAGTGAACTTTGTGTCATATAAAGACCTGAAGTGGACCCATTGTTTCAAATAAGGACCAAAGTAAATTTTGTATCAAATAAGGACCCGAAGTGATCAAGTTAATCTTTATTGAGGACCTTAGTTTACTGGCAAACATTTTCCAGTGATTAAAATAGGGGCAATTTTGTCAAAAAATTGTGATTGAAAAAAAGGGAAAATTATAAATTAATTAAGTTTAGGTTATTCATTTAGATTTTTACGTTTTCTTCTTTCTTCTCCCTTGCTGCTCCTCAACCAAATCACTGCCCGGTCATCGTTGTGACTCGATTCTCATCGCTCCTCGCCTTGCTCGACCAGCGGAGAATTTGGCTCTCTGTAAACAAAGAAAGAAACATATGGTTTTCTTCTTGTTTTTGAATTCGTGCCTCAACCGGTGGAGAATTTGGGTCTTCGACTTTGCGGAGGATGGGTACAAGGAATGGGGAGATTTTCGGTCTTTGACTTTGCAGAGGATGGGTATAAGGAACGAGGATTAGGATTTGTTAATTTTCCCTATATTTTTGTTGGACAAAATTGCCCAAACTTCGGTTGTTGGAAATGTCACATGCTTGATAGCTGACAATTTGGCTGACCAGCAAGCTCAGGTTCTTATTTGGAATTGATTCAACCACTCCGGGTCCTTATTTGAGACAATGAATCCACTTTAGGTCTTTATTTATCTGACACAAAGTTCATTTCGGATCCTTATTTGAGAAAATTGGTCAACTTCGGGTCTTTATTTGGAATTTTCCTGCATATTAATGTTAACACGACCTCTATATGATTTGTTTATATCTGATTAGTAAAAGGATTTTACTTTCCATGTTATGCACTAGGAAGATTTTAAATTGATGGGTTAATGCCACCAGTATCCCTTACTTTTGCATGAAAATCGAAATGATCTATTTACTTTCTTTTGTTTAAAAGACATCAATGTACTACTCTTAGTGCTTCGATTTGGTTTGTTTTTGGGGTTAATATCACGAAAAATCATAAACTAGTATACATGTGATAAATTTTAGCTCAAACTAATTTTTTGATCACAAAAAATCTCAAACTCATATACCTGTGATAAATTTACCAAAAACTTATTTTTTTTACCACCAAAAACCCTAAACTAGTTCATTGTAACAAATTTAGCCTCCATTTGTTTCCGTTAAATTGGATTAATGTTACGAAAAACCTCAAATTGGTGAATTTGTGATAAACGGTGGGTAAAACCTCAAACTAATACATTTGTCAACTGTCACGTATCTCCAACTCAGCAATTTAAAGGAAAAATTCAAAGGAAACTAATGGATGGTAAATTAAGATGTACCAACTTGAGGTTTTTGATGGTTAAAAAATTAGTTTTTGATAAATATATCACAAGTGTATCAATTTAGGCTTTTTCATAGTGTATTAATCCTTATTTTTATTGTTAGTCAATTTTGTTGACAAGGACCGTCAAGTTATTGATATGGGCCATTAGAGCAAACGTGTCATGTTAGAATCTCTTAATAGTTATTAGGAAAAAATCTAAATGAGGGGTCAAAGTACATATTACGGACCCAAAGTACCATTGTTTTCTCAAAGAATGGCCTAAAGTGCTATCGTTTTCTCAAGTAAGGGTCTAAAGTGAATTTTGTTTCAAATAAGGGCTTGAAGTGATTATGATTGTTTCAAATAAAGGCCTAGCCTTGTTGGCTAGTTAGCTGGCAAAAAATTCCGGCCAATTAGGGATATTTTCATCCAAATATAATTTAAATTTAAATTTATTTATATTAAAAATTAAACATTAATTAAATAAAAAGGAAAAATAGGGGCTGGAGGGAGCGTCACTGCCCCCATCGCTATTGGGGTGGCATTGATGGCTGGCGAGGTCATTGGTGCTTGGACGAGGGTTCTTAGCCCCCACCAGACAAGAGAGGGCGACAACCCTCTTGCAAATTTGGGCAAGGGTCGCCTACCCTCGCCTCAGCCTAGTTGATGGTCACCAACCCTCACGTAGGCTTGGTGGCCCTCACCCAGCACCCTTAAACCTCGCCACCCTTTCCCATCTTTGGCGAGAGCCGTTGGCCCTCACATTTGGTCGATGAGGGTTGTCGACCCTCACCCAAGTGCCAACGACCCCATCAAGCATCACTACCACCCCACTAATGATTGGGCAGCAGGCACATGTGGGATGGAGCTTCCCTCCCGTGTGTCTTCATCCTTTTTTTTTTTGGTGAAGTTTTAATTTTTTTTTGTTTTTTTAAGGAAAAAAAAAGAAAGAAAAAAGGAAACAATAAAAATTATTCAAAAGATGAAATTGCCTTTCTTTGAGACTAATATGATCACTTCAGGCCCTTATTTGAAACAACGTTCACTTCAGGTGCTCATTTGAGAAAATGAGGACACTTCGAGCCCTTATTTGGAATTTTCCCTAATTATTATTTGGAGCAACGTAGGTACAAAATCAACAACACAAATTATAAATAAATGAATGGAACCCCTACCTATGTGGCTTGCTAGAGAAATCTTCACATCTGGCTAGAGAGAGAGAGAGAAGAGAGAGAGAACCAAAGCATTGAGGATTGATTTGGTACTTATCTCTATATTTGATTTCTATTAGTATTCACCACTTAAATTTTGGTGCTAAACTTCCACTAATTTTTTTTTTTCAAGATTTCTCAAACAATTCGAAGCTTGGAACTCGACACCACACTATCAAGTTTTCCTTTGCTCCTAACATGTCTCCTCTCGGCCGGACGGAACAACTACTACTCCAGGTATGTGTTTAATGACGTTGTTGCCTCGATTATAATGTTGAAGCTTTGAATCCTAAGATGCATGAAGAATATCCTCTAGCTTAGATTCTTTTCTTGGTAAAGATTATAAATGGCATCAATGCGGCCATTCAATTGACACCACATCAGCAATAGATATAAAACAAGATGATAATGACAGTGCTACAATATGAGAAAAGTGTCAGACTATTCTTGAACATATTGCATTTGTGTCAATTTAATACTTAACATTTTAAATAGAAATTTAGTCTTAAACCTTTTGATTTGGTGTCAATTCAGTCCTTTTGGTTATTTTTGGTCAGCTATGGCTGACGTGGATATTGGCTGACTTACGTGGCACCACTAATATAGACAATTTTTAATAATATTATGATAATTTCTCGATTTTTTCTTTTTTTTTCTCTCTCTCTTCTTCTTCCTCCTTTTGCTAGTGACCGGCCACCAACCATAGGTGATGGCTAGCCACCAATCATGGCCATGTAGGCTAGCCTTACCTAGCCATGGTGACGCCAAGCCTCAACGAAGGTCGGCCTCACCAAATTTGATTTGGGCAAGGTCGACCCTAGCCTCAACGAGGGCTCCCCTCACCAAATCCGATGAGGCCTCCTTAGCCTGAGCAAGGGCCAACCTTGTCGAATTTGGTATGGGGAGCCTTCACGCAGGCTAACCTTGGTTTGGTAGGGCCAACCCTAGCCCATGCCAGGGCAACCTTGCTGGGCCTTGCCTTCGCCCAAGAGATGTTCGGCGAGGGTTGACCTCACCTAATTTAGATTCGGCAAGGTCTACCCTTGCTGGACCTCGACCTCGCCATGGCTAGGCAAGCCATGCCCACTCGGCCATTGCTTGTGGCCGGTGGTCAGCCACGGTGGAATGAAGAAGAAGAAAGGAGAAGAGGGGGGGGGGGGAAGAAAGCAAAAAAGAAAAAATAGAAAAATAGTAATAAATAAAAAAAATATTAAAATATTATTGAAAATTGTTCATGTAAGTGCCAGCGTCGTGACCAAAATCAATCGGCATCCATGTCAGCAATATCCAAGTAAAATTAGCTGAAAGGACTGAATTGGCACCAAATTAAAAGGTTTAGGACTTAATTGATATAAAAAAATGTTTAGAATTAAATTGGCACTAAGGCAACACGTTTAGTACTTTTTTTACACTTTTCTCAATATGGTATTGGTACAAGTTGATGAACAGGTAGTGATCGGTGGCTGAAGCATCAAAGTGTTAGGATGATTGTGGTGTTAGGGGTCACAAGTGGTGGGAAAAGACCATACTCTAAGGAGGTGTTGATTGTCAATCTAAGAAGGTATTGAATCATTGATGACGAGGGTCATCTCTTGACACATTACGACCTAACATCGACAAGGAACTAACAATTATAAATGTGGAAACATGATTAGGATGACAACAATAAAGTATATCGCCCATGCCAACAAAAATTCAAATTAATACACATGTGCAATATTTACTTCAAATTAATTTTTATGTGACACAAACTTTTAAACTGGTACACATATGCCACATTTACCCCAAATTAATTTTTTTTTATAGAAAAATTCTCAAATTGAAAGACATATGCCACATTTACTCCACACCGGTATACCTATTCTACATTTATCCCAAATTGTGATGAATATGGGATTTTTTTTAATAAATGTGGCACGGATGCACTAATTTGACATAGAAGTGGCACGAGTATACTAATTCGGGTTTTTTTTTTTTTTACGTAAAAGTTAGTTTGGGGTGAATATGATGATATATGTACTATTATCTGGAGTAAATTTGGCATCAGTGTACTATCATATAAATTTATATCAATCATGACCAAATCTATTTGTATCATATATAATGATAGCATCAAATATAGTTATTTTGACATAACCACGTACTATATGATATATATAAATAAAAGTAAATAATAAATAAAATTTATGTTAATAATTATTTCTTATACTTAAAAGTTATTCATAGAATAATACCAGTTACTTACTATTAGGTATGATTATCTAAATTTTCATAATCAAATATTATATCAATCATCCACTACTTATCAATTAATGCTCAAATCATTGTAATTATTATTTCAGTTATACTATTAACTATACAAGTATATTTTTCTATACAATATATCATATGAATAAATTTGATTCATAGCTATTTAAATTTTATATTGTAGATAAACATTTGTGTATCAAATGTAATATTTTAATACTTATGGGGTGTTACACTCATGATCAGATAAAAAAATGATAATTACTTTAAAAAAATATTTATTTTAACATTTTCATGTACTTAACTTTTAACTATAATCATGAATAAATCATTGGAAGTCAAATGGTTCGTTGATATGACAAATTCTAATGTACGAAAATATATATGGCATATCAAACCCTTGCATCATGAGTAGCTAGTAAAGTTTGATAACTATTAATTCCCATCTAATTCTGATTTCGGCTGAATTTGAGAATTTTAACGTTACTCACATTCATCATATATGTTTATTCATGAAACCAAACATTGCAATAGTTACCTTTGCTCTAAATTTTGTTAGATGGACCGACCAATCAGAGGCCGGGAGGAAATTTGCCTCTTGGATTGGAACATGGGTTAATTATTTCCACATGTGGTTTGCTGCTTGCTTACACTTTTATCCAGCTTAGACATATATTTAATTCTTTTTGTAAAAAAAGTTGATATACTACTCTCCTCCATCCATATTCAGAAGAAACGAAAACTTGATCAATCCTTAGAAAGTGGAGAGTCTTCAGTAGACCATGGACAGACGGTAGAGAAAAACATTCACCACAATGTCAAGAAATTGGTTGCAAATCCTTCCTGTGCAACTAATTTTGCTGACATTATGGGTGACAGTTTGGATAAGCAAACAATCCACAACTCATGCATATCATCAACTGGGGTGTCCACCAGCATAGAAGGCTATGAAGAAAAGCAAAGTACTAACTCTTGCTCTGCTCCATCCATTGTGGACCTTGTTTCTCTCAAGGATGGATCAGTGCATGATGGCTCAAACTCATGGAGTCAGCAAGACATGGCTTCCCGAAATCAACCACTGGAGGATCCCAGCGATTATGCAGATGGTTCAGACATTTCAGATGCGGATGAGGAATCAAATGTAACGATCCGAAGGCGAGTGTTCTCTCTATTGTACTTAGACGATGAGTACCCTACAAGACCCGTGGTGCCAATTGGCCCCGCATTCCAGGCGGAAATCCCCGTATGGGTGGGCACGTGCACCAAAAACAATTGCGATACTTTGGAAAGTACAAAATATATAGGCATCCGCATTTGGCCTAACGAAGATGGACTCAATAAAACCTTACTGGGAAGCAATGGACAGGGAAGGCATGAGCTTCGCTCTCGTAAGTCACCAAGATCAGCTAACTGTATGAAAAGGCGTGTGTATAAATCAACTAGGAAATTTGATGAAATAGGAGAAGAAATCTCGAAGACATGGACAATGAGAGAAGAAAATCAGTTCAAAACGCTCATGAAAGCAAATCCACCGGTGAACGAGGCAAGCTTCTGGGACAAAGCGTCAAAGTGCATTCCGACCAAGAACAAGAACAGCATCTTGAGCTACTATTACAATGTGTACATCCGCAAACGAAGTAACATGCAGTTGTGGTCGTCGACCGAGCAAATTATCAGTGACAATAACCAGCCTGAGTCTGAGGAATGATGGGAAAAGTGAAGTTTGTGAGTTCATCGAGAACTCAGTATTTCCATTGGTTATTCTGGATAGTTGTGCCAGTACTCTGCATGTAGTCGCTATTTATTTGTTCCTTACATTTCATCTTGTGGGTAGTTCCTTAAGATTGCTATTTGTTTATCATTGACGGGGACACTTGCATCATTGATAATTAATCAATTGCTGGGAATTTATGGTTGTCGTTTCAAATATTCTATGCTATGAGTTTGATAGGCCACGCGCGCTGCCGTGATATGATCATTGTTGTGTTGCTATTAGATTGGAGAATGAGTGACTGTCATTTGTGACAGCAATGACTACATGGTCCAACTCAACCCCAAAATCAGACTGAACCGGTCTGGACTAATCGGTTCAAGACTTGGTTCGGTTTTGCAAACCTAGAATCAGCCCAAAGTCACTTCAGTTCTTGGTTATAAGGCCGAAACCATCAGTTCTATTTGGGAACCGATTCAACCAATCTGGGTCCCAGTTGCACTTGTTCCAAACTGGTTTTATAAACTCTTTAGGAAAAAAAAAAGGACAAAATGTTTATAAATACAAAAAATCTCAAACCGATACATTTATGATAAATTTACCATCCGTTGTTTCCTTTAAATTGGATTAATATAACCAAAAATAAAAAACCGATACATAAATGATAAATGAATGGTAAAACATCAAATTAGTACACGCATTAATTGTCACGTGTCATCCTACTCTGCAATTTGATGGTAAAATTTAATGAACTAACCTATACAAAATCTGTCTTTAGCAATTGAATTTTATATTCATGGGGATTTCTAATTTACTAAGGAAACTAACTAACTAATATACTAATCTAATAGTCAAAATGATTAGGATTCATAGCTAAGAAGATACCAGTATTCGCCATAAGATAATTTTCATCGAATAATTCGGGTATTATTCCTAAAAGGGGATCAGTAATCGAACTATCTTGTTTTGACCTCACAACAGTATCACTTTTTTTTTTTTTTTTGGTCAGGAAAAAGAAAATTCATTTCACGAAACAGCAACATTACAGCAGTTTGAAGCTTCAGAAAGTAGCATATCAAACAGAGCAGGATGGGGGGATTCGGCCCAGTTGGATGGGATGAGGTCTTGGCCATGGGCTTTTGCGGCCCAGTCAGCCACAGCATTCGTTTCCCTTCGGCAGTGTCTGAGACTTAGGGTTGGGAAGAGACACAGCAGCGCCGTAGCTTCAGCAAAGAGAGCCCTGTGCTCCCATGGAGTGCACTCTGGCGCACGCAGCGCATCAACCACAGCCTAATAGTCCAATTCAAGGAGGAGGTTGTGTTGGTGCCGTCCTTTTGCGATGAGATATTACAGAGAAAAAATAAGGGCATGAATTTCTGCTTGCAGGAGCGAAACAGAGGGGGTTCGGCTTGCGCTGCCATCAAGTAGAGTACCTGAGGAATCACGACAAACGCAAGCAACAGCAGCATCATTCGTTGCCGTAGGGAAGGATGCGTTAATATTGATCTTAACCACGCCAGGATCGAGAGGGCGGCAGATCAGATCCGAAGTGGGGTCGCGAAGGACGGGCTTTGAAGCCGATCGAGGACAAGTGTGAGTGCGATCCGCGCCTAAGTCATTGGTAAGTGGACGGAGATGAGTCTGTCTTTCGACTTCCTGGTGGCCATTCAGTAAAGCATGTTTCTCTGAATTTTGTGCCAGCAAGGTTTGATAACAGCTATAATAGGAACGGGCATGTGCAAGAGCAACAAGTACGATGTGATGCGGGCTGGGGTGTCACCATTTGAAGATGAAATCGTTTCTGGCCTTCCAAATGTGCCAAAGAACATATGTGATCTGCGCAGCAACTTGTAAGTCCTTTTCCTGCTCGAAAAAGTGTAGTAGCCAGGCATCGAATTTGTATATCTGGGTGTGCCGAACAGTAGATGGGAGTTGTGCATGGCTCCAAACTTTCATTGTCCATGGGTAGTGTAGGAATAAATGTTCTGTGGTTTCAGGGACTGGGCGGCTTGCTCGACATAGCTGACAGATAGGATCTGCTATAATATGGCGATGATAGAGGTTCTCACCCGTTGCAATAGCATTTTGGCATAAGGACCAGAGAAAGATATGCAGTTTAGAGGTGGCTGGTACCTGCCAAATAGTAGTCCATAGGCTTTTTGGGGGTTGAAAAGATGAGGATGGCCGATGAGAAATGACACTACTGTCTGCTGATCTAAGCTGGTTGTATCCATTTTTAACAGTATAAACACCATTTGATCTCCCTTTCCAGATCAGTCTATCTTCAGTATATTGCGGTCTGAGCTGGATCTTGAGTATTTCGTCAATTATGTGAGCTTCAAAACTGTTAGAAAGTAAAGGAATATTCCATGTTTGTTGATCTGGACATATAAAGTCAACAACCAAAGTAGGCTCATTTCTAGGTGCTGGGCCGCCAATGAAACCTGTTGATAGCCATCGATCCTCTCTAACTTTAATGTGCTGCCCATTGCCCACCGACCATTGAAGATTAGGGGAAATAGAATCCCGACCTAGCAACAGGCTTTGCCATCCCCAAGAGGGACGGGCACCTCTTTCCGCATGCCCGAAGTCTTTGAACGGGAAATACAGCCCTTTAAAGATCCTACTCCAAAGAGAGGTAGGTTGCTGAAATAATCGCCAGGCTTGTTTGGCCAGAAGGGCTTTATTAAAAGCAATGAGATCCCTGAAACCAAGACCACCCATATCCTTACGACTTTTAAGAGATTCCCAATTTCGCCAATGTATAGCTGACTTGTTGCCCTGAGATTGCCACCAAAATCTTGCCACCTTTTGTTCAATAGACTTACACAGAGATATATGGATTTTAAAAATTGACATAGCGTACTGTGGAATGGCCTGCACAACTGCACAACAGTATCACTTTTTGTTACCTTCTTTGCATCGAACTATAGATCTCGTCATTCTCTCATGGGGATCTCACGTATAGGGAGTCCCTCTTTCGACGTCCCTTGCACCGAAATCGAAACTCTAGACTCATTATTTGGCTATGGATTGTAGAGTCAACGCTCTTCCAAGGTCATCCTGTAGTCCGCTCAAACGGAATTGATGGTTCGCTAAGAAAGGCTTCACGTCAATATCGATCTTTCTTTTTTCTTATGGCACAATCAGCATTATCGACGAGGAGAATATCTGGAGACTTGAAGAGGCACGTCTTGCATTCACTTTTGGCTATTTATAGGGATGAATATATGCTAGATCTAACATAAGCCAACAAAATAACGTGGATCTGGAAAATCACATGTCTAAACAAAAATTAGGTTAGGTGCATTGGAAATCTAAAAACTCATGTCAATGTCCTGATTAATTTAGACATAAAAATTTCAATTATTCAGTTAAAAAATCTCTCTTTTTTGTTTTTTTGTTTTTTTGTTTTTTGTTTATAGAAGTGGTAATTTCTAACATGACAATGATGCAATTCACGATTGAGCAAATTTGGCTGGAGACTAATTGTGTTCGGCTCAATTTCGTCTAATAATCGTATCTTGTTCATGTCACATCAGCTAGGTACGAAATCGACCAGCATGATCCATTCAAATTAACATATTAATATTGACATGACATGTGAAATGGTTAGAAGTATCACTTAGAATAGAGTGAATAGACGATTTTAGAATAACTTGACAAATAAATGTGGAAATCAAATGTTTCTAGAGAATATGGGTGTGACTGTGAAAAACAGAGTATTCATATGAGCAATTTTTGGTAATGCCTACCAGTGTAGCAATGAATATGAGCTGGGATACAAAACAGTACACTAACCAATCCAATTTATTCTCCCTTTTCCTAGAAATTGATCCTTATTTATATATCTTTATTCTACATTCTATCGGACTCTCATTTTGTAGCAACTACGCAACTCCTTATTTCTGTAAGAGCTATAAAAGATTTATTTTTATTTGCTGCAATGTTCATAAATGATTCAAAATCTTACAAAAAATTGAATCTTTGGAGTATTGAAAATGGGATTACTTCATTGGTTTGTACAAGTATTTTAGTATGAGATTATTCAAATGACAAAGTCAACCTAGCTTATTGAGCAAGAATTAGTTTATAATGATTCGGCTTAAAGCGCATATAACAAAATTTCTAGGACAAAAATCAAGTTCTAGCCATATTTATCAATTTCTATTCCCTAGACGATTTTCTAAGTAAAGAACATATTTGATAACAACTTAAAATTTATGTTTCTAGAACAGAAATTTATTTGATAATAGAAAAAAAAAATTCTATTTCTAAGAATAGAAATTAATTAGATAACAACATAGAAAATCCTCAAATATAAAATAATAGTAAAAAATAATAGCAATACATTACAAAACTTGAAAATACAATTTCATGGAATCTCTAGCATATTATGGTCCCTTTGCCATTTAGTTGGCAATACATTTCCTCAACATGTTCATCTTGATTCCCTCCTCAATCAATGTATCGTCTACAACCTCATCCTCTATAGGTCCAAACAAGTACTATGGATCTCCATGCAGGGAAAAATTCTTATCTATCTTGTCTTGATCATGGATGTAATTATAGATAGCATAACATGTAATTACAATATGTGCTTACTTTCAAATTGCAAATGAAGGCATGTGTCTCAAAATGAAGAAGCGATTCTTTAATGCCCTAAATGATCTTTCAATGACATTCCTTAGAGAAGAATGCCTACAGTTGAACAATTCCCTTGCCATTATTTGTAACATCCTCGATTTCGACCTTTATTTTGGTCTGGACTAGGAGGCTAAGCTAGATAGGCCTTAGGTTAGTTAAATATTCCTAGAAAATAATTGTGAACAAGTGTGAACAAGTGTGAAAAACATTAAATGAGAATGATGAATATAAAGGCTAGGTGTCCCTATAGCCTAGCTTAGTTATGACCCTAAACTAAGTAGGAGATCTTGGAGGCCAAGAAATGAACTACACATCCATTGGAACAAAGAGCAAGCAAGTCAAACATTCTTAGACAAATTAAGAGCACATTAATTATATTTGGCTTCTAGTTATTTAATGCCGAGATGAAGTATCCAAACTAACCTAGGACCTATTTGAAAACTTAGGAGATAAGGATGCTCGACAATTAATGCTTCTTGACCAAGTGGTACGCCTCCTTTTCCCAAGTAAGGTGGACCCTTGATTTTCGAAATTATTGGACCTGCGCTATTTGCCAATTTTACACAGATTTTTTTGGTGCTTATTTAAAGACACTTATTTCATGAAAGTTGTTTTAAACATCTTGATCTAAAACATACTTAAATTTCATACTTGTCTGAGGTGAAATGGTAGGGACAAAGGCCCAATCATTCACCGTCTAGAACCTGTCCTGTGTAAACGGTGACTAGGTTGCCTTCTCGAAATTTTATAAAATTTTCCCTTTCAAATTTAACCATGATTCCTTCATGAAAGTTTTAAATAACATTCATATCTACAACATATTAAAATTTCAAAAAGTTTTATGAAGATTTGGATTTCAAAATGAGTCTCTCTCTTTGACTGTTGAATCTACTTGACGGACGAATATTTGGGTCGTGTTCAATGATTTTATGCTCTTTCCACAGAACAAATTTGACTTGACTTCCTTCATAAAAAATGTCTAGGTCTTCTCTAAAACATATTAAAATTTCATAAGTTTTCGATTCTGTTTGATAAAGTAAAGACAATGATTTCAGAAATTGTTCAAAACTGTTTTTCTCACCCAAGAGATATGAGTCACGCTCAAGCTTGGACTCAAGTCCTCAAATGCCATGTTGAGATGTACCTAATAATCTCTTCTTCAGCCCCGAAATCAACTTGGATGATAGAATTTTCTAGATTGCCTTCTTGACGAAGGAAAATTTGCCTTCTTAAAGAATGAAAGGAAAGTAGAAAGAAAACTCTGGAATTCCTTCATGAAGAAGGTGATGTGTCCCTTGACTTTCCAAAGGTCATGATTGTGGTCCAAAATATATTGGATATTCTAGAAAAGTGGCATATACATGGATCAATTGGAGAGCGATACACGGGCCCTCATTAATGACCGAAGATCCTAGAATTTGCTGAGTTGGTAACTTTGACATTATTATTGTCAAACTTCATTAAATGCTCATTTAATATGGGGTATAGGTGGACCAATGGAGAAGTGAAAAGCGGGTCATCATCGATGACGCCTATGAGCTTAGGTTGCCAAGTAAGGCCTTTTAGCCTTCCAACTCATCATTTAGGCTTCAATTATTGGACCCATAGCCTTGCCACCCAAGGAATTTAAGCGGGACACTTGGAAACATTGGAATGAACCACTTGGCATGATAATGATGGCTCCAAGGGCTATAAATATGAGGAGCTCTCTTTATTTTCCTCACTTTGCTCTCATTTTCTCCACCCTCCATCTCCTCGAACGCCCACCATCTCATGTCCCTCTCTCTCGGCCTTCAAAAGTAAGCCGTGCTTCCTTTGTAGTTTGTGTCTTAGCTCGAGGTTTATCGAAGGTAAGTAGAATCTCTAACTCTTGGCTATGGTGATAGCCTACATCATCGAGTTTAGTGGTGTGCTCACTCGTGTAAGCCGTATATATGTTGTAATGTTCTTTTGTGTGTTTGCTCATGTTTGCATATTTGAGTGTGTTCATGGCCCGGGACAAGGTCAAGGTTCACTCGGCTTGGAATCAACATCAAGTCGCGATGGCCTAAGCATGCGACCCAAGCCACGAACCAAGAATCGTTCCCGGCATATTTTATAATATGATGTTGAGGATTATGGCACACTCGCTTGAATGAGCACGCCATCGGGCCTTGCATACATTGGCTAAGATAAGAGATAAAAAAATAAATAAATAAATAAAAAACCCAGCTTCTGTGATGCACTTTTGTGTGCACTTAAAGAGGAAAAAGCACTCATTGCCACATAGCGTAGGTGGTGATGCCTCGTTCATTGAACATGATGCTTTGGTTAAGCCAGCATGCTTGAGTTTAAGCTTGGATGCCTCAGGTAAGCTAACCCCAGGTTGCCCTAGTTGAGCCAAGATGCCTGGGTTGAGCCCAGATGCCTTAGTGAGCTAGCGCCAGAATGCCTAGCTTGAAGCTGGATGCCTCAATTGAGCTGAGAGGACCTAGTTGAGTCAAGACAACGATAAATGAATCTGCATGAGTGCCAGTATATGCATAAACATGATATATTGATGTGCTCATTGATATGCTGAAGGTAGGCATGCATTGAAGTATACAGTAATGGACATTTGCATGTAGTCAAGGTGTAGCGATAAGTTTGCTAATGATCTGCCATCGATATTGCATTGCGAGTGTTGTACCGACTAGATTTTGATGATGGGATGTCTTCTTAGTAGAGAATTAGGGGTTTTACTTACTGAGTTTCCCCAAAACTCACTCCTCATCCTTTCAGTCTTGTAGGCATGGAAGTCTCACATCAATTTTGGGAGTTACAATCTCACTAGAGGAGATAAGGTTTACCTCCACCTTTTTGAAGATGTGGTAGTTATAGATATAACGGCCCGTGATAGAAGATCTTGTAAATGTAGCTGATGTAATTGTATATTTGTAAATGGTCGTTTTCTTAGCTGATTGTTGTTATTCGGGTGTTGTATGTATGCTTCCGCATGTGCTTAATGAAAAGATAAAAATAAATGGGATGGCGACACACTTGGGACGGCGCAAAAATAACCCTTACCGCTCGAGACCTTAGCGATAGAGTCGGGGGGTTATTACATTGTTGGCCGCTCACTCTACCCCTATAATCATTTAAATGATACCATTCACCTTTAAAAGGAGTTAAAAATCCTAGATTTGTTGCATAACAAGAATCCACTACATAGTATTTGCTTATAACAAGGTATTCATATATTGATAAAGATTTGTAACCATTAATACAATCATAAAGAAAATTACTCCTTAAAGAACAAGCAAATACTTGGTGGTGATCAAGGAAATTCCAAGTGATGAGTCTTGAGTGCTACTAAAAGCACCCGATAATCATTAGCAGAGCCTTCCCAACCAGCATACAAAAAAATAAATTTCATATCAAATGAACAAACACACATCAAAGTCTGAGTGGTGATTCATTTCCTACCTCTAAATGAGATTTGCTTCGACACATGTACAAAAGCATGAATATGAGTGTCATCAATAGTGTTTATATAGCCTTGTCATTTTATCAAAGACTAGTATTATTTATGGCACCCCCTCGACACGGCCCCCGATCCGTTAGGGTCGCCACAGTGCGCTAACCCTTCACTTGTCCTAACAACATGTCACTCTGATACCATTGAATTATAGATGATCCATAAGTCATGGGGGTTTGCATTATTTAAATCGGTCCCAGCGCAGTCCATATGGCGGAAGCATATTCGATATCTCCCTAACACATACTTAATAAAATAACACAATGCACACCAACTAGACATTTTCATAAGATAAACCGAGCACTTTTATTTACATAACTTGATGGACAACATGAGTTGGTACAACAAAAGGCCAAGGCTTTTCTAAAACTCAGCTATAACCAAAAGTGTCCAACTCCACAACAACCATAAACTTCAGTCCATCAGATAGTGCCGGCAGTCCAAAAAAAATAAACTCCCTCAGCTACCCATCACACATGATCAATCACACCCAGCCCGGTCCATCGGCTGGCGACAGCGGCGGCATCCCCATCATAATCTCATCACGGCAAACATGCATGGATAGGAACTCCTATACCACGGGGCCTAAATGTAGACCCACATCATACATGACTAGGACTCGAATGCGGATGAATACCAGACCCCAGACGTTAACACAAATGTGCTCCGAACACGAGTACTCAACATCTACCGGGACGCCGTAAAAAGTGCCACGCGTAATAGGTAGCAGAGGCATCTCTCAATCTAAAATGTTAGTCCCCAAAAAGGGGTGAGTACAACCACTTAGCAGTAAAGATCCATCAAACTACATAATGCAACAAGTAAGACAACCAAGGTATCACAAGTAAAGCACATATCATTCATGCACTCAAGCATACATCACCATGCAGTCATGCATATATCTCTATGAGATCCATTCAATGCCTTGATGATCACACTTCCAAAAATCATACAATACCAATTCAAGTTCAAAGACAATTTATACACCAGGCCATGTGCACACACATGCACATGATTCAATTTCCATATTGACTTTTTTTCAAAATGATCTCATTTTTCTTCTAGGGACCAGTGTTTGCATCCCTCATATCTCTCGCACCCAACCTGGCATCACGAGGAACCTCTGGCACACACCTCCGGACATCTCGAAACTCCCGAGGAGATTCGGCACACACCTCCAGGTATCCCGACACTCCCAGGGCATCGTCGACTTAGCCGTCCAATGGTATCATCATTATCATTACACATGGATATATCTCACTTTGGAAAAAATGCCATTTGATGCAATAATGCCAAAAATTTCATTTAATTTTATGAAATTTTATCAATTTTGATGTCATATGAAATGTATAATTGTCACCACGCATGCTAAATAGATAGCAACTCAGAATACCACATCCCATAGAGTAATTTATTTGTTCTTAAAAATAAGACAATTTTCGAATAAAACATAATGCATTCCTTTAATTAAAATTCTGGAAAAATTAGTAAACGATATTAATAATTTCTAAAACTTTAACATGATGTAAACAAGACCTAGAGAAAGAGGTTTCATGAATAACACTATGTCAAGAAAGTTTCATATCAATCACATAGGTCCATACATCACAGCAAAAGAAATTCCAACACCACTTTTGCACAGTTTCGGAATTAATTTTGATTAAGTCCTTAAATGAACTGCAAAAATTCTGATATTTTAATATATTATATTTGATACCTAGAGGTAAAAGTCCCATGAAGCAATCAAAGTCTAATTCATTCTGGATTAAAAGATATAATTATTTTAACTCACCCCAACCCTTGGTTCAATCTTCAAATTTAACCCTTTCAAAGAAAACTCTTTTCCCCAATCAATGCTTGTCCGTTTATTCTAAAATTTTAGTATGTTTCTCCTCACGATGTCGTCTACAACTATTATCAAGGATATGAGATCAAATTCGGACTGGATAATTACACAAAATTCACAGAATCGCAAGGGATCAACATAACAGTTTCCAGATCTAGTATCTTTGAAGAAAAATGGTTTCACCAACAAATACTCGTCCGTTTCCCCTAAAATTTTGATATGTTACTCTTCAAGATGTCATCCATAACTTTCATCAAGGACACGAAGTAATATTCCAACTAGAAAATTGCATGCAGCTCGCGAAATCACCAAAGGTCAAACTGTTTTCCAGAAAACAGATTACTAGGCTAATGCACTACTCCCATAATTTCGAAATTTCTAACATCCAACACATCCAAAATCCACTATAATTCACACACAACCACAGTAAGCATAGTGTAGATCAATGGACTCCACTTGCCTTAAATCCAACGAAATCACAGCAAGCACAACGGCGAGTTGAGGACTTCAAACACGGCTCAATCGACGGCGAGGCTAGGCGGCGTTGATGGCGGCAGCGGGTGCATGCACGGAGACCTCCTTCTTCCCTTCCTCTCTCTCTCGGTCACTCTCCCTTTCTCAATCACTCACTCTCTCTCTCTCTCTCTCTCTCTCTCTCTCTCTCTCTCTCTCTCTCTCTCTCTCTCTCTCTCTCTCAATGCTGTCTTGCTCAATCCGCCTCCCCCTTTTCCTTTTTGGTTGCTTAATTGCTTGCACTCAATTTAATTTTGCATGCAAGAGACACTTGGCTCCAAGAGGGAGACAAGTGTCTTCAACAAGAAGACACATGGAGGAGGTGGCATGGCCTCCATCCGGTTCCCTCTCCCTCCTTCAGTCGACGGCTTCAAGGGCTTCTTGGGCCGAGCCTTGGTCGGCCGAATGGTGGGGGTTTGTGGGGTGATTTTGGGCTGTCTTGGGCCTTAATTAAATCAGCCCATATTTACTCCTTAATCCACCTTAATCCCCACTTAATTTCATAATCTCAAATACTCATATGGCCATATAATATTGCAACATTAATTTATGGAAATCCGACTTATAAAGTATACGGCCAAGAACAGAAAATTCCTTGTCAATTTATCCTTTAGTACAATCCTTGATCACACTTAGATATAGCATACATTTCCAAATCAAAACAATAGTCCATTCAATGTTTGGCCTTGTTTAATTGGAATCCGTTGGTCTAATGACTACAATATAGTCCGTTGGTGCTTCCGATACCTTTCCAGGGGTCATGGTGTATCTAGGGATCGTTATGAGATTTTAGGATGCCACATTATACAATATTATCAACAAAATAAAATTAATGGTGTAAAGGAATATATGAGAATTCTACCTTGAAGTAAACGTTTATGGTTATGATCCATAAGAATCTCTTGTGGCAAAGGAATGTGGTATGATAACCTCTCTTGCCAATTTAAGAACTACTTGCAATACTTTAGTGAAGTACTTGCTAATAGTTTGTCTCGAATGTTAGAATCTCTCACATAAATCTCTATTTAAGTTCTTGTGACAAATCATAGATAAGAAAATCCTAACTTTTTTGTCTACCCTAATATATCAGCTATCTTCTAACCAACCTTTTGCCTTCATTAGATCACAAAGGTTGGAAAAGACAAGTCTCTCCGTTCTAAAGGTTTCATATACTCTATCCGAATGCCCAAAAAGAACCTCCCTTACCCATTGGGCTCTTGACAATAAGCTGTCCTTAATATGTTATTTCATGTGCATGTCCATATCCACTATAATAGTAGACAACCATGCTATTAGTATATCGAGATCAAAATCATCAAAATCCTGCTCAATTGATTTGACTAATACTACTTAACCATTATAAACACTACTTTCATCCCATCAATATTACCTATGCCATCACATAAAATAAGAACATAAACCCATTAGATAAGGATTTCAATAATAATCAACAATAGCAATAATATGATCATAATTGCAACTTCAAAAAATAAAAAATAAAAACCAAAGTCTCAAATACATAACTCAAAGAATGAAATTAAGCCAAATATAAATCCATATCATATGTCTTAACAACTACACAAAGAAATTCAAGAAATCCACATCTCCTTTTAGCTAGAGAGATGATGAAAGTCTCTCTCCAAGTGGTATAAAGGTTTGTTCGGTTCATAACTTTGTTGTAAAAATTCTACTCCAAGTCAAACATGCCATTTAAGACGGCAACTACTGCTCTTATGGAGTAGGGATCTATAGAGGGCAGGGCCTATGAAGTCATGTAGCCAATTGTTGATCGACCCATCCTGAATTTGATCATTTTTTGAAGGGCTTTGCAGGTGTCACTAACATGATAAGTATTACTCTTTCTTCTCCTCTTGAAATCTAGATCCTATTAAACTTGTGCTTCTCATAGACTGGGGTGATAGTCATGTCAAATGTAAAGACTCCCTTATCAACATGGTTTTCATTAAATTCCTCAAAATGACATACTGTAGCACCACCACCATTGGCACCATTATACCATTGTCTTCTCCCTCCAACACCACTAAGTCTTCTACATGTCCTGGTGCATACTTTCTAATAGCATATGTATCACCAAACACAATACAAAGATTGAGATACTGTGAAACCATCATTCTTCAATGTAGTCCATTCGTTATTATCCTGCAATTTTTACAATAATGACATATGTCAACAACATAATTGAAGCTTACATCCACTATAAGAACAAATGGACCTAGCAATTCACAAAATTTGACCTATTTTTCTTTTAATTTGGAACTTTCAAAACTTTTATGATAGTTAAATGTTGACACATAACTTCAAATGCAAAGTTTTCATAGCATTTAGAATATAATAAATTTTAGAAAAAAAAGTAAAAAGAAAATACTATTTTCTCCTCAAAAGAAAATACTTTTATCTAAGAGTAAACAATTTATGTATATTGCTCCTAAAAAGCAAAAGACGCATTGGCAATATACAGGCGGTTTGTTCTTTTGCATGATGCACTAATTGAAGTCCTATGTATTACCATGATTAGTTGAAAATGTTGAAATTGCATAAGACTAACGAGGATACATAAAACTACGAGTTGGATGAAACTTTCGCCAAGTCCACGTTGCAAAAACAAGTGTACGAGGTTGCGGCGAAGCTTGTTGTGGAGTTGCGTACGTATGAAAGATTTTGATTGTTGTCTTAAATTTCACCGTTATACGAGCCTGCTTTTGGTAAATATAAGCAAGTGGAGAAATTCTTGACATTCTACGCACTTAATATGCTTCCTTTTCTGATATTTTTAGCATCATTATTGGTAGAGATCCTGGTTAGACTGTGCCCTTTAAGAGTAGCATTCCTCTTTACTACTTCATTTAAGGACTAGTTCCCATGAACTGTCCAAGCGAACATAATATTGCTTCCTATACATTAGTTTGGATATACTTTAATTGAGGATACCATGAAAAGCCCAAACTAGTATAATCATAACACATTTACCTCAAATTAATATACTAGTGACAAATTTATCATCCTTTAGTATTCGTTAAATTTTTCTGTCAAATTTCTGAGTCATATGACACATGATAGTTGACGGGTATAACAGTTTGAGGTTTTATGCTAAGTTTGTCACATGGGTAGTAGTTTTGTAATTTTTTGTGATATTAATCCAATTTAACGGAAATAATGAAGGATGCATTTGTTACAAATATACAAGTTTGAGGTTATTTATGGTCATAAAATTAATTTGAGACAAACTCGTCACATGTTTACTAATTTGAAATTTTTTTACGGTTGAAAATTAATTTTAGATGATTTTCGTGATATTAACTCTTAATTTTATGGCCTTTACTTCACCCCAAAATTTTTTACCATTTTATAATATTTTTACAATTTTTAGGAATTGTACCTTCACTCAACACCAATTAAACATGAAAGCTTTGATAAAGAGTGAAGTATTGTTGTTAGTCGTGGGGATGAGCAAAAAGAAATCATCCGAATCAGAACCACTCAGATTGATCTTCGGTTTCTTATTTCAAGTATGGAGCCACCCATTTAATTTTTTATTTTTAATTATAAACGAAACCCGAAATTAGGCTCCATACGTCTAGCTCACGATCCCTCTCTCTCTCTCTCTCTCTCAACTCATTCAACTTGTTAAATTAATGTCTCGAGTTTGAATTCGGATAACGATTTGTTAAACCGAATTTGTTGATAAAGTTTTCCCAAGTAGATTTCAAATTGGATGAGGAAATTCGTTGGATGTGCAAAACAAGACAAAAGAGGAAATAAAATATAAAAGAAGAATTTCTTCTTTGGGCAGACATATAAAATAGATTAATACGTCTTCTTTCTTTAGTGAGTTGCTGCTGAAACCCTACATAGAGCTGCTGCCACACAAAATCAAGTGAAGCCACCCATGCGATCAAGAAACGGAGTTCTTGTTTTCGGCGTTGTTTTGAGCTTGACCGCACGGTAATTTTGTGCCATGAGTTTATGTCCAAGTGAGTTGTTTATTTATAAACACTTTGGGTTTGGAGTCAAATGTACGTGTGGAAAACACTTGATCGTGTGAGTGATTATAAACTATGATTCTTCGATTATAGTGGATTATTTGCTGCTGGCTCTCCCCATGGACGTAGGCACCGATACTCGGACCGAACCACGTAAATTTCCGGTGTCCTTATTATTTCTCATTTATTTCTCTGGTGATTTTGCGTTGATGTAAATTGCAAGATCTCGTCGTTTCCGCGTATTATATCCCAACAATTGGTATCAAAGCTTGGAATCAGATTTCTTGATTGTGATTTGGAGCTTTTGCTTTTCTGATTATTATTTGGAAATTCTGTTACTGCAATTATGTCTGAGAGGAAATTTTTGAAATTGAGAAATTTAACGGGAGCAACAACTTTGTGTTATGGAGCATCAAGATGCGAGCTTTATTGACAACTCAAGGTTTGGCCAAGGCACTTGATGGTGAAGATGAGTTGCCTATTATAATGAAAGCCTCAAAGAGAGTAGAGCTAATGGAAAAAGTAAAGAGCATAATCATGTTAAATTTGTCAAATGAGATCTTAATAGAGGGTGCCGAGGAGAAGGATGCCGCAACATTATTGGCAAAACTTCAAGCACTCTATGTGAAGAAATGTTTAAATAATCGCTTGTACATGTTGAAGCAGATATTTCAATTTAGATATACTGAAGGTATGTCTATCAGAACCCACCTAGATGAATTTAATAAACTCATAATGGATCTGAAGAACGTCGATAAGATACTTGATGATGAAGAACATGGCATGATGTTGTTAGCCTCTTTACCAGAGTCATGGGAGCACTCTACTGATTCACTGTTGCAAGAGCGTACTACAATTACCTCAGAAGAGGTAAAGTCCGCCTTATTCTCTAAGGAGTGGCAGAGAAAGTTGCGAGATGACGGTTTGGCGCAAGGAGTAGCGCAAGCACTAACAAATCGGGGTAGAGAACAACATTGAGGACCTAGTAGCAGCAGAGGTAAAAGCATATCAAAATCACACCATAGAAAGTCCAAGGGACGCGTGAAGTGCTTTGAGTATCACGAGGAGGGACATATCATGAGAGATTGTCTAAAGCGGAGGAATAAAGTTGATAGCTAGAATGCCACAGGTGGTGTGGCAAACGTTGTCGAGGGGAGCACTAGTAATGCAGAAGCTGTTTTATGTGTGACTACTGCTTTGTCAAGAGACAAATGGGTGCTAAATTCGGGGTGTTCTTATCATATGACGCCTCATAAGAACTGGTTTACTACTACTTACCAGGCTGCAGATGATGGTAGGGTTCTTTTGGGGAATAATGCAGTATGTAAGGTTGTGAGGATAGAGACAATTCGGATTCAGATGCACGATGGGGTGGTGCGCACATTGACAGATGTGAGGCATGTACCGGAGCTCAAGAAGAATCTTATTTCTCTGGGGACACTCGATGACATCGGGTGTAGGTACACCATTGAAGGTGGAATACTGAAGATTTCTCGAGGTGCTATGACAGTGATGAAAAGGAAGAAAGTGAATACTCTATATCATCTACCGGGAGAGACCGTGACCGCAACCGTTGCAGTTTCATCAGGTGAGTCAGACTCTAACTTGACTCAATTATGGCATATGCGTTTAGGGCACATGAGCGAGGGAGGTATGACGATGCTGAGTGAAAGGGGGTTGTTGAAGGGTCAAAAGACAGGAAAGCTGGAGTTATGTGAGCATTGCATCTTTGGGAAGCGGCATCGAGTTAAGTTTACCACAGCTATTCATTCGACCAAACGACTAGTTGAATATATTCATTCAAACGTCTGGGGCTCGTCTTCGGTTCCTTCGAAAGGAGGTGCCCAATATATGCTGACATTTATCGACGATTATTCGAGGAATATCACGCCCTGATCCTGAGGCACGCGCCCATCCCTCACTTGGTTGATTAATAGGGATGTCCTAGGACACATCGCCGACCCCTTTCTTTTTAATACCCATGTGGAAGTAGATAAAAATCCCAGACAATAAAACAATGGGATAAGAAAGTAGAACTCTAAATTTTCACACTTTAAAAGCAACCACACTTATACACATTGCAAATCATAGTGCAAATATATATAAGGCGAATTGTTAAAACTGGTTTTAAACCATCGTTTCATAAAACAACGTTTGTAGAAATGAACCAACTTCCATCAAAAGAGAATTGTCCTATGACTAACTAGTCGGACAGGACTGTCAATTCTTCAAGCTTCACCTTCTATTCTTCGGGCCTTTGGTCCTTCACCAACGTTATCGAAGGACCTGTATACAATAACTAGTGAAACAACGTCTCAGCGAGTTCTACTCCCTAAGACCCGATTAGGAAGCCAATACACTCTAGAGGCTGCTTAAGCACCACACGAGTCAGAGGACTTACCTTGGCCTTTGTTCCTTCCTGCAAGTCAGTATATATCAGATATACAGGAACCACATCAATTCACAACACCAGATCAAATCATTGATCAATCGACCTAGTCGATTACATGTCAACATGACCATTCTCCGGTCATCTCAATCAATACTATCTATAAGTCCGACCATAGTCCAGGATTGCTCGCTCTACGCCAATAATAGATAGTATAGCTCGCCAGAAACTGCCTCAATTACTGAGATAATATACTATATATATATGCTCTACGAGAGCTATCTCAACTTTCGATATGGTATATTCTATATGCTCGCCAGAAACTGCTAGACATACTTTCATAGTATGCTAAGAATTATATATGCTCACAAGAAGCTGCCAAATCCATTGATCCACTATTCTATATATGCTCACCAGAAGCTGCTAAACATGTTTTCATAGTATTCTGATAAATGTATTTATAAATAAATATATATATATATATGCTCGCCAGAAGCTGCTAGCCATACTTTCATAGTATGCTTATATATATATGCTCGCCAGAAGCTACCAGCCATACTTTCATAGCATGCTAATAATCGATCATTTAATTGATTCACCATTTTTATCATTCCTGATAAAAATACCCGTGCGTGAGTACATAGTTGGCCTTAACCAAAATATAAGATTTTCCTTTCCACAAATCCCACATTTATCTATAGTCCACCAAAACATTTTTAGCACTGTCAACCGATGCCTGGTTATTTTCTAATTAATTATCAAAATTAATTAATTTAGGAAAACAATCCTATAATCACAAATAATTTATTTCAGCATAAAATAAAGCTCAATTAAATAAATGAATTGCACCATGATAATTAGCATAAAATTCCGGTCATCAACCATCCCGGTCTAATTTCTAGAAAAATAATTAATTAATTAAATAATTACAAATATTATTAAAATTGTAAAAATTATTAAATAATTGCAATAAATCCAACTTAGGCCCGTAGTGCCTAATTGGAAGCCAAGACAAGCCCGGAAAAATTTCGGGACTCGTTCAATAAATAATATAGCGCGTTTACTTGCTAAGTACATTAACCATTTGCCTAACATGCATAAGTAAATCCCTAATTTAATTATTCGAATCTAATCTATCCACCTAATTGCACTTAATTAAATCTAATCAACCCCTAAGCATCATTAGCATACTTATAAGGGATTAGTGAGCAAAACTCACTTGATTAACGAGCGGGTCGGATCAAACTGATGGGAACGTCGCGGGGGATATTTCTTCTCAAAGCAGGCCTAGACTTTGAGGCCCGGAACACCTCCAAAACGGGCCTAGAAGCACCTCTGAAACCCACTAAAATCCTCTATGTTTTGAGCTACAAAACAGAAGAAATGAAGTTGGTTTGGTGCGGGAATGGCGACGGTGGACTAGCGGATGGCTTGGAGGGGTAATCGGCGGCCGAACGGCGAAAAAAACGGGTTGATTGGAGCTCCGGCAAGTGGGTGGTCAGCAACCGATGGCTCCCGGGGTCAAGGGGGGATGTGCTGGTGGTTGGAACGGGTAAAGGAAGAGTCGAAATTGAGAGAAACTCGTGAAAAACGTGAAACAGTGTAGGCGGCCAAGGGACTGACTGACGGACCGGTCGGCAACTTGGGACGGCCGTACAGGACAGCTGACGGCTCTGTTAGGGGCGAGGTTGGGCTCTTTGGAATGCTCTGGATGTCCTCGTCATGGAGATGGGTGGCTCATTCGCTAATTCATCTGGGAAGTTGTTTTTACTCAGATATTTGGCGAAAGGTCAGCTGGAGCAGAAACAAGTAGAAGTGAAAATAGAGGAGGAAAACGATTTGATGGTGGTGTGGCTGCTCCGGTTGGTCTTCCTTGGCTTGCTTGGGGTCAACAATGCATAATGAAGGCTAAAGAAGGGCCGGTTAGCTTGTGGAAGAAGAGAGAGAGATGGATAAGGAGACAATGGCTCCTTATCTTCCAATGCTTTGTCCCCTTGAACTTATCCTTGGCCAAGTGTTGTTCCTTGACTGTCCTTAGGTCACCAATGCCTCTCTTTGCAATCTTGAAATGGTCCAAAGACCATAGGGCAAGGGGGCACATGAATTTAATACATATTTCTCTCAATTGGACACTCGTTTGTGCTTGATCACATCCAATTCGGTCCTAATAAATTCAGTCGATCCACTATTGATCAAATTGATATTTATCCCCACCCAAATATCCATCATGCTTCCCATATTTGCGATCAAAACGATCCTCGACCTTTTTCTGAATAAAAACGGCCCGGCGATGACTTTTACCCAAAAAGTCTCGGGTTGCAGAAAAATCTTCTGAGACTGAGTCAATACTCCTAGAATTTATTGTGGCGTGACAGAGTCTTCAATTTCTGAAATCAAGCTAAAATTCACGGTTAATTTCCACTCATCGCGTTTATAGTATGACCTAGGCTACCAGGTAGCTTTTAGAAATTTTTAGTGCAAATGACCCATGGTCGATTTTCTTCAAGCCACGATGAACCCACTCGACACATTGGCAACTCTCAGTTATCGTGAAAATCTCAATGATTCAAATACGGGCACAGGGTACCCAAAACAACAGAAAATCAGTCTAGTGCCGATCGACGAAAATTTTGCAATCAGGTGGAATCACCCACACTTTGATCACCCATCTCCGTTGAATCGACCTATCCCTGATCTCTGATCAATTTTGACAATGCTATAATGACCCTTGCAGACTAGCATGGTCGAGTAATCGACTTCTGGTTGAATTCTCAAGTCCATTGCATTGAAATCTTTTAATAACTTCCCCAGATAGTCTACTTATCTCACAAGTGATCGGCTCTAAGAATAGAATTATAGACGCATCGATGAAAGGCCCGATTTATTCAATTGAAAACAGTACTGGAAATTCAAGATGTCACAAGGAAGGTATGGGTTTACTTTCTAAACCACAAATATGATGTGTTTGATTGGTTCAAGAAATTTAAGCCATTGATTAAGAAGCAGTCAGATAAACAAATCAAATGCCTAAGAACCGATAATGGCATGGAGTTCTGTGGTAAAGATTTTATGGAGTTCTGCAAGAAATAATGTATTGTGAGACAATGCATAGTACCTGGGACACCACAGTAGAATGGCGTGGCAGAACAAAAGAACAGAACTTTGCTTGAGCAAGCTCGATGCATGCTTTTGCATACAGGACTTGGTAATGAATTTTGGGCCAAAGCAGTGAACATGGCATGTTACCGGTTAATCGATCTCCATCATCTGCTATCGAAAGGAAGACTCTTGAGGACTTATGGTCAAGGAAACCTGTTGATTATTCCGGATTATGTATATTTGGATGTCCTGTGTATGCTCATGTGAGTGATGGTAAGCCTGAGCCGAGGGCAAAGATGTGCATATTTCTGGGTTATGCACATGGGGTGAAAGGCTATCGGCTGTGGTGCACTGTTCCCAGATCACCGGGTTTTCTAATCAGTAGAGATGTGATCTTCAACGAAGGAGTTTACAGACACAACCAGCAGAGAAGACAGATCATGGTGTCATTAGTGAGGTGGAGCTTCAGGTGGAGACTCCGAAGACCTCAAAGGTAACAGAAGTTGAGACTGCAGATGATGCCGCAAATCCTGAAGTTGGTGATAGTGAAGAACCAGCAAAGCCGCAACACACTATAGTCACAGATAGACAAAGAAGGCACATTAAATCACCAGTACGTTATGGTTATACAGATATTGCTTATACATTGACTATAGGTGATGAGGTGGAGACATATGAGCCTTCGTCTTACTCTAAGGCGATGGCTAGTTCGGAGTCATCACAGTGACTAGGGGCTATAAGTGAAGAGATTGAATCACTTCATCGAAATCAGACATGGGAGTTTATCAAAGTACCCAGGAGCCAAAAGATTGTCGGAAGTAAATGGGTCTTTAAACGGAAAGAGGGCATTCCTGGTGTTGAGGCAAAGAGGTATAAGGTGAGACTTGTGGCGAAGGGGTATACACAGCGTGAGGGCATTGACTACAATGATGTGTTCTCTCATATGGTAAGACATACTTCTATTCGTGTTTTACTTGGCTTAGTTGCTTCGCAGGATCTCGAGTTAGAGTAACTAGATGTGAAAACTGCGTTTCTTCACGATGAGTTGGAGGAATAGATTTACATGAAGCAACCAGAGGGATTTGCTATTCTGGGTAAGGAAGATCATGTTTGATTGTTGAAGAAATCTTTGTATGGGTTGAAACAGTCTCCTAGGCAGTGGTATAAACATTTTGATGCTTTCATGGCTAATCAAGACTATTCAAAAAGTCAGATGGATAGCTGTGTTTACTATAAGAGATTGGAGAATGGTTCTTTGATTTATTTACTCTTATATGTTGATGATATGTTGATAGCAGCTAAGAATATGTTTGATATTGATGTGCTAAAGAGGCGGTTGAATGTTGAATTTGAGATGAAAGATTTAGGTGCTGCAAAGAAAATATTAGGTATGGAGATTTTGCGTGACAGGACTGCAGGAATTTTACGTCTATCTCAAAAGAAATATATTAAGAAGATCGTGGCATGTTTTAATATACAGTCAGCAAAATCCGTAAGTACAACTTTAGCGAAGCACTTTAAACTTTCAGATAAATTATTATTCCAGACTGAGGAGGAGGAGGAGCGTATGTCCCGTGTTCCTTATTCTAGTGCCGTGGGTAGTATTATGTATGCTATAGTGTGCACTAGGCCTGATATTTCACAAGCTGTGAGCGTGGTTAGTCGTTATATGAAGCGTCCTAGTAAAACTCATTGGGAAGCTGTGAAGTGGAACCTCAGATATTTGAAGGGGACAACAGACGTGGGTATAGTGTATCGAAGGGACAACAATGGCAGTGAAACCACTGGTTTTGTGGATTCGGATCATGCTGGTGACTTGGATGATTGCAGATCTTTAGCAGGGTACGTATTTACACTAGCGGGTGGTGCAGTTAGTTGGAAAGCATCCTTACAGGATCACATTGCATTGTCTTCGACTGAGGCAGAGTACATGGCACTAAACTTTGTAGCAAAGGAGACAATATGGTTACAAAGTTTGTTCTCAAACTTTGGGTTAGAATAGAAAAGTGTGGATATACATTGTGATAACCAAGGTGCGACATATTTGGCATATAATCCAGTTTATCATGAGCGACCGAAGCATATCAACATTAGGTACCACTTCATCCGAGATGTCTTAGCTAAGGGTAATGTTATTGTCAAAAAGATTGCTACAGTAGATAATCCGGCAGACATGATGACTAAGTCTGCTCCTTTGGCGAAGCTCAAGCTTTGCTTGAGCTCAATTGGCGTCTATGGAGATTGAAAGCCTGTTGGGGTGTTGGGAGAGTAGCATGGATGATGAGCACCATAACTTGGCTTCAAACATCGAGCCAAAGTGAAGAATTGTTAAATTAATGTCTCGAGTTTGAATTTGGATAACAATTTGTTAAACCGAATTTGTTGATAACGTTTTTCCAAGTAGATGAGGAAATTAGTTGGATGTGCAAAACAAGACAAAAGAGGAAATAAAAGGTAAAAGAAGAATTTCTTCTTTGGGCACACATATAAAGAGTCCGTTTGGTTCAACTTTTGGGAAATGCCCTTGGGAGAATGCAAATACCTTTGAGATAAAGGGGTTTTCCGAAATGCTAGACTGTTTGGTAAACTAAAACTGGAAAGTGCTTTAGGGAAATGCAAAACTATTTGGTAAACTTGTATTTGAAAAGCTCCTTGGTGTAACCAAATTAAAGTGTTTTAGTTTTAGTATTTTTAAAATTGCAAAAAGAAACAATGAGTATATAACATTTTACATTTTCATGTTGAGAGTAATATAAAATATACATATTAGTAAATTTATTTAAAAATTATATTAAAAGAATTTGATTGTAGATTAAATGCAAAACTTAACTTTTAGCCTAAGGTTCTTTTAGGTTTGTTTTTAACTTTGAATATTTTTTTTTAATTATTGTAGTATTAATCATCTTTGTTAATTAATGATCATTCTAGTATATTGATAAAAAGTTGGGCTATTGATTGTCGAAAGATAAAAATGATATATAAAAAAAAAAGTGAACTTATTCGGTGGATGGTGAAGCGAGCGATTGTAGATGCTAATTTTTTTTAATAAGCACCGCATATAAAAAGGGAGGTCCTAATTAAGAGAAATAAAACCAAGTTCCTCTCATACAAATTTGACTAGAAAGAGTCATTTCATAATAGTAAACATGGTCATATATGTCTGGAAAAAAGAAATATGTTATACTTAGTATTACAAACCTCAACGACTTTGTAAACTTATGGCTATTTCATCACGTAAAAATGCCATGTCCGGAGATGCATACGAATTTGAAGCACCCACCCCTTCATTTGCATCATCATGGTCAACTGAATATCCATAATCGGGATCCAATTCTGCTTGTTCAAAATCCGTATCAGTCACGTTATTTCTCCGTATATAATTGTGCAAAGTCATTGCTGCTACCACAATTTGCACTTGCTTTTCATATGGATAACTTGGCATATGAGTTAAAATCCTCCACTTCTGTTTTAATACACCAAAGGCTTGCTCAATTGTTGAGCATAGCGAGGAATGGGCACGGTTGAACACTTCTTGATATCTCGTAGGTGAAGGACCTTGTTGAAACTCTGGCAAATGATATCTAACTTCTTTATATGGCCCCAAATAACCAGTAGGATTTGGATATCCAGCATCTACTAAGTAATATTTACCTACATATACATATATATATATATATTGTAAATTTAATCAACATGTGCCAATTAGATATATGGATGTATCTAAACTATTGACTAACATACCTGTAGGAGGATGGGGAGAATTTGCGTCACGTCTTTTAATAGCTTCATAAAAGATACAGGTATCATGAGCTTATCCCTCCCAACCGGCCCAAACATAGACAAATTTCATATTAAAATTACATATGGTTAACACGTTTTGAGTTGTTGTTCATTTTCGACCAATAAAACGAATTTGATCATACTTAGGTACAACCGCTGGAATATGTGTGCCGTCAATAGCTCCAATGCAATCCTTAAAATATGGATAAAATCGTCAATCTTTCTTGATCTTTTGTAGAACTTTTCTATATTGTGGATCAGTTGGTTGGATCAAATCTTTTCACATATCACATACTTTATCTAAAACTAAGTTGAAGTGCCTACTTATGGTTTCCCCGGAGCGTTGAAAACGCTCTTGTGCTAATCTATTACCTATACCATGTCCTAGAATATGAAGAAACATACCAACCATATCTCTAACATTAGTATTCATAGATCCTTGAAGGCCATAACGTGTTACTAAATCATGCATTAAATTGTCAAATACAATCTTATGCATTCTAAACATATTGTAGCACCTTATCGGATTAGCATCTTCGTCAATCAACTCTTTTAACCATACATAACCTGTATATGTTGAGGTCATGCAAGGTTGTTTGCAAAGGTTGGTCACTTGATAAAGAATTGCAGCTTGAGTGACTGAGATAAGATCCCATAATTCATTTTCCTCTTGCTCATGATTTTCCCTTGTATGTGAATTATCCATAACTGCTTCAAGTAACAAAATATAAAAAGAAACAATGTATTAACCATCGCATAAATCATCCATAACTATTTCAAGTAACAAAATATAAAGAGAAACAATATATTAACCATCGCATATATGCAAACTATCACATTAAGAATACACCAAATGAAAACAATTCTAACATCAAACATTAATTGAAATTAGGTTCACAAAGGCTGCAAATAAAGATCCATAGATGGAAACAAAATGGAATGACTAAGCTTTAAACATGAAAGCAATAAGATGCTAACATCCTCCTATCTACGAAGACTTGATTCTTTTCTCATCTCATATTTGAGATATTTTACTTTCTTTGCATCATCCTTTAAGCTCATGAAAACTTGCCTATTGTCTATCTTTTCCTTTAAATGAGAAATTGAAAAAAAAGTACAAGTCTTCGTCTTCCACAATCTTAGGTATGGAATCCAATATCTCTATGAGGTCCTCATAAGGACCGACTAAACTGGTTGCGTTGGATGCAGCACTAGTAGTGCTCCTACTCTCAAAACTGTAAGCAGCCTGTTAATTTGTGTTCCGAGCTCCTCTCTTGTGCTCAATTTCTTATCTTTCTTTCCTCGAGGTTGCATCTTTCAAGTCTGTGCGGCTCTCTTACGAGTTTGAGTTCCAGTTGGTTCATCCACATGGTCCTCCAAGTTTTCATCAGTAGACTCTACAACATCATCGATACCAGGTTGTGTGGTCTCCACATCATTATCAACACATAAACCTTGTCCTGGATTCCATGTCATTCCTCCAGTAGCAACTGTATCTCTGAACATCATATCTAACTTTACTTCAAGATCAGGATGTATGCCTTTCATCCTAAAAGCCTTAAACTTTGGATTAGCCTGTTATAATGAAGCATTTGCATAAGTTGTATCATTAAATGTGAGCTTAATATGAAAGTAAAAAAAGAAGTGAGGAAAACTTGAATTTTACGCTCCCACCATTCATCACTCGCATCAATGGTTTTCTTCCTTGAATCCCATCCTAATCTAGTTTCCTTGTAAAGCAATGACTTCCATCTTTTCCATTCTTCCTTGAGGTTATCCCACTTACTCTTCATTTTTTGTTTATCATACTTTTTGCCCGTTAGCTCCTCAAACTTACTAATTATGACTGTCCATCCATCTCTTTCGTTGTTTGCAGGACGATTGCCTTTTTCAATTTGTTCGATGCACAAATTACAAAAGACTCCTACATCTTCCGAGCTCCAAAATGCCTTTTCCTTTGATGAACTCATCTACTAGTAAAGTGACATGAACAAATTTAAGAGACACAAACAAATAAGATCAACCACTCAGGCCCTCTCTTATTAAAAAACTAGAAGATATTCACTTCAAGAAAAGAAAACTAACATTGAGAAAAAATAAGGACACGCAAAGACATTATACTTGCATAAAAAATCCTTGATTATACTAGGTCATCCAAAACCTAGAACAACAGTATGTGCAAACTAAACATATCCATCATTGTGCAAAGATAGGCTTAAACTCTGCATGAGACGATTACATGATGAACATGGCTCATCATTAAAAAGGTAAACTCATGCCACCTTCGCAATGATGAGTATTTCTTAATAACCAGAATCGCGCAACATAGATTCACGAGAGTAGGCGAACAGGATGGAAGAAAAGTGATGTCAAATTATCAACAGCAGGACAATCAATTTCAAAAGCCATAAGTGATGGTCATGCATGAAAAAAGAAAGGTAGAAACTTGAAAAGACAATCAATTTCAAAAGCCATAAGTGATGGTCATGCATGAAAAAAGGAAGGCAGAAACTTGAAAGGTTCCCATTCAACTGAAGAACGTCCAAGATGAACCTAACTTGCTTCACCACCTGAGAGTTCTGTTTACGTCCTGATGAAGACAACAGGAGACCCAATCAATGGCTTAAATGGAGACAACCCATTCGTTGGTTTGTACTCCACAACTAATTAATCTAAACATAACTTGCCATCCCCAACATCCGCCATACTTCTCTGCGATAAGAATGGGCTAGTTCTACTTTGATAGCTCTAGACCGAGAGGTAGCAAATAAAGGCCAAAAAAACAAAGCGAATATCACAACCATGATAATCTGTTCCCAACATGTCCAAAGCAATGGTTAAAGTGGCTATATGCAATTGGAAGCATTTACATGAAAAGGTTAATCACAGCACTCATTATTTTGGAATTGTGTTAACGGATTCATGAGCTTCACCTTGCTGAGTGAAGAAACTAAATTCCTAGTTTCCACTGCTTCATCCACCATGTTAAGTAAAATAAAGAACATATAACAGCACCACAACACGTGGAAATACAATATTTGCAGGTAAATGGTTAATTTTGTATTGAGGTGGACAAAGGCATGACAAAGAATGTTTTAACAAAGAAGTCAATCTGAATGTACAACAACATTTATTGAGGAAACAAGCCATATCCTCTTGGATGACTTAAAAGCAAACAGGCAAAACTGCACAGATTACCCTTATCTATGCTTGAAAGATTCAAGCAACATCAGCTAAAGCACGAAATCACCAACAGCTGGTGAGTTAGGACATTATTCACTTATTGCTATTATCCGTGAGTAAGATCTACAAAACAATTTCTCAACGTGAAGCAAATGATGGCACACTCCAAACTCCAACCTCTGACCCATCTTGAAGACAACAAAATTTAATTAATTAATTTTTTTTTTTTTGGTGAAAGACAACAAAAATTAATTGATCCCTGAGATTTTCAAGACACCTGTGAACAAGATGAAAACATGGGCATCCTCCAGCTTGTGTGGAATTCCAGTAGAAACAATTGCCTAATGAAAAGTACATAACCAAACTATCCAAGAATTACAATCACATCATATGATCCTACTTTTCGTTCTTTTCCAACTCCCCCACATTGTTTCATGCCAAAAACAGCATAACTGGGCGATTGTATAAGCATTTTGCAATCATGGTCAATGCCTACAAGGGAATTTTCGAAGTCCCTCTCATCACAGCACAGACAATCCAGTTTTCCAAGCTAATCATATTTTTCCCTCCATGAGTACACCAAATAGAGGATCCAGGAAACTACTAACGCATTATCGCCGACGACCTTCCTCGGCCACTCGTCGGCAAGTTCATCCACTTTCCTCTCAAAGTAAAACCTCCAAACAGCGGTCACAACATGGAGGAGCACACAATTTTCCTTAAGTGAGAAAGGTACCTAGAAAGTGGCATTAAAAGCCTCTAACAACTTATGCATTCATCTATGCAACAGGAAGGGATCAAAACCCCTCCTGCTCTACAACACAGGACATCGAACTATCACTCATTCAAGCAAGATCGTAGACCAACCTGTTGCAGGGTGTGTCGGGGGTTGGAATGTGAACGAGATCGGAGCACAGGGAGGCCAAGTGATCGCACCACGTTCGAGCTTCGACCCACCCGGACTCGGCGCCACACAGCAACTCGTCCTACCCTTCTTCGGTCGGGCGTTCCTGAGAGAAACGAGTTGGCACATAACAGAACGAAAGAGCCCGAAATTCAGCAAGCAAACTCCACCAAGCACACACCCATCGCACACCGAACCCTGTGCGAAATTCAAGAACCGAAAACCACAACGCTCCTAGATCAATCGAATTCTAAACGCACCGACAACGCCGGTCCGACCCCAATCACGCGGTTCCGGCGCAGACCCAAGAAAAACATAATCATACCCACGAATCGAAATTGAACAAACACCTGAACGGACGAACAAGAACAGGGGGAGAAAAGAGAGAGGGATCGGGTGTGCGTGAGAGAGAGAGAGAGGGAACAAACCGAGAAGATCGATAATAGGCATATCCGTTTACCATCCAGCGATGAAAAGGAAGTAAAGTGGGAGGAAGAGAGAGAGAAAGAAACGTACCAGGTAGAAGAGAGAGGAGAGAAAAAGAGGCGGCGAGAGTGGAGGCGATGCTGCGAGAATCGACGAAAGGAGAGGAAAGAGCGTCAAGAAAGGTAGGGTAAAATTGGACTATAAATAAAATTTTGAGGGTAAAATGGGCAATTAGCAAAAATTCATTAATCCTCCCACCAGCATGCCGAAAATGCTGAAATGCCCAAAGCAGGTCCCCACCTGCTTTGGGCTTTCAACATTCCAAAGGCAAATATTTTGCCAAGTAGCATTTTAAAGCCGAACCAAATGCCCTTAAATTTTTCCCAAGGGGCTTTGGGGGCTCAAAGCCCCTTGGGAAAGCCGAACCAAACACCCCCAAAATAGATTAGTACGTCTTCTATCTTCGGTGAGTTGCTGCTGAAAGCCTACGTAGAGCCGCTGCCGCACAAGGTCAAGTGAAGCCACCCACGCAATCAAGAAAAAGGAGTTCTTGTTTTTGGCATTTTGTTTTGAGCTTAAACGCGCAGTAATTTTGTGCCGTGAGTTTATGTCCAAGTGAGTTGTTTATTTATAAACACTTTGGGTTTGGGGTTAAATCTAGGTGTGGGAAACACTCGAGCGTGTGAGTGATTGTAAACTCTAATTCTTCGATTATAGTGGATTATTTGCTGTTGGCTCTCCCTGTGGACGTAAGTATCGATACTCGGACTGAACCACGTAAATTTATGGTGTCCTTATTATTTCTCGTTTATTTCTCTAGTGATTTCGCATTGATGTAATTTGCAAGATCTCGTCATGTCCGCGTATTATATCCCAACACAATTCACGAACCCCCTCTCTCGATCAACTCACATCCTTGAGGTTCGCAGCTTAGTCATGCTCACTCTCGGCCTCGACGGTTATTGAGGTACCAATTTCCCGAAAATGCTGAAATGCCCAAAGCAGGTCCCCACCTGCTTTGGGCTTTCAACATTCCAAAGGCAAATATTTTGCCAAGTAGCATTTAAAAGCCGAACCAAATGCCCTTAAATTTTTCCCAAGGGGCTTTGGGGGCTCAAAGCCCCTTGGGAAAGCCGAACCAAACACCCCCAAAATAGATTAGTACGTCTTCTATCTTCGGTGAGTTGCTGCTGAAAGCCTACGTAGAGCCGCTGCCGCACAAGGTCAAGTGAAGCCACCCACGCAATCAAGAAAAAGGAGTTCTTGTTTTTGGCATTTTGTTTTGAGCTTAAATGCGCAGTAATTTTGTGCCGTGAGTTTATGTCCAAGTGAGTTGTTTATTTATAAACACTTTGGGTTTGGGGTTAAATCTAGGTGTGGGAAACACTCGAGCGTGTGAGTGATTGTAAACTCTAATTCTTCGATTATAGTGGATTATTTGCTGCTGGCTCTCCCTGTGGACGTAAGTATCGATACTCGGACCGAACCACGTAAATTTATGGTGTCCTTATTATTTCTCGTTTATTTCTCTAGTGATTTCGCATTGATGTAATTTGCAAGATCTCGTCATGTCCGCGTATTATATCCCAACACAATTCACCAACCCCCTCTCTCGATCAACTCACATCCTTGAGGTTCGCAGCTTAGTCATGCTCACTCTCGGCCTCGACGGTTATTGAGGTACCAATTTGCCCCTCACCTTTTGCGGCCTATTTTCCCTAATTCTCCCCTTTGTTTCCTCTGGTTTGGTTTTGTCATGGTGTGTCTCGATGTGTTTTACATGGTTGCCATCTATTAATGGTTTTCTTGTCTCCATTTTCGAGTCCTGGATTCGCGGGGAAGGAGAGATGGTCGATAGGTAATTGGCTTTTCTGTCTTGGATTTGCAATCCACCTGAGCTCAGGACTTGAAGTGATTTTTACACGATTTAACCTGGGGACATGTTCTTCTCAACTGGTGTTTTTTTTCTGCCTTTCTATGTTCTAATGTTGTTTGGTCAAGGGAGGATAAGTGAAAATTCTTTTATCAAAAGTGGCGAAAAGTCATTTCGGTGAAGTGCTGTTTCGGGCTACTGGTAGTTGGTGCATTTGTTTGTTTGATGATCAGGGAAGTTATCTGTCCGTGGATTCTGAATTGTTGTGGGAAAGGCGGGTAACTAACTTCATGGGATGGATATGGTTTGCTGCATATTGTAGCATAACCTAGCTGCAATGAAACTAAGAAAGAACGAAAAAAAAAAAAAAAAAAAAGCAGCAGCAGCTGGTTCTTGGTGGAACCTGAAACCGGCTTGAAACTAGCTGGTTCGGTTTCAAGGTCAGTTCTAGGGTCCATAAGGGTTGGTTCCTAGTTTCAAAAATTGGGAATGAGTCCCCATAGGATAGGTTCTAGGTTCCAAACTTGGAACTGATTTGCTGTTAAAATTGAGAATAAACCTAAGTTTGATCAGGAGGTAAACTCAATGAGCGGAAGCCAGGTTTAGATTTTGAGTGTTATTTATTGCTCTGAAATATAATACAAGTAAGATGCGTGTGCAACTTGTTCTGCCAACAGTGTTTATTACATGAGTTCGCCTTTGCTTTCTCAACTTGCTCTATTGATTTTAATTTTTATGATTTGATCTTTCTACTTCACAGGATGGTGCAGCAAAAGAGAGAGAGAGAGAGAGAGAGAAGAGAAAGGAGAAGAAAATGCGGAAGAGGAGGAAGGGAAAACAGGCAGAGCTAAGCAAAATGTCAACAAAATCCCAAATAATGCTTTAGAAGTGGCTAAAATATATGGAAATGTTATGAAGGATGTTTTCGGTGTTGATATAGATAATCCAATTTAACACCACCTTCGGCCACCAACAACTCTGACAAAGGATTTACATCATTGTTTGCCTATTTACTTTGACACCATTTATGTTTGAGTGCTCGTAACACATTCTTCTCAATGTCACTTTGCTTAACATAAGTTGAGGAGAATTACTCTTTAATATTTCCATCCAATTTGGCCATGTGAAATATTTTGGGATTTTCTTGAGCATATCACTCTTTCTAAAGACATTTTTCTCAACTCTGGCCTCTTTTTTCTTCCTCCTCCTCCTTTTCTTCTCCTTTGCCTTTCTCTACATGGTCAGGCAGTTTGTCTCTTATCTTTTGCATGGTGCCTATGCAAATTCTGAATATATTGTCGAAGAAGGCTAGTGTTGAACCTTCCCGAAAGAAGCTATCTGAATGGACTCCTGGCAGAGATAATTCCATATAATGGCCAGCCATGTAAAGCAGACTTAATTGTGCTGAGGAACGCAAGTACGGAGTTGAGAATTGGTAAAAGGTAGTTGATGTTTCTTAGATAATCTAAGAACATTGTTCTAACTTGTCATCTACTTTTCTTACAGTATTCAAAAAGCCTTTTCTTGATATTTTTTACTATTTTGCTTTGAGAAAGTAGCTGTTGGGGTTTGGGGCCAAGTACGTTGTCAATCTGACCTGCAGTCTCCTCTTTGTTGCACTTTCTTTCACACCATCACAAGACTCTTTTCTATGTGTGCGTGCATGCGTGCGTGCATGGTTGTTAGGATCGCGATCCAAATTGTGGGATCACGATGATTTGATTCTACGACTCAAAAACTTTGAACAATTTGGATTCTAAGAATTATGGTAGTCTGCAGGGGTCATGATCTGTATCTTAGGATGGCAATCCCAACTACGATTCCAGTGTTCAAGCTTTAGAAGGCAATTCTACTTTTTTTAGCTGGAGCAAATATGAAATTGGGTCTTTGTCCCCTAGTGCATGTGGGACTTTCTTCTTAATCATGTTCAGGCTCCATTTGGAAAATATAAGGCTTGGAGAATTAAGAAAAAGGGATGGAGATGAATGAACAGTAGAAAGCGAAGAAGTGTAGAGACACCATCTCTTCTTCTTCTTTGGTCTTGAATAAATGATGAGATGTGCATCAACCATTGTTGGCTTTCTGGACTGTGCCATCCTTTGGAGATGAGAGAGACAGCTTTTGTCCTTCTGCAATCAGATGAGAGAGACCTCTAACATCCTTGAGAAATTGGCGCACGATTTGACTTGGCCTTATAGCATAATTTATTTGGATGTATACTAATTAGAACTTACCTTAAACTTTAAACAGTTGAAAACCTAGAATAGCCAGTGAAACTGAGGTTTGTTAGAGGGGGGAAGGGGGGGTGCAAGAGGTAAATTGGAGAGTGTGTCCCAGATTGAGGTAAATAATATTTTATCCTTTGAAATAAATAAAGAGACAATATGTATTCCAAGAGAGAGAAGGACAACATAAAGGATTAGAAATTCGGGAAAGGCAGGAAAGTAATTTCTTGGCAGCCTTCTTCTTGCTTATTATGGTGATTATTTTATTGTGATCCTATTTAATACACCTTAAAAACTGGGGAAATGAGATTTTATGCTTTTACATCTTTGACATGGTGCTCTAATTGTTAGTTGAAAAACTGGCAACCAAGAATTTAAGCCAGAGCAATCTCTCACATGAGAACGCTACATTTAAGCTTCACTGGCCCTCTATTTAAGGTTAATATGCATCTAATTGGAATGATTTAAGCAAGAATTTAATACTTCAAATATGTAGGATCTTATGATCTTGATTTGATCTCAAATACTTTGAAAGGATCCTACTTAGCATCTCAATCCTGATAAATTTTTGTGTGTGACAAAGGTTGCCCAGGTTTAATATTTATTGTGAATTTATTTGGTCTTACTTATTACTTTGACAAGAGAAATATGGATCCGGTTGTAAAATTTATAATGGGCAACTCTAGAGTGAAACTACTTTTCTGTTGGGTAAGCAACTATTGAACATAGGCAAACAAAAAACTCTCTCGAACTTTTTGAGGGGGAAAAGACAAAAAAAAAACTCTTCGATCATTGGCAAACAAAAAACTAATCCCCCAACATAATTTCGGGACAAATTCTGTGTTTCCGTATGAAATACAAATGGAAAAGATTGACTAAGCACCATAGTTGAACCTGTAGTGCTGAGGTTAAACATAAGCAAACTGATAGTCAAGGAAAAATTACAAAAATGATCCGTGAACTATTGCCTCCTTAATTTTCCTCCATAATGTACTTTTTTTTCTTCTTTAACTTAATTGGTCCCAAAAAAAAATTAATATTTGTATGTGAATAAGTATATGTAGTGCCTCTCACAAACTTTCCAGAATCATGTTAATTGAAGGGATCATAGGATGGAATGCAAAAGACTTGTCTAATCCTTCAACTTAGTTGATCAAGTTGGTGGTTGCTCATTCTTCTTGCCAAGCTAGACAAGCTACTATCACGTCGGATCAAGTTCTTCTCTTATTGTAGAATTGTTTATCAGCTGAGATAAAAGGAGACTGTTGCAAATACCAACTCTTCTTTTTCGTGGACTTCTGAAGATGGAAGCTTCTGCAATAAGCCGAAAGTTCTCAGAAGTTGATGAAGAACCTTCCATCTTCAGAAGTCCACGAAAAAGAAGAGTAGGTATTTGCAATAGTCTCATTTTATCTCAGCTGATAAACAATTCTACAAGAAGAGAAGAACTCGATCCGACGTGATAGTAGCTTGTCTAGCTTGGCGAGAAGAATGAGCAACCACCAACTTGATCAACTAAGTTGAAGGATTAGACTAGTCTTTTGCATTCCATCTTATGATCCATTCAATTAACATGATTCTAGAAAGTTTGTGAGAAACACTACATATACCTATTCACATACAAATACTAAATTTTTTTGGGACCAATTAAGTTAAAGAAGAAAAAAAAAGTACATTATGGAGGAAAATTAAGGAGGCAATAGTTCACAGATCATTTTTGTAATTTTTCCTCGACTATCAATTTGCTTATGTTTAATCTCAGCACTAGATGTTCAACGATGGTGCTTAGTCAATCTTTTCCATCGGTATTTCATACGGAAACACAGAATTTGTCCTGAAATTATGTTGGGGGATTAGTTTTTTGTTTGTCAATACTCGAAGAGTTTTTTTTTTCCCCTCAAAAAGTTCGAGAGAGTTTAGGAATCAAACAAGTCACAAAAAGTAGCATGAGGACCTAAATTAAAATTGGCAATATCACACACAAGGAGAGTTTTTGTACGTTGCCTATGCTTATTACGAAAAACTTTTCTCGTATGTAAAGATAATTCTCATAATGAGATATCAATATTTTAAATCATATTGAAAGCGTTAGGGGAGGAAAACCTACATACTAGTGGGATCATTTAGGTGGTTAGAGAGAATAGCTCTTACATATGCAATTCTAAATTCTGCCTTGGGGTATTGTTAATATTGCATAGTTATTGATGAGTGCTGCTCCATTTTGCTTTACTGTTTTCGCAAATTCACTGATAATGGTCCACTGTTCAATATGTGATCTTCACGAAATCTCTTGCCAGCAACATGTTTGAAGTGCCGTGTCGCGACCTAAATTTCAGTGCACCACCTAGAGTTTAGGCCAATGGACTACTAAGTCTTAAACTTAGCTCAGGCTCTTCCAGGCACATACCAATTCGCGACTTAGGTTCAAGTTTTTAACATGCAAATGGATTTTATGTAGGAGTTGCCACTAATCAGTTTATGGTAGATCCATTAGACACCTAAGTAAAATAATTGGGGAATTATTTTACTTCGACAAACCAGAGTCTTTCAGTACGGGAACTTAGTTACACTAAATTTCTTTAATGCCTTTTTGGTACCATTCTTTTCAAAAATGTTTTTGCAAGCAGCTTTGATTTATTTTAACCTAAATTACTGTCATGCAATAGGGCGATCACACGAATGCTCATCCATTATTAAACAATCAAAAGACTTCCACTAAAAGAAATAAACACACAAAGCAAGCAATTTTTTGGGTTTTCGTTTATCTTAAAATCGGAATTTTACTATATAACATGCACTTTATGACCTAACTTTATTAACAAACAATTTCTAATCAAATGAACCTACCATGCAAACTATTTGACATGCACCTAATATTTTTGTACTTTTTTTATTAAAATTCAGAATTAAAATTACCTAATAATTAAATATGCAATTTTAATAATAATAATAATAAAGGAAATCTAACATCCTAAAGCAATGTGTTTGGCACTTTTATTTATTAGAGCTGGCAATTCTAAAATTTCAAAAAACCATTCAAGATATCAATCAAGATTCAAACAAAAGATTACGATATCCAAAAAAATAATCCGTCGTCTCGCGTCTTAGATTAATGGATATCTTAATCTTGATGAGGCACTCAAACATAATAAAAAAAAATGATCCATTGTCTCATGGCTCAAATTAAAGATTATCGCAATCTCAGACAACGCAATTCTCCAATAATAAGTTGAGATAATTTTAAAAAAAATGATCCGATATCTTTACGAATCAAATTAGTAATTAAATCAACTTTATCAATAAAACCTAATTGGATATGCTTAATATCACATATTAGATAACAATCAATCTGAATTAAGGAACGAAATTTTTTATTTGAATTGGATAAAGATTGTTACCTAATCCGAACACGTGTAATCTAGATCGGGATCGGACCGGATCACGGCTTGTGGATGATGCTCGAGGGAAAAGCAACAGCGGCAGGCAGCAAACTTGAACAGCTACAAAAATTATCGCAGGAGACTCCGGTGGTGCTGGATAACCACTGGCTTCGAACGTGGACCAGAGTTCACTAGACTATGGCAAAATCATTTGAACGCCTGCAAGAATAGGTGAAAGGAAACTGGTCTGGACTAATGGGGATGGCTTGGTAACGAAGAACCCTGCAATAAAGGACAAGACTAAAGGGTAGCAAGGAAGAGAACATATTTTTCATTTGCTTTCCACGTGTAGATTATTCAAGAAGATAAACTCCCCCGCTTCAGCGCATCATTCTTTAGATTCTTCATCACTTTTGCCCCTTCTCTTGTGTGGCCACTTTGTGGTGTCCCAAGTGCATGAATTCTCGCAGAGAGCAAAAAAATTGTAGTGGGATGTTGATGCAGAATAGGCGTGAAAGCCCACGATGACCGGGAAACTGAATCTGGACAGCAAGCGAAAACACGAAAATAATAAAAAAAGCGAAATAGAATCACACATGATCAAACTAAAAAAATGCTTGACTTAGCTTTGCGATTGTCGTCAACGTCCACGAAGCATGATGAATGCGAGACAACAAGAGGATTGCACCATCGTCGGCGAAGAAGAATCAAGGATCGCGATGAAATGATGATGACCAGGTGATGACGATCATAGTGGTCATGGATATCATCAAAGAGCTTTTCCAGATCGTTCCCCCCATGTCTGAGGGTGTGTACCTCCTTTTATAGCAAAAAGCCTCCCACGTATCGTTGGAAAGTCTGGATCTATGGAGCCGATTGATAATTCTTGGGGAATTGCTGAGTTTTGGCTTTGATTTCTCACCAAACATTGATTGTGAATCTCTCTAATTTATTTTTAAATTAGCGCTCAGAATCTTTTGGTTTCATTTTCTGCTTCTACTCATATTGCCTTGAACGTGTCCACATTCGCTCATCTCCATTCACAAATCCTTGGCCGACTTGATTATTACCTTTAATTTCCTCTTTTTTTCTTGCGAATATGGCCGGGTGGGCATTTATAGCGCCGGAACAATCCCATCATTTTCTCTCACTATTCTATGACCAGCTCATTAGTCTCCTTTTATAAATTCCAGCAACCCACACTTTCCACAAATGCCTTGATTTCTTTCCTCCACTTTGTTCTCAATTGCCGCACTTTCTTTTTCCTTCAGTTGATAGCTCATTTTTTATCCCACGAATTCCTCCATTAGTTTATTGAAATTGCGACCCCTAAGCATCCAACCGATTTTTTTGAATTTCCTATCCTTCTTCGCGTGTGCAATTTATCGGTCTCCTTCCTCATACCATGGGTGAGATTCATGGTCCCTCATTAGGTTGAATAAGGATTTTTGCTAATCAATATAACATCAACTGAAGGTATTCCCTTGATAGCATGATGATGTTAACTCGAATGAAAATTATTGGATGTGGACACCATCAAGTCAAACATATCCATCACTAGTCCAATGCAAATGTAATAAAAAAAATGCTCATAAAACTATATGTTATGCAATTTAATTCTAATATTTTTGTTTAGGGGTTAGAATTAATCCCTAATTTTTCTATGAATATATGACTCGGTTGCCAAAATTTAGATGTCAACAGCTGCCCATCTTTGAAGGTGAGCTCGTAGAGTTTGCCTTCAAAGATAAATTGAGACCTAAATTTTGGTCATACACATGTATTGAATTATTTTTGTTGGAAAATGAACTCCATTTTCTAATGCAATTTATGTGATGCATGGAAATGCTAATGCAAATGGTAAGGGAACATACCTAGAATGACTTACCTTCAAGGAGGGTAGAGTACTTCAGGATAGTTTGTGTTACATGCCCAGGACCCGTACCTTTCTACGGTCGCCCAAAATAGCAACGAGGCTTTGTAAGGAGACTACTTTTCTAGGACTCGTACCTTTCTATGGTCACCTAGTATGACGGTATTTGGTTGTCATAGACCCGAACCTTTCTTCGGTCGCCTTGACAGAATTTTTTTTTTTTTACCCGTACCTTTCTACAATCGCGTAAACGGGAAATCACTTTTCCAGGACCCGTACTTTTCTACAGTCGCGCTTTTCCAAGAGTCGTACCTTTATACGATTGCCTGTTAGAGCTACAAATATAATGTCTAGGACTTGTACCTTTCTACGGTCGCCTAAACGAGAAAACACTTTTCAGGATCTGTACCTTTCTACGGTCGCCTGAATAAGAAATAGCTTTTCCAGGACCCGTACCTTTCTACGATCGCTTGTTAGAGCTACAAATATAATGTCTAGGACCCATACCTTTCTACGGTCGCCTAAAGAGGAAACGGCTTTTTCAAGACCCGTACCTTTTTACGGTCACCTGAATGAGATGTCAAGATTTTGAAACTTGAAATACCTAGATCCAGACTAAGATATAACGAGAAAGATCACATTCACATTCAAAGTGAAATGTTCTAATGAAAACAATTAAGACATCCAGACCCAGACTAAGATATCAAGATTTTGGAACTCGAAATACCTAGATCCAAACTAAGGTATGACAAGAAAGATTAAAAAACATTCACATCCAAAGTGAAATGTTTAGATGAAAACAATTAAAACATCCAAATCCAAACTGAGATGTCAAGATTTTGGAACTCGAAATACCTAGATCCAAACTAAGGTATGACGAGAAAAATTGAAAAACATTCACATCTAGAGTGAAATGTTTAGATGAAAAACATTAAGACATTCAGATCCAAATTGAGATGTCAAGATTTAGAAACACAAAATACCTAGATCCAAACTAAGGTATGACGAGAAAGATTAAAAAGCATTCACATCTAGAATGAAATATTTACATGAAAATAATTAAGACATCCAGATCCAGAGTGAGATGTCAACAATAGATTGAAAGATTTTGGTGAAATTCACAGACTCTTAATTTTTGAAAAGGAACTCGGGCTATAAAAGCACGCCGAGTTGATAAAAAGGACTCTGGGCTACAAAAACACACCGGGTCGATAGGGGGGACTCTAGGCTATAGAAGCACGCCAGGCCAATATAAATGGATGTCGAGCTACGGAAGCACGCCGGGTCAATGAAAGGGACTATAGGCTACGAAAACACACCAGTTCAATATAAAGGACACCAGGCTACGGAAGCACGCCGGGTCGATGAAAGAGACTCCGGCCTACGAAAGCACGTCAGGTCAATATAGAGGACAGCTTGACCGAGTCAAGTGTCGATGCACTTGAGAGAGAATACTTGTACAATGACAAGTATTTAGAGTATGGGTAGAGATATACTTACTTGGTGATATCTCTTATTCTTGGGGATATGTCTTCTGGAATTTAGATATCCTGTAGAGCTCTTTCACCTCCTGGTAGAAATAAATTTTGGAGCATCAAGGATGCACCTTGAATGTTCGTGAAGGTTTCTCATTTCCTAATATCATGAGGCATTCTAAAGGAACCTGAATGTCAAGAGCTCTTGGGTCTTTGAGAAAACATTACCTATCAGACATGATTAGAGCAAAAGTTTATTCACCAAAGAAATAAGCAATTAAGGCTATTTTGGAATGCACACTTCAAAATCCACTGAAATTTTTATCAATTCAATCAAAGTTCATGCATAATGACTTTTGCATTATCCAAATTTCCACTAGAGAGAATTATTGTTCAAGACAATTTTCACTCATGACATGGATTTCCAAAGAATACTAAATAAGAGACTTTCAGTTAGAAATGACTTTCACTCACTCTCATTTAGAAGAGCTATGAGAACCACTCCATCTCACCATATCGACAAGGGTCCGAATATTCTCGCAAGTACCTTACCAATCTGAGGGGTCTTTAATAGGGACCGTAATGTGGGCTTAGTCAATGGCTTAACAAATGAACTATTTGAGTCAAGGCTATTGAAAAAATAACTTTGCAATCATCTCCGAGTTTACAAATCAAGAACCCTGCAAAATGAAAAAGAAATAATCATGCTCGCATTTCTTCGAGCGATGCTTAAAACATGTGAACCTCTATATTAATTCAAGTGCCCTAATCAGAAGAGACTAGGTTCATGGGTTGAGAAATGAAAGATTGTTAGGCTCAAAGATGTGTATCAAGGTCAAAGTTGATGATCATCTAGGCATTGTCGCCGATCTTCTCTTTCACTAGAGATTGTCATTATAAATGCACCATTGATCTTAACTCTTTGAGTACTGCTCCATTGGGATACAATTTTTGCAATTGATAGTCATCTATTTGACACTTCTATGGGCATTGGCCTTGCTTTTACTAGGCACGCTACTCTTTTTTTTCCTCCAGTTTTCATTCATTTTTTTTTCACTTCTTTTCCATGGGCATCGGCCTTGCTTTTACCAAGCACACTGCTTTTTTTAGGCCTTAATTTTCATTCATCTTATGCCTATGGGCATCAACCTTACTTTTACTAAGCACATTGCTTTTTCATGCCCCTAGTTTTATATCGTATGATTCAACATTTGGACTCTGTCGGTGCTTTGGACCATGCTCCTTAAATGATTGTCTTTTGCCTTGCCCTAGTGTGGGGGATAATCACCAACTGGGTTTAAATAAATTAAATTGCGCTGAGGGATGGCGACACCGGGCAAGGCCGCCCTAGCCTAGGCGAGGGCTGGCCTTGCCAGATTTGGCGAAAAGAGCCCTCGTCGCGGCTCGCCCAGACTAGATCTGGCGAGGCCGACCCTCGCCCTGGCCTAAGCGAGGCCGACACTAGCCTAGGCGAGGGCGAGCCTCAGCAAGGGCTCCCCTCGCCTGGCGTCGCCAACAGCCAGCAAGGCCGCGTTGGCTTGGGCGCAGGTCAGCCTCGCCCAAGCAACCCTTGCCAAGCCCGTGCCTAGGCGAGGGCTCCCCTCACCGGGGCTTCTCCTCGCTCGGCTGGGCCTCGCCTATGGCGGGCGAGGCCAACCAGCTGGCTGTGGCCAGTGGCCAACCGTCGCCTGTGGCCGATGGCCGACCACTGGAAAAGGCAAAGAAAACCAAAAAAAAAATGGAAAGAAAAGGAAAAAACTGAAAAAAAAAATAATAATAATAATAATAAATCAAAAAAATATTAAAATATTATTAAAAATTATCAACGTCAGTGCCGGCGGTCCTACATGGCACCACCGGCATCCATGTCAGCATTTTCCAATCAAAATTAGTCGAATGGACTAAATCGACAAGAAGTGAAAAGATTTAGAACTAAATTGGCAAAGTTAAAAGGTTTATGACTAAATTGGCAAAAATGCAATAGATTTAGGACTTTTTAGACAATTTTCCCCATCAAAACATATCAAACCCTTAAAGGTGATCGTTTATCAATATAAGATTGAATTGTTCTAAATCTCATGGGAGATTATCTCAATACCTAGCCATGTTTCGAATACCTTTCTTTGCTAGACATGCAATCTATAGAGAGGGAATTTGGAGAGTGGCGAGTGACGGGAGAAGGAGAAAAGAGGGACAAAGTTGACGAGGAAGTCGTGCTTAATGGTGTTTGAAGGACAAGGAGCTGAAGGAGTTGTAAAGAAGAGATGATGCGGAAAAGGTAATAAGGGAACGGAGGTACATCACTACAAAAATGGTGGTCTCATGGACATTTGTGTGTGGACACACGCAATAAAAAATAAAAAATGAAAACGTAACCCAACTTCTTCCTTTAAAAAGAAAAAATGCCATGTAGATTCTCGTACAAGATAAAGAATGGATATCACTCAAATAAACAATTTTGAGAAACTATTTACACTATTTTAATTGTTTGTAAAGTTTTTACTACTCATTTAATGATGAATTGCATAAAACATTAGGGACTAAACTTTAAACCTTTAAAAAATTAATATAATTAAACCACATATCATATAGTTTTAGGAACATTCATCACATATGTTGCCGCACCACAGGTGGTAAACGGACCCAAATTAAAATTCGGCCACATTGAAGGGCATAGTAAGTTGGCCGAAAATTACAGCCCTGAATTCGAATAGTTCAAGTTTTAATTAAGTTGGGTTTAGCCCATAATGTAAAAGGTAAGCTTAATAGAGCCCTAAATGGACCAAACATATAATCAATTAAGCCCACAAAGGGGCAAAATTCGGCCACTAAAGGCCTATTTGGTAACCGGCTAATTCTTGGCAATTTTCGTTCTTTTGTTTCTAGAACGAAGAAAATAATATAAATCTATTTGATAACATCATCTAATTTTTCTACTCCTAGAAAAAAAATTGTTCCCAAAAATATATTTGAAACAAAATCAAGAAATAGAAAAAAAAAATCACTTCTTTGTTTCTAGGAACAATTCTATAATCAAGTCATTTTTTTCTCTTTTCTTTTTTTTTTCTTTTCTTCTTCTTGCTCCTATGGCCGGTCGCCCAGCCAAGCAACCTTAGAAAGGAAAAATCTCATAAAATTATTTAAAAATTAAAAGAAATTCTACTACATAAAAAAAAAAAAAAAAGATTGTACCAAACGCATTTTTGTTCTTTTTCAATTCCAGAAATACAAAATTTCGTGTCATTACCAAATACCTTCAAATACTAAGAAACCCATTTGAGGAATAAAATTAGAAAAAAAAAATCTATTTCTAAATAAAAATTGTTCCAGAAAACAAAATGATAAGTGGGATAAAATTCGGGATAGGATATGATAAATCATATCCTACGTTTGGTGTTCGCTCAAGACAAGATAAAGTCGAATATAATGAGGATATAAGCAGGATAAAATTATCCCATTGGGGTGGGATAAAGGTGGATAGGATTTCTAATGTCCATAATAAAAAAGTTATTTTTCTCGAATAACAAACTTATTAAATTAACAAAATCGAAATTATATTTCAATATAAATAATATTCGAATTCTAATTTAAGAAATTAAAAATGAAAAAAAAATTATTTTAAATTAATCTCATTTTAATTTATATATTCAACTTTAATTCTATCTTATAATAAACATTCAATCTATAAATTAAATATTTATATTTATGATATATTTTAGGTATTTTTGTATTGTAGGTATGTTAGTACAGTTTACTATTTGATAAAATTTTATTAAAGAATGATGAAAGGGGAAAAAAGAAATAATAAAGAAAATAATATAAAAAAGAGGAAAATTAAAATAAAAATAAATTAAGGAATAATGTTACAAGAGATTTTCACCATCTTCATTTTTGAACATTTAGGTTCATTTATATCAAAAAATAATGTACATGATATGATGTGAATATATCCGATTTTAATACTACGATTCACCAAACAATGGACTGGATATAAAAAAATCCCAAGATTTCATATGATATCCTATCCAGTCCTATCCTGATTAGAAATCCGGACAACCAAACATAGCCTAAAGGGACAAGAATAGGCTGGCCGAAAATCACTGAGTGACGGGCCAATTTGAGCTCAATTTCAGTCCATTAGACTTATGCCTCAGCAAATTAAGCCATCATCTGATTAAGGCCTAATCTAAGCCCATCCGGACTTATGGTTACGTACTAAATAAGTATAACAAGGTCGTCATGATAAGGGTAGTGACATTAGGTCGGCAATTCATAAATCTCGAGCACACTGGGTTGTCTTCGGAGGCAATAAAAATAAGAGAGATTCTTGCATCTCGAGGATGACTTCTCTGGACGACCAATATTTACCCTTCCGATATTGCCTTTGACTTCACAAACACTATTCAATCTTTTCCGTCTTTGCTGTGTTTTGCTTTTTCATCGATCTAACTCTGTTTCGATCGTTGTCGGGCACGGACCTGCAGACCCCCCCCCCCCATATCATATCACAACTCGCTGCTCCTGCCACGGATATCCCAGGTCATCCAGAAAAATGCAGCGTTCCTTCCCGTGGCGATCTCGAGTTCGGGGGCTTCATCAATGGGAACCCTTGCCTAGCCATGCCATTTGATTTGCCGGTCACTGGAAGTCCATTAACGTGAAATCAATGAAATTCACCAAGAATGTGGTGATTAAAGAATCGGAGATCAGAGAGCACAGCTACACTCGTGAAGAAAGGAGGGAAGGGCCAATAAAACATTCTACTTTGGTCGCATAGGGGATTGATGGATTTAATAATGGGCCTAAGTTGGCCCGGCCACGATGGGCCTAAAGGCCCGACCCACGGGAATAAGGCCCGTGGAAATGGGAACCTATAAAAGGGATGAGAGAGGGAAAGAACGCACCTCTTGGCATTTTTGCAAGAAGGTTCTCCATTCTCTTCAAGAATTCTCTCTCTCCAAAAGCTAAGAAGCGACGCCATCTTCCCTTCACGACGATTCTTCGACATCGGATCCAACAGGACTAATTTATCTTCCTCTTTACGGCATCGGGGTCTAATCTGTGGCTAACAAGGTACGCTCAAATCCGTGGTGTGCTTTTTTTATCAGTGATACGTGACATTCCCGGGCTTATCTTCCGCATATGATTTAGGGGTTCGGTTTAAGTGCCGAATCCGGTTTTTGGGGATCTGACGATCCCAACATTGGTATCAGAGCATCGGTTCACGTTTTTCCCGACCAATTTACTGTTTTTGATTGATTTTCGCAAAAAGCATTTCGGCCGTACGGATCGGGGCAAGAAATCCCGACACCCGAGCGTTGTTTGCCATTTTTTCTGACTTTTCGTAAGTCGAAATCAAAATCTGATTGCATAGGGAGGAAGGCGACGTCGAGACGAGTCCGGCGACATGTCGCACGCCGCCGAGGGACGCCGCACGCGCCCACACGCGCGGCCAGAAGGCGCTGCACATGGGCGCGACGCGCCCAGACACGCTGGTTCGCCCAGCGCGTGCGGCACACGCACCGGTCGGCGAACCGGCCCGTTCGTGCTGCAAGCTGGCGAACCGGCTCGTTCGTGCCGCCGGTCGGCGAACCGGCGCGTGCTGACGTCATCATGACGTCACCCAACGGTCAGTAACCGCTGGGGTGACGTCAGCATCGACGTCGTTTGGCCAAATGATCACCGGCCGGCGACCCGACCCGCCCCGCCTGGCACGCGCGCGGCACGTGCAAGCTAACGTCTACGTGACGTCAGCCCACGCACGTGCGCAGCACGTGCGGTCGGTCTGTCCGACCCGACGACCGGTCTAACCGGCTCAACCGGTCCGACCGTCCAACGACCCTGCCGGTTGACTTTCATTGACCGTTGACCGTTGACCGTTGACCCAAAAAAAAAAAAAGGATTTGTTTCTTTTTTTTTTTTAATTAAGTCAATGTGGATTATATGTAATCCATTTTTTGTTCTGCATTTGTTGTAGGAACAATGCCTCCCCTTCAGTTACGTACGCCTATTCGCGTGATTACCGATAAACAAAAGGCAAAACTTTCTAAGTTGATAGCTGAGTTGACTAATTATCGATGGGAGAATGGTGACTTAATTGATCATGTTTTTGAAGTCAACGGGAAGATTCAACAGTTCATATGGAATGGTCGTCCCATGCCACAGTCAGAGATGGTGCGATTTTTCATTAACACTCTTCTACCTGATTGGCAAGATGTGTTGAATCGCATATGGGATGTCAACGGTGCTACTTCATATAAGAAAATTGTGATAGATTTTGTAAAAGAATATTACTGCATTGTTACAAGTGAAAAGATCAAGAAATTGAACAAAGGAGGATCTTTCCCTGTTCGTGTGATGATTTTGTGATAGATGTATTAGCTATTTTTTTTGTTAAGTGTGCTTAGTGAACATCTTATGTAATGTTAACTACCTGATTGTTGTTGTTGAAGCGACCTATATGTTAGTTGTATTATCTGAAAGCATTATTATTTTATTGTATGTCAATTATCTGTTGCTTTCTGTTATTGCCGGTTGCTGTGGGTAGTTAATAGAAGTTTTTTTGTAGCTTCATAGAATTGATTTTGCATATGACAATCATATTAATGATAGTTTTAAGTTAGGATTTTTGGAGGATGATTGGAAATGCTGTGACCTTTTGATTCTAAAACCTTACTTGAAATTATTCATTAATATGATGGGTCTATGCAAAAGGGATGCATAAATGATAGGCATTAATAACTCGTGCATATATGTCTGATGTGTTCAGATCAATGGCTTCAGCCACAAAGAGCATAGTTGCCGAGCTGAACAAAGGTGAAAAGCTCAATGGTGACAACTATGAAATTTGGCAAATGAAACTCCAGTATGTGCTAGAAGAGCAAGAAGCACTTGAGGCTCTTAACCTGACCATGGTAGAACCTGAAGATGGAACCACTGCACAGCATAAAAGAGACAAAGAAGCATTTGCTGCGTGGAAAAGAAAGAACTCTCTTGCTCGCATCACGTTGCTGAGCAGTATGGAAAATGACGTCATGTGAGAGTTTAGGCATTTTGATAATGCCAAAGATATGTGGGAAGCATTGGCGGCAAGATTTGGTTATACTTCGGTGACCAGACTGAGGCAGCTCACTATTAGGTTTGACTCTTATAAGAATCCTCGTGGTCAGACCATGAAGCAACATCTTAGAAAGATGTCAAACATGATAACTGAGCTTAAAGATGCTGGCCATGTCCTGACAGATGAGCAGCAAGTGCAAGCAGTGATTCATTCCTTGCCTCAGAGTTGGGAGCATATGAAGGTGCACCTGACTCATAATGAAAATATCAAAACTTTTGAGGATGCAATGCGTCATCTTGAGCTAGAAGAGGACCGCCTGTTGGCGGCTAAGCCGGATGCTGAACTCTATCATGCTAGTTCTAGCTCAAATGGAGCTTCGGGCTCCAAGCGCAAGCGCCCTAACTGGTTTAATAAAGGGAAAGGCAAGGAAGCAGGTCCAGGGAAGAAACCCAAGTTTAACCAACATGAAAGAGGAAAGCGTCCTCGCATGAAAAAGCTTGCAAGGGTAAAATGCTACAACTGTGACAAGAAGGGTCACTATGCTCGCGACTGTCGTGAGCCAAAGAAGGTATGCACCCCTTGTATTTTTCAGAACTTAGCTTTTGTGTCGAGTTCTGTATTCTTAACTGAATCTAATCCTTTGTGGACTGTGGATTCAGGAGCGACAGACCATGTAGCGAAGGATAGAGGATCCTTCGTGGAATTCCGACGAGTACCAACTGGAACTAAGTGGATCTATGTGGGAAACAACTCCAGAGCTGAAGTGAAAGGAATTGGCACATGCCAACTGAATATGCGTGGTGGACGCACTTTGTTCCTTCATGATGTGTTGTATGCTCCGGAGATTCGTCGGAATTTAGTATCTGTTTTAGTGTTGGTTAAATTAGGTTTTAATATGAACTTCTATGATAGAGGTGTGGATTTGTTTTTGAATACAAAATACTATGGTTGTGGTTATTTTCTGGATGGTTTCATTGTATTGGATATTGATTATGTTAATGCAAATGTTTGTTATTCCCTTCTCACGTCTCCCAATACATATGATAATGATGTGAACATATGGCATGCTAGACTTGGTCACATTGGCCAACAACGTATGAATAGACTAGCCAAAGAGGGCTTGTTGGGCAACATTGAAAAATTCGATTTGCCCATATGTAAGCATTGCCTGGAGGGGAAAACGATAAGGAAACCATTTGGAAAAGGTAAAAGAGCTTAATTCCCTCTGCATTTAATCAATTCTGATGTCTGTGGTCCAATGAATGCATGGGGCTGTTTATTTCATCACTTTTATAGATGATTATACTCGATTCGGATATGTCTATTTGATTTCTCACAAATCTGAAGCCTTAAGTTGTTTCAAAAGGTTTATGAACCTGGAAGAGAATCAATTAGACAAGAAAATAAAAGTATTGAGATCCGATCGAGGTCGAGAATATTTATCTGATGAGTTCAGAAAATTATGTGATGAAAAATGAATAGAAAGACAATTGTCTATTCCATATACTCCTCAACAAAATGGTGTTGCGGAGAGAAGAAACAGAACCCTACTGGAAATGGTTAGGTCCATGATGGCGCATGCTAACTTACCTATCACCTTTTGGAGTGATGCGTTGTTAACTGCTGCTTATATACTTAACCGAGTGCCTTCCAAATCAGTTACTTCCACCCCATATGAGTTATGGATAGGTAGAAAACCGGACTTAAGTTTTCTTAAGCCATAGGGTTGTGCTGCCTATACACATGAGTCGTCTCACAAGTTTGGGAAATTGGGTCCCAGAGGAAAGAAGAGTATTTTTATAAGATGCTCGGAACACTCAAAAGGGTATGTGTTCATAGGTGAGCAGGAAAGTGGGAGTATAACTGAATTTGAATCATGGGATGTCACATTCTTAGAGGATGAATTTCCTAAGAAGGGCGAAATAGGGGAAAACAACTCCCTATTTGAAACCTCGGATCAAGATAATGATCTTGGTGGAGTTCGTCCAAGTGGGAGTAATATGAGAAGTGATGAATTGAATTCAACTCATTCTCAATTGCAACCACATAATGAGACGACATCATCATTATCTAATCCCAGTGGGAGCATAATGGGGAATGATGTGCAAAGTGTACAAACTCCCATACGGCGAACAAGTCGCCAAAGTATTCCCCGTCGACGTTTTGACATTGAAGGGGAAACTTTTATGGTTGCTCCACAAGATGAGGATGAGCCAAGAAATATTAATGAGGCTCTGAATTGCCCTAGTAAGGAAAAATGGATTCATGCAATGGACAAGGAAATGGAGTCAATGAAATCAAACCAAGTCTGGGAACTGGTTGATCTTCCAAAAGGACGCAGAGCTATTGGGAACAAGTGGGTTCTCAAAATAAAGCGAAAGGCTGATGGCTCGATAGAAAGGCATAAGGCTCGCCTTGTTGCGAAGGGATATAATCAATAGGAATGAATTGATTATGAAGATACGTTTTCTCCTGTAGTGAGATTTACCTCGATTCGCATTATTCTGGCAATAGTATCTAGTATGGATCTTGAGTTACATCAGATGGATGTAAAGACTGCTTTCCTCAATGGAGAATTAGAGGAAGAAATATACATGGAACAACCTACTGGTTTCATAGTGAAAGGCCAAGAAGAAAAGGTATGTCGACTTTTGAGATCGATATACGGCCTTAAGTAGTCATCGAGACAATGGTATATACGTTTTCATAATGCCATAATGGCATATGATTTTACAATGATTGATGGGGATCATTGCGTATATATCAAAAGATCCAAGGATCAATTTGTGATCATATCATTATATGTTGATGATATACTAATTTGCCGGAAGCAATATGGAGTTTGTTCATACTGTCAAGAGTTGGTTGTCTTCCAACTTTGAGATCAAGGATATGGGTGAGGCTGCATACATTCTTGGAGTTAAGATTTCAAGAGATCGTTCGAAGAGATCGTTGTCTCTTTCGCAAGAAACATATATAAATAAAGTTCTTGAACGATTTCGTATGCAAGATTGTAAACCCATAGACACTCCTATTGCAAAAGGTGAAGGATTGAGCCATAGACTGTGTCCGAGGACTCCACAAGAAAATGAACAAATGAAACATGTTCCTTATGCTAGTGCAGTTGGGAGCTTGATGTACGCTATGATGTGTACAAGACCCGACATATGTTTTGCAGTTGGAATGGTGAGTAGATACCAATCCAATCCAGGTCCAGCACATTGGAAAGCCGTAAAGAGAATACTGAGGTATCTGAAGGGAACTGCTGATTTCAAGTTGAGTTACAAAGGAAAGGATCTGCGACTCGAAGGTTATTTTGATGCTGATTGGGGAGGAGATTTAGATGAAAGAAAATCTACCTCTGGTTTTGCTTTCTTACTAAACAATGGCGCCATATCATGGAGTAGTAAGAAGCAAACGTGTATAGCCTTATCCACAATGGAAGTTGAGTTCGTGGCATTATCAGCAGCGGTGCAAGAAGGAGTTTGGCTTAAGAGATTTTTGGATCATTTAGGTGTTATTGAAAAAGCTGCACATCCGTTGTTGGTTAACTGTGATAGCCAAGCAGCTATAGCGTACACTAAAGATCCAAAATATCATGGCAAGACCAAACATATAGATACCAAGTATAACTTTGTAAAAGATATGGTTGCACGAAAGGATGTGAACTTGCAGTACATATCTACGCATAGAATGGTAGCAGATCCTATGACAAAGCCAATACCTAGAGATGTGTTTTGTGGTCATGTAAAATCTATAGGATTGCGTAGAGTCTGATGTACTGGATTGTAATTTCCCTGAGTTGTTCACATGTATGAACTAGTGTTCTTTCATTATTAATGCCTATGAGTCTTTTGTTTGATCTTTATGCATCTTAATGCTTAGTGCATTATATTATGTTGAGAAAGTATGTCGGACAGATAAGAGATTAGCCCACTCACACGGGTAATCGCCTCTATTTACTATGTGATAAATAGAGATGAGACGGTTTTTAAGCTTATTATCTAGGTGATAATCAAGAGCTCTAGCTTAAAATACGTATGTCGCCTTAACTGAGTGTTAAGATGAGGACATAATACTTACGATGTCCGAAAGTAAAATAACCCACATATTTTACTTTATCTGTCTAAGATGCCAGATGTGAGTTTTGATGAATTTTGTGAATGAGTAAATACGTGAACTCAAGTTAGACATTGAGTATGTCTGAACTATCATCTGTACGGTAATTGATTGTGTAGACATACGCTCCATGGGAAAGGAGTTAATACCGTAATACGTATTTCATACTACGTATGCATGAGACGACCTATAAGAGTGACAAAAGTTTGATCTCAACTTTTATGACGTGTGAGACTCTTGAGGAATAGAGTTCCTCAATTTTTAGTGCCCTCATGACTCTTACTTATTCTCAAGATTTCTATTTAGTGTTTTCTATCTTAGAATGTTGCCAATGGTCATGAGTTGATTCGATCTAATGGAACATTTCTAAAAAAGCAAGTTGAACTGAAATTGAGAGTTTGAAGGAAAAAGGAAGATCGGATTTGTAGAATCACATTGTGGTTTTGTATTCACAGGTCGACCAATTATGACTGTCTTTGGGATAATCATAATTGTGAATACAATATATATATATATATATATATATCATTATTTGAATGAGATTAAGAGAGATATAAATGTGATCGATCGATCTAGGGTACTGCATACTAAATTTACTTGGAAAATGATGCCCAATTTGAGCTGCTATATATTCCTCATAGATGTATAGCAACGAGCTCTCAAAGTATGCTAGTCGCACGGATTATTCACCGGTATGAATGTTGAAAGAGGAAAAGAGGGATTTTCAGTTGATGGGCCTAAGTTGGGCCTATCCGCCCATGTTGGTTTTTGACCTACCATGTGCGAGTGGGAGATGATGGATTTAATAATTGGCCTAAGTTGGCCCGGCCACGATGGGCCTAAAGGCCCGGCCCACGGGAATAAGGCCCGTGGAAATGGGAACCTATAAAAGGGATGAGAGAGGGAAAGAACGCACCTCTTGGCATTTTTGCAAGAACGTTCTCCATTCTCTTCAAGAATTCTCTCTCTCCAAAAGCTAAGAAGCGACGCCATCTTCCCTTCACGACGATTCTTCGACATCGGATCGAACAGGACTGATTTCTCTTCCTCTTTACGGCATCGGGGTCTAATCTGTGGCTAACAAGGTACGCTCGAATCCGTGGTGTGCTTTTTTGATCGGTGATACGTGACATTCCCGGGCTTATCTTCCGCATATGATTTAGGGGTTCGGTTTAAGTGCCGAATCCGGTTTTTGGGGATCCGACGATCCCAACAGGGATGTTCTTCTTTGGCTTTTTCTTCTTGGATTATGTTTCATGGTTTCACTGTTCTCTCCACTCCATTATGGACACCTCACTCTTCAAAGATGTCTCCTTTCTTGGGCGGTGCTAATGCGATCTGCTCGCCGCTTACGAATTAATGATGCTCCCGACGTTCCTGCAATCCCAGCGGTGACCAATCGATTCCGATTTTCATCGGTGAAAGTTCATCAGTTGTTTAGGGCCTTGCCGTTGGCGGAGAACCGAGAGTTCCTTGATTGAGCACCGCTGAGCCACCCGATCTGTCGCATTCTATTTGAACATTATCTGAGCAATATTTCAAATTAGGTAACGGATATTCTCCGATTCAAAATTCTGATTTTATTGCCTAATTTTGAATTTTTGTCATCTAATTTTGAATATTCGTGCAATATTGCAGATCCTATATGTATCGTGAGAATGATTTAAATTAAGAATTTTTCCTAAAAGATAACTAAGCGCAGTCCAATATCAATCCTAAGATATGATTCCCGTCCGCATGGAAAATTAGTCATTTATCCGTAACTCTTTGGATAGGATCATATATTTATGTAGTTTTCAAAATTGAATGGTATGGAATAGTCGGTAATTATCTTTTACGATTTGGTAGTTATTCTATGGTGGATGATAAGCTTGTTTTTTATTGTTTCCATAAAAGAAAATACAGAAAAAGAGAAAAAGAGAAAATCTCACAATTAGATTAGATTAGATTTTTTAGATTAGAAATTCTTGGTAATCGTTCTTAATGGATAGAATTAAAATTACTTAGAATGCATGCTAGATAGAATTCCCTAGCTAGGTTAGGATAGTCTAGATAAATTACATATTTAGGTGCATTCTAGAAGATTAGGATAATTTTCGCCAATTCAAATTAGGATTTAGTGTAAATCTTGATAGTTCATTTAGGGTAATTTTAAATAACGAATTTAATGAAAAATACCATAAGTATTATCTTAAAATGGAATAGATTCTTTTCTTAGATATAATCACATGTTTAAATTAGGCTATTTATTTATTCGGAATTTTAAATGAAAAATACAAAAAAAAATATATAGAATTAGGTTTATACTTTGTAGGCCATTTAGTAATTGCATGCTAGGTTCATTTAATTAAAATGCATGTCATGCCATGTTGGAGTAATTACATATTAATTATTGCCCGTCATTAGAGTCAGTCATTTAATTAAAATTACATGTTAGGCTTATTTAATTAGAATTTGCATGTCACATAAAATAGATATACTTTGTACATCATTGCATTTAGAGTAATTGTATTATATGCATAATATATAGGTTTAACTCTCATTTAAATAAGAGAAAATTCTAGAAATATTTGAGTGGAATTATATGCTAATTAGAAACAATATTTAGATTGAATATGTGTTTTTAAAATTAACATTGCAAATCCTTGTAATTTATTTACCGCTTTTTATTATTGAGTGTTAAATTAATATTTGTGTACTCACATAATCACCTTACATGTTTGTAGCTAAGCTTAATTCAAGCAGTTTGAAATATTTTTTTAATAAAAAGAAAAGGTACCCATAGGACATTGGATATTCAAGTCCTCAAATCCATAATCTCTAGTTTGTAGGAATAAAGTAATTCTCTCAATACTTTACTTGGGATTCTAATCAACCACAAAAAAAAAAAAAAAAAGATTCATGGTGACTTCTAAATGAAAATGATTTACATGTTAAAAATTTGAACCATAAATCGTGAATTGGTATGGTATGGGTCTAAGAAAGTCTAAGCTAAGTTTAGGCTTAGTATTCTATTAATCGAATCATAGGTAGTCCACTCGAGCTAAGGTTGTGAACCTTGTTAAGCCGTTTAAAATAGAAACCTCATGTCTAGTGTGCATACTAGTTGTCGCGACCTTACCTCAGATGGACCACCTAGGGTTTAACTAATTGATTATTAAACCTAGACTTAGATCACAAGTCCATAACAATTTACTGTTAGTGCTAGAATGAAAACCTAGAGGGAGGTGAATAGGGGTGAAAACAATTTTTCGCAAAGAATGGTGAAAATATTTTACTTTAGAAACTGAGTATGAAGAACAACAGACTTTGAGCTAGTTCAGACTTTAGCAGTTAAATAGGACTACGAACAAAATAAAGAAGTTCAGGGAAGAGAATATGAATACAGAATTTATAGTGATTCGGCTTAGATCAAGCCTAAGTCCACTCTCCCACGCTGACAGTCTTCTGGCTGGATTCAACTATGAATCAAAAGAGAATTTACAGTCTTATGATCCGAACTTCACAGTGAAGAGTATCTACTGCTCTTTCATGAAGTCACACTATAAGTTTCTTTCTTTTCTTTTGAATACAACTTTGAGCTCAGTATATGAAATAACAAGAAACTGGGAAGCTTCAAACTTTGAAATTTCTCTTTCACACACTCTTTCGAACAACTGGAGAGTCCTCCTTAAATACTCATTCATGCCTTCTCGATCGTTGACACTTTCCAAATGAATTCTTCCAATCAACCCGTTGGACAGAATCAATCAAGGAGATCTCGAGTTGTTTGAAGATTGTGATGAAAGTCCGTCAATCCTATTCGCCCATATAATCAGAATCTTGGTTTCTATAAGTAAATTCTTTCCAAAATTACTTGCATTCCAAAAAGATTTGATGTATCCAAATTGATTCTAATGAGGATACTCAATCTCGTATGTGATATTTCCAACCATAAGTCCATATATAATCCACACAAACCAAATCCTTGAAGAAAGAAAGATAATCCCTTATCTGGAAAAGTCTTCATCCTTCACTTTCGTTCAGTCTGGAATTTATCAAAGTGGACAGACTTTGACATAAAGTCTGGGAGTCTTCAGACTTTGACACAGAGTCTGGGCGTCTTCAGACTTTGACACAAAATTCTGGAATTCTTCATAATAGACTTTGGATAAGTTTTGTCAGATTCAAAAGCTCAAAGGAGTTTTCTCCAACATTTACGACTTAAAGTTCAAGTTCTTAACATGCAAATCATTTTCATTTAAAAGTCACCATTAATCTAATTTTTGGTAGGTTGATTAAAAACCCAATAAAATATCAAGAAAATTACTTTACTCTACAAACCAAAGATTATGGATAAAGGTACTTGATTATGCCAGATTATCTAATGCCCTTTTGGTACATTTTCATTTTATTCAAACCAAAGATTATGGATTCATGTTTGTAAGTAACTCGAATTGATTTTAACATTATCCACTAAATTGTGAAGTAATGATGCAGCTGCACAAACATTAATTTAATACTCAATAATCAAAGTTATAAATAAATTGCAAGGAAAGGGAGAAATTACTTACCTCAAAGATTTTCTAGCGAGTCAAAAATTCAATGAACTTGGCTTTAACTGACTTGATGACATATTGCGAAGGGCTGGAAAATCACTAGAGTTCCTGGCTAAGTGGGCAACAAGATAACCTGCAAAGAAACAGACAATTGTGACCAAAAACAGGCTAGAGCATTCTAACGGACATCAATGGTAGAGCGACTGGACTGAGGCAACCGATATGTGACGGGCGATGATCTGGTCTGGATCGAGCCAAGCACGGCAACGGCTGATGCTTGCCAAGCTACAAGTTTTGTTGCAGAAATCATCAGAGATGATACTGACAAACGACTTGATTACCAGGGCGTCGCTGGAGATATACTGATCACAGTGGTGCTGGTCATGGAGCTGTTGAGCCGCAGCTATGAAGTCACTGGACGGAGGAGAGGCCGGTCTGATGCAGCGAACGGGGGCAGCCGTGTCTTCGTTGACTTGTTGTACAAGCTTCGGCGCAGGCGAGCACAAATCGCGGCGTGGCCTCTGCGTAGGAAAACTCGATGAAAACCAAGGACCGCGTTCACGAATGCACTCCTTTTCTTCTCAATTATCCAGCTTTCCTTTCTCTGTCGAATTTCACGATTTCCCATAATCATGTGGACTTAATTTCAGCTCTATTTAGGCAATTAATGGGTTTTATTTTTTTATTGAAAGGCTTTATCATTGTAGACTTATTCTAATTAAACTCAAGCTTTTAACTTTGATGGGCTAAACCCAATCATTAAGCTCAATAGGTCTATAGGGTGCATTTGGAACTTGCATTGGGAATGGGGCCTTGGACACCCAAAGCCTCTTTGGGCAATATTTGGGTATTTCGAAAAAAAATTACAAACCCCGTTAGGGGTTGGCCTTTTTAAAGCTGAAAACCTAAGACTAGTCTTAAGGTGTCTTGAGCTTTCAGCCTTCTCGACATGCAAATTCAAGTAGGTTAGTAAGAAATTTGCTTCCAAAACTTTCCTCGACTAACTTTTTATTTTCCAGTTTTTCCCTTATTACTTGACTGCTCATCTTCTCCATTGACTGTTCATCTTCTCCATTAAGGGTTTGCCAGCAGGGTTGCGGGGGGTCGATGACAAGCTAGAGAGAGATTGACAACAGTCACGGTAACCCAAGTGACCATTGCCAGGGGGTCACGCAACCTCCAACGATATCTAAGCCACAGGATCTAGGTTGCGCGACCCCGGTGGCCTCGGCGAGGACCGCCTACGTCAGGCAACCCCATTAAGGGTTGCCTCATGCCACCCTCGTCGGGGGTTGCCTGACCCAAGCAATACCTTCGCTGAGGCCGTGCAACCTCAAGCGAGGTTCTCAACTAGGTTGCGCGACCCTCACGGGGGTCGCCCGACCCCCACCAACAATCGCCCAACCCCAAGCGGCCCTCGCCGGTGGTCTTTGAGGGCAGCCTGAAATCTAGCAACCTTAGAAGACGACCGCTAGCAGTAGATTTGGATCGTCCGTAGTCGCTACTCTTCACCGGCCAGTATTTTTTTTATTTTAATAATAAAGGTTCTTTGTAAATATAACTTCTCTAAACATTATTTTATTCAAAGGTACTTTGAAATTGACTTTTAAATTATAATTTACCAAACGCAATTTGCTTTTTGAAAAATCCCTTTTAACTTAAAATCCTTTACATTTTTCTAAAAACTTTTCCCAAAAGTCTAACCAAATGCACCCTTATTCTAGGCTTAAAATTTTGGCTGTTATTCCCCTCAGTGCTGGCCAAATTTCACCTGTTATGCCACCTGGTCCATGCAATGAATTCAAGCCCATTTGCCACCGCCAGTCTAATGCTAATGGAATTAATGAAATAAACTTGATGATATATACTTTTGAAAACTATATGATATGCAATTTAATTATATTATTTATGTTAAGGGGCTAAAGTTCAATATCTAATTTTCTATGCAATTTAGCATAGTCAAAATTTAGGTATCAATAGTAAAAGATGATTGCAAGATAGATCTAACATGGAGACTAATAAATCCAATGTAAAAATAAACGTTTTGATATGTATGCTTTTTGTGAACAGTTAATTTGGAAAGGGTTATCGATTAGGGAATTTTTGTGAGATGACGATTAGTTGGGGGGCGAATGTATCATAGGATATTCTTGGTATATTGTGTGTAACGAAGAATTTTTTTTTTTAGGGCAAATGTGTCATTGAGGTGACAATTCAAGATGTTAACATTTATCATTGCAAAATCATTTGAAAAGATGAAAATAATATTTTAAAATATAAAACCCATTTTTAAAAGGGTTAATACCTTTAAAAATCCTAGTCCGGTGCTTATAACACATGTACCCCAAATTAATTTTCATGTTACACAAAAACCAAAACAAAAAAACAAAAAAAATGAGCTAGTACCCATTATCCAAATCTGCCTTCCATTAGCATTCCTTCCAATATCTCATTCAAAAATTAAGTGTGTCAAGACATGGGGCAAATGATTGCAAAATGGATCTAACCTAATTCAAGATGGATGTTAATATTTATGCAATTTAAGGGACGGTAGATTTGGATTAAGGATACCAATTTCGGATTTTGTGAGATAAAAATTAGTTTATGGTAAATGTATCATGAAAGTACTAGTTTTGAATTTTTAATGGTTTAACCCTTTTAAAACAATAATTAAGATGCAAATATTTCATAGCTTAGAACTCCAACCACAACGGAATCCATAGATTCTCAAAACAGATGGGAGCGAACTGTAACATTTGCAAGAATTCATGGTCTAACTTAGTAATTGGCGTATAATGAGAGCTAAGCGTATAATGAGAGCTAAGCTAGGCCCAAGTTTTAGCCCAGCTAGAAAGATGGGCCTGATTAGGAACCGAGGCTTGTCCATCACCTATGCTTTTCCCCTCTTTTTTGGGTCACCAGGTCCAATGGTCCACGCATGATCAATTTCAATTAGGGCTTGCTTTGAACTGTATCTCGTCATCTCATCCGATGGCAAAAGTTTTAGAATTTATCACTGTGATCAACTTCTTATTAGCATTTAACACCACTTATATCTCGGATGCTGCTAGGAAAATTAATAGTTCTAATTTCACTTTGAGTTGGTAAAGAGACAGTTAGTTCCATCGGCCGCAGGGACTGGAACTTTCGATTTCATGATAATACAAAACAAGAATTTTCCTTAAAGGGTCCCTAGACTAGTGAGATTCTTGGAAGAGTGGATGGTTGGTATCTTTGTTCATATTGGACGAGCACTTGCCTTTAAATATAATAAGATGGGTGAGCAATCTAGTCTTTAAAACAGATTATTGTAGTTTCTTAAGAGTTAATAACATTATTCATGATAATTTGTTTCCCCCAATTCATATCTACTTATTATAGTCAAAATATGAGAATACTCAAAATTTCGCCACAATTTCTCACAAACTAATTTCACAAGTTACTGTTGACCGTGGTAGCCCGTGAGTAAAAGGGTCACACTATCTTACATGAAATTATAAGTTCAGGTTACATCATGAGCAAAGCTTCGATCAGCTTGTGCAATGGCTTAAATTAAATATTTTGTAGTAAATATGAGACCCTTATGATAATATCAAAAATGGATAGTTGCACTTGGTCCTCTCTCCCCCACCCTTTTAGATAAATCTAAATTTGCAAATTTTAATACTCCCTTAAATGTGAGGTTATTTTCTCTCTCTTATTGCACACGCGCATAGGCGTGTCATTTTCATAATTCCTTACAAACCCTAGGGAAGATCTCACTCGGATTATGTGAAGCCACTAGTTAGATTCTCCCCCATTAAGTCCAAACAACGCTCTTGTCTTATACTTCCAAACTAGCTGTCCAAAAGAGGACGAGAACTCCAGCTCCAATATGGACGCTTGACCTCGTACACGGCAAAGGGATGCCCAAAAGACAAATGAGAGAAAAGCCAACCCAATCTATCTGTTCATGTCCTCGAGGCGCAAGCTTTTAGTGTATAATAGTTGACTTATGGTCTCTCTGCCTGTTTTCCATGAACTCCTCCCCTCCTCCTCATCGAACTTAGACATGCCGATGTGTCTTGCGCCTCTTTTTCCTCCCTCCTTTATCTCTCTTTTCTTCAAGATCACTTACAAGCATCTCTCTCTCTCTCTCTCTCTCTTGCGGTCAAGAGCGACATGCCAATGCGCCGTTCCTCCTTTTTCGTCTTCCTACTTCTTTTTCGTTTAACATTAATCTGTTTGCGCCTTCACCGTGCAACCGCCTTTTGACTTTGGGGGCGAGATCTTGATAATGGAGATTTCCCATGCTCGGAGAAAGTGGGAACAAAGTAATCTCCAAGACCCAACAAATCATGACACGTTAATGGGGTGTCTTTTGATTCCTTTGAAACATCTTTGAGGTTAAAACGAAAAGGGTTTTAATAAAGAAGGGTCTGATGATTACGTTTGGTTTTTGGTCCGGTTCAACTAATGGGACTTGAGCCTTGCTTGCATTATTAGTGGGATTTTTCCTCCCTTTCTCTCCGACTTTTCTGGTCAAAAATTTCATCTGTTATTATCTTTTCGTCCCTCCCCTCGAAAGATTGAGCGAGATTTGTGGCCAAAATCTCTCTGACCGACCCATCGCAAGATGCACTTGAAAAAGTAGAATTCTCTCTTTTTCCTCCTTGGGCTTGCAAAAGTAGATTTAGCTCGTCCAATACGCCGTTTACATGAGTTTGGCAGATAACAAAACTTAATATAGATGTTTATATCGAGGAGTGATATGAGAAACTTGCTCCATTTCATGTAATTGACTAGAGAGATTCCGCAGAGCAAATCCATATATAACATCAAACCATTAACTGAAAGGACTTACCAATGAATGGGAAAATTGTTCAATAAATCCTATATTTATTGTATCGTGGCCAATTCAGTTTTAAACATTTCAATTTATCAAATTTAATTATAAACATTCTAACAATTATCTAATGTAATCCTTCCAGTTAATTTTAACTGAAAATCACTGATGTTACAGTCTAATTGGCACCACCATCTTACATAACATGGCCGAACGTAAACGATTTTTGAAACTCTTTAAAAATTACCAATTTTTTTATATTTTTTTCTTTTTATTTGTTTTCTCTTCTATTGCACTATAGAAGAGTTGTAGAAAAAAGAAAGAGAAAAGTAAAGAAAAATACAAAATTCAGAAAATTTAAAAAAAAAAAATGTAAAAATAATCCACATTAGTACCGGCCGTGCTACATAAGATAGATAGTATATTAGTAATGTTCAGTCAAAATTGACTGAAATAACTGCAATAAAAATTTGTCAAGAAACTTAAGACTAAATCAATTAAATTGAAAATTTTATAATGGAATTGACCACCGTACAACAAGTTTATGATTTTGGACAATTATCATCCAATATATACATTAGATTAACTTTATGATTCTCAATTAGTGTTCCTGATTTATTTGGATGACATAAGCAATATTGTATTCAAACTATGCACTTTATTTTCACTTACATTTTACCTCGTACTTGTAGCACGCTAGAAAGCGCATGGGAAAAGTGACAGGAAAAATCTTAAACCTATTGCATTTGTACTCATTTAGTCATAAACTTTTTTATTGGTGCCGAATTAGACAAAATCCTTTTGACCTAGTGCCAATTCAATCTTTCGACCAATTTTGAACAGATATTGTTGACATGGACACCGACTAGCCTACGTGGCATGGGCAAGGCCGATGTTGACAACTTATAATAATATTTTTATATTATCATTTTTTTTCTTTTTTCACTTTCCTTTATTTTTTCCTTCCCTCCCTTCTTACACAAGCCAAACGTCAAACCTTAGTGACCAACCAAAGGCAAGTGTTGGCGAGGTCAACCTGGGTAGCCTCCAGTTAGCCTCACCATGGCTAGAAGAGGCTCAGCCTTGCCAAATTCGACGAGCTCAAGGCTCACCTAGCCCCTAGTGCGGCTCAAGCCCCCATCCGTGGTTGCAAGGGTGGCCTCACACTCAGCTAGCAAGGCTCGCCCTAACTAGATCTGGCAAGGGTCAAGCCTCGCCCATGGCAAGCAAGGTTCGCCAGAGGCCAATAGGGTCCCTCTCTGCCTTTGCCTTTGGCTGGTCATCAATGTCTAGTGATTGGTTAGAAAAAGAAGGGAGAGAAGGAAAAAAAAATAAAGAGAAAGAAAAGAAAAATGAAAATGAAAATAAACATCCACGTTAGCAATATCTAGCCAAAATTAGTTGAAATGACTAATTGGCACTAGATCAAAATGTTTACGACTAAATTGTCATTAATGCAATAATTTTGAACTTTTCTGACATTTTTTCTTGAAATTGCCTTATTGGGTTTGTAATAGTCTAGCTACTACATTCTCATAACAACTCTACTATTACATCCATAGTGTTCCTTCCCAATTTTGTGCAACTTTCGGATCTAGGTGAGAAAATCTCAACCCCCAATTTGATCAAATGAATTGAGGGAAATTTGGAAGAAAATACCAAAATCACCCAAAGGCGGTGTCAATTTCTCGATGTTGCCTCTAGAGTGGATTTTGTCCCAATGAACCCTCGCAAAAAATCGTACGTGAGTGGCACGGGGGCTTGCAATTTCCTAACCAAAACGCCCTTGAGAAAGGCACGAAAAGCCCACGTGATGAGCACATGATCGTGAATGTACCTTTAAATTCTACCAATTATGAGATCAGGGGGTTCATTGAAACAAAATCGTCCCATTAGGGGGTATTTTGAAACAAAATCCAATCCGTGAGAAACTAGAAGATCAACGTCACTTCAGGGGAATTTTTGGAATTTTTCCCACGACGATAATAATATCATAAAAGACGCAATATGTTGACCTTCCATAATCATTACCGATCGGCATGTATCTTTCTCTAGTTAGTGGAGTAGTAAAATCAGAATCTAGGTATCGAGCATTTCATTGAATCCGTCTCCTTTAATCGAGCCAATCAACAAAGGCACCCCGCACCATTGCCTAAGAACTCACGAGGAAATACTCTCTTGCACATTCTTCTCCGGTTAGAGTAGTATGACTACTCAATGAGTTGAATCTCAGAAACTTCATGAGTATAATTAAAAGCTAAGTTCCTCAAAACATATCTTCAAGCATTCAAATTCCCAAAACAAACTCAAGTTCGAGTTCAATTTCAACCCGAAACTTTCCCTTTTGATCAATCGAATCAAGCTCCAATCGAGTAGCGAGCCGTGCACAAGAGTGGGGTGGAGCTCGAGCATCAAAATGCATGGGACCCGACCCGACCCGTCCCGACAAATAAGCAAGGCAATAAGAAATGCAAATTGCAAAGGACCCTAGTATAAAAGCCCACCTAAGCCACAGCAAAAGCCGATAAGAGATTAGACAGGAGTTAACGCGGAGGCTGTTTTTTAACCAGAGGCGGGTCGCTTTATTCCCCTGTCCTCCGATGTTTCACCGAACACGCCCGGCCCCATTCCTCCAGCAAAAGAATCGAATTACCGCTGGCAGCGGCAGCTCGCGCAGCAAATCCCAGAACCGCGATCGATCGAGAGGTGAAAAACAGTCCTACGCAGTGCCATGTCAAAATGCTCTCTCCCAGATTGAATAAAGAGCAAAGATGCCAAAGGAGACAAACGATGGGGCAGTGTCGCTTTCTTGCACAGGGCTTATTCTCAGACAAATTGCACAATAAACCAGGTGGGGGAATGATCCGACCATTTTCCCCTTTTAAAGTGCTTATCAAAACGCGCATAACATGACAAAAGCCCTCGTCGATAATCGATCATTACCAGTCTCATCCCACCACCACCACCATTGCTTTCTCCCTCTGGCTCTGTTTTCTGCATCTTGAGTAGGACAAGGCTCTTTCGCCCAGAAGAGACAGACCCGAAACGAAAACCAATCTTGTCCCCCAACACAGAGGGCAACGTAACGTCTGAGTACATCCATCCGGAACTTATATTCTCCATGTCTGCCCCTTTTGCGGTAAAGCATGACGAGGCGGAACATGGAGATGGGTTCACCGACTATCGTTCCACAAGAAGATATGAAGCATGATCATATGAAATTTGAAAAGAGAAAGACTAAAAATTTTCGATTATTCAACTGACAGAAGAAGCATGCTGATCACAGGAATAGCAAAGCAACAATCTTTAAGGTGCTTTTCTTGTTTTCTCTTCCTTTACCTTAACCAACCACCAAGAACAAAGACAGAGAGAGAGAGAGAGAGAGAGAGAGAGCTCAGGCATGTGTTGGAGGGTGAGGGTTACACAACAAATGAAGCAAAAATTTTCAACACCACTAACCAAAAAAGGAACGCCTTATGGATAGACCGTCTTTTCTTTTTCTTTCTTTTTCTTCCTCCCAGTTCAGTTTCAGTACAATCTCAGAACGCTTCTTGCAATGGACTGGGCCTGATTAGCCCTGCTCTTCCCGCCGGAGCCGCTCCTCCGGCTCCCCCGCATCGGGGTCAGGTAGAACCTCAACAGCCCATTGTCGAGGTTGTTCGGCGAGTACCTAGCACTGCGGTTCCGCTCCAGGACGAACTCATCCCGCTTCTTCTTGCCGTTTTGCCCGTTCGTCGCCGTCGCCGTCGTCGTCTCGAACAAGTTCTTTCTGATGCTCCCGAATGACCCGCCAACAAGATGGTTGTAGGACGAGTTCCTGCAGCTCACGCTGCTGTTGCTCCTGAACACCTTCCGATTGAAACCGGCCCGTAGGTCCCCGTTGGGCTCGCCTCGCAGCTCTGGCCACGACTCAGAGTACGACCGCTCGACCCCATTCGGTCTGCTGTACCTATCGTCGTTCTCGTCCTTGTTCCCTCCTCTCCTATGTATAAAGCCCCAAATGCTCCAACCCTTGCCCCATCTCCTAGATTTCTTCGACCCCTTTTGGTCGCCATTGTTCACGACGGACGCATTGTCCCTGAATGCAAGATCGAACATGTCCGAGCAATCGTCTCTCAGCGAGTTCGAATTGGAGATTGAATCCCTGGACTCTCGATCCGTGACAATCGGTTTGCTCCCTTGGAAGTACTCAGCAGTTGCAGGGGAGACTTTCGCGTTCTTACCAGACTTCAATTCGTCGATCTCCGCCACCACCGCGGCCGCCGTCTTCCTGATAGAATTCGACCGGTCGAGGCTCTTCCTCCTCCGAGAAGATGAGTCCAAGTAGTAATCGCGGGTCTGTGCCGATCCGCCGGGGAGCGACTCTTCCTCATTGATGCAATTCATGGGCTCCTCCACCGGAATCTGGGTGTCGGTCCTCGAGACATGCCCGGGAGAGTCCTCCACGACGGACACCATTGTCGGCATCCTCGGGAACGACCTCCCGATCAAGTGCCCATCCCACGAGGCCCTCGGCTCGTCGAATGAATATCTCGGGTCATCAAAGGACATCCGCGCGGCGTCGAAGGAAATCCGAGCCGCATCGAGCGAGAACCTGGGGTCAGTGTCGCAGGATCTCCGGCCGAACCCATAGTCGGCGATCTCGGACTGGGTTTCTCGGAATTGGCGGCCGATGGGCTTCTCCACGGGCAATGTGGCGGAGCCACTTCCGTTGTCTCGCTTCTTCATCTTCTGCTTCCGCCTCCAGTTCTGCCATTTCTTGCTGAAGACCGAAGCAGCAGACCAGAAGCTACCGGCAATCTCCTTGAAGTCTCTCCCGGAAGACTTCTTAGCTTGAGAATCGAGATCTATGTGATCTTTCATGGTCTTTACCTCTTCTTCCGGCACTACTTCGAGCTCCGGCTCTGCTCTTTCTTCAATTTCTGCTTCCTCTTCCTCTTCCTCCTCTTCTTCTTCGACAATCTCCTGCACTCTGTTTTCGACAACAGCGGGTGCTACATTGGGCTCTTCCCAAGCCCTAATCTCGTCGTCTTCCTCTTCCTCTTCGTCTTCCTGCACGATGTACTCCTTGCTCTGCTGGTAATCGCTTCCTGCTCCCGCGTCCTCTTCTTCTTTGGACTCGAGGACCGGACCCCGAACGCCGGCCGCGCCCAAGTTCTTGGCCTGGACGCCCTCCGAGTTGCTGCTCCGGGTCGAGTCCCGCTTCGACGGGTTCCGGTCGTCGTCGCGGCTGAAGAGCGTGCAGAGCGTGCTCCGGACCCGGACGTCGCAGGACTTCCTCTGCGGCTCGAAAATGCCGGAGAAGAAACCCTCGTTCTTGGACGCCGAGAACGACTTGGTGCGCCGGAGCTCCGGCAGGAAGGCCGAGGCGGACGCCGGGGGCGGGGGCTTGGACGAGGAGGGCTTGAAGAGGGCCTTAATGGCCGAGGCGGCGGCGGAGGAAGGGGGCTTGCGGGAGGAGGAGGAGGCGGAGGCGGAGGCGGCGGGGGCGGCGGAGGAGGAGGAGGAGGAGGGTTCCAAGTCGGCCAGGCGCTCGCAGAGGCATGAGGGGCAGAAGCCGGTGAAATGCTCGTCCGGGTGGCGGGCGCAGGTGCGGCGGTGGGGCTGCGGCGGCTGCGGCGGCTGGAACTGGGGCAGGGGCAGGGGCAGTGGCGGAGGGGGAGGCTCCGTCGTGGGATTCATAACCGGCGGTGGTGCTTGGTCCCCACTCCACCGCAGCTCATGTTCAAGCTTTTGGTTCCTGAGAAGCAAAACACAGACAGACACAAGAAGCAAAGAGAAGAGAATGAGAGAGAAAGTGGGAAAGAGAGAGAATGAGAGTGAGAGTGAGAAAGAGATCTCAAGAGAGAGAGAGAGAGAGAGAGAAGGGGAGAGGGGGTTTTAGCTTTTTAGAGAGAGAGAGAGAGTGTGTGTGTGCGTGTGGACTGTTCTGGTCCAACGGACAGTGAGGAGGAGAGGGGGGGAAGGAGAAAGAGAATGTCCAAATAATCATAGAGAAGCAACGGGTTAATTAAGAGATTTAGAGAGAGAGAGAGATTTAGAGAGAGAGGGAGAGATGATGAACTGGTTCTTTTCCATTTTTATTACATTTTATTACATCCCTCTTTTTCCTAATTACACCTCAATTAATGACCTTCCCCTAATCCTCCCTAATGCTCTCTTTTAATTAATTTGCATTGAATAAAAAGCACTGGTCACTCGTTAATATACTATGTTATCCATTGGCGCGTGAAATTTTTCCTTATCAACTCGAAAGTAACATTATTTAAATTATCATATCCACACTCGAGTATTTCTTGCTCCCGATTTCTGTGCTTTTATTATTAGTGACATTTCACTACTCGTCGTTAAAAAAAGAAGAAGCAAAATTGAAACATTACACTATATATTTTAGCATAAATTCATTTTTACTTTAATGTATCATTAGCTGGAAAAGGTTACCTATAAAGTTAAACTAGGAAAGGATAAAGCAAGTCTTACAATTTATTAAGTTTTCTTGCCTTTTAGCTAATATAAGAAAATCCTAAAATCATCTTATTACTCTAGAGAAATTTTCCTAATACAGATGAGTTACAATTGAATACTAAAATAATGAAGACAGAGAAGAATAATGAGGGCTAGTAAATGAGCACATATGCGTTTCACTCTCTTTTGCCAAGAAAGTGCCAAAAGCCTTTCTTAGATGGCACACTTGGAAAGGGGCAGCACTTGGAAAAGATTTTGGTATAATATATTTACATAGACGTAACGGTAAGACGATGGCTTAGATGGCAACGGATTTTCACTCAATGAATAATAAGGCAGATCGAGCTAGTTCGAAAAAATGCGCTCTTAAGATCGCCTAAGAGAGACGGGCCTAGCGAGGGGCGGGAAAGCCGTCCCCCGGACGTCCACTATCCGCCGTACTATACTCAGTGGAGAAATCGTGGTATTTATGTATTTTTATTACTTTGAAAATATATATATTTATTTTTTTATTTTTTTTTATTTTTTTTGATACTATGATTTGTTGAAAGTGGGACTTCAATGAAGACAGAGAGAGTAGGAAAAAAAACTGAGCCTCTTTCTATTGGGGGGAGAGAGGTGTTAGTGAGAGTTCATTTTCTCGGGGGAGCTTTTTACTCCTCTCCTCGGGGCTCCCGCCGAGGTTGAAATCCCGCTTCTGCCCCTACCGCTCCCCTCCCTCCTTTCCCCGAGGTCGGTTCAGTCCCGCTATAGCTCCCTAGGCCTCCCTAGGGGGGCCCCCTGTTTGGAGCCCGGGTTTACTTTATCCTCTCTCCGGATTTAGATGCCTCGGTCAACGAGGCGAGGTCTCAAACCCTGTTTGTGTGGTAAGTTGGGAAATGTGTTATTCCTTAAGTCCGGCTTTGATTTCCACTTTCTTTTTCTTTTATCTTTTCAATTGTTATCCTTTTTCCTATTCTCTTTTAATCCCTTTTTTTAATGTCTTTATCCATTTTTTTCTTTCTTGACGTGACGCTTGGTTAATGATACAAATAAATTATATAAAAAAACAGCTGTGTCACATTTTCTATCCATTGAATTAAATGAAATTAACGAAGGAACTCCATTGCACTAATTTGATAGGCCTTAAAATCTAACCGCACTTTTTGATAACTTTTAGAACACAATTGCACTTTCTCGACTTATTTTGAGACTTTTGATGCATATATCCTTGATTTTATTGGAACTACTTTTGGTAGAGATTGCCGTTTTAAGAGCGAGGATAACATTAAAAACATAAAACTATAATTTCTTCGGGGGAATGATGAAGTAAGCAAAGTTGATCGGAGAGCATGAACGTTGAGTTAAACGTAGTGTCGCATGACAAATTCAGAGTCAATTTACTTCTTGATCTCAGATAACACAATCACAGTGTATTATAATGAGATTATCCAATACTAAGGTATCGACTTTCAAACAACTTGAATTCCATAGTCAATGAGATAAGAAATAGAACTAGCAAATGTGCACACTCGTTGCGTGGGTGCAAGAAAGCGATATTTAAAACATTAAGTAAAATCATCATGTCAAGTGATATTTAAATCACATGATATTTGTTCACTTGATTCCCGAACTATTTTCATTCAATTTAGTCCTTGAAATTTATTTTAAAAAATCCAATATAGTCCTTCTATTAAATATCCTTATACTCGAGGTGACTATAATCTTTGTTAACTTGACCTCAAATTGGTAATGTTGGCATCCACGTAGACCACATGTGGCTCCCACGTCGTGTGTATGCGTACATATATCTTTCATTACATTGATCCAAAAAGAAAGAAAAATATAGATTTACTAATTTGAAGAACAATGTGACAATGCACATTATTATTTTGACTCGATAAACGTTTATGTTAAGGTTCATGTCAAAAGAAGCATAGGACACATTTAACAAAAGGACTACATTGAATGTTTGAAAGTTCAGGGAATAAATTAAAATTTTAGGGGTCACATCGAATATTGAAGAGAAGCCAATGGTGTGCTGTCATTCACACAATAATAAAATCAAGAACTATCAGAATTGAGTAAGTGTCAAGTTTCTATAAGGTGGATTAGCCTCGAAGTTTCATTTAAGATAAGACGACATTGCAAGATCAAAGGCGTCTTTGGGTAGAAACCAATGTAAATCAACCCAATTGGATAGAAAAAAGAAAAGAGAAGAGAGAAAGGGGGGCGCTCACATTGAAATGTTTCCCCACTTTTGCCTTTCCTCTTTTTCAGTATATTTTCTTGGGTTTCTTTTCTTTCTTTCTTCTTTTAAATTTTTTTGCTTTTTCTGGATTTTTTTTTTTTTGTTTTGTTTTTTTTTTTGGAGGGGGTGGTGATCTTGAGAGGCTTTCGATTTTCAAAGATTCCTGGCAAGAGAAAAAGCAAAAGCAAAGTCACGCCATCGACTTGTGTCTTGCCGGGTGCTGCTCCTCTCTCTCAGTCACACTTCGCTTTCCTCCTTTTGTTTCTTTCTCTCTCCCCTCTCCCTGTCTCTCTCTTTCTTTTATCCTTCGCTTTGCCTTTTTCCTGTTCGGGGGCGTTCTTTTTGTTTTCAGACACCCTTTTCTTCCCACATCACAAAGCCAGCAAGAAAAAAAAAAAGAAAAAAGAAAAAAAAAAAAGAGAGAAAGATGGAAAAATTAGGGAAAAGAAAGATCGTTTTTCCCACTTGGACTTGTTTTGCGTCGACAAATCGAATATGGGGACATGGCCAAGTGTTGTTTCCATAGTGGGTGAACATTTAGCTTCAGTGACCAAAATTGGAAAATTATGCCGATGGATTTATCAGTAATGTATATTATTTGTTGAATTAGGGGGGCTATTTTCAAGTTTATTCGTTGTTTGCCGTGATTATAAAAGGAATGGGATAATTGCTCAAAAATTATTCTGAACTTTGGCACGGTTGCACAATAACTTTTGGACTTTGAAAAGTTGCAAATTCTCCCCGAAGTTTGGCGATGTTGTGTGGTAGCCTGCACACTTTTGAAACTTTGATTTATGTTGCAGCTGCTCTTTTCTTTTCCCCCTTTGGATAATTGTTAAGCGTTAAACATACTTTTATCAATCATACTAAGGTTAAGATCATTGCTTGTATTTGTTTGGCAAGATTATTGATATGGCAAGAGACGTTCTTTTTATTTCGTTTTCAAGCTCTCTCGACGGGAGTCTAAATTCGTTTCTTTGGCACCTATAACTTGACTACATGTAGATTAAATAGTTTTGAATCTTGTCCTCAAACCCCCAAAGTAGAGGTGAGCATGGTTTGGATTGGGCCGATCTACTCCCTAACCCTAGGATCAACTTGCACAGTGTTGGTCCTCAATTTTTTAGACCGAGGACCAACCCTATTGAACTTGGGACTGAAGTTCGGACCGACCCAGTGGATTCAGTCCGGTTCCATGGTCAACCTGAGATCAACTGATAATTTTTTATTTCATTTTTTGTACTCCTTAAAAAATTGATTGAGGATCGAATTGATCTAGTGGGTTTGTTCCGATCCCAGGATCAACTCAGGATCAACCAATAATCTTTTATTTTATTTTTTGTACTCCTTGAAAAGGCAACCGAGAACTGAACCAACCTAATGGGTTCGATGACGGAGGTCAGTTAAGAAAGGCAAGCAGTGAGGGTCGAGTAAGATGAGCGTCGAACAGAGTGAGCATCGAGTGTTGAGTGGGGAGTAACAAGCCAAGCAAGCATCGAGTGGCGAGCAACACGAATAACCCAAAGCAAGTGAGGCGAGTGTCAAGTGGCAAGCAGAGAAGTTGTTTCTTTCGATTTTGGCAAATTGAAGACTAAGAGGACAAATAAGACAGAAGAGAATGAATATTAGAGGAGGATGCCGTAAGGAGCCATTTATATCCTTTTGGACGCCGCGAGGACTCTTCACAAAAATATTTTCCTCATTCGTAAAGTATTACTATTGATGCTGTAAAATACATTAAAAATCTAAATTATTAAAGAATAATGTAAAATAGCTTTTTAATATTGTTGACGTCGTTTATTTTAAGGTTTTATCTATATAAAAAAAATTATAAACAATATATTAGATATAATATATATAGTCGGGGTTGGTCCGGGTTGGACCGACCCTGAACTCCTAGAACCGAGGACCAACCCGTACAGTGCTGGTCCAGAAATCCTAGAACCAAGGACCGACCCAGTCTCCTTGGAAACCAGAGCAAGACTAATAGGATTGAGCCGGTCTAGGGTTGGTCCGGGGTTGACCAAGGACCGATGCTCGCCCCTACCCCAAAGTAATTACAAAATTTTGTTCGCTTGATATTGTGTATTAACTACATTAATTTACAAGCTCTCTTTAAATTTATGTAGGATTTGAGGAGTCACAATTCAATATCTCTAGCATCTCCTTACTTTCAAGGAGTAAACTCAAGGGTCTTATCGATATATAAATGCTCTCATAAGTAATTTAAATTTGACAATAAAGTCAACAATAATATTGAGCTTGTCCTTAAATTGTGGCTATGGGCTACTTACCCTAACTATTTCAAAAGTACTATTTTTAACCAGATCATTTCATAATGTGAAGATGAACAAGATGAATGAAGACTGAAGAATGATTATGAAACTTTCTTCTCTCTCTGTATTTACACAGTATATGCTGTACAGCACAGAGCACGTTTCAATGACGTGCTTTGTTTCTCCCTTTTCTGTTACATCAACTCAAGGAAGAAGAAGAAGTCTCTATTTAAGACTCGGAAGCTGAAAAAGATTTATGAAAAACATAACTTAAGAATCGAAAGTAGAAAGAATTGTCTTATATTCTGTTATACAACCAAAACTGAAATAACAATCTTCTCCTCTCCAGTCAAGCACATGGCACATGTTGTTTTTAAGATCTTCAGCATCGACTCACTATGTGGATGTGGCTTTTCCAATCAACTGGTTTCCATCACATTGTGTAGACATGTGGCTGACAACATCCCTGACTTGTGCACTTCGCTTCCTCCAATCTCTTTCCATACTTCACAAGCAGCAACTAGTTCAGGACTCCATTTGCTAGCCTCACGGATAATTTCATTACCCTCACGAGCAAGATCATGTCCCTCATTACGAGCTTGTATGCATGCTTCTAGAGCTACTCGATTAGCTATTTTTCAACAGCAGTAGTCTCTGCATTACTTTCATTCTCTTCCTTCGTTAACTCCATAACAGCATAATAGTCTCTCTGAGTTTGTGTTCTTATGTTCTTAACATCCCCCCTCAAATTGGGAAGGGATAAGAATCCCATACCTAATTTGGTGCGAAGAGTAGAATGAGGAAAGTGCGATAAAGACTTTGTAAAGATATCAGCAAGCTGAAGATGACTTGGAACATATCAGACACTTAGCGATCCTGAGGAGACTTTCTCCCGAACAAAGTGAAAATCAACCTCGATGTGTTTGGTACGAGCATGTAGAATGTGATTAGCTGTAAGTGAGATAGCAGACTTATTATCACAAAACAAGAGTGTTGGGGACGTAAGAGATATACCAATATCTCGCAAGACAAAACTTATCCAAGTAAGGTCAGCAGTAGCGGAGGCAAGAGCTTGATATTCAGCTTCTGTGGAAGAACGAGAGACAGTGGGTTGTTTCTTAGCTGACCATGAGAGAAGATTGGAGCCAAGATACGTGCAATATCCAGCAGTGGATCATTTGGTGTCAGTACACCCAGCCCAATCAGCATCTAAGAAGCCGTATAGGGCTATGGAGCTATTAGAATGGAGAAAAAGTCCAAGATGAGTTGTGCCTTTAACATATCGAAGTACTCTTTTCAACCTATGAAAGTCTGCAACTGTTGGATGTTGCATTTTTTGACACAGGATGTTCGTTGCATAAGCAAGATCAGGGTGGGTAATTGTCAAATATTGAAGACCACCCACGAGACTTCTATACTCAAGTGGATTAGAAAGTAGAGCAGTATCATCTGTCATAGCAATTGATCAAAGTTGAAGAGGAGTTGATACAGGTTTACAATTTGTCATATGAGCTCTGGTCAGAATATCAATAGCATACTTGGTTTGACAGAGAAACAAGTCATGAGAATTACGTTTGGCTTCAATGCCTAGGAAGTAATGAAGATGACCTAGATCTTTCATGTGGAAGTGAAGACTCAGCGACTTGATCAGGGTAGTTAGTAGCTGAGCTGAGCTTCCAATCAGCACTATATCATCGACATAAAGCAATAACAGTATTGTGTCCGAACCAGTGTGAAGCACAAAGAGAGAAGGATCAGTTGTGCTACAGAAGAAACCATTCTCAAGTAAAAAATTACTGAATTTATCAAACCATGCACGCGGCGCTTGGTGAAGACCATAGAGAGACTTCTTGAGAAGACATACACAGTGAGACTATTGAGGATGAATGAACCCAGGTGGCTGTTCCATGTACACTATCTCATTTAATGTTCCATGGAGGAAAGCATTTTTAACATCAAGCTGATGTATTGGCTAGTTCTTCATCATTACAACAGAGAGGACTATCCGAATAGTGGCTTGTTTAATAACAGGACTAAACATTTCAGTAAAATCACCTCTTGCTTCTTGATGAAACCCCTTAGCAACTAATCGAGCTTTTAATCTATCTAGGCTGCCATAAGGTGTTAGTTTAGTTTTAAACACCCATTTACAGCCTATAACATTCATTTGGTTAGTTCTAGGAACTAATAGCCAAGTCTGATTTTCATGCAGAGCATCCATTTCATCCTGCATTGCTTTGTACCATCCTTTATCAGCTAAGGTTGTTTTAACAGATCTTGGTTCCAAAGGCACTTTATAGTCAGCCAAATATGCATACTTGGGGTTTGGCTTTATGATGCCAGATTTCAGTCGAGTTTGCATATGATGAGCAGAGGAAGTACCTAAAGGAATAGCTGTTAAGGTTGGTTGTTCTTGATCAGTGACAATTTCGACAATTGTAGACATAGGATCTTGTTGCTCTGTAGCAACAGAGTCAGACTGTAGCTGTGGAAAAGATGAAATGTGTGGCACACCTTCAAAATGTGATATATTGGTGTGATCAACTTCCAAAAGAGGAGGAAGCTGGAAGTTGGTTGTATGGCTATTGGAGTAACTGTCCACTGATGTTGTTTTTGTGGAATCAAGAAGGTTAACTTCTTCTGCCCATTGTTTATACAGAACTGTATACTGATCATAGTCGAATGTCAACTTCTTTGTGAAGGAAAAGAAGGTTTCATCAAATAACACATGTCGACTAATATAGACACGACCATCAGTAGGCACAAGACAACGATACCCTTTATGTCATTCATTATAGCCCAGAAATATACAGGTAAGAGATCTAGGATCGAACTTATGTTGTGCATAAGGTCAAAGACAGGGATAACAAGCACATCCAAAAATCCTGAGATGTTCATTGTTGGGCTGCCGATTATGAATTTTGTAATAGGGAGAGTCCATTTGTAACTTTGGTGCGGGGAGAATGTTCACAATATAGTTAGCTATTATGAAGGCATCTACCCAAAACTTCAATGGAACTCTAGAGTGATACAGCATAGCTAACCCTAGTTCAACTATATGGCGATGTTTCCTTTATGAGATTCCATTATGTTCTAGTGTATGAGGACAAGACATACTCTGCTTTATACCACAATTCTGCAAATGATTCTGAAATCTGTTGCTTGTGAACTCTCCTCCACCATCACAATGAAACATTTTGATTTGATGATCAAATTGCTTCTCGACTAGTTTCTGGAATATGACAAAAATATCATAAAATTCTTACTTCAGCTTCATTGGATAAATCTAGCTATAACGAGAGAAATTGTCTACAAAGATGACATAGTACTTAAAGTTCTAAAAAGATCTAACCGGTGAAGGGCCCCATATGTCACAGTGTATCTTTTCTAAAGGAATAGTAGATGTGGATTCTAATAATAGAAAAGGTAAAGCTATACTCTTTGTTACTTGACAACTTCTACATATGGCTTCAGGTTGTGCATTACAAGAAATCAAGTTTTGATTCTGTAGATGCTTCACTATTTTTAAGTTTGTGTGAGCTAATCTCTGATGCCACACATCTGCTGCTACCACTTTATGTCTTTGAGTGAAGAATGCTGTTGTAGTTCGTGGATCCACACAATAAAGTCCTCTAACTTTCCTTCCGAGCATCTCTGTTTTGTTGGTGTGGTTGTCCTTTCTATACCCCAATTTTATAAAAAAACAAATGAACAAGGATAGTCATCTGCTAGTTTTGAAACAGAGAGAAAGTTCTTCTTGATTTCAGGAACAATCAAGACATCGTTTAAAGGTAATGTGTGGACTTATGTATGTAACTGAGTATCACCAATATAAGCAATAGGCAAACATGAGCCATTTCCTACCATGACTGTGTCAATTCCAGTATATTTAGTAGAGTTAAGAAGAATACCCGAATCAGCACTGATATGCGTTGTTGCACCAGTATCGGGATACCACTCACTTCCTCTTGGATCCTCTAGATGTACCGCTGCCAATGCTGTTGGAATCTCTTCAGCCTGATATGAATTATCGAATCGATACTAGCAACGAAGAGCATCATGTCCTGGACGTTTACAAATCTGACACTCCAACCGAGTACTTTCTGTCGTTTTCTCATCCTGCAAGTGTTTATGAGGCATTAACATCGAAGTTGGATAAGCTTTGATGTCTTGATACCTTTGTGAATAACTTGCATATGGTCGAAACCCCTGTCCAGGACTAGAGAAATCATTTCTCTGCCTAAATTGTTGATCTACTTGATCCTGGTTCAAGTTGTTCGGTCTATAGTTCTGATTGTAGTTCTGATTTCTTCTTGAATAGCCATAACTACGACCTATATTGTTCATTGCACGTCCTCGACCATAGTTACGTCCTCCTCTGTTACTGCCTCTTTGGCCTCCAAAACCAAAATTCTAGAAACTATATTCTCTTTCAGAGTTCCCTTTCTGCTGTGTTTTAGAATTTCTTTGTCCAAAATAGGCTAGATTAGGGTTAAATTGGTTCATCGAATAGGTCTTTAGCCTTGTTTTGAAATCATTCAAGCTGTGCTATCACTTCATCATATTCTGGTTGGGGTTTCAAGCAGTAGATAGTAGTTCGAAAGTTTTCATATTCAAAGCCTAGTCCTTCAAGAACACCAAACATTTTGGTATCTCATCTATAGGCTTTCCGATCACATTTAGATGATCACAAATGGACTTATACTCTCTGAGATAAACAGAAAGGACTCGATCTTGTTTCTGACAAGCTTGTAGTTTTCCTCTCAGTTCAAATTCTCTAGCAACCGATTTCTGTGTAAAGCAATTGAGAAGTGTTTGCCATACCTCGTAGGAAGTTTCTAAGCCAATGATCAAGCTCAGAATATTTTCAGATACAACTCCACTAATCCATGATGATACAAGTTGATCAGTTCTTGTCCAATCTATGTAATATGGATTTATAGCTTCAGTTTCACAACCTTCAATTTCAACTTGTAATGTTCGAGGAAGTGATGGAATTTCACCACTAATGAAGCCAAAGAGTTCTTGACTTCGAAGAAATCTGTGAAACTGTGCTTGCCACAACAGAAAGTTATCTTTAGCAAGTTTGATTGTGACAAAATTGGAGATGTTAACATATATTGGAAAGGGATACTTCTGTGTTCTTGCTGCCATTTCTGTGTTCGCAAGGCTTTGATGATGATGAAAAAGATGATTCTGCGATTGTAGTCAGGATTACCTGTTGAACTTACAAGATGAAGTTTTGTATGTGTCACCAGCAATGCTCAGATCTTAACAAAGAAGAGCTGAATTGAATGCAAAACACTTTGAAATCTCCAAATCAACAAACGAGAATGATCAATAGCTACTTTGATCTACTGCGATCAGTGAAGTTCAGAGGCCACTTCGATCTTCTGCATCTCCAGCACCTTCGATTTGATTTCACGAGCGATCAAATGCTCATGCAAACTATCCAATAAGGATGATCGACCATGCTCTGATACCATGTGAAGATGAACAAGATGAATGAAGACTGAAGAATGATTATGAAACTTTCTTCTCTCTCTGTATTTACACAGTATATGTTGTACAACACAGAGCACATTTCAATGGTGTGCTCTATTTCTCCCTTTTTTGTTACAACTCAAGGAAGAAGAAGAAGTCTCTATTTAAGACTCGGAAGCTAAAAAGGATTTACGAAAAACAGAAGTTAAGAATCGAAAGTAGAAAGAACTGTCTTATATTCTGTTATACAACCAAAACTGAAATAACAATCTTCTCCTCTCCAGTCAAGCACATGGCACATGTTGTTTTTAAGATCTTCAGCACCAACTCACTATGTGGATGTGGCTTTTCCAATCAACTGGTTTCCATCGCATTGTGTAGACACGTGGCTGACAACATCCCTGACTTGTGCACTTCGCTTCCTCTGATCTTTTTCAATAGCAGTAGTCCCTGCAGTACTTTCATTCTCTTCCTTCGTTAACTCCATAACAGCATAATAGTCTCTCTGAGTTTGTGTTCTTATGTTCTTAACACGTAGAACTCTCTCTTTTCATGAATTATGTTTGGAGGTGTTTCAATATCAATCAATAATGAAAATCCTTTCATTGTAATTCAGCGCTCACGTAGCGAGTGCATTATCGAGTGTAAGACTAAATCATGGATTTATGATTTGATTTTATCTTTCCTTGTTTTAGGATTTTCATCATTTTTAGATCATTATCTTAAAGATTGATCCTTTTATTAGTTATCTTAAATTCTGGCTATGGGCTACTTCCCCTAACTATTTCAAAATTACTATTTTTAACCAAATCATTCCATAGAATTCTCTCTTTTCATGAATTTTGTCTCATGGTGTCTCAGTGTCAATTAGTAATAAAAATCCTTTCCTTCTAATTCAATGCTCACACAGTGAGTGCATTATCAATTGTAAGATTTGATCATGGATTTATGATATGATTTATCTTTCCTTGTTTTAGGATTTTCATCATTTTAAGAATATTATCTTAAAGATTGATCCTTTTATTAGTTATCTAATTAGGCTTTGGATAACATTCTTATAAATTTTCTTTACTTTTTTGAATAGTTTTCTTGGACTAATTACATTCTCCCCCTCAATTTGGACATTGGTCGCCAATTGCCCTTTTGACTTTTCGATTTTCGCAATGTCATCATTAAAAGTATTGAAATCAGTTGTGATGTCTCCTCCAACGTTACTCTGATTATTTTTCAATTGAAGCTCTGATCATGTGCTTATCGCATGACTAATTTGGTCTCTTAAGGAAGGTCAATTTGTGAAGTAACAAATAGCGATTCGCATTCACGCGTAGAAAATTGTCCCCTAACTTTTCAATTTTTTTCGATGGTTTCTTTAGAGTATTGAAATGAGTTTCAAAGTCTTCTAGACGCTGATTTTGACCAATTTCATAATCTAATTCCATCGACATTGGCTTACACTACCCAAGCCAGGGTCATCCAGCCATTGCTTGCTACAACTCTCTCTCCAAATTGTTTTTGTCAATTTTTTATTAGCCATAGAAATTGCAAGTTTTCAAGATTTTAGCAGATATCTTGAAAAAATTAGAAAGTCAAGGGTAACTTACAACAAGTTCCAAAATTCGAAGAGCAAAATGCAATTTGTGTTTATTGGTGGCATATTTTCCCTTAAAATTTTTCTAAAATATCCAAAACTTATTGTATTTCAATCAATCCAATCATAAACCTTTTAATTTGATCAATTTAATTATAAATTATTTGACAATTTACCAATTTAATTTTTCCTACCATTTTTTTTATAATTTTTTTCCTTTACTTTTCTTTTTGCTATTCTTCTTCTCTGAATGGCTGGCAGGGGTCGCCAAGGCCTTAGCAATAGCCGCCAACCCTCGCTAGACCTGTGTGAGATGAGGCTTGGTAAGGGCTTTAGGCCTTGAGGACCCTCATTGGTTACTAGAAAGAAAGAAAAGAAAACAAATTTAAAAAAAAAAATCAGAATTTTTTAAAATAATTACAACAAATTGTCACCATTATATTGACCATGGGTCCGTGACACGTAAAACAACCGATGTCCACGTCAATTTGGCTGGAATGACCAAATTGATAATTAGGATTAAATGGATCAAATAAAAAATTTAAAACTAAATAGACTTAGAACTTTTTGAATAATAATTTTATCCGTCTTTGGTATTGAAAGTTAATTAGTCATGTGACAAGGAACATCACCCCACCCGTAATTGAAACCCGACCCGATGGCCCGACCGGGTACGGGTCGCCCTGACAACTAACTTTTATCGGTTAGAACATGACTAATAGAAAAGAATGCACATGTGAACCACCGCCGACGGCGTACGGAGTAACATGCAACCTACGGCTTCATGCATCCATGCACACGTCATCATTCTCTCTCTCTCTCTCTCCACCAGATTAGACGCCTACGATGTCCCACACGAGCGGCGTCGCCGGCACGTGTCGCAATTCGACGACGCTAAGCACGCCTCCTGTAGATCCGGGCCCCACCTAACCTGCACGGATCTGAGAGCGTACCGGGACGCGCCGGTGTTCCCGCCCTCACGTGATGATCCTCCCCCCCCACGTGCCCCCACCCCAACCCAAGGTGGAAGTTTTAAAGATAAAAAGAGCGACGACCTCCTCAACGGTCCAATTATCGGTTTCGGAGAAAAAAAAAAGAAAAAGGAAAGAAAATCCTTCTTGATTTTTTTAATATAAATTGTTATTAAAAAAAATAAAAATATGTGGCGATTACGCCGGATCAAATGCTAAAAATTGAAAAGGAATCTGAGACGATGGATAGCCACCCACAAGGCTTGCGTCCCTAACCTTCTCTTGTTCTGGGCGTTAATATGGTTGGCGCTCTCCAACGATCTTAGTGACTTCGATACCAATGGTCGCAACATAATCAATTGACAAACTCATGGGTAATTAGTCCACACAAAATGAAAATTCAAACAGAAACTCTTATAATTCCATCAATAATTCAAAGGGGTAAGTGGCTTTACAAGAAAACAAAATGCATATCTATATCTAAAGTACTGTAATGAGAATCTATGTTAAAATTGGAAAAAAGATAAACTAATGAAATAGTCTATTAGACACTACTAAATCTTAAATACCTAAAAGGATAATGCTAAAAGATTGAATCAAATCTTCTAATATTGGACCTATTTGCTTAAATCAACAAAGATAAGGAAATGAACTAATCCAAATCTTCTAAAATTTCGTCCTGTGTCATCAAAGGCTTGGATATTATCGAATCGTGGGTGCTTTTGGTTCGACTTTTGAGAAAAGTATACGAGGAAATGCGTAGGACTTTATGTTAAAGGGGATTATCAAAATGCAAGTAGTATATGGTAAATTATAATTCAAAAGCAAATTGTGAAGCAACTTTGGTTTAAATTGTATATGGAAAAAGCACACATTGCAAATGACTTTTACTATTTTTTGTAAACCTCAAAACCGACGAAGAGCTCAGCCGCAAGATAAACCAGATTTGGCACCAATAGCTCTCACTCGAGGTCACACAACCTTAGTCAAGAGCTGCCCGAGGTTGTGCGACCTCATGCGAGGTTGCTGGCACCAAATCCAACTTGTCAACAATGACATCACGAGAGGTGAGGACATTTCAGGAATTATGAAAGTTTATAGGCAATTAGAATTGCAATGCATCTCCCCAAATCTCTTCAAAAAAAATTCAAATAGTACTTGCATTTACCTATAGCCCAACGTGATTCCCAAACACACTCTTGTCGCTAATAGGGCATTCCATGGATTTTTGGGTTGTAAGATTTCTACTCTATGCCGAGAATTATTGAAAAGAATATGGACTTTTATGGTAGAATCATGAGAAACTCTTTTTCCATGCTATCTTTGTACATATATATGTCAAGCATGTAACTACTTTCCCATATTATAAACCAAATAAAGGGGAAAATAAGACATTTGATATAAGTTGAAATAAGCACACAGAATCAAAAGTTTACCTTAAATTGATCAGAACTTTGAAAATAAATATTTCACATATTGATATTGTAATTATAGATGTACATAATTAGCATTTACATAATAATTATGAAATGACACCATCTTTTCCACATGGATCAAGCTCCCTAAAAAAAGTGCATTCAAGTGGTGATTAAAACGATGTAAAAACACCAATATTTGTAAAGTCATCGGTAGAATTAATCTCCCAATCTAATAATCATTAGTAAAAGTAAATTTTATCACTTCCAAGTATTAAAAAAAAAAAAAAAACCATGAACCTATAAGACAATGAAATCAAAGCATATTGTACTTTTTCTTAGCATAGATTTGACTCTGCGTGAAATTTGTATTGGGTAGGCCGAGCATTTGAAAAGATGTATTCATACTAGACTCCTGTAGACATCATCAGGTTCTTTCGATCGAAGCGAGAATTGGGGGAGGCATTGAGATTCCTTACATTACATTACACTTCCATCTTGTTTCCCTATTGGCCTATAAAGATTCTTGTACATTTAGTAGTTCTCCATGCATTTAGGTCGAACGCAAGAATTGGAGATGAGATTGTGACGTGCGGGATTGGGTTTGCGTGGGACAAGGAGCGAGAGTCGCCGCTGGATCACGAGATGGGGACCCCGGCATTACTCTTTGGGCGGTGGCTTTTGTGTCCCTCTGCCCCCCACCAAACCCTAACAAAAGTGGAAAAAAAAAATAAAAAGAAAAGAAAAAGGAAGAAAAAAGAAAGAGAAACAAATTTAATGAGCAACACGAACCTATTCACATGACGAAAATGAGACTAGGATTCGTACGTGTCCACGTGGTGTCTTAATTTGAACGAAGACGAGATTTACAAAAAGAAAGGTAAACTTTTCCCTAATGTTAATATGAAGAAAAAGAAAATTTCTAAATGATATAATAGATAGCTACTAAAAATTATACCAGACACATTCTATACGTGTGTCAAAAGAAATGGTTTAACAATAGAATTAAGATGATGTAATTTCTTGAGCGATCTTTAACGTTTGACTTTCTTTTACCGCACTCCATTATTTTTCACCTAGCCCTGCATTGGTATTACTAATGCTATTTGACAACAAGTAAAATAGATGAATGTATACTTTACGCAAAGCTCATACTTGGAATTTGGTTGGTTTACCTCTTGAAACAACTAATTTCAATTATGTGTATATAAGATCAAAACAAATGCGGATTACATTGTGGGATGCCAAAAAGTTCAATCGATAGCAAAAGTTTTTACTCGGAAATATAAAAGCGACTATGATGAGATTCTTGCCCTCGTGATGCGCCTCACTTCTATGAAGTGTTTTCTTGCTATTGTTGCTGTTATGTGATGGTTTATATTCCAAATATATATAAAATAGCATTCTTCGATGGAGATATAGCTCAAGAGATTTGTGTGGAGCTTTCTCTTGGGTACATTGATCCTCTTAATAAAATGCATTGATTACATTGAGCACTGCCATATACACTCATATAAACTAGGAATACCGTAGGTGGAATCCCACGTCCAGTCGATATGATCATCTCTCTTTCTTTGGTTAAAAAAAAAAAATTACACAAGAATTATACACGTAAGATATTCAACTGAAATCAAAATATAATAATTTACGTCATCAATAATAATAATAATAATAATAATAATAATAATAATAATAATAATAATAATAATAATAATAATAATAATAATTCCAAATTGAACAAACCACGTGTAACTTTTTTTTTGGGTTCACCATGCAAACGTACTGGATTGAAAGACAAATCAACAAATTCAATTAACTTAAATTAATGGAGTAATAGAATTGAACATTTCCATATAATTTCAGGACTAAATTGAACATATGCAAAAAATGAAGAGATCATATTAAATAAATTAAAAATTCAGGGGCGACGCTATACTCGGACAACTATTTGTGTCAATTTTTTCATAACTAAATTGTTAGGAGAGAAAAGAATGGGAGACTAGTCTTGTCTTTTTTGTTGGGGTTTTGTTTGTTTAGTGGATCAGACAAACTCCACATCCAAATAGGGCAAAGTCCTTGGTCGTTGATTACTGGGGACGAAAAGATTTGGGGACAAAAGATAGTTTGGTGCGACGTGGTTCGACCCTCGTCTGTCTTCATCACTCTTTCTTTTTTTAATTCTCTTTTTGCCCTATCTTTTTTCCATTTCATTCTATAAAAGAAGCATACATCCAAAGAAATTCAAATCGACCCTCTCTGATCCCTATTGCGTTCCTGTTTTCTTCGGCATCTAACTCCATTAAAACCCTGTCAACCTTGAAAATGTCTCAGGAGTGTTGACGGTTTTACCGCAATATCACTTTTGTAGCCTACTCTAGTTGCTATATTCAGACTTTTGACATGCCTCCTTGCAGGTCGTGGGAGTCGAAACTCAATCCTGAAACTAATTCGTCCCCACCCCAACCCCCTGAGAATGTGTGGATTCGAACCCCCACCTCCCCTTTCCATGTTGGAAGGGCCACTGGGGTAAACTCTAATGGTTATTTTCATATTAATTTACCCCATGTCATTTTCATCCTTAACTTAAACTTATCTTAGATGTTTATTATTTGCTTCCAAAGAAGGATAATTACAAACCAATGATTCGGTGTTTCGGGATCACCTATATATCTCTCCAAAACAAACTCTATCGGGCATTTCACTTAAAGAAGCATTTTGGGGGATGAAACATGTGTAATTTTAGCAATTTGTTTCTAAGCTCACAAACTGCTCGCGAACCGAGCATCCAATTATTTTAGACCCATGATCATATCATCAAGTGAATAAATCTGCTTAAAGGTAAAGCGTCATAGATTTGATGTTTTCGGTGTTGCTCAACGGTTTTAATACATAATTGCATTGCTAAGCAAGAGATATAACATAGTTAATTTAACTCAGTGCCATTGACTAACTGCGTATGACTCGGGTTAAAGTAGACATTTCTGGCGGCAATCAAAGAATGTCTATACTTCATATGAAATATGTGCACTCCCAAAAAAATTATGAGGGACTGCTTTTATGTAGATTGTTCCATCAAAGGGATTTACATCAGATTGGAACGCTTTTTGGCTGTCCAGCACACATCAAAAGGATTCAACAGGAATCAGGACAGATTGATGGTCTGGACATATTCCAACAGGTACCAGCAATTCCTCCATAGAATTTAAATCAGGATTGAGCGTGAACATGCATGCGAGGGGCCCCGCAATTGCTGGTCACATCAATTGGAAAAGAAAGTCCACAACAACAAAAATAAATCATGACTTATCCGATTAAGTGGGGTCAATTTACCTGAATCTACTAATGTCATTGCGCCTATAATGTACTCTTATACGGGGGCGATAATTGAATAATTTTGGTACAAGAATGTTACGTCGATGCTGGACAAAGGTTTTAAGTGAGATATTTGCAGACGTGATGATGAGTGGTCCATCGAGGTTAGAGATTTTGATCGGGTAGTGTTTACATATCACGTTCCGAAGGTCCCGCCACACATAAATTGCGACTTAAGAAGCTTGGTTCATGACCATAAAGATTAAAAGACCCATTAATGAATGAAAAGTGCCCAGATCGAGGGTCATAATTTAGAATTTTGCATTGCTAGTTCTTTGTCTTTAGACCAGAATTTAAAGATAAAGAATGATTCCTAGGTCTAATAAACCTGCTTGGGATTCCCATCACACCAAACAAAGCTAGGGCAAATGCATCAAAAACCCAAGCAGGTGGCGTTGGAGGTTGTGGCTTTTATTGTATTTGTTTATCTGAATAACCTAGAAGTATGGAAAAGGGGAAAGAGATCACGCAAATCACTTGTGCAGATGAGGGTTTGCAAAGGGAAAAAGATTGGAGGGGGGTTGGGGAGCGCGTGTATTATTTTTTGGGTTTATCGTGTGTTCTTTTCTGAGGAACTGAAGATTCGGAAGTCAGTGTGCTAAGTTTTGTTGTCTCTCTCCGAGATGAGCTTTATGCAGAGAGAATGAGCTTTTTCTGCTTTACATTCTTTTGTCATCTTCTCAATCAACAATCCCAGTCTCTCAGCATTTAATAAACCCATAAATTAAAAGAAATAAAGAATCTCTCTCTCTCTCTCTCTAGATTGCAGAATATTGAATGAAAATTTGAGTTTCCATGAGATTTTTAGGAGGGAAAAAACTAGTATTACGTATCGTTCTTTTGTCACGTGGATGAATATCTGTCTAATCTTGTATTTAATTTACCAGAAACGAGTGGAGGTTCAACTGGTTTCTTAAGTGCTTGTTCTATGAGCTAAATGGGAGAATATCTGTCTTGCCCCCATCATTTGCTGGATTCTAACTACAGCTATCCTCCAATTATTGCTATTAGTTGGAAATGTCGCTGTCGTAATTAGCAATTTAGCGCGAATATGATCGTCTCTCGGCTCATTCCAGTGATCATCTCTCGACTTATTTCGGGTTTCGATAATATTAATGCACCCCCTTGGAGCTTTTTCTTACTAAATACGTGAATTATGTTTGACCACCTCATGAAAGTATGTCAAATCATTTTATGCATTATTTTACCTTTTAAATGAAATATCTGTATCGAGTGAAAAACCAGAAGAAAGAAATGTGATCATAATCAAATCCCAGGCATCCAAAGTCCTCAGATCTTCAGACCCACAAAAGAAATGAAAATTGAAAAAAAGAGAGAAAGAAAAAAGGAATGAAGTGGCCAAGGGAGAGCATCTTCTGGGGCCATTCAAAGATCATACTTTTATCATTAGATTACGAGGAAGGAACGTGGAGATTAACATTTTGCTTGAGGGAACATAAGAACAAAGCAGCTCTCAGTGCCCATCAAATAATGCGAGGATAGAACATGCGCAACCCTCGATAGATTCCACAAATTTCGCCGTAGCCATTATATCCGACAATAATGTTGTCCTTATGACCCTCCCGTTTTCATAATTATCTCCCCATAACTCTCCAAAACCCTAGTAACACATGAAGACCTCCCAACCCTAAGCTCTCTCTCTCTCTCTCTCTCTCTCTCTCTCTAGTCTAATGAAACTGGTGTAATCTACCAAATTGTCTTTTCCTTCATTATTTGGGTTGGAATATAATAAAATAGAATCGAGTTGGATAGAATAAAATAGAATAGAGAGAGAGAGAGAGAGAGAGAGAGAGAGAGAGCCCTTGTGAAAATGCTTGTCTGGACTTTAAAAAAAAGCAGAAAAGCAAAGTCATCATTAGGTAAGGAGAAATGAATGCAAAAGCACAATATAATTGAGTCCTCTGTTACCCCACCACCACACGATATGCATAAATCAGTGGCTTCCTTTCTCATAAATATTTACCAAGAAATCAAGAATTGTATGGCTCTGTAATAAGTTCAGTTCAGCCTTACAAAGATTATTCCAATTTCAGACTCTACATCGGTCATGCGTCGACAGCCCATCTAAAAAGCTTGAAAGCTTCGTTTAGCAGATGGGAATTAGTCTCCCTGACATATGACTTGTGAGCAAGCTTTGCATATGCTTGAAAAATGGAGCCTACTTCTTAATGGGGAAGCAAATAAACAGCCCGAAAGTCCAACTTAAGACGGGCTTATTTTTTGAAGCACGTTATGCATATATACGATTTATAAGTTTTAATTAGCAGATGTAATGCTAGTTTAACAATTTGTACCGGAAGAAATACCTATCTACCTATTACTTACTTGCAAGGGTTAGATGGAGGTACAATTATGCCTTAGTCCCTATATTTGCCTCTCTGGAGAGGCATAAACCGTCCGAAAACAATGAAACTCACGGGGCAATTAGGCTCACAAGTGGCAGGACTATTATGGGTTGTTTCCCTCCCATGGGTTTCATAGCCTGATGATTATAGAGTGAAGGAATCCCGAGAAAGGGGAATTTCTAGGGTTTGGGCATATGTTGCTAAAGCAAGACAAAGAGCACACGCCCAGAAGCATATACTGCTAAAATTCTCAGGCATACCTTCTTAGGGATTTACAAAATGTTAGGGCAAGATCTCCGAGCGTGCTCGTTACTAAGTGCTTAGCTTAGGGTTGGGTTTGATTTAATACTATTCTTATTAGCTTGTAGGCGACATGCCTTTGAAATTTTCAAGGTAAAAAGGGAGAGGTGGAGGCTAGTGTTGTTTTTATAATTGGAATTCATTGCATGAAAATCATCATCATTCAGAAATGGTTTTCTTTTTTTGGCTAAAGTTGAGGGGATGGGAAAAGGAAAAGATGGTCTTTTGCTTTTTTTTCTTGCTTTATGTTTTTTTCCCTTCTCTTTTTGTTGCTAAAGTGGAGAGACAGATAAATTATGACAGGATGGGTAACATGAACCGGAAGGAGTGTTCAGACAAGGAAAAGAAGTCCAGTTTCTCACCCACTTTTTCTTGGGATAGTTCTCCTAGAAATGGAGCCCATCCTGCTGCTGATTTCAGTGCAATAGGATCATTGTTTGTCACTCCAAAGGTTCATATTAGGGGGTAGTTGTGGAGTGGAGAGGGTCAGAAGTAATGGGCCATGACATGGGCCTGGGCAACATTTTGGAAATTTAAGCCTGGAAATTCGATCGTATATCGCCTTAACAAGTTATTAAAATATTTAAAACTTGATTGCACATAATAAAATAACAGTTGATGCATTGAAAACTATACGATTTTCTTGATTGAACAACTTAATAAGAGCTTTAGAGGAGACTTGTTGACAATATCCTTTCAGTATATGAACTGATCTGGCTTTGCAAGGATTTTATTTTATTTTTCTTATTAATTTGGACAGAAACATACATCAACATCACATGTCCTGAACTTTGTACCCTTTTCCCTTACCGTGCATAAGACATCACGCACGTGTAATTGGAAGATGCAGTTCTAAAAGGAGTAGCGTGTCATATACTTGACTGGAGGCTAGACACTGTCCTGTATTTGGAATATAATATGGCGATGCAACAAAAGCATCATTATAGCTAATGAAACAATGGCACAAGGCGCATTGCAAGTATAAGATCGAATAGGGTATGATCTCAAAAGGAACCAAGTTACGTGAGTTTAACAACAATTTACGAGGAATAATGATAACAACTTATCGGATTTTCTTTTCCAAGGCCTGTCCAGCAGAGGTAATGGAAGATGTTCTGTCAAGTGCCAATTTAGACCGGGTAATGCGACAGATTGCTTCTTACGACGGGCATAAAGGACTTGGGCATGATAATGCCAGAGAGGAGATACAGTAAAGCTAGATCGACGAGAATCAATGAGGGCATTGTTAATGTACTGATCTGAAAAAGATTCAAAATTCCCTACTTTTGTTGACCTGTAACTGCTTTATTCTGTACATTTTACAAATTTCTAAATGCATAAATTTGTTTTTTCCACTACTTCAAAGATCGGATCTTTTTTGGTCTAGTGATTCATTCTGCACTTTTGTCATCTCATATTTCATCTTCTGCAACTCCATCTCCATAATGTGGGGCCTCTTTGTGATAATCGAATCAGTCTGGGACTCTTTGCCTTGAACTAGCCAATGCGCTGACCGTCTCTTTTGGTGGGTAGAGAAACCTAACAGTGAGATATCGAGCCCTGACTTTAGGTCTTTGTGTTTGATACCCTTTTTTAGCAAAAGTGACTGCAGTAAATGCAATTGAAACCGTGTATCAACTTATCAAGTACCTCAAGGGTGATTAGGCTTGCGTCAGTAAGAAGCTTCCTTGCGGGCCAATACTGAACAGGATGCAACATACCCACCTAGGAGTTGAAATTAGTTCATTCTCTACAAGACACTATGCATATCTTCCCCAAGGTAGGTAGGAAAGTCTGCTTGTGAGTCAGCTATTAGCCTAAGGAGCTGATAAAACGCACAAAATTCATACCTGGTAGTGCATTCAATTTCTGACAATTGAATGGTTACTGCCCAACCGCAATAATCTGGCGAGAGCGTCGACTTTATTTGCAATCGTGGGAAGCAGTTCTGCAGCCTGGTTGTACAACCCTGAGCTTGATCCCTTCAGAAGCTCTTCTTCAGAAGCCATAGAAATCAAATCACTAATTAAGTGCGTTACAGTGTCCGTGGCACTCTCCAAATTGAGTAATGCCTTGCTGCATTCACTTATTTTTTCCTTCACTCCTTTTTCATTATGAGGAGATTCCTCTGTGGACTCAACTATTGTTGGTTCACTAGGCAAGCTAGAAGATGAGATTATTAGAGTCCCTGCGTTCTTCATCGCCTGCAATTGCCATAAGTATATCAAATTAATAATGTCATCCTTTGCTGTTATTCTGGAATTCGACTAACATCTTCTAATGATAATAGAAGATTCATCTGTCCAGAAGAAAGCAGGACTAACCCCACTGCATGCCCTACAGAGTGAAGTTCCACCAAGTTATATGACCTTGTACACCCAACTCCTACCAATGTTTTTACAATAACCTGAAATTCTTCTCGTATCTCCCAATGAGGGACTTAAATCTAAACCGAATAGAGGTCAGCATTATGCGAATCTACATAAGTTAATCCACAAAAAAGGGTTACAACTATAAACAACCGATTTCAAATTTAGTTCACCGTGATTAACTTAAGCCTATGGTTGGGCATATTAACTAAATAATGTAACAGTGAATTAAAATAGTTAAGTAGTATGCAATTCTTACCTTCATGGTTTTTCTTAATTTATTCGCTGTGCTTTTATATGTCCAGCCAAAGATTGCATATATTTTATTCTTTCTTCCAATTTCAAGTCAATAAAAGTCAAGACTTAAAATCAAGGTTCCTATTAAATAGAAAGCCATAAATCACATGGACACACCTGATCACAAAGTTCTCCCATAGTCAGTTCCTTCATCATCTTGCAAGTTGACTCTGATATGTCATTGCTATCGAAGTTAGCTTCTTCCACAGCATTGTATGAATGTTTGTGGTCTAATTCTTCACAGAGAGAATCAAAGCTCTTCCAATCTCCAAGATACCTCCGCTGCACAACATATCGAGCAGAATATCTTCTCCTCGCTGATGGTTCCCTTTTCTCTATCTACATTGTTGCATAAAATTATTTAACACCAGTGCCTTGTGGGAGTGAACCCTCATATTCAAGGTTCGACTTAGTTTTGTGTTCACAACAATTTAACAAATCTTAATGGAATGTGATAAAGCTAAATGACATAGCTTTCCAGTAGCCGACATTACAGGCTGTGCTATGTCTGTGCCAGAGGGAGAAGAAATCAGAAAGTAGAGTTTCCAAAAATGGCTAAGTTCTCCAGGATCAAGGTTTATGAGCAGGCTCGTGAGATGAACAAACACAATCTTCTCTTTCCCTCTATAACAGCCCCAAATATTAAAAAATGCAGAGTGACACAGCCATGTACATACACTTCTCACAACTTGTACTGTTGCTAGAGATGAACCAGCATAAGAGGTAGAGAAGTTGCTGAATTAGGGCATGAGTGGAGGTAGTGCATTGCAGAGACTACAGGACAGTCTTTCAATGAAAAAATAGTAAAGCCATACCCCAAACACAGAGTAGCAACGTAGTTCTTTACTCAAAAAGAGAGTAGAGTAGTAGTTGTAACCTTTGAAGTTGCTGATAAGCTAGCAAAGTGCTGGTCAAACAACGTATTGTCTTCATACTTCTCACAGCAGTAAAAATTGTTGCCTTTCTCCTGCAATCTGTTTTCCGTTCTGTCTGCACATTGCTGCTCCGAAGCATGATCAGCAGCTTCCCTGTGGCATGATTCATTGTGTTCATTCTCACTCTGGGAGGTGTAACTACTTGCAGCTTCCTGCGCCTCATTTTCAACTTTGACATCGTATGACTGCTCTGACTCATCACATGCTGCCCTGCCCAAAGTAATCTCATGCAACGCCAATTCATGAGATTTTGCTTTTTCATTCCAAATAATAATTGCTGGTGCAAGATTAAAGTTTGTTTGCTTTGTCAATGACAAGATTAACTCACCGAAGTGAATGCTTCTCGCATACCGGTACGCAGGATCCAGCTAGAAGTTTACTACTTGTTTGTTGCTTTCCAGTGTCCTGGCCTGAAAAATGCACGGACACATGATGGATAAGAGAAACCTTCATCTGATATGATCATTATTGCTGCTAGCAGAAGATCTCAGTCAATAAAAGTTTCCTATGGAGTAGCAATTTGTAGCAATTAGCAATCGGGGTACTAAGTTGCTTTAAAGCTGCATAGCCAATGCAGAAAAGCAACACAAGGTATATGAGTGATGGAAGTTATTGACCAACATATAATCTCCAAATTTATATCATTCATTGTGAACAACCCATTGAAAAGACTGAACTTTGTGAGAGCCATCAAAGTTTCATTCAATAGATAACCAAAATACTACAGCCAAGACAATAGGTTAGCCAATCTGCATATTTACAACTTCTGGTCTGTGAGTTCCTTGAAGAAGATGGGAGCCACGGTCCATTTCTATATCCCTTAATGGACGAGACCAAGAATTTGAGAGAAGTCAATGCCAGCAATTTTGGAGGTATATAAGCATTGTGTCGCCTAATGTTGAAACATTGTACATTATGGACATCTATAAAACCTTCAAAGTGCTATAATACAAAGTGAATGTGTGCCCTTTTTTAATGGAGGTTATAATTGGCAATAAAATAACATAAATAATTAGTTGCAAGCAGCTCTCTGCTGATTAGTACGCCATCCATATGTCTAACCCTGTTCACGCAACAGAGCAAACTTGGTCTCATCAAGGATTTTGAATAAATTGTCTGAGCTACAACATTTCATAATTCAGGAAAGAACACTCCAAGAAATGACAAGCAACAAATCTGGCCTTACAGAAAGCAAGAACTGAAATCATTTCATCTTTCTGCTTCCATGCTTCGGGAGAATTTTGAAAGTCCATGCAGACAGTATAAATTGTGTGCCAAGGCCTGTCCATTCTGAAGCATAATGAAACACACGGGCATGAGTATATACAGAAAAACAGACATTGAAGAAGAGTATGGCAACCGATACCTGCTGCTTTTTTGTGATAATGTCGAGCTTTGGCAGTTGCTAGAATGTGTGCCTCCTGATTTATTTGTGATACAGGACCAACTCTCCCCAATGTCACTTTTCTTTGGAGTTTGAATATCCTGGAATGCAAGACTGGGCTCCTGAAAAACAAGAACAAAGAGGAAGATATTATTTGCTCATATACAAGAAGCATCAATTAGAAGATTTTAATATAAATAAATAAATTGAGGCTACCTGGTTAAGGGATTAGATGTGATTAACTGATTATGCAGTTTCTTTCAATACAAGAAACGCATGCTAACAGCGTTTTTTTCTTCATAAGGATATTATGCAGACAAGTAATTTTGGCACTCGTACTTCTAAGGACACCTGCATGAGCAATTTACTGTTTCTTCTCTCTTAAAATGTTTTGCTAGGTACCCATCTTTAAATTTGTTTACTAAGGGTGCGTTTGTTTGTGTTTCTGTTCTTTTTTTGTTCCGGGGAATAGAAATAGAAAAAACTATTTCTATTCCGGGGAACAATTTTTTACTAGAAAAACACATTTGGTAAACTTGTTTCAAGAATAAAAAAAAGAACAAAAACACGTTTGGTAAATTTATGTTCTTTTTTTGTTTCTTTTAATTTTTTAATATTTTTATTTTCTTTTTTCTTTTTTCTTTTTTTCTTCTTTTGGCCGGTTGCCGACCTCAGCCATGGCCGGTGACCGGCCGACGAGGGCCGGCGGCCTCGCCCAGCCACAGCAAGGCTCACCGGCCCCCGGCCAGGCTGAGCCTCGCCGTGGTTGGACGAGGCTTGGCCTCGCTGGATCCGGGCGAGCTCAAGCTTGCCGAGCCTCACCCCGCGCCTCGAGGCTCAGTGAGCTCAGCCTCGCCAGATTTGGGCGAGCCTGAGCTCGCCCAGCCAAGGCGAGACCGAGCCTCGCCAAGGGCCAGCGACGCTCGGCCTCACCGAGGGCCGGCGACACTCCAGCGAGGTCGTGGACCATGGCCGAGGCTAGCAACCGGCCAAAGAAAAAAGAAAAAGAAAAGAAGAAGAAAAGAAAAGAAAAGAGTGGAGAGAGAAAATTTGTTCTTAAAAGTTGTTCCGGAAACAAGAAACAACTTTTTTTTGTTTCTTGTTTCTGTTATTTTTTTGTTCCCGGAAACAAAAAAACAGATTTGGAACAAAAACGCGAACAAACGCATTTATGTTTTTTTTTTGTTCCCAGGAACAAAAAAACAAAATTTTTGTTCAAAAACAGAAATAAAGAACATAAACAAACGCAGCCTAAATCTACTCTTCTATTAGACCACCCATTTATCCATGGAAAAGATGATGGTTTGTTCAAGTAGCGAGCCACCTATCAAATAGAAGAAGTGCCATGTCATGATCACTTCTACTCACTGGAGCTTTTTCCTTTCCTTTTTTTAGAGGAAATACAAAATTGTTACATTTTTTTTTTTTTTGAAGTGCAATAAACAATGACTGAAAGTAACCAAGGGCTCAATAATGAATTTTATAATTTTCTCCTTCACCATCGACAATTAGCCATCATGCAATGACTAAAAGTACATGGGCTAAAATTCCCACTTATTCTTTTCACACAACAACAAATACTGTGTGACAGGCATGACGGATAGGATGGCTGACATATCTTTATCATTGCAAATTAGAGTAAAAGATTACTTTTGTTCATAAGCTACCTGAGATGGAGGAATCTTTGGACTTCTAGAGCTTGATACTTTGGCTTGCGCCCATTTTGGTAGTCTTGAAATGCTAAAACTAAAAGTTGAGGTCCCGTGAGGACTACCCCTAAGATCAAGTGTGCCTCCAACTTGTTTGGAAGTAGAGAGCCACGTCTCTTGAGAATTGGTGCCAAGCAGGTTTTCTTCCTTGTCACTATATATCATTTGATGTAAAGTTGTTGGTGGGACCAAGCTTCTTGGACTTAGCGGGTCGGAGGTCGCTTTAATCCCCTGTAGCATCTTGCAGGAAAAGGCACTGGGTACTTGCCAAATAAAGATACACCCATCTCCACCTACCTAAGCATGATATATAAATTAGTGCAACTGAACCAAGAAAAAAAACAAAAGAGCAGCATGCACAAACCAACTCGATTGTCCAAATCTCATCTTCTTGTGTGCTCACACGTGCATGTGACTGCAGATGTTTGAGCATGTCATACGTCGTAATAGGTAGACCACACCAAGAAAATTAACTTAAAATGAAGAGACTGTTTCCCCACATGGAGTATTTATATCCAAATGTTGGAGGAAGCCGATTGTGGGTGCGTTTGGTTCAGTATTCCCAAGGGCTTTCAGCCTCCAAAGTCCCTTGGGGAAATGCTGGACTGTTTGGCAACTATTTTGAAATAACTTTCAAGTGAAAATCAGTATTGAGAAGGCTGAAAACCCAATGTTAGTAGGAACTAACTTTGAGCTTTCAGCATTTGGCCAAATGCTAAAACTTAATTTTTTCTTCCAAAACTATCCTCACTCATTCTTCAAATTTCCGATTTTGCCTTCATTATTATTTTTTTAAATGCCAAAATAATGCTAAAAAAATCAAATATATATAAATGCTAAAAAAATTAAATATATTTTGGTCTTTTTAAAAAAAAATATTTATATATTTGATTTTTTTAGCATATATATTTGATTTTTTTAGCATTATTGTCAAAATTTATATTTAAAAATTTGTATATATTATTTTTTTCAATTTTAAACAAATAAAATTAAAAAATTCCAACGAAGGGTTTGGTCTTTTTAAAAAAAAATTATATATATATGTATTTGATTTCTTAGCATTATTTTCAAATTTATATTTAAAAAGTCGCATACATTATTTTTTCAAATATAAAAAATTAAAAAATTTTGACGAAGAATTTGGTCTTTTTAATATATATTTGATTTTTTTAGTATTATTGTCAAAATTTATATTTAAAAAGTTGCATATATTATTTTTTTCCAATTTTGAACAAATTAAAATTAAAAAATTTCCACGAAGGATTTGGTCTTTTTTTTTTAATATTATATATATGTATTTGATTTTTTTTAGCATTATTGTGAAAATTTATATTTAAAAAGTTGAATACATCATTTTTTTTTCAAGTTTAAGCAAATAAAAATTAAAAAATTCCAATAAAGGGTTTGGTTTTTTTTTTTTTTTAATTATTTATGTATTCGATTTTTTTAGTATTATTGTCAAAATTTATATTTAAAAAGTTGCATGCATTATTTTTTTCAATTTTAAACAAATAAAATTTTAAAAACTAATATTAATCACTCAAAGAGTTTTTCAAATATGTTTTCTGCCAAACGGCATTTCTCTCAAAATTGATTCTCAAAGCATAGTTTATCAAACGGTCTTTGCATTTGCCTAAAGTCCTTTAGGCTAAACTGCTTTGCATTTTCTCAATGGGCTTTCAAAATGTTGAACCAAACGCACATATTCAAAATAAAAGAGTGGACAACTTTTTCTTTAGTCTTAGCATGCATAGAACTGCTGCTGCAGAAACAAACAACCTACAGGCAACCTGAAAGTCTTTCACAATTAATCAGATGAAATGGAACTGCTTCCAAGCCCCCTTAAAATATTGATTTTGTATCTATTTAGCATAAAGTTGCATGAAACAATTGCATCTTTTCTTTGTGATAATGAAGGTGAGTGATTGTCTGAGATAGAGGACACTATCCATATGAGCCACGGAATATGGGAGTTATGAGTACCTACTTGGTGTAGTTTTCTTAGTGCAAAAAAAGGCTTAGCTTAGTAACAGACTAAAGAGATCCAAGCACGTATTTGCCATGAAATTTAGCTCGATAGAAATTCACCAAAATCATTTGCTCAAGAGTACACAAGTTTACGAGATTCAGCTGGATAGTAAACTCACAGATATTATGTGCTCGCAGTCAGGTAGGAAAATGATGCCGGTTACTACTTCCCCATGACCTGCAGCTTGAATAACCATCTCCCCGCTATTGAAATCATACATGCGCATTGACTTGTCAGAATAGGCACAAACCAGGTAATTGCAGCTTGGATCCATGAAAACCTGCAAAAGAAATTAGCACTAGTGATAAGACTTCGTATGGCAAACAACGCCTTGGTAATCATTTGCAGCTCACCTTGATAGGGTCTCCACCATCTCTATCTTGCTTGAAAGATCTTATAAGCTTCCCAGATGCTATATCAAATGTATTTATCTTCTTATCCTGCAAAGCATATACAATTTTGCTGTCATTAACAGTCATGAACAGAAAAAGACAACTTTGCTCGTGGAATTCAGATACTGTATAAAATGGATCTCCTGTTTGATGTCGTGAATACATAAGATGATGGATGCAATATATGGCTACCCATCCAAGGCACATTTAAATGGAAATTTTAAGATGTTACAGTACCTGTCCAACGGTGACTGCAACCTCCTCAGATCGATCTAGAGCCATATCATAAACAGTTCCATTAGATGCCATCTGGCGATGACCATGTGAAATCTTATAACTGCCATCTGCTACTACAATATCACGGAATACCAGTGACCTGTGGTAAAAGGGAGAACCCGGTTTCCTATATGAGTGTGCATGTATTGGCAAAGAAAGTTGTAACAACAGAGAACAAGGAACATAAAAAAAATTTCTACTATATTTATCACACCAGGCCAACAAGACAATAAATTTTGGTAAAACCCATCATTTTTTAGTAAGTGGCGGTGTGACTGACACATTAGAGTTACTCAAAATGCCACCCCATGAAGTAGAGGATCAACACTTCTTTAAAAAAAAAAGTATAGGATCAACACATGAAAGCCAAAAGGATTCAGCATTATACAGGACATGGTATTGAAAAAAAAAAAATCAATTAATGATCCTGTTCTCTTATTATCTTATAATCTGCCGACCTACCTATCAGCACTACAGCTTAGTAGCTTGCCACTATCACTGATGAGCTTGACTGATGTCACGGCAGCTGAATGGTCGTCAATGCTTTCAAGGTGGTCAAAATTCCTGAATAAAAGAAGGTTCACAAACAAAGATATTACAAAAGCCAAGTTAATAAGCACCAAAGTTGGCATGAACCTTTCGACGTCATAAAGGTGGATAACCCGATCACGTCCCCCTGAAGCAAGAAAGTAGTTCTTGTCCTTGACTCCTCCAGAAATGCTATTCTTCTCACCTAACGAGCTAAAGCATAAGGAAAGGATTTCTGCATCATGAGCGCCCTGCCAAAGAAGCAAATTCAATGTGTAAGCATGATGTTTGGGCATGCAATGCTTCTCTGTGTATATTTTTCTACCAGAACCCGACAATCATGTTGAGCATCCTGACTTTACCTTAAGACATGTGTATTCAGAAGTGTATAAATTATAGATATGAATATTTCCATCACAATCACCAGCGGCCAGGTACTGCCCATCTGAGCTGACCGTCATTGACCGAAATCCATGAGCACTAATGCCCGGCTCTATGGTATCACGCACAAAAGTTCCAGCACTTGCTACAGCAAAACAGAATGAGATAAGAGCATGGTAGGTAGAAAATTTAGCTAGTTTGGTTGGATAAGCATTAGGAGGAGGCTCAGTGTGAAAGCTTAACTATGCATGCACGAGGCGGGATACTTTACCTAAATGTGAAACTAAAGAATTGCGGCTTGCAGCATCTTTTGGTAAATTAGGTTCCAACAGGAAATCCCATAACCTAATAGTACCATCAGCTGAGCATGTTGCAAAAGAAACTCCACCAGAGCAGCCTCTAGCAACACATGCAAGAGTAGGATCATGCTTGTTTTCACAGCAAAGATTCTTGACATCCCATATACATGCAGAATGAGAAACAAGCACACAGCACCTCGAAGCCTGAAAGAGGAGAGAGCATTGCCTCACTGGATTAAGTTTTCATAAGTGTCAACTGGCATAGAAATGACAGCACAAAAACTGAAAAGCATAATTGAGCAAAAGAAATGGACTTCAAGTCAAGGTACAAGGCTATCACCTTATTGGTGTCATCAAAATCCCATATATAGATGCTGTGATCTCCATAGACAACCACTAAAAAAATTCCACCATTATTCTGGGTGCACATGGGAAATTACGTTAGAAAAACTGTGGATAGGAAATGCTTATCATTACCAAGCTTTTCAGATGTTGAGAACTGACAGGCAACTGCATCTGGAAGTGTCTCTGTGACTTTAGAATCCTTTTGGCTGGGTTTAGTATAGTAATTCTCCATCTCAATTTGGTATTTTTGGGACATTGAGTATGACAGTGTCCCAGCATATTCTAGGGTCTCCATGGAAACCAATTGTACTAATCCATTACTGCATCCACAGGCAATAAGCCTGTCTGACGCAGACAGGGAAAAAGCTTTTTTAACCTGAGAATGAAACGTATGAAACATCAGTAACAACTGCAGTGCAAGAGGACTGCATCGGAAGGCCCACAGCTAGGCATTCATCCAAAACTAGTTATTGCTCTGCATCTATATCTCCATTCTTGCTGCTTTGAGTTTTTTATTTATTACAAGCTATGGATGGGACTATTTGAATCTTTGTAGATCGGTAACCTAATAGATTTATTTTTTCAGGGTTCCATGATGAAGGCATCAATCAGCTTGCTCATTTCTCCTGCAAATGATGATCACATTGAACACCCACAATACCTTCAAATCCACCGAATTTCTTAGAGAACCGGAATGAATAAGGCACAAGACACCTGAGAGTACATGATTGGAAGGAGATATAATCAATAATTCAGACAGATATTAAATGTATTCAACAGGTACAATTGATCAAATTGCCATTCAGACCTGCTTCAGTCAATGCATAGATAAGAAATCCATCATTGGCCGGTTGATGATTGATCCAGATGGGGGATGTTACTGATACAAATGATTGTCCTCTCTGAAGACCAAGATTAAGAGGCTTTCCCTGCAGCACTCGCGTATCTGCTTCGCCATTAAAGCGAGTTCGGGGAGACAAAGCAACTGACCACAACTTCAAATGCTTATATCCAGCAGTCAGAATATACTTTGCATTTGAGGAAAAGGTAACAGATGCAATGGCAGAACAAGATGAACTAGCTTTAACCTTTGTCGCCAATCTTCCACTCTGCCAGTCCCAGAAATAGATATAACCTCCAACTGAGACGAGATGCTTCCCTAATTTAAACCAAGAAAGAAAATCTTGTAACAATTAAATATATCAAGCACTGAATAGAGTCATCGTCACATGATGTATTCAACACTAACCATCAGGAGAGAAAGCAATGCATTCAACTCCGTGAAAATGACCTTTCATTTCAGATACCAATGTCATATTTGCATAGTCCCACAACAGCACCGAAGGTTGATTCCCCGACTGCAAAACCACATGAGACACATGGTGCGGGTGCTGAGAAGCATACTCGAACGAAATTACTAGCAAAGCTACGTTAGACCTAACCAGTTACATTACGTTAGAGAGAACATGAGGCCACATGGTACATTATGCCTTTCGGAATTCAGATAAATGTGCTAGTGTTCCTCACTCTGTTTCATGTCAAACAACATATCGTGGCTAACATTGTCAATTCCGACTTGAGGAAGCATGACAGGCATACCGAATTTCTCTACAGCTCTGCCCACGTACATGAATTTTATAGGTGTCGTAATGAGTTCGCAACATTTATCTCCTTCATCTCTGGCCTCCCACTACTTCACTGAAGTAAAAGACACCACAAACTACTCGAGTGGAATCAAGTCGAACACTTTCTTTGCCATACCCATTTTTCAACTTAATCTCGACGAGGTTGCATTGCAGAGCATCTGACCAAAGCCAACTTAACAGCCGACGCTCCCAATGCAAGGACCATATAAGTCAACAGAAGCCAAAACTTATCAGAGAACTTGAATATTCACATCCCAAATTTGCACTTTCTAGCAGTTAAAATTGACATGGTTGAAAAAGAACGACTTTGGAACGCCGCATCATGTTTAACAGCCGGAAACTCAGCAGTACCTCTCCAGCCGCGACGAACCGGCCGTCGTGCGAGACCGCGACGCAGCTCAGAGGCCTGGGCGCCCGGTGCGAGACCACGAGGTGCGACTGGGCGCCCGACGCCACGTCGTAGACCACGACCACGCAGCCCGCCACGTAAGCGCACCTCCCGGCGGACGCCACCCCCGCGAGCCCGCTCGCGCCCTTCGTGGTCGTCCCGATGATCTCTCTCAAAACCAGCTGCAATTTCCAACATTGAAAACAACAACAACCACGAATCAAGCACCGACACGAGCTCGAGACCCGATTCCCCGGCAACATTCCGGTAAACTCGCGAGAAGACGGGAAACGGGCGGTCCCCTCCGGCGCCGGCGCCGGCGCCGTCCGGGCCGTCGTACCTTGGGAGGCGAATCGGGCTTCTTGGGCTTGCGCGTCGCCTTCATGGTGGCCGGAAGTAGGAGAGAGGGAGGTTCGTGGACGGCACTGCGGAAGGGTTTCGGTCGAGCACTGTTTTCGAACTTTGGGATTTTTACAGGGGCGGCATCGGAAGGGAAGGGAGCGGGAAATCTGGTGCGGAGATGGAGGCTTCAAACGCGTGCGCAAAACCCAAGGCCCTTACGTTTTTTCTTTTGCTCGTCTTTTGTCTTTATCGTACTTCAAAAAAAAAAATGTCACCCCAAAAATGGGAAAAAAAAAACGGTGGAGGTGATGTTGATTTTACACGATTTGTAAATCTTTCTCAAGAAATCGTTTTGATTTTAGACGGCCCAGATAGGAAATGTTTTTTATTATTTAATAGGTCGATTTAATTGATCGCAGCTTGAATGGTATAGCATCCATTCAATTCAATTTACATCGAAATTTTAGAAGATTTTATCTCCTTTGCCTGCGTATTACCATTGTGTAGCTTGTCTTATGCGTGATGCATGTTATGATAATTCGACCTCATCGGATGGGCTGTGGGCTAAGGCCACGATGCTCTTTTGAAAAATCTAGGCATGGCAATCGGGCTAGGTCGAACCATTTGACTTTAGCAAAGGTCAAGGGCATTCGCCGTTTGGCTCAGAAGTACTTTCAACCCATAACATTTGCAACAATGGACTATCGATGAATTCTGTCAACCGACAAGGCCCTTCATCAATAACTCCCACCGTATCCACCATCGACAATTCTAGTGACAACGTGTTGATTTTTTTAAGTCGATTGTCTTGTTCCTTGATGATTTCTATGGCTAGACTTTTACTATAGTCGACCAAGTTCATTACCCGTCCATAACATAAGTTTGCCAAATTTTTGGTGTCAATAGTACCAAAGCAAATCATACCATTATGAAGTTAGAAAGCTGAAGTGGTCAATAGGAAGCTAAAACATCATCAAACTTTAGAAGTTCAAAAAGAAATTTAGTTGAATTGAGTGACCATAGTCAATCCAGTTGTGAAGAAGCCCATTCGCAGATTAGGCTGCTCGTCACCTCACAATGCCCAATGTTGACTAGCTTTTAAGCAAGAATTTGGCACGTTTTAGCCATGATGCGAAAATCGATTACCTTAGACACCTAAATTTTCGATGGATCCTTCGTCGCATTGTGCCGACAGATCATACCTCGTCCTTGTCGAGTTTCTCGTTCGGATGCAAGAGAGATTGTTAGCAATCAAATCACATATTAAGAAGCTGCAAAACTCGCACGGAATCTCCAAAACATTCGTTATGAAACTAGCTATGCTAGCACCTTGCATGCATAGTTCATAGGCAGAAGAACAACGAGAATGCCACAATTTTTGTACGATGCTCACTTGAGTGTCAATTTTTTTTCCACTCACTTGAATGCAATATTGGAGTAAAATTGATTACTTGAATGCCAATTCCCACAAATCATCCTATGTAGAATTTTTTATTTTTTGAATTTTTTTTGAATTTTTTTTTTTAATTTCTTGCTTTTCTTTTGCTTTTTCACTATTTTTTTAGAGCCAGTGACGGTTGCTAGAAACCCTCGCCCTTAGCCACAAAGGCCCTAGGCAAGGCCATCACGACCTCACTAGCCGTGAAGGCCCTCACCAAACTTGGGCGAGGCAGCGTCGCTTGTGACTGCCTAAAGCTATCGAGGGCCTTCGCAGTCTCACCCACAATCAACAAGGTTGCCATGTCCTTGCCCAGGGCCTTCGTGGCCAAACTTGGGCGAGGCAGCCCTCGCCCTTGGCTACAAAGGCCCCGGGTGAGGGCATTGCGGCCCCACTTGCCACTAGCAAAGCTGTGACGGCTTGTGTAATACTAACACAAACACACAACATGCAATATGACGAGACACGACCCGTCAATACGTCATTTCTTAAAAATAGACACGTTATATATTAAATATATATTTATATATAAATGCAACAACAACAACAATAATAATAAGAATATATAATTAATTTATACTAAAAACATTAATCCAACAATAACGAGAAATTCAAAAATTACAAACACAAAAGAGTAAACTTGAAGGAATATATATTTTCTTACACTTGTTAGAGATTAGTGTGATTTCTTAGGGTGCGCATGACAAAATTTCTACTTCTCTATTTCTCTGTTTTTTTATTTCTCGGAATAGATTTGGAATAGAAATCCGTTTTGCAACACAATTTCATTTTTCTATTTTTAGAACAAATTTCTATTTCAAAAATAGATTTGAAGAAGAAATCAGAGGCTAAAACTTTTAACTTTCCAATTTTTGAAATAGAAATAGAAATGATTTCTTCTTCTCTTCAATTCGGGCATCCTCCCCCTACAAACTTTGGGCTTTTCTATTTGGGCGTCCATCCTCCTCAACAAAGCCACGCTTCAACCAAAAACCCTACCATTGTTGACTCCAAATGTGTCCATCCTCGCCGTCGATTCCGAATCCATCCTTCTTGCCACTGTTGACTCCGACGCCATCGCCATCCTCTTGCTGGTCATATCGTTGCTCATCTTGCTGTCAACGGTGACTCCGTCCTCCCTACCCCCATCAACTCCAACTCCGTCCTCTCGCCGATCACATCGTCGCTCACCTCGCCGTCGACTCTAACTTCGTCCTCCCTATAGTCGACAACTCTGACTCCGACTCCGTCCTCTCGCCAATATCCACTCCGTTCGCTCGCAAGCGTCCACTCCGTCTACTCATTGCCGTCGACTCCAACTCCGTCCTCAACCCTAGGCCCTCATTAATTGTGCGAGCATATCTTCTCGACGCCTCCAAGTAACTGTGATTGACTGGCTTTCCATGTAATCGGTGGCTTTTGCCTCTTCGTCTTGCTCATGCTTTATCTCCCATTCTGTCCTCAACCCGTCGGGGGGTACTCCATAATTTTTCTCCCCAACCTTTATGTGGGTGAGTCTGGTACATGAATGCTGTCTTGCTTTGCCATCCATATGATGGTGTTTCTTCTTGTTTTATTCTATATAGTCTTGCTCAACATGTGAAAGTACATACATGATAGCAATGAGATTATTTTTGAGAGATGAACATACTGGTCAAGTTTGGCGTGAATCGAATGAGAGCTATGTTACATGCCAAATATGGGTTGAAAATATGTGGATCATGATATTAATGGTGCTTTTAAGTTGCATGAAACTATATGTCCTACATGTAAGAGTTTCCATGGTTGCTTGAATTTGTGATTTTAGGCCTTTTTACCTCTTCTTCTCAACGCATCCAAGTTGATTGATCGGCACCGTCCAACGACTTGCGGCAAGCGGCGTCCTATTCACGGCTTCTTACTTCCGATTCCCACATCTCCGTGAGATTTCTTTTCTACTAAGTCCAAATATCTTGTAGTTTTTGGCTGCCTTTGCTTTGTGCTTTGATATATTGATGTGGATGTCCTCTATGTTCATGGTATGGTTGTGAGTGTAAGTCTTGAATATGTGGGTGGAGTTTTGATGAAGTAAAGCATAATGTTCATGGCTGGAGTGTTGATATTCTTGAATTAGTAAGCAATCCTTTGGGTTTTCTAGGCATGCTTAAAGAAGAAGACGTTGAAAGGTTTAGGGAAATAGAGTAGAAGAGTAGTGAGTTTATTTTGGCAAATTTGGACTTAGTTTTATTATAGCGAAAGAGTCATGAGTTTCTTTTCTTGTTTTTGGCTAGTCGTGTTCATCTTCGTTTCGTCTCTTTAAAGTCTGTGCAATTGCCAAAGAATACATTAGGAAATACAAATCTTTGTCATAAAACACTTTATTTCCTTCCTTTGTAGGTAGGGGAGAAATCAGTTTAGAGAGAGAGAGAGAGAGAGAGAGAGAGAGAGAGAGAGAGAGAGCGAGCGAGCGAGCTAGTGAAAGATCTCGCCTTGGTCCAATAGAATTGTTTGCAGCATTGCATCATGTGATTTTCTCTTTATCCGAATCATATTGTCTGATCGAGAGCTGGTTGATGGATTGAATTTTACTAATATGTCTATAGAGAGAGAGAGAGAGAGAGAGAGAGAGAGAGAGAGAGAGAGCGAGCGAAGGAGAAGGAAAGATCTCGCCTTGGTCCAATAGAATTGTTTGCAGCATTGCATCATGTGATTTTCTTTATCCAAATCATATTGTCTGATCGAGAGCTGGTTGATGGATTGAATTTTACTAATATGTCTATAGAGAGAGAGAGAGAGAGAGAGAGAGAGAGAGAGAGAGAGCGAGCGAGCGAGCGAGCTAGTGAAAGATCTCGCCTTGGTCCAATAGAATTGTTTGCAGCATTGCATCATGTGATTTTCTCTTTATCCGAATCATATTGTCTGATCGAGAGCTGGTTGATGGATTGAATTTTACTAATATGTCTATAGAGAGAGAGAGAGAGAGAGAGAGAGAGAGAGAGAGAGAGAGAGAGAGAGAGAGAGAGAGCTAGTGAAAGATCTCGCCTTGGTCCAATAGAATTGTTTGCAGCATTGCATCATCATATTGTCTGATCGAGAGCTGGTTGATGGATTGAATTTTACTAATATGTCTATTGTTTAGCTTGAGGATGTTATGCGAAACTTGGGTTTGATGCCCCTAAGGAATTAATTGTTATTTGTTCTGGTATGGAGGTTTTTGGGATTTTTTTTTTCCAATATGAGATGTAATAGTTCATTTTTCAGAAGTACACAAGTGTTGAGAACAATTTATTTTGATATACTTCATGGAGCAATTGTTTTGATACCTTTCTAAAATGCTTATCACGATTTGTTAATGATTAGTGAGGAGCTACGCTAAATTTGTTAGAAGCAACTATAGGGCTTGGACATTAATTTTTCATCTGAAGCTTTGAACCATATTTTTCTTTAAAAATGCGAGTTTCATATGCATATCTAGATCCTGTCATTGAAATAATTACTTAGTTGAGATTGAAAAATTATAGCTATCAAACTTAGTTTGCTCCACTTAAGTTACATCTTTGATATGGAACTCCCGAAGCATTAAGCAATCTAGAGATATGCCTTTCATGATGTGCTTGTAATCACAAATTCATATAGATGATGAGAATGGGATTCTCAGGTCCTCTTTTGTTCACTATGTTGAATTCTTATACAGAATTTAAAATAAGAACAAGGTCTTCGAGCTTGCATTATTTCTTTTATTTTATAAGTAGTTCATGACTTGATGGATCATCTAATTTGCTTTAAATATCTGCTTGGTAGGATGGCTTTTTGCAGTTTTCGGAATGATAGTTTTTTGATAAAATTGATGCTTCATAAATAGTTGAGGCGTTTTAGCGAAAATGCTTTTATTGTTGATTATTGTCAGTAGAAGTAGAGAATCTAAGGGATGGTATGCAAAAATCATATTGTAGCTGTGGTTAACATGAGTCTGCAAAGAATACTGGGTTTTCATGGACTATCGAACATCTTAGAGCGATATATGATTGCTTGTATAATTTGATATGGTGATGTTCTCTTTCAATTTTCTTTGTGCATTTTGTTTTATTAACAATCATAGAACATTACATTGATATGATCCTGACATCAAAGCTTTTGTTTTTTAATATAGTTCATTGAATACTCGATCAGTTAAGGTCAAATGGCACCCTACAAAGAAGCATTTATAGCAAAGTGGACTGAGCCTTTGACCAATTTGCTTATAAGTTTGTTGGTAGAAGAGGTAAAAAAAGGGAAATTGCCCCACCTGTACCTACAACAAAGTAGGGTGGAATAACATACATGCTGAGTTCAATAAACAAACATAACTACAATTTAATATAATTTAGTTGAAGAACAGGGTAAACAAACTAAAGAAACAGTATAGTAGTTTTAAGAAACTTCTTTCACAATCTAGATTTGGATGAGATGATGTGAACAAAACGGTTGCTATGGAGGATCCAAGTGTATGGGATTCTCACATCAATGTATTACTTTACTTGGGTCCATTTGTTCTTATTGTGGATGTAAGCTTCAATTATATTGTTGATGTATGTCATTACTATGAAATTTGCAGAAAAATAGTGAATGGGCTAAATTTAAGAATGATGGGTTTCCTTAGTATCCAAACCTTTGTATTGTGTTTGGTGATACATATGCTACTGGGAGTATGCAATAGGAAATGTAGAAGACTTAGTGGTGTCGGAGGGAGAAGACAATAATGTTAGTGGAGACAATGGTGGTGGTGTTACAATAGGTGATTAGAAGGAATCTAATGAACACTATGTTGATGAGGGAGTTTTTACATCTGACGTGACTACCACCTTAGTTCGTGAGAAGCACAAGTTGAATAAGACTCCAAATTCCAAGAGGAGAAGAAAAAGTAACAATTATGATGATAGTGGCACCTGCAAAGCCATTCAATAAATGATCAAATTTAAGACGGTCCAATCAACAAGTGGCTCTGTAACCTCACAAGCCCCACCTCCTGTAGACCCTTACTCCATAGGAGTTGTGGTTGTCATTCTAAATGGCATACTTGACTTGGAGCAGAATCTTTACAATAAAGCTGTGAACCAGGCAATGCCTTAATACCACTTGGAGAAAGGCTTTCATTATCTCTCTACTTGAAAGGAGACGTGGACTTCTTGAATCTCTTTAAGTAGTTGTTAAGAAACATACTATAGATTTATATTTGGCTTAATTTCATTCTATGACTTATGTATTTGAAACTTTGTTTTTTTTTTTAAGTTGCAATTATGATGACATTATTGCTATTGTTGATTACTATTAGAGTCCTTATCTAATGAGTATATGTTCTTATTTTGTGTGATGATATATGTAATATGGATGGAGGCAAAAGTAGCATGTATAATGGTCAAGTAGAATCAATTGAATCGAGTAGGATTTTGATAATTTTGATCCTGATATACTAATAGCATGTTTGGCCACTATTATAATGGATATGTCCATGCACACTAGAGAACCTATTAGGGACAGCTTATTATCAGGACCGCACTAGATAAGGGAGGTTCTTTATGGGAATTCCGATAAAGTATATGAAGCTTTTAGAATGGAGAGACATGTCTTTCTCAACATTTATGATCTAATGAAGGAAAAGGGTTGGTTGGAAGATAGTCGATTTATTGGGGTAGATGAACAAATTGGGATTTTCTTATCTATGATTTGTCACAAGAACTCAAATAGAGATTTATGTGAGAGATTCCAACGTTCGGGACAAATTATCAGCAAATACTTCACTAAAGTATTGCAAGCAGTTTTCAAATTGGCAAAAGAGGTTATCATACTACCTTCCTTTGATGTTGTCCCACAATAGATTCTTATGGATCATAACCATAAACGTTACTTTAAGGTAGAATTCTCATATATTCCTTTACACCATCAAATTTATTTTATTGATAATCTTGTATAATACTAGTCTTTGATAAAATGGTAGGGCTATATAGGCGCTATTGATGGCACCCATATTCATGCTTCTGTACCTGTGTCGAAGCAAATCCCATTTAAAGGTAGGAAAGGCATCACCACTCAGAATGTGATGTGTGTTTGTTCATTTGATATGAAATTTACTTTTGTATATGCTGGTTGGGCAGGCTCTACCAACGATCGTCGGGTGCTTTCAGCAGCACTAGAGACTCCTTGCTTTGAATTTCCTTGCCCGCCACCAAGTATTTGCTTGTCCTTTAAAGAGTAATTTTCTTTATGATCATATTTATAGTTACAAATTATGACTAATGTATGAATACCTTGTTGTAGGCAAATACTATGTCGTAGATTCTGGTTATGCAACAACTCCGGGATTTTTAACTCCTTTTAAAGGTGAACGGTATCATTTAAATGATTATAGGGGTATAGCGAGACGGCCAACAACTGTAAGAGAATTGTTCAACTATATGTATTCTTCTCTAAGGAATGTCATTAAAAGATCATTTGGGACATTAAAGAATCGTTTTTTTTTTCATTTTTGAGGCACATGCCCTCATTTGCAATTTGAAAGCAATCACATATTGTAATTGCATATTGTGTCATCCATAATTACATCCATGATCAAGACAAGATGGATAAATTTTTTTCCCTTTATGGAGATTCATAGTACTTGTTTGAACCTACGCAGGATGAGCTTGCAAACGATACATTAATTGAGGAGGGAAACCAAATGAATATGCTTAAGAAAACTATTGCCAATAAAATAGCAATGGACCATAATATGTCGGAAATTCCATGAAATTGTATTTTCAACTTTTGTAATGTATTACTATTATTTCGACTATTATTTTGTATTTGAGGATTTCCTATATTGTTATCTAATCAATTTTTTATTCCTAGAAATAGAAATTTTATTCTGTTATCAAACGAATTTCTATTTGAGAAATAAAAATTTTGAGTCATTATCAAATTAGTTTCTTTAATCAGAAACTTGTCCAGGGAATAGAAATTGATTTCTGTTCCAGAAAGTTTGTCATGCGCGCCCTTATAAATTGTGCATTTGGTTCGGTATTTTGAAAGTCCATTGGGAAAATGTAAAGCAGTTTAGCCTAAAGGACTTTAGGCAAATGCAAAGATCGTTTGGTAAATTATGCTTTGAGAAGCAACTTTGAGAGGAATACTGTTTGGTAGAAAACACATTTGAAAAGCTCTTTGGGCTATTAATATTAGTTTTTTTTTTAATTTTATTTTAAATGAAAAAATAATGTATACAACTTTTTTAAAAATAAATTTTGACAATAATGCTAAAAAAAATCGAATACATATATAATTTTTTTTTAAAAAGACCAAACCCTCCATCGGATTATTTTAATTTTTATTTGCTTAAAATTGAAAAAAATGATGTATGCAACTTTTTAAATATAAATTTTCACAATAATGCTTAAAAAAATCAAATACATATATATAATCTACAAAAAAAGACAAATCCTTCGTCGAAATTTTTTAATTTTTATTTGTTTAAAATTGAAAAAATAATGCATGCAACTTTTTAAATATAAAATTGAAAATAATGCTAAAAAATGAAATATATATATAAAATTTATTTTTTAAAAAAAAGACCAAACCCTTCATTAAAATTTTTAAATTTTTAATTGTTTAAAATTGAAAAAAAAATCATGTATGCAAATTTTTAAATATGAATTTTGACAATAATACTAAAAAAATCAAATAAATAAATATTTTTAAAAAAAGACCAAATCCTTCGTCGAAATTTTTAATTTTTAATCTTTTTAAATTTGAAAAAATAATGTATGCGACTTCTTAAATATAAGTTTGAAAATAATGTTAGGAAATCAAATACATACATATATGTGTGTGTGTGTGTGTGTGTGTATATATATAATTTTTTTTTTAAAAAGACCAAACCCTTCGTCAAAATTTTTTAATTTTTATTTGTTTAAAATTGAAAAAATAATGTATGCAACTTTTTAGATATAAATTTTGAATATAATGCTAAAAAAATCAAATATATAAATAATTTTTTAAAAGACCAAAATATATTTAATTTTTTAGCATTTAGATACATTTGATTTTTTTAGCATTATTTTGGCATTTAAAAAATAATAACAAGGGCAAAATCAGAAATTTGAAGAATGAGTGAGGATAGTTTTGGAAGAAAAAAATAAATTTCAGCATTTGGCCAAATGCTGAAAGTTCAAAGCTAGTCCCTACTAGCATTGAGTTTTCAACCTTCCTAATGTTGGCTTTCACTTGGAAGCTACTTTAAAATGATTGACAAACAGTTCAGCATTTCCCTAAAGGGCTTTGGAGGTTGAAAGCCCCTTGAGAATGCTGAACTAAACACACCTAAGGTGCATGACAATTTCCGTTCCAGAAATAATTTTTCTATTCCGAACTTGTTTCTGGAATAGAAATCCATTTGATTCCATATTTCTATTTCTGAAATAGATTTTTGTTCCAGAAATAGGTTTGGAATAGAAATCACAAGTAAAAATTTTATACTTTTCTATTTCCAGAACATAAATGAGAAAAAAAAAACTCATTGTTCGTCCTTGCTATGAACCGGTCGTCCATCCGTTGTCGTCGACCATTGTCCGCTAGTTGCCGGTCGTCGCCTCCGCCATCCGCTGGTCCACCGGTTCGCCGTCGTCCGCCCGTCACTGGCGGTCAGCCGTCGCCGCCACCATTCGTCTATGTCGCCGTCCAAAAAGAAGAAATTTTGTGTCGTTATCAAACGGATTTCTATTTTTAGAGTATAAATTTTGTGTCGTTATCAAAAGAGTATTTTTGCTTAGAAACTAATCTAGAAATAGAAATAAAAAAAAATCCATTTCTCTTCTAGAAATCAATTTCTTGCTAGAATGGTTATTATTAGCGCCCCCAAAGACTGGCTTGGAGCTCCTTTGCAAAATGAGGTTCGAGAAAAATGAAAATCCAGAACAAGAACTCTTGAAGTACGACCAAAAGAAAAGGAAATCAATAAGTTCACCATGGAAAATGTGAGCGATAACTCACAAGCCAATGACATAGACCAAAAGAGATAACTCATAGGCGACGCCTACGAGAGGTGGAAAGAAGCAACAAAAAAAATCACAACTTTGAGTCCACTTTCATGAATTGGTTAATACCTTGAAAAACTCAAAACTGGTACATTTGTGACAAATTTACCCAAAACTATTTTTTTGACCACAAAAAACCGCAAATTGGTATACCTTTGACAAATTTACCTCAAACTAGTACACTTGTGTCAAATTTACCCTCTATTAGTTTTTGTTAAATTTTATATTCAAATTATTAAGTTAAATGACACGTGACAATACCAATTTGGGATTTTACGCTCCGTTTATCACAGTTTTACAATTTTTGTGATTTTTTTGTGGTATTAATCCAATTTAGTGGAGGGTATATTTGCTACAAATTTATCAGTTTGGGGTTTTTTGCGGTTGAATATATTAGTTTGGGGTAAATTTATCATAAATATACAAGTTTATGGTTTTTTATGGTTAGTTGGGATAAATTTGTCACAGATGTAATAGTTTGAGATTTTTCATGGTAAAAAAAATAGTTTTGGGTAAATTTGTCACATGTATATCGGTTTAGGATTTTTTAAGGTATTAACCCTTCATGAATCTATGAATCATACAAATACTAGGTCTCTTCTGCTTCATCCTTATCAATTTTTCTGACCATGAGCCAACTACCTACAATTGGGTGATGAAATCACTAATCTCAAACTAGCAAAAAGATGGAATTTCCTCATCGGGTCTTATTCCAAAAGTAACAAAACTACTCGAATTCCAAGTTCCGATCGAATTTGACTCCTCACGACAAATGTTGACCCTATTCGACATTTTTCCGAGATGCAACCACACAACGAGAAAAGGCCACTAGACAACATAGTTGAATAAGTTTGCACATGACAAGTGACCTTCCGAGAAATTTCCAAACCCCAATTGGCCGAATCAAGCTGCGAAAAAGGTATGGAAACGAACCTAGTGAAGGTGAGGTCGAGGTGAGTTGGTTTAGGGTAGTGCCTACAGCGGCTAGTGGGCGGGCCACGAGGGCTGCAAAATGATGCTGGCGAGAGGAGCGATGCCAACAAGAAGAGGGGCATTTGATATTCACTTACAGGAATGTTAAAACTCAGAAGTGAGAAACTTGAGAGTGAAAATTTTCTTCTTTCCCCTTTATTTTTGTTATTTTTGTTATTTTTTCATATACTTATATTTTGACCCTTCGAGTATTGAATTTTTTTAAAATTGACCCTATAAGTGTTGGAATCGGGTGTTAGAATTTCGAACTCACGTGTTGGAGCATGTCAGGAAGAGTTGATAATGTGTTGGATTTTCCTACACTCGTTGATTGTGCGTATCGGAACCCATCGGAGCATGTTGAAGCATGTGCACACGTGTCAGAGTGTCAGATACGACACGAAGGCTTCCGAAAAGTATCGATGCTTCTTAGACTGACAGCCTTACTTGAGGCCTTCGCGGTTGAGGATGAGGATTTCATGGTTGGCGACCCTCGCCAACCCTAGGAAATAAAACAAGGGAAAAAATAAAATAAAAAATTCAAAAATTATTTAAAAAATTGTCCACGTCAACGTCAGACAACTAGCTTCCACATCAGATTTTCTAGCAAGGTAAATTGTTGATAGCACTTAAATAATCGATTTTTCAAATTTGTGACATTCAAGTAAGTGTCATATAAAAGTTAAAATACTTCTTCTATTCTTACTCTTTCGTAAAGATTGTGAAAGTGCATTTAGATAGGAGGGCTTATAGAAAAGTGCCGATATCTATATGCGTTGGATAGAGTTTTTTTTTTCTCCGCTTGCGCTTGGCAAGTAAAGATGATCATTAGATATTAGTTAATTTTAAGAATGATCAGTTTTGAGTGAGTAAGTTCCAAACATAGAACTTGTGAAACCTGTCATGTTATAATCGGTTTTTAGTTTTTGAAACCTGGAACATACTTCGTTTTTTTCAATTTGATTTATAGGTTTACCTGAGAATCTATTTTCCTTTTGTTCATTTTCTTGGTTTTATTTCTTATAGTAAAATAATATGAGCAATAAAACGATTTAAAGTAAAAGATGAATAACCATGTTCACCAAAAGCAACAATTCACAAAAAGAAATGTGATCATTACAATTATAAATGACAAAGAATTTCAAACACCTAATATAAAATATAAGTTATAGAACTCCATCATTCATCCATCCATAAATTATTATTCCAAATTCTAATCAATTGAAAAAATAAAAACAAAAGACACGGCTAAATTTGAATTAAATTAATATAACTTTGGCCTAGTGGCTAGAAAAAAAAACTAGGGTTTATACTTTTTTTACCGTTATGAAACCAATTCCAAAACATATTCTAAAACCAGTCTTGTTAGTCTGGTTCATGAGTGGGTCTTCACTTGGAATCTTGAACCAAACTTATTTTTAGGATGGTTTGGTTCGAATCGTGAGTAGATCCCCAATCGATTTGACGAGTCTTTTAAAAGTGTCTTATGTGGCTGTCATGGTTTGCGTTGCCAATGGAAATCTCCTCATATACATAGCATGAGGAATCGATATCTAAAAGCGTACAATGTACCATTTGGGTTGGGGCAATGCACTCCAATAAAAGGACAAGCGGTATGTCAATTTAAGATATATGTCCATAAATCAGTCAACAACTCCTTATGTCTTGTATCTTCCAAAAATCTCCGCAAATTACAACTTTAGGTCACATAGGACAATGAAATTGCCACCACTCATTGTCTTAATAAGCTGCCATTCCTAAAGATTGATATTTTTCCCAATTGAGAAAATGGTTTTTTTTTTTTTTTCTTGGAGCGCCTAACTTTCGCGTGCAAGCACTATGTTCAACCTTCACCAAGTATAACCCAACATTAACTCCTCACCTAACCCACCAAATTGGCTTTAGCCCCAAATTGCATTACAAGGTGCTCCTCGATAATGACAAGCTTGAGGAATTTCTTCGGGGTTGTAAGACGTCTTCTGGGTTTGTCGTGGCACAAGCCTAAATGATCTTGGCCCTCGAATCATGTAGAGCGCACATCAGATCCATTCTATTCCAGGGTTAATATACATTGGACTTGTGCTCATGAAATATGCTTCGTCGTGCTCAATCTTTATTAAAGGTGCACTTGATAATTATTCTGTTCATAAAAACAATTTTGGCTCAAGAATGAATTTTTTATTTATTTATTCCGTTCCTCGAATGAGTTTATGAGCATTTGAAGGTGTTTAGAGCGGGTATAATGACCATTTTATTTCTATTCCAAAACTATTTTTCTATTTTAAACTTATTTTTGAAACAGAAATCCGTTTGGTAAAACTATTTCATTTTTCTATTTCTGGAATAGATTTTTACTCTAGAAATAGGTTTGGAATAGAAAGTAGAAGTAATTTTTTTTTACTTTTCTATTTCTGGAATAGAAATGAGAAATAAAAACTCTTCTCATCGTTCATCCTCATTATTAGTTAGTTGTTCATCCGTCATATTCGATCGTCGTTCGCCGCCACCATTGTCACCATTGCCGATTGTTGGTTGCCATTGCTGTCGATTGTCGGCTGCCAACGATCGCTGCCCGCCATCGGCCGCTACTACTGCTGAAAGAGAGAAATTTTGTGTCATTATCAAATAAATTTCTATTCCAAGGATAGAAATTTTATGTTATTATCATATGTATATTTTTGCTTAGAAACTCATCAAATAATAAAAATAAAAAAAATCTATTTCTCTTCCAGCCAGAATGATTATCATTCGTGTCCTTAGGAACTACACAAAATTTCTATTTCCGGAATAGAAATCCAAACGACCCTCAAATTCTTTTTCGACTTAGAATTTCTTTTAATTTTTAATATTTTTATTACATTTTGTTTTTCTTTTTCATTTCTTTTTTCATTTTCTTCTTCTTCTTCATTTAGCTGGTCGTCAGCCTTGGTGATGTCCAATGACCAGCCAAACAAGGGCCGGCAGCCTTGCCAAGTGTCAGTGAGGCTTCGGTGACCAACTAAAGGAAGAAGAAGAAAAGAAAAGGCTTGATTCTGGAGTTATTCCTCACAATAAAGAAGCAACATTTTTTAACTTCTTTATTTTATTCTAAATCTATTCTCGAGAATAAATTTGTTACCGACAACAAAAAAATTTACCTAGCGGATTCTTTTTTTGTTTGGGAAAAAAAAAGGATCAGGCAATGTTTGGCCAGTTACCGAAGCTTCTTTCTAATGCCACTATTGCTCTGATTTTTTTGGCTGACGGTTCTTGTTATCTTCGACCGATGGAACTTTGTCTTCTTCGCACCCGACGTTCCTTGCAAGCTTGCAAGCCTCGTGTTTCAATCCAGAAAGAAATATACCTTTCCGTTGCGGATATCCGCAGGTTTCAAGAGAAAGCAATCGAAGGAATGGCAAGTGAAGGGGCGAGTGGCGGTTGACGTACAAATTGTGCAAGGCCGCCCCCGACACATTCACGGAATCTAGAGGCCAAGTTCGATTTCGACTGTTCCACTGTACTTGTCGTCTTCGGACGAGGGCCCGAGTAGGCACTTGTCGAGGCAATTCAATGTCCGAAAATTGATCGGTAACTTTGTGCCTAGCCTACCTCCTTGGCAAGAGGTTAAAAGGCCACGTGGGAAAAACCCTAAGAGAGGGTCCCCACGTAACAGGAGTTGTTGCCCTAAGCAACACGTGAAATATGGAACGACAGCATTTCCGTTCGAGGCATTTGTGGTTGAGAAGAAACGTCACTTCTTTTGCCTAGAGTGTTCATCCAAGAGATCATACCAAACAAGGTACTAGAACGTGAATAAAACGCGAATTGGGCATTGCCCAGTAGTTTTAGATGTGAGAAATCTAGTAAACGATATATAAGGCCTTGCAAAGCTCAAAGGTATAGAACTAAGACCATTTCCATCCATTATCTGCAATAGTAACAATAATACAAACGTGTGCAAACTCCACCTAAACTACTTTATCATTGTATTTTGAACGATCTCTCCAGTAGTGCCCTATCTCATCGCAGTGATAACATCGATGATTTCGACTGTTAGATCTCGATTTAGAACGGCCCTTCCATCTGTTACCTCCAAGTTCTCGGTGTGCGTCTCTGCCCCCAAATAATCAAACTTTGCGCAATATTTTCCACTAAGTTATCTTTTAGTAAATTCCTTTGCTGCTCCTCAGAAAGCAAGGCAGACCGCACCTCTTCTAAAGTAATCGGAGTGCGCCTTCGTAGTAGTGAATTAGTAAAATGCTTGAAAGAATTTGGTAGAGACGCCAACAACATCATTCCTTATTTTTCATTAGGTAATGCCTTGTTGACGGTCTTCAAGTCCATTATGAGTTTGTTAAACTCATCTAAACGGACTCTGATAGATGTGCCTTCAACCATTCAAAATAAAAAAATCCTTTTTGAGTATATAAAAGCGATTCTTCATCGCATAAAGTGCTTCAAGTTTTGCCTACAATGTTGCGGCATACTTTTTTGGCATACTTTTTTTCGACCACTTCAATCAATACCTCATCCGACAAATTCAACAAGATTGTACTTTTTGCCTTCTCATCAACTCTACCCTATCCGCCTCTCTCATGGTTTTTGGCAATTTATCTTTGCCATCTAACGCCTCCGCCAGATTTTGAATTGTTAAGAGGGCACGCATCTTAATGCTCCATAACCCAAAATTAATCCTCTTATTGAACTTCTCAATCTCAAATATTGCTTCGGACATAATTGCAAACGCAACCCGACAATGATCGGACAAACAAAACTCAAAATCAACACTAAAAACCCAAACCTTTGCTTCAATACAAATTACTATAATAAATCAGAGAGAAATCAAGTAGGGACAATAATGAACCCAGAAAAATTACATGGTTCCATCTGAGTGTTGCTATTTACTTCCTGGAAAGAGCCAATCGCTATGATCCGCCACCAAGGCTTGCACCACGAATCCGAAAGGTACCGACTTTACCGTCGCTCGAATTCCTCAGCCACCAACTCCATCCAATATAAAAAGCCACGAAAGTGTGATCTCCCAAGAGAATTCGTGTGCCTTTTGTATATATAATATTAATAAAACAAAATAGGAAATCCCTCGTTAGAAAACCTACTTAAATTAGGAATCCAAAGTATTTAAATCTCTTGAAATTAGGGTTATCTCCTTATTATTTCCTAATTTATGCGTCCTTTTTTTTTTTTCCTTTTTTCGAGCAAAAGATTTGATGGCAACGCACGTCAGCACGACCGTCATTCCCTGCGAAAATAGAGCATAACAATCTCTTGGGCAGTTCAATTCTTCACCGGTCCGAGGGTCACGGAGTTTGTTGAGAGTTGGCACAACTCCAGCAGAAGCTTCTAAGCACAAGTAATTACTAATTATTTTGAAAAAAATGCAAAGCTTGTTAGCGGGACTCGCTCGATGAAGGATGAAGCGTGCCACGTCATCGTATCTTATTTTCATTAATCTGGCCACTGACGGCACACCGAAGTACAGAATCGCCTACAATAATTAATCCCGCATTATAAAAAAACTAAGGCTGCCCCTAAGCATGACATCCCCCCACCTACAACAAGAACCTCCTCAGCCACTATTTTACTAAAATCATGGGTTGTCAAAAAAAAATAAAAAAAAAATTAGACCACGACCCACTTTGGCAAATATGAATGGATAATTAAATGAAAGGCCAAAACCCATTCATTCCCACCTAAAAAAGAGATTAGAAGAAAAAAAAAATGGATATAAAAAGGCTTTAGATTTGATTTGTGGGATTCCAAATCTGGAAATCTTTGAATCTTGGAAGACTCCACATGGGAAATTCGCATCTCTAACACTAAATCATAAGAAACTCATCAAGTTTGTGAATTATTGCGATGCTCTCTTATGACAAAGAGGTTATTTTAATAACTCACAAAGTTCACGTGGGAATCTCTTGGGAGACTTTGCATGGAAAAATCCCATATCCATCGCTAAATCATATGGAACTCACGAAGTTCGTGAATTATTGAGATGCTCTCTTCTAGTGACGAGGTTATTTTTGTAACTCACATGATTCACATGGGAAAATCTTGTGAGACTTCACATGGGAAAATCCCTCATCTATTGCCAAATCATGTGAAACTAACAGAGTTTGTGAATCATCGCCATGCTCTCTTCCGACAAGGAGGTATTTTTTAGGGCGATTGCATAGGCGAGCTCTAATAGATCATATTATTATATAAGATATCTCTAATAGGTTACGTCAAATCACGTTTATCGCTAAATCATGTTACGCACAGAATTCGTGTTATTGCCACACTCTCTTCTGGCGAGAAGGTATTTTTTAGGGTAATTGCGCATATGTGCTCTAATAGATTATATATGTCTATTCAGCTACATCAAATCACGTCCATCTCTAAATCATGTGAACTCAGAATTCATGAATTATCATCATGCTCTTTTCCAACAAGGAGATATTTTTTAGGGCAATTGCATGGGCGTAATATGATAGATCATATCATTATATAAAATATGCCTAATGGACTATACTGAACCGTCACTCATATGCCAACATATAGCCGGACTCTTTCCAAGCATCTCACCGGAAACCAATTTTCCAAAAGAAAATTGAACTGCGATTCACCCCACGGACCACGTCTTCCGTACTCTGTGAAGTAATTACACCGTACGACGGTAACACACATGAAGAGCCAATCGATGAGAACGGGGGCTTTCAATGTTAGGATGTGACGCTGGTCGGGACGCAACATGATGCGGAAATCGGGACCCTGTTCGACCGGGGACACTGCATCAAACAGTCGAAAGGGCTGAAAGGCCAACGTGTAGACATGTCGACCAAGAATTGCGTGATGGTTTTCCCCCCCTTTTTGTTTGGAAATAACTCCTTGGGATTGGAAAGGCCGGTGATCTTTTGTTTTTTAATTATAGGCTGGCGATGTTGTTAACTGTCGATTTCCTCTTCTTTGTACGAGAGAGAGAGAGAGGGAGGGCGGACTTTGCCAAATGGAGGGGGAGATTTGTCCTCATCCAGAGGATTGGCATGACATAGTATGCGTGATGAGGATCATAGTTATCCCGATAAATCGGGCGCATTCAATCTAGTCGCGGCATCGCCCACAATCGAGCGCGACGTTTGAACACAAGACGACGAGTGATCGAGAGGGAAAGGAATCGGCTCCACGCCTGGACTGTAGCTAAGCAGGCCAGTCTGTGGCGTACTGCTACACGAATCACCGTGCACAGAAGGCGCGGTCCGTGCTCGAGTTGACTTCAAGCATTAGCAGTTCCGCACGGACGGACACGTCGAGCCGTCCCCGAAAGTAATGAGCTGTCGAGCGCGCAAAATTCGCCCGTAGAAACGCTTGGACGTCGAACGTCAATAACGAACCGACGTAAGCAAACCTGAAACTTTCCCTTTTTTAATCGGATTCTCAGATCGAAAAGCTGAACCATCCGAAATCTTTCGGACTCTTGAGAGGAGAGGGGGCGGGGGGAAATCGAAGTACGACACGCGATTATGACCGAACGCGGTCCATTCGAAAAATGGGTCAGCAGTGGAAGTTGTGGAGTCTTCTCAGCAGCCAAAAAGAAAAAAAGAAGAGGAAAAATGCGGAAATGCGACCGGGAATTCCGGTAGCCGGTTGGATCGCGCAGGTGGTTGGTGAGGGGAGGTTTTTAGGGGGGGAGTTTGGTAATCATAAGGAGGGGGGGAGACAACACGTGGTGCCTCGTCAGACAGAGTCCTCACTTCCTCCGATTCAAAGCCCCTACTTCACCTGCAACGCGGCAGCAGACCAGGACAATATATATAGATATTACGTATTTTATTGCATTACGGCTGGTGGGATTTTTTTTTTTTTCCATTTAATGTTTAGAAAATCGGGATTTCTTACCGTCTTAAACGGCTCGAAACTCTCAAAATATTGTGACATTAGTGAAGTTTGTGTTACTCGATAAAGTAACTTTGTTTTGGGTAGACAATCGAAATGTGGCCCTCTCATCTTTTAAGCTAACTTGGTCAGTGAGATCGTCTCGAAAATTGAATTAACATCCTCAATTTCATTTTAGATTGTACTCAAAGCAAAAAATTAATCATCTAAATTTGAAAAAAGAAGCGAACCTTATCTATTTCGAGACAACTCATGTAAACCAAACTTTATAATTAAAGGGTTTCCTTAATAAGCAATGTTAGGGTTTTTTTTTTTTTGGCGTTATGCCTGATGTGATTTTTCTCTTTTTATCATTTGCAATTTTTTCCCTTTAAATTTTTAAAAGCCAGACTTTCTTATAGCCTTAAATGCCTCGAAAACTCTTAAAATATTACAAATTAGGAAACTTTGCATCAATCAATAAAGTAATTTTGTTTCGACAAACAATCGCAATGCGGCTTCTTATCGTGATTAGTGGGATTGCCTGGAAATATAGAATTAACACCCCGATCCCATTCCACATGGAAAAAATTTAATGATCTAAATTAGGGGGAAAAAGCGAGCCTTATCCATTCCGAGACAGCTCAATTTCTTTGAAAAGGCAATCATAGGGCATTGATTAGGTAACTAAATAAGGACCAGACTAGAGGCCATTTTCGTATAAATGGAAAAAATATATATATATACGAATATAAGGTAAAGTCCGAACCCTGAAAAGAACAAAAATTAATATCAGAAAAAAGGGCAGCGAGGGACGAGGCGAGTGCGGAGTCCTACTCCTCCTCACCAACCCCCCTCCCTCATTAAAAAAAAAATAAAAAAAATCGCCTTTCTCGCAATATAAATTTGCAGGCCTCTCGCAGCTCCGCTTTGGCATTTTCCAGTCATCGATTCCCTCATCTTCCATGCCTCTCTGACCCTTGCTTCTCCCTCCCCTCTCTCTCTCTACCCCTCTCTCTCTTTCTCTCTCTACCAGCCATGGAGGTTCTGCGGCCCGCCGGCTCCGTCTCTTCTCCCGGCTGGCGCCTCTCCATGGCGGGGTCGAGACTGGCGAGCCTCCGGAGGACCCAGCTGGGGTTCGCGTCCAGCATTCGCGCCAGGCCCGTCGGGCTGGACTGTTCCGGCGGCGGAGCTTTTGGGGTGAGCGGGAAGGCGTGGAGGAGGGGGCTGCAGGGGGCGAGGTGCACGGCGGAGGGGATCGAGAGGGGCCTGCTGTTCGGGGACAGGGGCGGCGGCGGCGGGGCCGAGGCGTCGGCGGCGGCGGAGGGCGTCATCGGGGAGGCGGTGCCGGAGAGGTTCAAGGTGGTGACACTGATGGCGTGCGCGATGTGCCTGTGTAATGCCGATCGGGTGGTGATGTCCGTGGCCGTGGTCCCCCTCGCCGCCAGCCACGGCTGGTCCAGCTCTTTCCTTGGCATCGTCCAGGTACCCTCTTTTTTCCTCTTTATTTTTTGTTCGTAAAAAACATATATAATTTGAAAATATATATATTTTGCGCATATTCTTTATTAATGTTTTCGCCAAAAAATAGGAAAGATCTTGTTGAATGGTGTTTAAGGATAATGATAATTAAGGATACTTAAGTAATGACTTTTTTCATTTTTGAAATATTAATTGCATATTATACTAGAAAAATTAGTTCATTGAACGAGAATTACATACTTTCCTCGGTATAACTTTCATTTATAAATTATTTTTTACTTCATATTTTTATTCTTTAAGATGCGGTTAGGATTCAGTCTTATGACCCTCAAAATTTTGTTGAAAGTAGATAAATACTGACATTCGGAATCTGTTTACTAATCTATATGTTTCCAATTGAGAAAAAGCCAAATTTTACCTGGAATCTTGTGCTGTCGTGTTGTGTTTTTTCGATTTTCCCCCTGGTAGGTAGAAAAATGAATTTTGACCAAAAAAAGAAAATAGAAAAATGAATAAAATAAGTGTGGTGGGTGAGAGAACTACGTCCGTTGGTTCGCCGCCTCCTGGAAAAGGCTTTGCAACTCCGAACCCTAGCGGGTCCAGCCGGTCCCCCCCACGCCGTAACGCCGAACACGGAAGCCGGAAAACGGCAAAGCTCATCGGCGCAAGTGAGCCCCAATCCGTCCAAGTCTTTGATGTTGATCTTGACGTGATCTGAGAGATCAGATGCATGGGGTTTACACTGAAATTGGCGCGTTCGAAACGACTTTCGATTTGATAGAACTTGGGAGAAGAACGATTCTTATTGCGCCACGTCAATCATCACGTACCGTTGAATCAATAAGGGGAATATTGTATCCTTTTTATTGTTTGCGCATTTAATTGAATTTTGCAATTAACCCAAAAAAAAAAAAAACAATTTCAAGGAGCCAAAAAGGATTGTTTTTTTAATGACACTTTACGTGAATTTGGTATTTTAAACAGACAAAAAGGGTACTGATGTGAAAGGAACCTACAAGAATATTATTTTTTCTATGACCGGACACGGCAGGCTATTTGTTTATTTATTTTAGAAAGAATAAATCACTTTCCTGAGTTTCTCACGTCATTTTCAAGTCAGTGTCGCCTACCAACCTGTGCTCCTCTGCCCCTGTGAAGATCTCAATTTATTTATTCAGGGTTTGCTTAGTGTAAAATCAAATGGTTGGTACTTCGCTTCTGATTCTGGTTGATTGAGACTGAAATAATATATGAATTTCCTCATATATAAAACCCAATTAAAATGATTATGTAGCAATCAGTGATCAATACGGCAGAGTTCTAAGATTTGTATCGCTTTCTTGGCTGACAAGGTATGAGGTGTTTTGTGCATTGTGTGACGCAGTCGTCCTTCCTGTGGGGGTACGTGTTCTCGTCGGTGGCCGGAGGAGTGCTGGTCGACAAGTACGGCGGGAAGAGGGTGATGGCGTGGGGCGTGGCGCTGTGGTCGCTGGCCACTCTTCTCACCCCTTGGGCCGCCAACCACTCGACAGTCGCCCTTCTGGCCATCCGCGCGTTCTTCGGGCTCGCTGAGGGCGTCGCTCTTCCCTCCATGAGCAACCTCTCGTCGAGGTAAAGCCGCCTTGACTTATCGCTCTCTCCGGTGGTTTGGTGTGGCAATAGACATGTAGTCGGCCTGCTGAGAAATTGTAACTCTAATGTGGCCGATTCGAATTAGGTGGTTCCCGAGCCACGAGCGAGCGAGCGCGGTCGGGATATCAATGGGGGGATTTCACCTTGGCAACGTCGTAGGCTTAGTTCTCACCCCGCTGATGATGTCGTCCGTCGGCATTTCGGGTCCGTTCCTTCTCTTCTCGTCGCTCGGACTGCTTTGGGTAATGAAGTGGGCCAACGGAGTGACCAGCCACCCCCGAGAGAGCCGATTTGTCAGTGCATCTGAGCTGCGACTGATCGAAGATGGAAAATCGAATGCTGCGGTCGGGAACGGAGGAATCCCGTCGATCCGTGTTTTGTTGTCGAAGCCAGCGGCGTTGGCAATCATACTGGCCAACATCACCAACAACTGGGTTAGTTTCGCTTGACAAAGCTTCAGTAATGTAATTGATCTTTCATGCAAGTTATCTCATGCCGCGGCAAACATCGGTCGCAGGGATACTTCGTTCTGCTCTCATGGATGCCCGTCTACTTCAAAACTGTAAGTATCGCGCTTCCGACACCGTTATTTGTGTAGTAAATCATCGGACCAAGGTGAATTTCAATTGATCCTCCCAATTCTTTTGCGGTAATTGCAGGTGTTTAACATAAATCTGAAGCACGCGGCTTGGTTTAGCGCGGTTCCATGGGGAACGATGGCAGTATCTGGGTACATCGCCGGTGCAGCATCCGATAATTTGATCAAGGCCGGGTACTCTTTGACGCTAGTGCGAAAGGTCATGCAGGTAAACTTCTCGATTCTCCCTTCGCATTTATCGCCTCGATAAGCTATGTTATCAATGATCAGTTGCTGATGCTTACTCATGTCTTTTGTTTCGCAGTCGATCGGTTTCATCGGGCCTGGAATTGCATTGCTCGCTTTGAATTATGCCAACTCGCCAGCTATGGCCGCCTTATTCATCACAGTGGGACTAAGCCTCAGTTCGTTCAGTCAGGCTGGCTTCCTCCTAAATATTCAAGTAAGTTCATCCTGTTGCAGAGATGTTTTAGTGCATACTTCTTGACTCGATGCCTCATCAGTCATGAGATTGTCAATCACATTCTGATCAATCTTTCCTCTTTTCCCATGAAATCAGGATGTAGCTCCAAACTGTGCAGGCTTTCTTCATGGTGAGTTCTCCACTGCATTTTGATTGAGAAAATATTCAGGAAGTCTGTCTTTTTTTTCCAGCTCAAATTGCTTGTTTCGAACTTCAATTTCTTCGACTCAAGAACCGACTTTCTCGGTGCAGGTATTGCGAATTCAGCAGGAACAGTTGCTGCGATAATCAGCACGATTGGTACCGGTTACTTTGTGCAGTGGCTTGGATCTTTTCAAGCATTCCTTACGGTCACCGCCGCTCTCTATTTCGTCACTACCATATTCTACAATCTTTATGCTACTGGAGACCGAGTTTTCTAGACGGAGACTTCATCAATTCCTCATTGTCGCCGTCGGCCGGGACGAAGCAAGTGGGTCTCATTCAAAAGCCATAGCTATGATTCAAATTTTGTGTATTTAGGTTCTTAGTACAGTTTGAAAGAGCAGTTCAATGCTGTATATATAGCTTATTCTTTGTTTGTCCCTATTCACTTGAACTCTTATCCCTCATATTCCATCAATTGTAACTCTACCAAATGAGAGTGAAAGCTAGAAAAGGCCATTCCTGCATCACATCCATTGGTGAGATTACTTCACTAATTCTAATTGAGTCCATCTGGCTGGGATCATGCCGGTTCGCCGGCGGCTGCTGCACCATCTTTGCAGGTGGTGCTAAGCCCCGGCTCATTCAATCGTGCTGGATTCCCTACTTAATATCCAATTAAGTCAGATACGATAGTCCATTTTGGTTACAGAACTGTGCAGAGCGCCTCATCGGTCATGACATAGCTCCTCAGTTTGCAGGATTCCCTTCATGGTAAGTTTTCGCCGGGCATCTAGCAGGAAAGAGACCGAGGATTTCTCTTGTTTCTTCCACACGCAATAGACTTCTGTTCAGATTCAATTACTAACGAAAGCAACCAAATCTTTTCACGTCGGTGTTGCTCAGTCAACGGGCACGCTTGTCGCGATGATCAACACGATTGGCAGTTGTCATTTCGTGTGGCGGCTCAGATCTTTTCGGGCATTTCTCATGGTCGTCGCAGGTCTCTAAGTCATTACTGCCGTATTCTATGACCTTCGTGCCATCGGAGATCGAGTTTTCTAAATAGGAACTTCGGAAGCGCTTGTCTTGTTGGACTTTGGGTGCGTTTGGAAACTTCTTTGCCAAGGGCTTTGTGCTTCAAACACGGTTTGACAAAATTTTTAGAGAGTTACGAGAAAATGCAATTGCATTATCAAAGGCCTCTAGCCTTTGGCCCAAGATATGTCTGCAGGTGCTAGAATGCAAATACATTTTTTTTTTGTCCAATTTTGCCCTCGCTCAACTTTCACGATTCCGGAATTATACTCACCTCAAGCAACGTCATCAGCGAGGGTTTAGGCTGCCAGCGCAGCCAAATCAGGTGCTGGCTAGCCTCGCCTGGCTGGCCGGCGGTAGTTAAGTTTTGTCGGTAAATAGCTTGAGTACTTTTTTTTTTAAATAACTAGCAAAAGTCTTTTACAAAGTGTAGTTTTTTTTTTTAAATTTCAAATGATATTTAAGTCTAAGTTACCTTTTAATATGTCTTTAAAATACGCTTTAATGAACACAATTTACATTTTGAAAAAAACCCTTGACCTATAGTTTTTTTGTATATTTCTAAAGACTTATACTTAAAGTGTTACCAAGTGCAGCCAAAGGGAGCGGGTCCCTCCCAAAATCCATTACTGTAATGGTTGAAATTTGTGCATTTGGGTTCTTACTAGTCTAAAAGAGCAATTTAATGCTGTTTTTAGAGCTTATCCTTTGTCCTTTTCTCTCCTTCTATTCACTGGAACCGGCACAATCTCTCACTCTCATTATATTAGTTTTTGGTCGAAAGTAAATATTTCATTCATACCTTAAATGGCTACATGAACAATTCAGAACAAAGCAAATCTCAAATAGCAAAGCAAAACAATAAAGCACAAGCTATTGAGATAAGTACACTCTCATGCCATAAGAACAGATTTGTCTTAGCATCAAAGTAGAACATATGACTATTGATTACCAAATCTAGTATCATCTGATGAGCACACACCATGATCTTTTTCTCCAATAACTATGGCTTACTTAGTGGGTGGTGCATGCTTAGAATTAGTGAACCTCAACACCATCATTGGAGACACCAAAAACGTGATCTAGATCTAGATTAGTAGAGATTGAATGACTACAGAAATGCCTTGGAAGAACTCCTAGATCTAAATCTAGGTCGAGAGAGAAAAGTTCTGAGACCTAGATTTAGATTGGGAGGTAAGAGTTTCCAAAATTTGGAGAAGCCATATAACCGCTTCTAGTGTATGAACTCATTGTATTCCACATCGATCCTATATGGCTTCTTGGTTTGGAGAATCTCAAGTAGTGGGTTGAATACTATTGATGGAAGTGGAAGTCATGCCTAGTGAGTGCAGAAAAGTTTTAGGGGATAAGTACAACAATAGTGCCATAACTTTAGTATATTGCTTACTTGAGTGCTACAATTTTTTTTTTTTTTTGCTCTTTTAGGTGTCACATCGGAATAAAATTGATCATTTGAATGTCATTTCCGGCAAATCATCTTACGTGGATTTTTTTAGTAATTTCCCATTTGACATGGATTTCTTTTTTTATTTATTAATTATCCACATTAGTGTTGGCAATGCCACGTAAGATGACCGGCATTCACATCGGATTTTTTGGTGAAGTAAATTGCCAATAACACTTTAAGTGATCGATTTGTCGAATCTGTAGCATTCAAGTAAGCATCGTATGAAAGCTATATGTACTTATCCCAAAAATGCTTATACATGTGTGAGTCAATGTGACAGCCTGAATTTTCTAAGTTGTTTTCGATTAAATAAATCGGGCTTTTCGTCGACGTGTCTATAGTGCTATTCTCTGAGTTGGCCACTCACGAGATAACTGGTTTATCTGGGGAAGCAATTAAGGGATCTAAATGCAATAGACTTGAGAATTCGACCAGGAATTGACTGCTCGACCGTGTCCATCTGCCGAGATCATTACGGCACTGTCGAAATCGATTAGAAACCGGAGATAGGTCGATTCGACTGAGATATGTGATCATAGTGTGGGTGATTCCACCTGATTGCAAAATACTCGTCGATCGACACTAGACCGATTTTTCTATTGTTTTGGTACCCGGTGTCCATATTTGAAACCTCAAGATTTTCACGACAACCGAGAGTCGCCAATGTGTCGAAGATGTACAATGTGACTCGAGATAAATCGATCAAGGGTCAATTGCATAAAAAATTCCTAAAAGTGACCTGGTAGACAGGTCACGCTAAAAGCACGCCGGATTAAAATTAACCACTTATTTGAACCCGATTTCAGGAATTGAAAGTTCTGTGATGTCACGATCTATTTTAGGACCGTCGACTCATCCTCCGAAATTTTTTCGGAGATTCCGAGATTTTTACGGAAATACGTTGCGGAAAAATAATGAAAATTCGGATCGGCCGAATTAAAGAGATTCTCGACTTAAAAATCGAGCCATATGACGAAGGGGACTTGTAGAAATTATGTGGGCTTTTTCTACATCAAAATTGGACGTCAAATTTGAGAAATTGTCGATGAAATTGATGTCCCAAAAATGGAAATTCGGAGCTATACAAAGGGGCAGCAATTTTGGCTTTACAATTTGTGAATTCATGGAATTATCAAGTGGAAAGAAATAGGGAACATGCAATCAATGTAACGGATTGAGTTGCTTTATTTTGGGACCCTCCACCGGCTGCTTCTCCCGCACGCCAAGACAACCGCCTCTTCCTCCCCTTTGTGCGACGCCCTCTGCTCTTACCTCACTTTCATTTTCATGTTTTCCCTGCATCTTCATTCATTCATTCTCCGCGAACGAAGCCCCACCCAAAATCACTCAGCCTCATCAACGTCCCTGCTCCACTTCTTCTTGTCTCCCTCAGTCAACCATGCAACTCCACCTTCCATTTTGTTGACCCATCCCACGCCCACGCACGGATCAAAAGCCAGTCAACACCAGCCGGTTATTTGACTTCAATCCACGCGTCTCTCTCTCGAATCAGCTGCGCCCCCACTACCAGCGATCGTGGCCATCTCCGTTTTGCCTTCTCGCTAGGGGTGTCAAGACCCGAACTGAAAACCGAACCGAACTGCCAACCGAACCGAAAAATTCGATTTTTTCGGTTTGGTTCGGTTTTCATCAAAAACCGAAAATTTTTTATCGGTTCGGTTTTTATCAGTTAACCGAACCGAAAACCGAACCACAAAGGCACAAACTAATAAAATCGAATTTTGGTTTTTATCAGTTCTCGTCTGAGTTCTCTCAACGGCCACGGTGACTGCGACGGTGGCGGTATAGGAAGGGACTAAGTGAAAACCCTAATGTCGAGCTACAGAGGCGCCCGAGAAAACCCTCGGAGCCGCGGATCATCCGGAATCGATCATCAAACAAACACGCAAAAGCATGAAGCCAAACGAATGCTTCGACCGAGACCAAAAGAAGCTCCAGAAAGACGCAATGCCAAGGCAAGGGATCAACGTCTCGTGCATCCGCCGGAAAGTTCAATGCAGAGAGACAAGAGCGAACGCCGATCGGGGAGGGAATCGAGAGGGAGATCGAAGACAGACCTTGATGATTCGCCGAGGGAGGTTGCTGTTCGCCATTGCTGCCTAGCTCAAGCTAGAGAGAGAAAGTAGAGAGAGAGAGAGAGAGAGAAAGGTGCCTCTTTGGGGGAGGAGAAAACCAAAAGTTGAAAACCGAAAAACCGAACGAAAATTTCTCTTGTTGTGCGGCCCAACTCGCAGTTCAGCCCAAGCAAAATCAGCCCACAAGTCAGCAGTAGTTAGGCCCAGCTCCTTCAATCTCGCAGGCCCAACGAATTGAGCCCAATTTCAGCTCACTTGAAGCCCAAGTTTCAGGCCCATTTGAAGCCCACCCCAAGCTAAAAACAAACCTCAAAGTTGGGCTGAGATTTGTTGGGCCCGTTCTAGGCCCGGCCCGAGTGTCTGTCGACGTCGCCGAAAATTTGGATTTCAGCCGCCGTCGCGTTGTCGTCGCGGTGAATCGGTTTTCGCGATACACCGGTGAGTTTATTCTCTAAACTCTTCTTAGTAGGCTTTGATGCTAAGTGGTGTTTAGATTTATTTAATTAGGAATTAGGTTGTTAATTAGATTAAATTAATGATTTAATTATTTAATTGAGCATGTTAGGTGGTTAGAATGGTTTAGCTAAGGCCTATTTAAATTGTGCTATTTATCTAGAAGGGTTCGGGAATTTTCCGGGTCCGTATTGGTATTTAATTTAATAATTTTGGCCTAGGTTAGTATTTTTAGAAATTAAATTGAATTAATTAATTAATTTCGAAATTAATTATTTTTCCGGAAGTTAGGCTGGGATGGTCGGTGACTGGAATTTCGTGCTGATTGCAATGGTGTGGTTAGTTTCTGCAATTGAGTGTTAAATTATGCATATTGAGTGATGATTGGATTTTTGGTATTTAATTCCAAAAATTGTGAATTTTCAATATTTACTCAGAAAATTTCGGGTGTCAGGTTTTAACACCAAAAATGGTTTTATATAATATATAAAATAGTGGGATTTTAAAAAGGAAGAATGTCAATTTTTCTGGGTCGAGTTGACCGTGTACCCACACACGACTATTTTCATGCGTATTTCTAATACGAATAAAAAGGCCAGGCTCACCATTTTAATTGAAGTATTTGAGTGCAATGCACGGTGCCCTGGGCCATATTTGAGTGATCGTGTGATGACAATGAGAAATCGTCCCGAGCTGTTGAGCTGGATGTTATCCTTATTTGGGATACCCCTTATTAAAGGGAAGCCGGTCGCAGTAGATTCTGGACCTTATGCTCCTTCGGGAAAGCCATCGACGTAGTGACGTGCCGTGCTCAATGGGGTGAGACGATGCCTGGCAATGCTAGAAGACCGCCGAACAGAGAGTAGGCCGTGCTATATGCCGAGATCAAAACTAGGAACGCATGTTTATTTTGAGTATTGTGTTCCAATTAATTGAGCTTGAGTGATGCTCTTATTTGTGATATGAAATATGCTGACCTACAGGGTGGAACTGAGACGAGGTAAGTCTCCTTGATTGTGTGATTGCGTGCTTAGAATGCTTCTTAGCGTCTTTCTCTCCTAGCTGAAGTTTAGAGCTTAGACTTGCTGAGACATTGTCTCACTGGTTATTGTATAACCACTTTCAGGGTCATCGAGTGGAGGATCTGGAGTAGAGAGGAGGTGATTTGAAGCATAGGTCGGATAAGACCGCTTCTTTTTGGAGAATAGTCTTTTGTGGTCTTTTGACCATAAACTCTTGTACTTGACTCAGTATATGTTTATAAAGGCATGCTTGTTTGTGAAATTTGTGTTATGCTTTTCTATCCCGAGATAGTTACTGTCAGGGGATTTGTTTTCGCTTCCGCATGTGCAACAAAAATGAAAAGGGTTGGCGACTAGTCCTGGGAAGTTGCAAAATTTTATCGACCAGAGAGGGATGGGTACGCGCTCGAGGTTCGGGGCGTGACAGTCAAAGTAGTGATTATTTAAATATTTGGAAAAATTATCAAATTAATCTTAAACCTATTGTACGAATGTTAATTCAGTTTTAACTTTCTAATTTTGTCGTTATAGTCCTACACATTTGCGTGTATTTAAATGCAGTCTTTCCTAACAATTGCCATTGCAAATTGTGAAGTGGAAATCAACAAATTGCCCTCATCAATATGCTACTTAGGACGGCCAATAATGACTAGATGCCACATTAGCGGTTTTCGGTGGCAATTAGCGGGAAAGACTATATTGAAGTATTGCCCAAAAGTTTAGCACTACATTGGCGAAACAGAAAAGTAAGATTGATTAAGTAGAATAATTAGTTGTTGACAAGCAAATTATGACAACTGTAATTGCATGATAAGACAATCCAATCAGAGCATGGGCAAATATGTAACTCTTTTGTCAATTCTAAATGCAATCAGAATTTCTAAAGAAAGAGAAGAAAAAAGGTAAGAAAAAATCTTAAATCTAGGATTTACAAGAGATATTGTAGTCAAAAGGTAATAGGAGTGCTCTGAAGTCAAAAAGTGGATGGACAAAGCATGAGCCTTTTTGCGTTTATCCTTTTTACATAATTGCTCATTTAAATTTTAAGTCTAACCTGTCTATTTATATTTGAATTGATGCGAGTAAAGTAAGGAGAGAGTATGATGGGATTCTAGAGTCAAGGGTTGTACGGTGGTTGGGAAAAATGAGAAGTAAAGGAGGTAGTTTATCATTAATACTACTTATTAATTAGTATATAATAATTGTTTTGATGATATTAAATTTAAAATATTTTAGATTTTATATGCATTGTGCCTCATTCATGCAGAGTACTTAGTTTTATATATATGATACCCACTTCTATTAATAAATCTTATAAATAATTAATTAATGCAAGACATTTGTCTACATGGGACTCCTATGGATAAGTTCAAAGGAATAGCTACATTGATGGGCTCTCCTCAATCTTTTCACTTATAAATAAAAATGCTTAGCATAAGGATAGCAAGAATGCTATAATTTTCGTACGATACTCACTTAAGTGTATAATTTTTTTTTTCGTTCACTAAAGTGGCATATCAAAGTAAAAATCAATCACTCTAGTACCATTTCTGACAAATCGTTCTACATGGATTTTTTTTATTATTAATTTTCCATTTTGACGTAGATTTTTGAATTTTTGATTTATTATTCACGTCGGCATCGGCGAGGCCATATAGGACAACCGGCGTCCGCATCTTAATTTCCGTCAAGGCAAATCGCCGAGGGCACTTAAGTGATCGATTTTTCAAATTTGTAATACTCAAGTAAGCGAAAAAAAATTATAGCATTCAAGTGAGCACTGTACGAAAGTTATGACACTTCTAGTGTACTTATTCTAAGTATTAGTAGTGAGTAAAGAAAAAAAACTTGAATAATAATAAAATATTGCTGAACAAAGTGGGAGAGAAATCTCAATTCGAATTGAGATGATGGAGCCTCCGTTTGACCGAGAATTATCTCATCATATTAGTTAGAACTGTGTCAAATGAGTGAAAATTAGAAAGACCACTTCTGCCTCGGACTCATTTCTGAGATCACTGACGTGAAAATCAAATAATGAAATCGGTTCAATAGAGAGAATCTTTATGCGAGTTGAGGTGGGCGTATATCATCGGACTCATTTCTTTCTTTTTTGGTATGCAACACTCAAATCATAGTGGCTTGAATGTTTAATTCTCTCAACAACTATGGGTAAAACTTGATGTAACTGTAAATTGTAACTTCTTTTTGATAAAGTTGACGTTCATATAAGAAGCTTGCAATCTCGAGAATGCAGTTGCAACCGTACTTGGAATAATAACTGCTTGCTAGCGGTTGCAATATAATGAGCCATAAAATGGCAGCGTGTAATCATGGGAGAATACCACGGACACACATAGCCAATGTATTTTTATCAGCGTATCAATGTTATTGTCTTATCGTCTTCAATTACCGTCCATGATTTTAAGTACTTGTTTCGCCGACAAAATTCTTGGACAAAATTTTTGGACAAAATATTTTTCGCTGAACGATGGTTCTTCAGTTTTTTGCTTATATCGGGTCCTGTGTTGTTTTAGAAAGGAAGCTATGGATTCTATTATAACTATGATAAAATAAAGGATAAATCTAAAGCAATTGAAAGTAAATGTGGAACAAAGATAAGTAAAGAAAGAAAGCTGAAACCGAATATATTCAAGTTTGCTGTCCAAATGTGCCTCCCTTACAATAGTGTTTACTCGGCTATTTATAAACGAATAACCGTCTCTTTCAAATTTCTTGGAATCTTCGGCATTGCACCAACAACCGCATTGTTTTAGCTGCGAAGCCATTGGTATCAAGCGCTTCAATAATTGCCTTCATTCTTATCCTCCTATTCTCAAGTGATGATCGGTACCGGATTGTCGGTACCTGCGATAACAATCTCACTTGGATCCTTATGGGCTTGCTTGACAAATCTCAGATTTATTAGGCCTTATTCTTCACCCATGGCCTGCTAAGCCATTTTTGGTGTTAATAGTACTATACTTTCAGACTAACCGATTATCTTCACTATAAAACCGAGTGTATTCCTACTCAAAATCAGCACAAAACCCATTTCCACTAAAAAAAACCAAAGAATCCAGTTCTTTGGGGAAAGAATTTTCACCATTTGGGTGTGACCCCATTTTCGGCGAAACAGTCATTCATCGGCATTTCCCGTCCATTCCTTCTCTTCTCTTCCCTTGAACTGCCTTGGGTTATGAGGTGGGCAAACCGAGTGACCAACGATGCACGAGACAAGTCGATTTGTCGGCAAATTGGGGCACACTGGCTTAGTTTCGCTGGACCTAGCTTGGCTGACACGATTGATTTTTTTTTTTTTTTGTCAAACCATCGCCTTTTTGTTCATCAACTGATCCCAAAGACGAGGGGGTGAATTCAAATCCAATTCGGCGAAAGAGTTTTCCTTCGATGGGCCTTCATGATCCAATCCCCCTTTGATTTGTTTCGCTGTGGACCAAAGCAATAGAAGCGAACCGGGCCAACCTTTCTCTACATCCATCAACAAGCGGCAGTAACTCCCACGGGCTCGGGACGAAGCCCAACACCACGATGACCACAGATAAGCTATCGGTGCATATGAGCAATCTCGGATAGTGTCCCTTGTGCATATCGTCTACGGCTTCCAAGTACAGGAGTGGTTCTCTAAGGGCGAGCATCTCCGTCCCCGAGTCCGAAGAATTTCGAACATTCTCTGCAAATCCAACGACGACACGGCCAGCAGCGTCACGACAAATGCTGGCAACAGCTCCCTCCGGATCTCCTTCAAGATGCGATCCGTTAATGTTGGACTTCCAAGAAATATGGGCCGAATCGATAGATAAAATTGTAATGTGATAGGAGGAGAGTGTATGTCATCGGAGCGCAAAATAACTTTCTTGTTTGGTAGAAGTTGGAACTGCAATTTCTGTGGAATATTTTCATTCAAGCCAAACACTCATTATGGCTTGAGTGTAAATATTTTCAACAACATGGGCAAAAACTTGATATGAGGGAGGCGGACTTTGCTCAGTTCATTCAGATGTTGTTTATATAATTTTTCAATTAGGGGCTTCTTTGGATCCTTGGTCGTGGTTAAGGGTTACCTCACCAAAGAAGGGAGCTTTCACATCTACGAAAGTCTCCGCATTTCTTATTTTAAGGTGCTGGCATCTACATGCATTGCACCTCCAATTCTCTTTGTATCTTTTTTCTTCCCCTAGAGAGACGGAATGCCCTCTAGGTGTTTAATGCCTAGGGGATATTGAGGTCCGCATGAGGCCTCGGATGAAGTAGTTTTAGCTCTCACTTAGGACCAGTGATGCTATTTATATAATTTTCAATTTCTCTTGCTCCATTGGTATGTATTTTAGCAAAATAATTTGGGCACCTTATGATTTATAATGCTGTATCACTAGTACAATTTCCATTGATTGCACGTCTGCTGTACGAGTTTTAATTATTATTTTCTAATGGTTAAATGAATTACTTAAAAGTCTTTATTTGAAATATGGTTTGGAAGTATTAATTCGAAACACATACCTAGATTTGCTTTTGGTCCTCTCACTTGGAACTAATTTTTTTTTTTGGAACGCTTCTTTTCATTTTTTTCTTTTTGCGTATTACCATGTTGTAGTTTTTGTGAGTTTCTTTCTATTGAGCTTGTCCCAATCGTTGCATTAGAATGATGTCTACTTTAACATCGAGCTACTCATGCTCAAGTGTCTTTTTCATACTTTTTTTTTTGGTCGTAATAGAAACTATGCATTCAAGGAATAGGAAAAGAGCATCCCGAAGCAAGTGCTTCAGCATATACAAGATCCAACAAATGCAGGGGAGGGGAAACAACCCAGTTGGGGGTTAAGGTGCCACTACCGTGGGCCTTTGCAGCCCAATCAGCTACAAAATTCGCCTCTCTCCTATAGTGTTGAATGCGAAGATTAGGGAAACAGGGTAGCAGAGCGGCGGCTTCAACGAACAGTGCACGAGCCTCCCATGGCGTCGATCTGCGATCGTGCAGGGCTTCAACCAGAGTGAGGCAGTCAAATTCAATCAAAAGTGGGGCGTGATCTTTTCCAAGCTGCAACAGATGGTGGAGTATGAGGTTAAGCGCCTGGATCTCCGCTTGTAAGGCCGAAAAGGCTGGAAAACTTATGGTAAAACCATCAATGAGTTTTCCATTATGATCATGACAGATACATGCCATAGTTCCTTTTGTGCTTGCGAGCTGATAAGCGCCATCTATATTGATCTTCAGAACTCCAGGGTCTGGTGGCCACCATAGATGTTCAGGATTAGGAGCAGGGCGCCCTGTTCACGTCAGGGTTGAGTGGTTTGCTGGGCGATGTGGACTTGGGCTAAAGCTACCTCCACCACATGTGTTGGATCAAGATGCTGACGTCAGAAGATAGAATTGTTACGCGCCCTCCAAATCTACCATAAAATTGAGGCAATGGTTTCCAGACTAGGTGATAGCTGTTGTTGTGCAACCTTATGTGCGAGCCATGCATCCATTCTTTGTATTGCTTGTGGCGAGAGCTAAATTTTGATTCGAGGGTGAGACCAAATGCCCTGTGTCCATGGACAAAATAGAAATAGATGTTCCAATGTTTTGGGCGTTTGATGAGGATAGAGATTACATACTGGATATGTGGTAATGCGTTTGTGAAATAGGTTATCTTTTGTTGATATTGCATTGTGGCATAAAGACCATAGGAAAGTACAAATTTTTGGGGCAACTGTCATAGTCCAAATTCTTCACCAGAGTAATCCTGGGGTCTGATATGATGTTGAGGCATGGTTGTGGCCATGGCTGGGAGTTGTGTTTTGAAGAGAATGGTAACCACTTTTCACAGTGTGTTGGCCATGTTTTGTTGCAGTCCAAATAAGTTGATCAACAATGTAGTGAGATCTAACTGGAATGGTAAGGATTTATGCTATTACTTGATCATCAAAATGCTGGTTAAGTAGGGGAACATTCCAGTTGTTGTGGACTGGATCAATGAGATCAGCAACCATCTTAGGTGCTCCTCTAATAGTAGGTCTGCCTAGCATCCCTGTAGGTAACCATCTATCTTCACGGATTCTAACCGTTTGCCCATCGCCAATTGACCACTGGAGTTGAGGTAAGATTGTATCCCTCCCTAGCAGTAGGCTCTGCCAACCTCAAGATGGTCGAGCTCCTCTATCCGCATACCTGAAGTCTTTTGAATGAAAATAAAGGCCTTTGAAAGGGCACTCCACAGGGATAAGGGTTGTTGGAATAAACGCTAGGCCTGTTTCCCAAGCATGGCTTTGTTGAAATCAATAAGGTCACGGAAGCCTAGCCCTCCATTGTGACATCCCAAATTTCACCGACCTTCATTAGTATAATTGGATCATTATAAATTTGGATTATTTTAGATTGGGCCAGGAAGTGAACCCGATCGACCGTGAGGTTTGTATGGGCTTGAGGAGCAAGCGGGCCGTATGATTATTTAGAATTAGGCTTGTAAAACTTGAGTGAGAGATTATGGGCTTGGATTGAGTGGGCCAAGGTTCGGAATTATTAGATTCATAAATTTAGTTTAGTGGGCCGGATTGTTATAGATTAAGCCCGTTGGGCCAGAGATGAATAATTAGGCCCGAGTGATTTTTATTTTTGGTTAAGATTTATGGATTATAAATATGATAATTTGATTAATGATTGTAATGCTAATATAAATTTTTGACTTTAGCATTTTGTGATAGATTCTTTTTAGACTAACATTAACTAGTCGATATGTTATATATGTTATGATTTTGTGCAATTGAAATCAAGTAGAAACAAAAGGAATTAATTGAAAAACATTAGAAACTAATGAAGCAACTAATGACATGAATTAGAACCTAATTAAATTTGAGTGACAAATGGCAAGGGACATCACACTTGGAGGCCACGACACTTCCCTTTTCCCCTTCGTTTTTCTTCACCACCCACGGATTCAATTCCTACAAAACCAAAACAAGCAAAGAAAATACAATCATTAGCAAATATAATCATTAGTCTAGCCTAGGGATTAGTTAGTAGGTCTATTTCCCTTCTTAAATTTTTGAAACCCCCTCTCTCTCTCTCTCTCTCTTCAAAACCAAGAAACCCACCTTCATCTCCTTCGTGTCTCTCTCGGTCGAGCGGTGAGGAACCAGAAGCAAAACAGCAATTTTCTTCCTTTTGCATGCGAGATTTCGATGTTGATCTTGAAGCATCCTTGTGTTGTATTGATAGCTGAACTAAGGTAAGGAAAGATATAACTCTAAGTTGAGATTTATCCATCGTTTCATCAAGAAAGCTTGCGGATCTAACCAAACCGTGAAGGATATGATTTGTAGTTGTTGTTTTTGTGGTTAATCTAAGCTGAGTAAGTGTTAGATTAAAGGTAGAAGCCATTGCATGTTGTTTTTTAGCCTTGCATGTTTCGAAATCCAAGTGTGAGTATGCTGTTTTGTTGAGTGAAGTGATGAAATGGTTGCCGAGTGAATGGATTTGGTATAATTCGTGGTGAGTAAACTCATGGATGCAACAACACTTTGAGCCGAGTTGTGGATTGATTATTTGTTAGAGAAACACATGTCGAAGGCGCTTTAAGTTTCTGTGATTAGGTATTGAAATATTGTAGAAGAAGTTTGTGAAAAGATAAGTGGTTTAGTCGGGTTAGAAGTAAAGGAAATCGTATACCTATTCTGTTCTAGGTGAAAACGGTCATGGAGTCTTCTGTTTGTATTTATTTTCTTTATGTATGTTAATGAAATTAAGAAAGGAACTATTCTACATGATAGAACATCTATAAAATTGAATTAGAAACCTAGTTATAACCATACGAATATAAAAACATAGAGATGGAAGTAGATTCAGCAAAACCAGTAAACTGTTTTTGTAAGAAACGGTTTGACCTTTGTCGATTACATTAATTTTCTGTACTTACCTAGTTAGAATTGGACTTCTAATCCTTAGTGAAAATTGTAGAACACATCTTAAGGAATAACGTGTCAAGATTTGAGATTAAATGAATAAGAATTGGCTAGTAAAACAATTTTCTTAGTAGATATAAAATCTGGACGTCGGTACAGGTTGTTAGCAAAGATTATAGCGATTGTTTCTCTTAATAATGTGAGATTCAGACTTAAGTTTATTCACATAAAATGTCAATATGCGTCTCTAATATAACATACTAAAATTTGGTAGTATTCCGACAAGAATTGATATACCTTCTGTGTTCAAAACCGAAACTGTACATTTAGCTAGTAAACTGTTTTAACCCGAGAACATATAATATATATTGTGTTTTATATATTTGACTTGTAGGATATACATAGAGTCTAATAAGCTCATAATAGATATTATTCATGTAGGAATAGGCCTCATACATCATTTGAGATATAAGTGCATATAGTATCATGCGAGTGCTATGAGTGCGGTGCATAGTGCTTGATTATAGGATAAATATTTGTTCGGCATGGTATGGTACATATGTGGTAATGGGTTTTATCTTATAATCTAGACACGCACGTGTGCTAGGATCATGAGAATAAGATATATAGTTAGATACTTTGGAGTTTTTTCTGTTGCATACGATAAATGCATTAATTAAAGGTGTGGTGGTGTGCAATGTGTGCTTAAGTGAGTGAATGAACCCATCGGTACAGAGATACCGGTGATGCCCCTGGAAGTTTGGGATGCCCTTGTGTGTGATCAAGGATGCCTCAGTTGTGTGATACTGAGATGCCTCGGAGCGAGATGCCCCTTGCTGAGTGGTCTTGGGAGGACCTCGGTTGAGTGATGCCGGGATGTCTCGGAGTGAGATGCCCATAATAGAAATATTGTGGAAGTCCAGATAAGGTAACTTCTGGAAGTGACTCGATCGGTCCGGCAAAGTTCCGGTTAGTGACTGATCGAGGGTGGATTAGATGCACACTAAATATAATTGAACTTGGCGAGTGAGTCCATTCATTATTGTTGCATTGTATTTGATGTGAAATTGACTTTGAAAAAGGTAAGTATAGAAATGGATGCATATAAGGTGATTACATATTTGATGTGCTAATATCCAATTGTTTATGCTTGTGACAATTCTATTTTAGTATCCTAAATTGCTTGGATTATGATTCCCTTGTAATATTGATGGCTGTGGATTGTTTAAGTTAGAGTTTTATCATTCTTTACTGGGCATAGTTTTGCTCATACCTTACATTTTTCAGATTGATAGTATGGACGTGCCGCCATTAGCTCGTTATGGAGTGATATCGAACATTGAGGTTACTTTTACTGATGTGTATGACTCTGATGTTGAGCTGACATTCTCCAAATATGAGGCCACGGTGTGGATGGATAATGGTAGAGTTGAGATGATCCCTATGAAGTTTGTTGCATGGTTTGTCAAGCACGATGGAGCGATGTTTGGCCCTATCTCTTTTAGCGATGATGGAGCAGGAGCTGGGACGGATGGCGCCTAGATGCCTTTGATCACGTAGAAGCTGACTATCTTTTGTTTTCTTTTGAACGTGGGCTTGTGTGGGAATTCTTGGAGTAGACACCCTCACCCTTTTATCCCTGGCTTTGTCATGCCTTACTTTTGTCATATATATGTTGTATATATAGGCGGTGAACATGGAAAGAGTCCAGGTTGATAAATTTTGTAGGCCCTGATGATGGTAAGAAGAAATGAAGCTTCTTGTGATCTTGTCTATGTGCATGAACAAATTGGCCAATATTAATAATTGGTAGAGTAATTGCAGGGTAAACTCATAATATAAACTATAGATTTTAAATAACCCATGTTATACATGCTAACCTTCAATAATAATCACTATAAATAGAATTCACAATTTTTAAAGATTACAATAATAAATAAATTCCGCTTGCGCTTAGTATGTGACGCCTTGGGACGTCACAGCTCGTTACAATCTTTTTGTAATGAGCTGTGACATCCCAGGGCGTCACGTACTAAGCGCAAGCAGAATTTATTTATTATTGTAATCTTTAAAAATTGTGATATTTATAGTGATTACTATTGAAAAGGTTAGCATGTATAACATGGGTTATTTAAAATCTATAGTTTATATTATGAGTTTACCCTGCAATTACTCTACCGATTATTAATATTGGCCAATTTGTTCATGCACATAGACAAGATCACAAGAAGCTTCATTTCTTCTTACCATCATCAGGGCCTACAAAAGTTATCAACCTGGACTCTTTCCATGTTCATCGCCTATATATACAACATATATATGACAAAAGTAAGGCATGACAAAGCCAGGGATAAAAGGGTGAGGGTGTCTACTCCAAGAATTCCCACACAAGCCCACGTTCAAAAGAAAACAAAAGATAGTCAGCTTCTACGTGATCAAAGGCGTCTAGGCACCATCTGTCCTAGCTCCTGCTCCATCATTGCTCAAAGGGATAAGGCCAAACATCGCTCCATCGTGCCTGACAAACCATGCAACAAACTTCATAGGGATCATCTCAGCTCTACCATTATCCACCCACATCGTGGCCTCATATTTGGAGAATGTCAGCTCAACATCAGAGTCATACACATCAGTAAAAGTAACCTCAATGTTTGATATCACTCCATAACGAGCTAATGGCGGCACGCCCATACTATCAATCTGAAAAATGTAAGGTATGAGCAAAACTATGCCCAGTGAAGAATGATAAAACTCTAACTTAAACAATCCACAGCCATCAATATTACAAGGGAATCATAATCCAAGCAATTTAGGATACTAAAATAGAATTGTCACAAGCATAAACAATTGGATATTAGCACATCAAATATGTGATCACCTTATATGCATCCATTTCTATACTTACCTTTTTCAAAGTCAATTTCACATCAAATACAATGCAACAATAATGAATGGACTCACTCGCCAAGTTCAATTATATTTAGTGTGCATATAATCCACCCTCGATCAGTCACTAACGGGAACTTTGCTGGCCCGATTGAGTCACTTCTGGAAGTTACCTTATCTGGACTTCCACAATATTTCTATTATGGGCATCTCACTCCGAGACATCCCGGCATCACTCAACCGAGGTCCTCCCAAGACCACTCAGCAAGGGGCATCTCACTCCGAGGCATCTCAGTATCACACAACTGAGGCATCCTTGATCACACACAAGGGCATCCCAAACTTCCAGGGGCATCACCGGTATCTTTGTACCGATGGGTTCATTCACTCACTTAAGCACACATTGCACACCACCACACCTTTAATTAATGCATTTATCGTATGCAACAGAAAAGACTCCAAAGTATCTAACTATATATCTTATTCTCATGATCCTAGCACACGTGCGTGTCCAGATTATAAGATAAAACCCATTACGACATATGTCCCATACCATGCCGAACAAATATTTATCCTATAATCAAGCACTATGCACCGCACTCATAGCACTCGCATGATACTATATGCACTTATATCTCAAATGATGTATGAGGCCTATTCCTACATGACTAATATCTATTATGAGCTTATTAGACTCTATGTATATCCTACAAGTCAAATATATAAAACACAATATATTATATGTTCACGGGTTAAAACAGTTTACTAGCTAAATGTACAGTTTCGGTTTTGAACACAGAAGGTATATCAATTCTTGTCAGAATACTACCAAATTTTAGTATGTTATATTAGAGATACATATTGACATTTTCTGTGAATAAACTTAAGTCTGAATCTCATAGTATTAAGAGAAACAATCGCTATAATCTTTACTAACACCCTGTACTGATGTCCAGATTTTATATCCACTAAGAAAAATGTTTTACTAGCCAATTCTTATTCATTTAATCTCAAATATTGACACGTTATTCCTTAAGACGTTTTCTACAATTTTCATTAAGGATTCAAAGTCCAATTCTAAATAGGTAAGTACAGAAAATTAATGTAATCGACAAAGGTCAAACCGTTTCTTACAAAAACAGTTTACTGGTTTTGCTGAATCTACTTCCATCTCTATGTTTTTATATTCGTATGGTTATAACTAGGTTTCTAATTCAATTTTATAGATGTTCTATCATGTAGAATAGTTCCTTTCTTAATTTCATTAACATACATAAAGAAAATAAATACAAACAGAAGACTCCATGACCGTTTTCACCTAGAACAGAATAGGTATACGATTTCCTTTACTTCTAACCCGACTAAACCACTTATCTTTTCACAAACTTCTTCTACAATATTTCAATACCTAATCACAGAAACTTAAAGCGCCTTCGACATGTGTTTCTCTAACAAATAATCAATCCACAACTCGGCTCAAAGTGTTGTTGCATCCATGAGTTTACTCACCACGAATTATACCAAATCCATTCACTCGGCAACCATTTCATCACTTCACTCAACAAAACAGCATACTCACACTTGGATTTCGAAACATGCAAGGCTAAAAAACAACATGCAATGGCTTCTACCTTTAATCTAACACTTACTCAGCTTAGATTAACCACAAAAACAACAACTACAAATCATATCCTTCACGGTTTGGTTAGATCCGCAAGCTTTCTTGATGAAACGATGGATAAATCTCAACTTAGAGTTATATCTTTCCTTACCTTAGTTCAGCTATCAATACAACACAAGGATGCTTCAAGATCAACATCGAAATCTCGCATGCAAAAGGAAGAAAATTGCTGTTTTGCTTCTGGTTCCTCACCGCTCGACCGAGAGAGACACGAAGGAGATGAAGGTGGGTTTCTTGGTTTTGAAGAGAGAGAGAGAGAGAGAGGGGTTTCGAAAATTTAAGAAGGGAAATAGACCTACTAACTAATCCCTAGGCTAGACTAATGATTATATTTCATAATGATTGTATTTTCTTTGCTTGTTTTGGTTTTGTAGGAATTGAATCCGTGGGTGGTGAAGAAAAACGAAGGGGAAAAGGGAAGTGTCGTGGCCTCCAAGTGTGATGTCCCTTGCCATTTGTCACTCAAATTTAATTAGGCTCTAATTCATGTCATTAGTTGCTTCATTAGTTTCTAATGTTTTTCAATTAATTCCTTTTGTTTCTACTTGATTTCAATTACACAAAATCATAACATATATAACATATCGACTAGTTAATGTTAGTCTAAAAATAATCTATCACAAAATGCTAAAGTCAGAAATTTATATTAGCATTACAATCATTAATCAAATTATCATATTTATAATCCATAAATCTTAACCAAAAATAAAAATCACTCGAGCCTAATAATTCATCTCTGGCCTAACAGGCTTAATCTATAACAATCCGGCCCACTAAACTAAATTTATGAATCTAATAATTCCGAACCTTGGCCCACTCAATTCAAGCCCATAATCTCTCACTCGAGTTTTACAAGCCTAATTCTAAATAATCATACGGCCCGCTTGCTTCTCAAGCCCATACAAACCTCACGGTCCATCAGGTTCACTTCCTGGCCCAATCTAAAATAATCCAAATTTATAATGATCCAATTATACTAATGAAGGTCGGTGAAATTTGGGATGTCACAACTCCATTGTCCTTTCTTCTTTTGAGTACTTCTCATTGCTTTCAATGAATTCTTGTTTTGCGACTATCATTCTGCCACCAGAATCTAGTAATTCTCTGTTCAACAGATTTGCAAAGAGACACTGGAAGTTTAAAGATAGACATGGCGTATTGTGGGATTGCCTGTACAACAGTCTTAAGCAGAATCTCCTTACCACCCTTAGAGATTAAATTCTCTTTCCATCCTTCTAATTTAGCATTCACCATGTGGCACCCCAATCCAATAGGGTCGCCATAGTACGCTTTCCACTCTAATGCCTTGACTTGAAGGTCTATAATTCCTGAGAGTTTGTTATTTACTTTTAACGGTCCCGGCGCAACGTAAGAGGTAAAGCGAAAGCGATTTCACACCTCCCCAACCCATTCATTTCGAAATGATGCACACTTACTAAACATTTTCATAAGATAAACCGAGCACTTTTATTTATATAACTTGATGGACAACATGAGTTGGAACAACAAAAGGCCAAGGCTTTTCTAAAACTCGGCTATAACCCAAAAGTGTCCAACTCCATAACAACCATCAACCTCAGTCCATCAGATAGTGCCGGCAGTCAAAAAACTTCATTAGCTACCCATCACCTGAGGTCGATCACACCCAATTTGGTCCATCGGTTGGCGGTGGTGGTAGCATCCCCAACATAATCCCATCACGGCGAACGTGCACGGACAGGAACTCTTGCACCATAGGGCCTCCAGGTAGGCCCACATCGTACATGACTAGGACTCGGATGCGGACGAACACCAGCCCCCGCACACCAACACAAATGTGCTCTGAACACGAGCACTCGACATCGACCGGTACGCCATAAAAGGTGCCACGAGAGACAGGTAGCAAAGGCATCTCAATCTGAAATGTTAGTCCCCAAACAGGGTGAGTACAATCACTCAGCAGTAAAAGATTCAACAAACTATGTCGAGCATAACAATTAGCATCTAACTTCTTACAAGATAGACAAGGCAGGAAATCAAGGGATAATAGATGTCAATATTATGGAAATTCTTCAATATTAAAGCAATTGCAATTCCATAAGAATCATATGCCACATAATCAAATCACATATCATTTATTTAGCATTCGAAAGATTTCATTCCCTAGAGGACCAATGTTTGCGTCCCTCCAGGTATTCGCATCCACCCTGGCATCACGAAAGTCTCCGGCATTCAGCCACTAAGGCCACCGGGCATCCGGAGCATATCACGCCTTCAGGCATCTCGTACCCCACCTGGCATCACGAGGAAAACCTCCGAAGCTCACCATGAGGATGGTTGCTCGGCCATCTGGGTTTACATACCGACAAGCATACAACCGGGCATCCTGAAGCTCCCGGGGCATACCTCCAGCATTCAGCCTCTTAGGGCCACTGGGCATCCACAAGGCATCGACTCTTTCGATCCTTTGGACCTCCCGACTCTCGGGGCATCATTAACCCGAGGGTTTAATGGGTAACAATTAGCATTTAAATTCACAAATGCACCATCATATGTCAAACAAGATATCTCATGGACCTTTTATCAACCACAAGATCCCACCATCAGCATCATCAAGTCACACAGAAATTCGAAAACTACACTTCTCATAGGACAATTTTTGTGGAAATCTCGAAGCAGCAGTTTAATTTCTACAATTGCGCAGTTCGGGCAACAATTCCGAATCAATTACTAAACGGGCTCAGAAAATTATGAAATTTTGAAACTTTATCAATGAGGCCTAGAGGAACAAATCTCAAGCAGACCACTAGGTCAGATTCCTTATGTACCGAGGGTAAAAATCTCGATTTTTCCTAACTATCATACTGTAAAAATTCCAGATTTGGTGTTTTCATTGGAAAATTATTTCGATGGTCATTCCTTGTTCTTTTATTCTGAAATTTTGATATGTTTCTCATGAGGATGTTCCATAAAACTTTCATCAAGAAGTCAAAGTCGGATTGTGGCTAGATAATTACAGAAAAATTAAAAAGTCGCCAAGGGTCACACTGCTTCACAAAACAGTCCACTAATCTAGCAAGAAGTCCTATGCCTTAAATTTCGACCTCCAACAATTATATTCAATGTATATACATACATTACACCACATCACAGCATGATTATCTCCGAAATTCTCCATAGTCAGATTTCTAAATTGTTTGGTTCCAATTGCTAATTCGAAATCCACCACACACACTTCATCCTCACCTAGTTTTCTTGATCTAACACCCTCCTACCCATCCAAAATTCCACATGCAGCTCTAGCATTTCATCTTCCTCACATTTTCCAATTCTTTTCTAGGCAAAACAACATGCAACACATAGATGGAAGAACATTTGCTTGCCTTAAACTCTCTCACTCAAAGGCTATTCGAAAATGGAGGTCCGGGGGTCGCGGCTTGGCCGATCGGCGACGGGGACCGGTGGCGTCGACAGTGGCTGCTCGGACACGGCGGGAGGCGGCCCTTCCTTCTCTTCCCTTGCTGACCGCACCCACTTTAGACCCTCCTCCTCTCCTTGCTCGGTTCACTCTCAATTTCTCTCGGTCTCTCTCTCTCATCTCTCACTTCCGAAAATCCCCTCCCCTTTTCTTTCCCTTTGATTAACCAATTAACTCTATTTTTGCATGAAAGAAAATGATTGAATGGAAAAGCAATGGACAAGTGGTCAATGAGAAGGGACAAGTGGAGGTAATGTTGAAGACAAGTGTGGGAGGGCATGCACTCCCCCTCCCCCCTCTTGATCTGGTCGACACCCATGGGGTGTCTTTGGGCTTGCTTGGGCCCAAAATCTTGGGCCCAAGAGTCCTTAATAAAAGGCCCAATTTTTTTTTTAAAAATTACCAAGCATTTTATTTCAATCGAATTTAATTTACTATAAAAAAATTAAATTGTTTTATATACAAGTATATAAAAATATATATATACTCCAAATTCTTGCGAGCCGTTCAATATCCTCAAGTTCTAATTCTTTAATTTTAGTGCATATAACTCATATGCAAGATCGAATCCCATCCTTTTGGTTCAAAGGATAAAATTGAAATATTAATCCAAATGAATAAATACAAATCAATGCTTGTAAAATAAAAACAAAGCCACAGTTCAGTGACTGTCACCTATCCGAGGGTCATCTAAAGTTTTGGATGCCACACACCCTCCCCAGTATCTAGACAAACATCTCTCGCTTTGATCGCCCCCAATCTGATGGTATACCCAAATACTTACCAGTCCATTGAAGCATCGGTATTCTAAATTGCTCCGCTAAATTTTCCTGTAGCCTAAAAGGGCAAGCTTTACTGAAGAATATTCCAGATTTGTTTCGATTAACAGCCTGTCCAATAGCTAGATAGTATTGATTCAATATGTTTGCGAGATTTTGACATTCTTGGTTTTACCATCTAAGAAAAAGATTGCATCATCTGCGAAAAATAGGTGAGAAATGGTAAGACACCATCTGTTCAGCTTGATACCTTTGATGTGTTCGATGCCAATAGCTTGGTTAATAAGATTGGATAAGGCATTCGCCAGCAAAATGAATAAATAAGGAGAGAGAGGATCGCCCTGTCGAAGGCCCCTTGTTGGATGGAAATAATTTAATTGTTCTCCATTGAATTTAACACTAAGAGATGTTGTTGTTATACATTGCATCACCCACTGTACCCATGTTGGATGAAAGCCTAACTTGAGGAGATAATCATTGAGGAAATCACATTCCACCCAGTCATACACCTTTTGCATATCCATCTTGAGGACTGCTTGAAAATTTCGCTTACGTTTCCTGATCCTTAGCTGATGAAGTACCCGTTGGACTATTAAAACATTATCTTGAATTTGGCAACCACTCACAAAGGCACATTGTTCCATGGAAATCAGTTCAGGTAGCCAGGGTTTTAGGCGATTGGCGATCACCTTGGAAATAATTTTATATGTATAATTGCAGAGACTGATTGGGCGGTACTGATCTAGTTGTTCTAATTGATGTACTTTGGGGATCAGAGAAATAATGGTCCTATTAAGATCAGTGGACATCACTCCTAATAGGAAGAAATCCTGCACTGAGAGGAAAAGATCATCCTGTATGATATCCCAGTGAGTTTGATAAAAAAGTCCATTCAACCTATCTGGGCCCGGAGCTTTTGTCGTTCCCAATTGGAAAGTTGCTTGGTGAACCTCTTCTCTAGTAACCACAATTGTTAATAGATCAATCATTTAAGCTGTGACAACACGCAGGCATTGAGCTAGGATAGGCCCGTAGTCACGACGTTCCACTGTGTTATAGAGGCTTGAAAAAAAGTTGAAAGTCATCTCCTTCAATAGCTTATGATCGCACACCCACCTTTGATTGTCATCTTGCAGCATATTGATTCTATTCTGTTGCCGCCGTTGAATGGTAGTTGCATGGAAAAATTTTGTATTATTATCCCCCCATCGCAACCAATTAAGCTTAGAGCGCATCGCCCAATACTGCTCATCTTGTTGCCATAATTATTGAATTTCCTCCTTCAATTTAGTTGTTGTTAGTTTATCATAGTGGCTGTGAGGTTGGTTGACATGATTATGGACTTGTTGTAAAGCTGTTACTTTAAGATGGCCCTTAGAGAACTTCAAATGACTCCAATGAGCTAGAGCTAGAGAAATAGCCTTTAATTTGTACGAGATGGCAGAATCTTTAACCTATTTTGAGGTCTAGGACTTGGCAATGACCTCATGGCACTCTTGGTCTTGTATCCAGAAAGCTCCAAAAATAAAAGCCTTGTGTCGCCTACCAAGTGCTGCTGCAGTGGTTAATAATAAGGGATTGTGATCAGAGCCTAAAGCAGGTAAGGCAAAAACTTCAGCTTCAGGAAACATGAGGCGCCAATCCAAAGTACACATCACTCGATCCAGTTTTTCTTTCACCAAATTTTCCCCATCACAATTATTCATCCACATATAAACACATCCCTTACTTTCCATTTCCATGAGTGAGCAATCATTCAAAACGGCTTGAAAAGAGCGCAGTCATTGAGAGTCTGCTAATCTTTTGCCCACTTTTTCCCAATGATAGATAATTTTATTGAAGTTACCAACACAAACCCACGATAAAGTATTGGAATAGCTGATTTGTCTAAGTTTGACCCATAAAAGTTGGCGCAACTAATAAACTGCGGGTGCATGAATGTAGGTAAGACACATATGTATACCACACGTTACATCCGTGCATATCATGTCAAAAAAATCCGAAGTAGACCAAACACACTTAGAGAGATCTGATCAGTCCAAAATACTGCCATCCCTCCAACCAAGCCAACAGGGCTACTCAGATGAGAACTAGGAAAGTGTAAACGTTGTTGTAGTCGTCGAAGTACTACCTCTTGGTTCTTAGTTTTCATCAAAAAGACAATGTCGGGCTTTTCCTTGGCCACTAGGGCCTTAAGAGCTTGAACTGTCAGGGGATTGCCTAGAACCTGACAGTTCCAGCTCAGTAACTTCATTTGTCAATTGGTGGCTTTTTAGGCCAACCACCAGAGCCCATTTTGCTGCCTTTTCCGCTGCAAAGATAGGTGTGTCCATGAGTTGTGTTTCATCTAGGTCCTCTTGTATTGGATTCCTAAACTCATATGGGTTATACCGTTTAATTTTTTTGGCAGCGCCCACTTTGGTAGTGAGTCTTGTAGTCTTCATCTTCTTGGGGTTCGGTGAGTCCAGTGTTTGGTCCTGAATCTCCTTCATTTTTGCTATTGTAGGGATCATCGCGGTGGTGGAGGAGGTCCCTGGATGCGTGCCCACATGATGGTGTTGCAAAATTGGTACGGCAGGGGTAGGGATGATTGGAAAAGCTAGTTGGTTCAGGGGTCCCACATCCATATTAACATTAGGAGGCAGCAGAGGGATAAGTTGGGTTGAGGAGGGAGGAGTTTCAGGTATAATCTCATCTGTCTCCTCTGGTTTGTGCTATGGTTCATAAAAAATCCACCAATACGGGCTATGTTCCTTGACCTCTGCACGTAACCATTGGCCGTAAGACATCCTATGGCCCTGTTTGGTTCAGCATTTGGAATGCTCATTTGGGCTCTAAAGTTCCTTGGCCAAATGCAAAGGTGTTTGGTTCATTTTTTTGTGCGATTTTGGCGAAATGCAATTCCATCTCCAAGTGACTCTTAGGGCCTTTAGGGGGTGTTTGGTTGGGCATTCCAAAGGGGCTTTGGGCTCCCAAAGCCCCTTTGGCAAAAATTTTGGTGTTTGGCAATATTTTCGAAAGCCCATTTGTCCAAGTATGAGCATTCCAAATGCTCAATGCTCAATGCTAGGGAGGGACAGCATTGAGCATTCGGCATTTCAGAAATGCCGAGCTACTGTTCACCGTGTTCTTCTTCTTCCCCGTCTGTCTTCTTCTTTTTCTTCCCGGCCACCTCCGGCAGCCACCATCGCCGCCGCTGCCTGAGGGTCGTGCGTCGCCGGTGACCACCGTCTGGGGGTGGCGCGACGCGCGACCCAGGCGGCGACCTTAGGCTTAAGCGCCGTCGCCAAGACCCAGCGGCGCTCGCCGCCGGTCGCTGACCTCAGGGGTGCTTTCGGGACTGCTGCCCTCGGTGGCGTCGCACATCACTCGCGCGGCGTCGTGAGTCCGCTCCGCGCGACGGCGGAGGACTGAGGTCCGGACCTCACGGGCCCTCAGCCGCCATCTGGCCTCTGGCTTAGGTCGCGGCGACGGCGTCGCCTGATCCGGCCACCGGACGGCTAGATCTGGCCATCCGGTACCGCCGGCCGCCGGATTTGATTTTAATAATTTAAAAAAAAAAAAATTAAAAGCAAAAGCCCATTTGTAATAAGTTTTGCCAAACGGTATTTTCGCACAAGCCACTTTCCAATGCGTAATTTGCCAAACACCCGAGCATTCTCAAAAACCCCTTTAGCCTAAAGATATTTGCATTTGGCCAAAGGCATTTCCCAAAAGCCGAACCAAACGGGCCCTTAGTCCAATGTAGCTCTTGAGGTCCTTTGGAAAGTTGCATATTCAGAATGCAACTCCCGGCATTGTTTATCTTTCCGGTGGAGAAGCCGATCGGCTGCCTGAATAAAAATAAATATAAAAATAATCATGTTTATATATATATTTTTTATTTTATATAAAAAAATAAACATAAAATATATGTTTATATTTATGTTTAATAAATATATATTTATAAAAATATATATATTATATATTATATATTTTATATAGATATAAACATATCTATTTTTATATAAATATATTTTATGTTTAATAAATACATATATTTATAAATATAAACATATCTATTTTATATATATATATATATTATGTTTAATAAATATATTTTATGTTTATATTTTTATATTTGTTATATAAAAATATGTTTATATAAAAAATATTAACATATTTTTTATTCAGGCGGTTCGACCGCTGGATTCGGCGATTCGGTGGCTGGACTTCAAAAAAAAATATATAAATATATTTTTTCTTTTTTAATTTAATAAAAGTTAATTACAAATGCAAATTTTACCAAACGGTATTTTGGCTAAAGTTGTTTCTCAATGTAAATTTTACCAAACGACATTTGCATTTCGGAAAAGCCCCTTCACCCAAAGGTATTTGCATTTCTGCAAATATATTCCCCAAAAGCCGAACCAAACGGGCCCATAGCATAATGACCTAGCTTGCCGTAAGAATAACAATAGTGGGATAGCCATTCATAGCGAAAGTCTAGCCAAAGGGTTTTCCTATTAATATGGATCAGCTGGCCTATTTTTAGAGGCTCATGTAAATTAATTTATACCATTGCTCTCCCAGCTTTAAGGGTGGTGCCCTCTTTTGTATCTATTTTGACCTCCAGTACTCTGCCAACATGTCTAACAGCTTTGCATATCATGTTCTCAATACACCATTCTAATGGAAGCCCAAAGACTTGCACCCAGAAAGCGCAACTAGAGAAGTCATAACTGTGTAGTGGCGTATTGGGTATCCAAGGCTTGAAGATTACCAAATGACTAGAAAAAAGCCAAGGGCCACCATCTAAGACCCGTTGTTTCTCTCCATCAGACTGGAATTTCGCAACATACAAACTCGCTTCTCTTGGGGATATCTCAACTTGTTCAGTCCGCCATGCTCGCTTCAAGGTATTTTGAAAAGGTTGGAAATTAATGGAGGGATTGGAGAGTATTTTACCTACTAACGTTAATCGACATTCCTCGAGTTTCTCTGGTGGCGGTTCTTCATCCCAAACCTCAATTGCTTGTTTGGAGCAGGGACGGCCCAATCTGTTGCATAGGGCCAGAAGGCATGAAGTTTCCTCCTGGTCGCTGGTGTCCATGAGGTCAGGCCCCAGAGCAAAACAGGGGAAGGGCAATACATGCAAAAAATTCTCCAAGCAGATTATTAATGAGCACCCGAGAGTAGATGTGCGATAAGCAAGTTGAGTCTCCAAGCAGGTCAATTGAAGCCATGCATAAGTCGAAATTGGAAAATAACGAAGATGGAAGAGCAAATTCACTCGGAAAGGGGAACAAAGATGGGCGAAAGCTGGCCAGGACAAGCGTAGTGAGGGAAGGAAGGATAGGAATGGGAATTGATAAGCGACAGAACCCCGTACCAGTTCATGGAAAAACCTAGGAATTAAACCCCAGGAGAAAACATATTGAGGGTGGGATGGTATTGGAAAACAGAGTAGGTGAAAATAAGGTGAAGTAGACGAAGGTGGGATGCATCACTGGTTTTAGGGTTTGGAGGGCAAAACTACCATTAAGGTAGAAGAAACTCTGCATTTCGAGAGAAATCAGGAACCTTTTTATCGGCTTGAAAGAATTGCATGGCTTATCTTTTTCATACTTTAGTTTATACTATTTTATAAGGTAGATGGAACCTCATACTTTTAAGAAATCTCAATCATTTTTTCTTCCTTTCGAATCCTAATTTGTTATTATGTGCATGATTGTATGCGATTCCATGATTTGTTTTATCCTCAAATGTTTCAGTGTCAATATTTGGAGATTTTCTATTATACAACGACTTTCCTTAAAACGATTTTATATTTTCTAAATATTTTCTATCAGTCTCAAAATTTGCAGATTTTCTTTCATACAATAGCTTGCCCTAAAAAGATTTCATATTTTGAAATATCTTTCTCTTTCCATATATATTGATACGATTTCTTTATGTTGTGTATTTTTATCAATAATTTCATTCTTTTAATTGTCAATTTCTAGCACACACATATGCGCATTGTTGGAAAAATATTAGATTACATGAAAATAATAATAATTATTGAAAATTCATTGAAAAAGATTAGATGATAAAAATAAAATGTCTGAGGCATGCATGCACTATTCTTAAGGATAATTCCACCATTCAGAGTACGAAACTCAGTGCCTAAGATTTTAACGGCCATCCTCCCAATATATAACAAATCTACTTTTGTACTTTGCACTGAATACTAGAAGGAAGAGAACGACTTTAGATGTATAACCCAACAAAGAAAGGAAAAATACGTAACAAGATAGGAAAAGAGAAATAAAAATATTTTGGTTTTGATATATCAATATCACTTTTCAATTATGTTTGAAGTAACCATTTATAGAGACATTAAGAAACACTTACAAGAAAATCGGTATTTAAAGAAGAAAATGACCGCTCTATAGCTATTATAAAATAATAAAGAGTTTTTTTAGAAATAAAAGAAACGTTATAAAGCCGTTATACAACTATTAGAAAGTCATAATATGGTGGTTACGTAACTGTTAAATAACCATTATAAAACGTTACAAAACTGTTTTATATTAATGGCAAACAAAAACTGTTACAAATAGATAACGGTAAAAAACTATTACAAAAATTAATAGCTTACAATATTTCAAAACCGTTCAAATATCCAACACACATTTACCTATAGTATATCCATATCATATGTATCATCATTTGATCACGGTGGTGGTTAAACTCGCATGACCAGAATCTCGGTGATCGGGGCCTTTTCTCTCAACAAGGGTTGAGTTTCTCTCTATCCCACAAGGTGATAGCCGTTTCAATCTACAAAAAACCCCCAAATCACCATAACCTAAATTTGTAATACATGGTAGATTTCGGGCACACTCCACCTGATTAAAGCTTCCCATTCCTGTTTTTTCTCCTTAGGATGGCACCCCATGGTAGAATGTCTGGAAGTTTTGCTGGCTTTTTGCATTGCATCCTCCGATCCTCCTGTTTCTGGGTGACCCAAGAACAAGGGAAGCTTCACTGAGTTCCTTCGAATCCCCCAGATCCTCACCATTTTTGTTATCCCAAGGTATCGTCGTTTTTTTCCCGCTGTGAGTGTGTAAACGAGAGTTCCCAAGGGACTGGAAACTATGTGGCCCTAGGGTTTTTGCATTTCTTTCGGTGGGATTTTGGGCTTTTGTTGGTGGGTAATACAATTTCTTGAAGCTAATGTCCCCGTTTAATTTTAGCATTATAACCCTCTTTCAAAGCCATCACCTCTAGAGCTCCCTTCACTCCATTGCCAAAATTCCTTAGTGTCTCGGCAAGTCTAGAACCGGTGGTAGGAAATGGCAGACAGAGAGGACAATCATCTTTGTTTGGCAGCACCGTGTTGGCGACTAGGAGACTTGTGGTCTAAAGAAGACATCACTGACCTAGGGAACGACATTCCAGAAGAAGAAAAACAACAAAGTGAGTTAACTCTTTACGGCAAGCTATTTTCGAAGCCCAATGTTAACTTTCAGGCTTTCAGTAGCATTATGAAGAGAGCATAGAAAGCAGATTAAGTCAAATGTGAGCTAATTGAACCATTTTTCTTCTCGTTTATATTCCAATCAAGTGAAGAAAAAAGAAGGGTGCTAGAATTGGGACCTTGGTCCTTTGCGAGTAATTTATTAGTCCTTAGAGAGGGAGACCCAAACATACCTGAGCATTGTTATGAATTCATGCATTATGAATTCTGGGTACATTTTATAGGCCTTCCTCGAGCAAGAGTTACTGAAGATGCCATACACTTGTTAGCTTCTAGATTGGGGAAAGTGGAGGAGATAAAAATCGAGGCGAGAAGCTATAACTCCCGGAAAAATGGATAGGCTAGGGTGTTGCTGAATCTGTCTAGCCCCCTTAAAACTGGAACTATGATAAACTATGGGGACAAGAAATGGTGGATCGATTATAAGTATGAAAGGCTTCCTCACTTTTGCTACTCTTGTGGTCAAATTGGGCATTATGCAAATTTTTGCAATGAAATACCCTATGAAGAAACTGGACTAGCTTAGGATCAACCAGGTCGGTTTGGCTCATGGCTTAAGGCGGAAGTCAGAGAAGTCAGCCCTTATTGGAAGACATTTTATGGTAAACTCAAACTCTTTGCCCCAGATGAAGAAGTGGTAATGGAGACTCAAACAGAGATGACTGAAACATCCATGAAAACAATGGCAGAAGATCAAAATGCACTAGCTCTCGTCCTTGTCTAGCCTGAAAAGACAGAACAAATGAGTACAATAAGAAGGCATAACTTAGATCAACATCAAACACTAACTCTTTCTCCAGCGGGGAATGAGATACATTCACTAAATACTAAGAAAGGTAAGGCGATATATAAAGCTCCTGCGTTTAAAAAATAAAAGCGGGTCGGCCCCTATGAGAAGAAAACCTCACAGGAACTTATGATGGATGAAAACCAACTCTTGGATGCCCCTATTCAGTATTGGGAAGGGGCGAGTACATGAGCTATGGTGGTTAGCCCTAATAAGCCACCAAAGCATAGATGAAGCTATTAAGCTGGAACTGTCAAGGGCTAGGCACTCCCTTGACAGTCCAGCATCTCAGAGCCTTAGTGGCTCAAGAGAGGCCCAACCTGGTTTTTCTCATGGAGACAAAAAAGCAGAATACCGTTATTGAGAGAGTGAGGAAAAGGACTATTTTCAAAGCTTCTTTTACTATTGAGCTAGTTGGTTTAGCTGGAGGCTTAGCAATAATGTGGGATGAGGAGGTCAAGGTGGAAGTGGAGGGAAGTTGGAGAGCTCATCAATATAAAATGCAAGGATCTTACCAGCGGCGACCTAATGATGATATCCTTTTTACATGCACCAATAAATTTTCAAGAGAGATTGAGACTGCGGAGTGTAGTGAAAGAAAGCAACATCTCCAATCATTTCCCATGGTTATGTATATGAGATTTCAATGAAATACTTTACAATTGGGAAAAGTTTGGGTGTAGAGAGGTGGACCGATACAAAATTGCAGCTTTCCGGGGTTTCTTGGACAATTGCTCTTTGATGGATATTGAAAGCAAGGGCTGTGCTTACACTTGGTCCAACAACAGAGAAGGCAGCGCATTAGTAAAGAAGAGATTAGACAGGGCACTTTGTAATTTGGAGTGGAGAGTACTATACCCAAATATGATGGCTTTTGCACTACCGACAATAGGTTCGGATCACAGCCCAATTGTTCTATTCCTACATCAAAGGGAAAAGAAAAGTAAAAAAATGTTCAGATTTGAATCATTTTAGCTTGAAGACCCTGAGTGTGAGGAGGTGATTAAGCGAGTTTGGCATGTAAATAGCTCTATTGAAACCAATCTTACAAAAAAATAAGGTTGGTTGCTGCTGAATTACTCAAATGGAGTAAGAGGAAGTTTTAAAATGCCCAAAAACAGATCAACCCCCTCAAATTCCAGCTTATGGAGTTAACAAACTCAACGAATGGGGAGCAAAACAGAGAGGAAATCGGCAACATTGTTCGGAAAATAGAAGAGTCATGGAGGCGAGAAGAGATGTATTGGTGTATGAAGTCCATAATAGAATGGTTAAAATGGGGGGATCAAAACACCAAGTATTTCCATGCAACTACAGTTCAAAGAAGGCAACGAAATAAAATATCTATGATTCGGCTTGATGATCATACTTGGTGTAGGGACCCCGAGACTCTTAGTCATCATATCCGCAGCTTTTATCAATCCTTATTCACCTCAGTTGGAGACCGGAATTATCAATCTGTACTAGAGCAATGCCAAGCGGTGGTCAATGAGGAGATCAATGTAGATATGATTAAACCAGTCACAAAAGAAGAAGTAAAAGCTGTTCTTTTTCAACTAGGGGCGACAAAGGCACCGGGACTGGATGGGCTAAATGGTTTATTCTACCAGAATCATTGGCCTATTATCAATGATGACATTTTCAGCATGGTGCAATCTTTCTTTAGTCAAGGTACGTTTGAACCAGAGTTAAATAGAACGCATATTACTCTCATCCCTAAAGTAACAAACCCAAAGAACATCACCCAATTCAGACCTATCAGCCTTTGCAATTTCTATTATAAAATTATAGCAAAAGTGTTGGCTAATAGGCTGAAACCATGGTTGCCAATGATAGTTTCTGAAGAACAAACAGCTTTTATAAGTGTCAGACAGATCCAAGACAACATATTTATTGTCTAAGAGGTGATTCATCAACTAAGGGTAAGAAGGAGGAGGCGTAAATTTTAAGCCATTCTAAAACTAGACATGCAAAAAACGTATGACCGAGTTGAATGGGATTTTCTATGTGATTATATACTGAGGTTGGGCTTCCATGAGAAATGGGTCGAATGGATAAAGCAATGCATCTCATCGGTATCCTTCAGCATCTTACTTAATGGTGAACCTTCAGCTGCCTTTAGACCTACTAGAGGAATTCGGCAAAGGGATCCCCTTTCCCCCTACCTATTTATTATCATGGCCAACACTCTCTCAACCTTTATGAGTAAAGCAGTATAAGACGGAAGCATAAATGGTATTCGTCTCAATTCCACATGTCCAACTCTCTCACATCTCCTCTTTGCTGATGATGCCATCTTCTTTTTAGATGGTACGATACGATAAGCTCAGAATGTATCAAATGTACTGAATCAATACTAGTATGTGTCAGAACAAGCTATAAACCTCAATAAATCAGGCATTTTCTTTGGGAGAGATTGCCCTCAGAACCTTAAACAGAATCTAGCAGTAGAATTGAGAGTTCCTATCTCAGAAAGTTTAAGGAAATACCTCGGAATCCCATCTGACTGGAGTAGAACAAAGAAGCAAATTTTTGCTTGGATCCTTGCTAAAGTCAAAAGGAAACTTGAAGGGTGGAAAGAGAGGTTGATCTCGAAGGCAGGTAAAGAAACTCTCATCAAGATAGTCATTCAAGCCCTTCCCCAATATGCGATGTCCATTTTTAAAATTCTAACTTCCATTTGTCGCACTATTGAGAAGAGAATTGTTTCCTTTTGGTGGAAACAGAGTGTAGCTAGAAGAGGAGTTCATTGGAAGAAATGGGAAGATATGAAAATTAGGAAGGATTGTGGCGGCCTAGGTTTTAAAGATTTGGTGGATTTTAACAAAGCTATGTTGGGAAAACAGGCTTGGAGGATTTTCAAAAAACCAAACGCTTTATGGTGCCAAGTTCTTAAAAGTATTTACTACCCTCGAGGGGATTTCTGGTGTGGCACCCTGGATCTCAAACCCAATTTCAAGACTTGCTTTATAAAGTAGGAGAGATATTAATTTTAGATCATAAAATAAATTTCATTCTAAGTTGAATCATAAGATATTGAACTGCACTTGACTCTATTTACCATAAACTTTGTCCATACACATCGGGAGAAGAGGATATGGAGGGGGATTTCTACAAAATACACTAGGAGTCACTAACATTAAGTATCTCGCCTCCTGTCAAGTATGTACATATTGTCAGAACAACAAAAAACAAAACTCTCCCACACGTCGAGCGCTCCTCGGTCACCACCTACATCGCTGGACTACCACCATGGCCCAGACCGTTGTCGTATAGTGGCAGGGGCCCCACCAGTCGACCATCTAAGCAAGCGTAGAGGGCAACAAAAGCCAGGTATGCCGGCCCTGCAGGTGCCCCCGTATCCACCGTCAAGCAGGATGTGCACTTGACGAAGACCACGCCCGGGAAGTGTTAGTCGTGGACCTCCTCCTGTCGCCATACGAAATTGGAGGGGGCGCCATAGAGGATAGTCATCGAGGCAGCAGGCAGTGCATAAGACATCTTCTAATTTGAAGAAAAGACACAATAAACAAGTGTGAGTTTTTATAATAAAAACTCAGCAAGTGGGCGATTAGTCCTAACTTGGAGTTGGTCGATAGCAAGACAAATAAGTAAACAAACTGTCAAATTGCTGAATCTATGGAAGTCTAGCTACAACAATCACCCAGGGGGAGACGACACTCCGCACTAAACCCCTCGCACCCAACCTGGCATCACGAGGTCCACAATCACCCAGGGGAAGACGACCCTCCACCCTGTACCCCTCACACCCAACCTGGCATCACGAGGTCCCCCGAGAAGCTATTCAACCCTTCTCAGTCCTCTGGAGAGAATACCACTACTTCTCGTCACCCCTCTCCAGGCATCCCCACACCCGGGGTCTCTCATTGGCTCCTTAGCCAACTACACACATTCATAATTCTGCCTTATTGCAACACCAACAACTTCAGTATGCCAACAATCACACCAAGGTCTAAACATACATTGTTAAATACTACTAGGTATATAAGAACCCTCATTAGAGGCGACAAAGTAAGAGTCCAACATTTTCTTACAGAAAACTCAGAATCTACTAACATGGACAGAACTAGGCAAAAACAACTAGTCTCAGTATTTAAAGTCAAAACCATAGTAAACCATCACAAAAAAACTCTCAAGCTTTAATATGTGATAGTAAGGCCCTAAATGAACACTTTTCATGAAGGAAACCAAGTCCGGTTCCTTCTGTAAAGAGAGCAGCAATGTGGTCCATGCAGCTCAAAATTCCTTCCGTCGAACAGAACTAACAACCGGGAGGTTTAACCCATTTCGAAATTCAAAACTCAGTAAAATGCTTTGAAATTTTGATATGTTCTGCACCTACATGTCTCCTACTACTTTCATCAAGGAAGAAAATCCATATTCTAACTCAATAGTTTTATAGAAATTCAAAAGCACACTAAGGTCGTGATTTCACGGTTCTGGACAGCTCACTGACAGTATAAAATCAAGTCTTCGTGTGAATCAGTTTAACTCAAAAAAATCTCAATTAGATATATGTTGTAGTTCAAGGTCTTTGGAGTAACTTTCATGAAGACAGTGTCGCTCATTTATCAGTAAATCAAACACCACAAAATCGGAAACCAGAGGACTTGGTAAAACTTGGTGTTGGGAAAAATTACGAGTAACTATTACGTACTTGCAAACTCAGTACCTACAATTTACATAACTCACACGTAAGTCTATGTTCACAATACTCATGGCCTTCTACCAAGCAAAACAACGTATCACAACTTCCTTGCAAAGCTTATACACCTATGCTGGCCATCAATCCAACATGCAACTCATAAAAGGCACACCATCGGTGAAGCCAAACCAAAACAGAACCGAAGGAGAGGAAGATCCACTAGATAACGTGCAACAGCACCTCACCCAGCAACCAAAGGATTTCCTTAGTCTAGTGCAAAGGGATAGAATTTTGAGTCGCTCACATTCCAGCTTCCAAACCGAGCTTTGGTTCCCAATTTTTTTTCGTACCCAACCCTGAAAACTACCCCGATCTTCATATGCACAGCTAGGCATAGCCAAAACATGAACCTAGGACACTAATCACAGCCCCACTTGCCTAGATCTTTCACCGGCGGAAGAGGGAGGAGGCGTCGGGTGAGCTGGGGGCCTCGCAGCCTGCGGCGGTAGCTCTGAACGGGACAGAGCAGTGACGATTCCACTACTAGACGAAGGCACAGGGCGGAGAGGGTAGAGATCGGGTCGGGTTTTGGTGGAACGAAGCAAAAATTAGAGAAGAGGAGAAATGGGTGTCTCAGCTGAGAGGAGAGAGAGAAAATACAAGTCTGTTCGTGAGTTTTTGGGGGAAAGTGTCAAGCGGTTCAGGGAAGGAGAAGGATTAAAAGAGAAAATAAAAGAAAGATACAAGTGTCTCCTCCCCCTTTCTTCTTAGCACCACATGGCTGCAACGTGAGGAAAGAAGAAACAATTTCTTCTAAAAAATAATCCCCCCCACTCCCACGTACGAAGTGGGTCATGGCTGGATTATTATATATATATTTCGAATTTAGTCTCAAATATGCTTAATCTAACTAACGAGGAACGGAACTAGAATTTGAGCATCAACTCTAGGCAGCAAAAAAAAGGTACCCGCCCGTCATGGGGATGACAAAGTTTATTGGTGGGGAGAGAAGCAATCGAACCCGCCACTAGATGGGAGGTTGGTGATGGATAGACAATACAAATTAGAGAAGATGTATGGCTACCTTCTGGAAGAATCATAGGTCTAGCAAATAAAGAAGATCCAAGAATGGTAGCTGATTTAATCGATCACAATACAAAGGAAGGGGACATGCACAGAGTAAATGGACTTTTTTTGGAAAATGTAGAGAAAGAGATCTTAGCACATCCTCTTAGTCTGCATCCCCACCTAGACAAGCTTGTGTGGACAGCCAACAACTCGGGTTCATATACTGTCAAGAGTGGCTATAACCGAATACATAACACAGCCGACCCCTCCACCAGACAAAACCCATCCTCATCCTACCAAGTTCCAAAATCACTATGGAATGAGATATGGAGGCTCCTAATTTCCCCCAAAATTAGATTCTTACTCTGGAATATATGCAGCAACTCTCTCCCAACAAAGGAAAACTTGTATAGAAGACAAATGATACCTAACCCAACTTGTCAAATCTATGGCCGAGCACTAGAGACAACGGAGCACATCTTCCTCCTTTGCGATTGGACAAAAATGTTATGGTTAGACCCTGATTTTCAAGCCGACACAAATCCAGCATGTATTACTCGCATTTATAGATGGATTTTAGAAAACCTCACCTCCAGAGTTGGATCAAGATCGAAGACTCTCTTTGTTGTTCTTCTATGGCAGATCTGGAAGACCCAAAACTCAGCGGTCTTCTAAGGGAGAAAGCCCGACTCTTTCAACACCCAATCAGAAGCCCAAATAACCGTAGATCTGGGCACGAGATGGATCGCCAAAGGGAAGACTGGAAGTAGCCGAAAGCCGACTGATCAAAGTAGCTCGACAAGGTGGAAACCACCAGATCCACAGACGCTAAAGGTAAATGTCGATGCTTCCTGGTGCAGCACGACATTGGAAGGCTTGGGTGTTGGAGTATGTCAGAACACTGTTGGCCTCCTCGTCACCGGCTTTACAAAGAAGATCCATGCTTCGTTCGCTTGGATTGCAGAAACCCTAGTTGTGAGAGAAGCATTGCTGTGGGTACAGGAGAAAAGAACATATCGAATTGCACGAACAAAACTCCAACCGGAAGCTTTAGCTGCAACTAATTTGCAGGTGCTCCTATCTTCAGACAACCTATCTCTGGTGGAGTGCTTATCGGGCCGAGAGGAGCCTCCTTGGCAAGCCCAACCTATTGTTGCTGACTACACAAGTCTTATGGGCCAGCTAAAAGGTGTCTCTATTTTCTACGAGCCGAGGGAAAATAACAAGGCCGTGGATTGGGTTGCTAGAGCCCATCAAGCCAACTCCCTTCCTAGTAATTGGTTTCATCTCCCTCCTCAGCCTTTAATTTCAATACTTTGTTTAGACTTTCCAACTAACGGTGCCCCTTTTGTGGGTTAGCAAGTGACGATTAGTTGTCTTTATTTATTTAATTAGTAGAATTACCAAGTGCTCCACAGGTTTTAACTTTTTGTTTTAATGAAAAATTGCTTCAAAGTATTAATTTGAAACAGTGTTGATTTTTCTTTTCTCATTTAAAACTAATGATTATGAAAAACTATTATTTTCATCTAGTTGTCTTTTATGTTTGCCGTCATGATTTTTTCATTAATTACTTTCTACTAAAAATTGTCCCAATACTATCAATTTATCACATTTACTAGTAGAATATATTCACGGCATATGTGTGTACTTTTCTCGAATGATAACATAATAATTGTCTTTATTTAACTAAAAGAAATCTCATCTGCTGCATGGATTTTTTTAACTTTTTTCTTTTAATGAACACGTGCTTCAAAGTATTAATTTGAAACCTAGCGTTGATTTGTTTGTCCTCTCACTTAATACTAATAATTTATGGAACTGTTATTTTCACGTGATTGTGTGTTTTTTTTTTTATCATATATTTTTCCTTCTTATTTTTTATTAATTAATTTCTACTAAACTCGTTTCAATGATATAATTCCATAATGCTAGTTTGACATTGTCTTCATATACTTTGAACATTCTAATAAAATAGCTATCGAGTTTAGCTATCTTGTTTGGATTTACTATGCCTTTTCCATCCACTGATTGTTCAAGCCAATAATATAACATGAAACATTTTTTGTTCTTCCTTGGCCATTCTTTAAATGTATTAATTTTATCTCAACATCATATACTGATTATTTAAGCTAATGACATCTATGCAATATTTTCTTTTTTCTCTGGGCCATTCTTAAAAATTATTTGTCTTAATTTAATTCTCTATACTGATTATTCAAACCAAGATATATTCCAATAATTTTCTTTAATTTGAGTCATTTTTAAAGGTATTGACTTTATCTCAACACCGTGACCATGACAACTTAAGAGAAAAATAATATTAAAAGTATCATAACTTTTGTATAATGCTTACTTCCGTGTCAAAACTTTTCAAACGATTACTTTACCGTCACATTAAAAGAAAAACAATCACTTAATTGACTAAGGTGATGAATTCCGATAAAAAGTCCTACGTGATTTTTTTATTAAAATATTAACGTGTCACGTGGATGATGAGGTGACCATTATTACAAAACAACGATTTCGACACGGTGGTCACATCAGATCTTCCTCTCGGCATGCTTTGCTGGGTTAGGTGTGAGATTGGTTTGGTGTCTTCGACACGAGTCTTCGTTGTTTCAGATTGTCGCAGTTATCCGTGGGACGTCGCTTCGCTTTACGGCTTCCTCGATAGCAACCTGCTCTGCTTCTTTTCTCCAGCATGTTTTTCATCGTCTCTACCCAATCATCCTGATCTATAAACGTATCACCAAATTGGCTTACCATTCTCTCTCTGTTTTCCTTTGCAAGAACGCCGATTTTGAGATGACGACGACGACGACAACAATCGGCTGCAAATTCCTCTACTACCAACCCTCCCTTCTTTTTCAAATCGTTGGTCAGAGATTCTAAAGTCTTTATTTCTACTTGCATCCAGTCGGCATCGCCCAAGTCATCTATTAGTCGACTCAGATTGACTCGGTCCGAATTAGGATATGAAGAAGAGGAGAAATGGCTTGATTTGTCCGAATAAGGGTTTAAACCGGGGGCCAACCTGTTTAGCAAGGTCGTTTAGGGCATTTGTGCTGAATCAAAGTGCCAACGAGCCATGTCAGTTGTAAAAAATGTGAAAATATTGTCACGTTGGATTTCCAACTTTCAAATTGACCATGAAATTTAAGTGATTGTTTTTTTATACCAAAATAGCAATAGTACGAAAAATAATGACACTTTTAATATTTTTTCTCACAACAACACATCTTTTGCATCGATACATATGTATATTGAAAATAGAAAAATATTTTGGAAATATTTTCTTTCTTAACACATTTTTAGAAAAATTTATTTTGTACCATGTGATCGAACCACAAAAGTGTAATGCCCTACTAGTTTATTATTAAACCAACTAATTTTTCTCCTTGGCAACAAATTCTCACGTAAAACAGCTATTTGCAGATTTGCAGATAAGTAGTATCGTATCTTATATTTAAGTCAAAAGAAGGCTTTCTCTAACTTGTTAGGCATTTCCTAAATTATTATTTCATAATGAAAGAAAAAAAGAACATAACAAATATAGATCGCGTTTTTTCCACCACATTTTTTTACTGCATCCACTCCCTTACCATCTTGAATTGAGCACGTGATCCATTGAGTCTCACTGGCATGCTTTTGGAACGTATAATTTTTTAATTATGATTCTAATCCACACAACAAAGACTAAGGTTAAACGTAAGATCCACTTTTGCTTAAAATAAATTTTTTTTTTTTTCATTTGGGACGAAATGGTGTCCCTCTTCTCCAAAATAGCAGCTTATTTGACATATGGCCTAGCTATTGTGTGAATGAGTTTTATATTTCCTTTTTTATTTGTACTAGGAAATCATTATTCTAAAAATAACCTAACTACAAATAAAAGTGAAAAACATTCATATACTATTTTTAATAAATGTGTTGGACTTTTATTTTATTCGGTTAACCTTTTTTTTTCTGCATATCTGGTTAATCTAAGAGTCCAATTTCTATTTATTCTTCATGCTGGCACTGAATGATTTTTTAAAGGTATTTTCAAAATTAAAAAAATATTACAAAGTTTATATGTTCATAAATTCTACACATTCATTATCATCATGCAATTCAAAAGTAAAAGCTCCCTAAAACAGTATTAGATGAAATATTATATTTGGCTTGATTATATGAAATGATTAGCCATTGTTAAGAAAATAATGGTAATTGTTTCAAATCACTTGCGATTACATTGCTTTTTTTAATTTTAAATGCATTCGAATTTCCATCAAGCCTTTAAAATCATCGATGTCTGAGGTACAAAGATAGAGCCAATGATTGTACCACACGTGCCTCAACCCCAGCACTTTTCTGCTTTTAAAATCGTGTTTGGCTACCTTGTTTGATTTACTATCCATTGGGCATATATTCATCTGTTGAAGATATATGCTCCTTCAACTTTTTGACATACACAGTTAACTCTTGTTTTCTTTTTTTTCCTGATTCTTGAATGTATTAGCTTTAATTCAACGCCATATGTTGAGCATTCATCCAAGTTAGGGAATAGCACAATATTTTGTACTCCTTTGAGTTATATTTAAAATGTAGCGATTCTAATCTAATATCATACACATGATAATTAGATAGTTCTTCAAAAGTAATAATTGTGCATGATTATTGACATAGAAAATAAATATCGGGAACATTTCCTTTTCGAAATTTTTTATAAATTTATGTTGTACCATTTGACCAAACAACATTAGTTAAATGCCCAACTAAAAAATGATTATCAAATTAACTACTGACCAAAAAAAAAATTAACTAATTTTCTTCTTGCCTTCATATCTATACTATTTAATGGGGATGCGCTTTTTCTACTACTCATTTAGCTTAAACATTTACTTTTTTTTGGGTGTTATGACCATACTATTCTTTATGAGCCCCCACTTCTATTACAAATCTACAAAAGTTATTTCCTTTATTTTTGATTTGGTTGACTCTTTTTCTATTTTGTTTCTCTTTTTTTTCCTTGTGGATCCCAATTTCCTTCTTATTCTTTCTTTCCACACCCGTTCTTACAAATTTATCTCTTTATTTTCTCTCTTGTAGGACATTCTCTTCTTCCTATGCCTCTTTACTCCTCAAGTCACAAGGTATTGAGAAAAGTTTGCTTGCAGTCACACTAATAAAGATTGAATTCATAAAGATAATACTAACATATATTAGCAATCTCAACAAGCCCAGCAAAAAGATCATCCTCCATGTTGTGGTTGACTGCGGACAGATCGTCTCAGGCTATCAAGTTCTCGAGACGGATGTTCAGCCATTGCATTGTCAACTTGTCCCGAGATGACGAGCTGGACGTGTGGTGAATTCTCAGGCCAAAATGCTTACATCAACTATGCGGGTCCTCATGCCTCGCAACTCTAGACAACTGGCCGATGGCAGAGCTGATGGTGCGAAGCACATCCTTGAACTCCAAACTTGATGCTTTGAGGGGGTACAAACTGACTTGATTCGGCTCCGAAACGCAACAACAGGGCGACGGGGGTGGCCATGGGAACGGTGGGGTGAAGATGGACCCAGATTTGTCCCTAAAGTTGAACAACAAGTGATGCTCTTGGAGAGCCAAATGGGGGAATTCAACCTCACGAGGTGGCAGTTTGAGAGCAAAGGAAGTATGGAACTAGGAATGCAAATACTAAGAAGACCAGGAGGATGCTTATAACGGTGGAAGAACATGGACTAAGATCAAGTTCTATCAATATTACCTAGAAGGACAAAACTTGCCTATTGCACTATTATGGCTTGAGGAGTAGAGGTGTAAGTAAAGAGGATAGCCTATGAGAGATAAAATAAAGAGACGATTTGCAAGAATCGAGAGTTGAAACGTCAAAAGGGGAAAGGTTGAAGAATAAGAAAAGTGGGACCCGCAATAAAAAAAAGATACAAATTAAAAAGAGTTGACCACACAAAAAAAAATGAATCATTTGTGTATAGTTATAATCGAAGTGATGACCGACCAAAAAAAAAAAAAAAAGAAGTGATGAACTCACAGGGGATAATATGGTCAAAACACAAAAAATGAGTATCCAAGCCAATTTTTTTTTTTGACCGAATTCGTAGAAATTTGGGAATGGAGGTTAGAGTACTGAAATTTGCAATGAAAAATTTTATGAGAGAATCTTACTGGACCACTCTCAAAATGTTTTAACACTTTCAAATTTCATTCATCACACAAGCTAGATAAACTGATATCTTCCCTTATTACACCAAATCTAATCTCTCTCTCTCTCTCTCTCTCGTTCTCAAAATAAACTAAAAATGGTAATCTCAACCTCAAATTTTTTACCCCATAAATTTCATGAAATAGTCACATACTATACTAAGCGGATTATCATAATATTAAATTAAAAGAGGGAGAAAATTGTAATTTGAAAGCCAAATTAAGTCTCTAATTCTGATTCTCTTTTTGTAAACTAAACCTTTTACATTAAAAATCCATAATTATTTTCGCCAATACAAACTACATCTTTTAGATTCTTATTCTCTTCAACACATAAATTATGTGCTCTTTCGTTATTCTAAGAAAAAAATAGTCAATTCTCATATATTTTTGACCGATTTCGTTGACAAAATCCAAATAATAAAATCCAAATTCACTAACAATGACAATCGTAGTTATCGAATGATAAAGATAATGCCCAATCGACGCAAATTACGAAAAAATTGGAGTGCCGCCCCCACGAATTTCGTGCAAAATCCAGGCACCGATGTCGAAAATTTTCGGAAAAATCGATTCTGCCAAATTGAATGACGATAATAATAATAATTAAAAAAAATCCGAACGAAGAATCTTCAAGCATGCGACGGTGCTTCCGAAGTCGATGCTTCTCGCCCCTCTTTGACCCACGAACAAGCAAAACAATCCTCGTCTCAAATCAAACCCCGACACTTGTATAAAATCACGCCCTCCCGGCGTCGGCATGTAATGCCAAGATCATCGACCGGGTCGAACCCAGAAGATTTTCTCGCCAAAGATCGAAGCTTTTCCTCGCCCGGAGAACTGGGTCGGCGTCTTCTTCCCCCGAAGAAGATGAATTTCAGGAGCTTCGACGAGTTCTGGCCCTTCTACGTGACCCAGCACTCGAAGCCGGCCACGAGGCGGTGGCACTTCGCGGGCACGCTCCTGAGCACCGCCTTCTTGATCTACGCGGCCGCGTTCAACTGGTGGTTCCTCCTCCTCGTGCCCCTCGCCGGGTACGGCCTCGCCTGGTACAGCCACCTGTTCGTGGAGGGCAACGTCCCCGCGACCTTCGGGCACCCGCTCTGGTCGCTCCTGTGCGATTACAAGATGTTCGGCCTGATGCTGACGGGGAAGATGGACAGGGAGATTAAGCGGCTCGGGAAGAGGCCCATCTTGAACGGCTTCTGAATTTGGGGGATGTAAGGATCTTTTTTTTTTTCTTTCCGTTACTCTATTTTCAGTGATATAATATGTATGTATGTGTTGGTGTTGTTGTAGATTCAGGTCTTGGTTACGTTCCTCGAGACCCTTTCTCTTGATTTGTGCATGTATATATGTATGCACTGTTCCATAATTTCTTATAGGGTTTTACAATTTACAGTCAATTTATCCATATAATGTTGGAGTTCTGACTTCTTATGTGAGTATTAGATCTGTGTGAATTGGCTGAGAGTGGGATTGTTCGATTTGATAGTCTAATGAGAAATTTGCAAATTCTCTTGCTATTGATGTGGAGAATCTGGTGTGGGTCATGTAGTCGGACATTGCAATATTTTGCAGTCGAGATTCGTGGCATGGTGATTAGCTTGTTTAAATTTCCAGCTTTTACCAGATTATGACATTTTTTGTTTGCTTGTAGTCAGGCTTTTAAAGTGAGATTTCATATTGATTAGATGATACTTACCCAGTAAACTGGTCTTCCTAGTTTGTTGGTAATCTTTTCAACTGCAAAGTCACTGCTATACTCTGACAAAGTTCTCCCTCTTTGAACGCACCAGAGCAAGAGCATATTGGTGTGGCTGTTGATGATTGCATGGAAGTGCAATTAATCTAAAATGTTGAATTCTCTGGATGCAAAGGATTTGTGTGTGCAACGTTATTGTTCGGGTAAGCTTTGCCAGCATAAGAGTGGGATGCAAGTGCTGGAATCTTTATATAGGTTGTGATCAACCAGAGTTGATACCCATGGGTAATTCTCTTTACCAAAAAAGTGTAGGAGAACCTAAGAACCATCTAAGTAACCTATTGAATTGGTGGAGCCTGTTTGATTGGAATTCTAGGTTGAATACAAGAGTGCACAACAAAAATTCAGGATCCAAACGATGGAACCTCTGCGCATACGTTTGGTTTTGGGGCTATTAGGTCATATCCATCCGGCAACCTGTGCCTGCTACATCCTGCACTAGGTATCCTGGAAAAATATTATACCATATAAACAAACACATATGCATTTTATGAGTATTCTTGATGCGGTGGAATTGACCTGGGTGTAGAGAATGAGGGAAAATGAACAATCTTATAGAAGCTGGAACAGTGATAATTCAATCTCTAGGGTCGATATTAGAGGACACTGGGGAAGTTAGATCAGATGATGGAATCTGTGAGCATAGTGTAGGTTTTGGGTACAGTTCGTATTTTCCCTTAACTAATACCTGCTACCTTTTGTGGCTTACATGCACTAGTGCCCTAGAAAAGGAAAACTACTGATTTATATGATGTGCAAGTTAGTGTCTATGGGTATGCAAGCATTAGTATTATGCACTACCTGTGATCACACCGTTCCTTTCAGAAAGGCTATGTTTCGTTCATTATCAGAAGCTTTCATGTAAACTTATGTAGTATGAGGTGAAAAACATGTTAGTATGGTGATTCTGCACCGTGCTTATGTTGTTATAACGTTCTTGTTTACAGAAATATATATTCTGCTGAATATTGTATATGCATTTTCGGTAAATATGCACAGACTTTGTCTAATTAATGAAACAATTGAGAAAAAGGGGGCAAACTGACGGCTTCTAGTTGGGTTTTCCTCATTCTACCAGGTCTGGCGTTGCTGTCAGCAGGCTATGGGATAGGTTTCAAATTCCAAAACTTTGTTTAGAGTGAGTATCACTAATAACAATAGCCTACCCACCTTTGAACTTGGATACCCCCGATGTTTACTACATGAATTACAGCTGATGTTGTACTTAAACTCCTTGACTTGGTGTGTACAAAAATAAAAAATGACCTCATTCAGGACAATTTGTCTCAAAGCCTTATTCTTATACAAAATCGAAATGGCTACATGCCAACCGACCGTGTTGGTTAATCAAGAAAGTACTGAATTTGGCTTGTGTTCCACTACAAAATTGAAGGTGGAAGGACCTTAAAGAGTTCATATATTATTTGATATTAGTTAATAGAACTTGTGGTTTTCCATTTTCAACCTTTCCCTGCTGGATAAATCTCCTCTTGTTTGTAACTTTTTCTTTCAGAAATGGAGGAATTTAAAGGTGAAGAGTCATTGAATAAAGTATCTGCAATGCTGTTTCCTGGAAATGTTATCATTGATATTATCAGTGGTGCTTATTTTGGTCATTTTCCTTTTATTTTTGGCCTACTGGAGAGAGAGAGAGAGAGAGAACATAAGAATGAGGGATTTAGCTTGTTTATTTGATCATTGCCTTGCTAGGAAATTTGAGTCAGGGTTTGCTGTTGGCATGCCAACGCAGACACCAGGCAAGCTATCTATTTGGTCAAAAAAGAGAAAAATACGTTCATTGTTCCCTCCTAGATTGATTAAATGAGACTGGACCTTCAGAAGCCTGATACTAGCCTGTCTTGTCCATTTCAAGAATCCACGATGCTCCATTAGAAAGAGATGACCAATCTAGAATGGCACTTTGGATTGTGAGCCAATATGAATCCTTTAACTTTTTGCATTTTCCCATTACAGCTGACTGTCCAAACCATTGTGGGGCATTCGTGTGTGCAGTATATGTTTCTGTGATGCATGTGCATTTTTCCGAACCTCACATATTTTGCATCAGGGAATGGCTGGGATTTCTTTTTACATATACGTGAAAGCTAATTTCCAAGACTATGTCCCATGGCAAGTTGAATAGTTGTGGCAGGAGATAACCTTTTCGAGGATAAGTGAAGCAAAAACCAGAACTTCCGAAGAATAAGTAACAGCTCATGTCAACATTGTAATGCCCCCCAAGTGTTTTGATTCTTCACTTGGTATGCCATGGATTCTTGGTTCTCTGCTTTGCAAACCTCGTGGATGATATATCGCCTCTTCGTCTTTTGAATAAGAGAGCAGAGGGGGTGCGCTACAAACAACAGAGGCAAGCAGGAATTTTTTCCAGCTTTGAGACACGATGCTGATAAACAAACAGATGATACCATATCTTTCCATAGATCAGTTGTTTCTAGCAATTTGCTTCATAAAAGGAACCTTTTCTTCCGTTGTTGTGGTTTGATAGTATTGTTGTTGAGTATTGTGCATTTTACAGTCGACACACCTCATTCTTAGTTTTCTCCAGAGCCTTCAAAAAGTCACTATTTCTTAAAATAGATACTAGGAAGTACATCTGAACCTACAGTCATTGCGCTAAATTCAGAATACAGGGACTTAGTGCTTTGCTTTTTTGAAGAGGTTGGGATAGCTGGAAGGATGTCTTTCTTTTGAAGGAGCAAGTGAAAGAACTTTCCAACGATTTGTTTTGAGCATAATGTTTGGTAACAAAATTTTGACGTTTTGAGGACAGAATGGTATCTAGAAACACCAAACAAATGCACCAGTAACCTCAGTTGGGCTTCAGGCATTGGTCCTGTAACTTCTAATAAGCATCCAAACTACCATTAGGTGTTTGAAAATGATTGAAATCTCAAATTCGAAATGAGAAATGCCAACTGATTGATTTCATTTAATCTTGAGGCAACCTTTTAGTGTGGTAATTTGTCTTTGTTGCCTTTTTCTTTTTGGCAGCAATATTTACCCAACGCATCAAAATTCAACGAGCAAGCCTGTTAGAAATGTCGGATGTACAAAGAAGATAAATCGAGATGTTCGTTCAGAGCAAGACATGAAACTGTACATGCTTAGCTGTAGTAACTATGAGCGTTGGTTGAACCAGAAGACGTTTTCTGAAGAGCGTCATATGGCTTTTGATATGCTGTTATAAGGTGCTAAAGCTTTTGATTGCTTTACAGTCTCACAAAGCATTTAACCGTATCAATTAGATCATGGAAGCTTACATGCGCTGCTAGTGATTGCAGAAAGTTCTCGATAAATGCGACTCCTTCACTGTCGTCATACCAATAGGCAACATTGTTTCTTCCTAGTGCACGATCTCCATGCCCGGAAGAAATGCAAATCGAAGATAAGACCAGCCAGGATAAAACACAAAATCGTAAGTCTGGTCCATGCTAGTCCTGCCTCCAATGGATTGTGAGGATGCTGAAGGTTGCTCATGGCAGCACCATGGATGTCAAATTATGACAAAATTGATGATATTATCTTGACTTGGTTTTGAACTGGATAGTGTTCAGAGTTCAGTGCTCTGGGATTAGCATTAATATAAAAGCATTGGAAGGGTCCAGCACATTAAAAAATTCTGTTTATGAGTGAATTGTGGATATGATTTTTGGATGATCGATATCTAGTTTCTCATGCAGTCAAGTTTATTTCGCGCCTTTCCTGGTTTTTGTCGGTGAAAATCACTTTGTATTAGAAAAAGTTGCACAGCTGATGGCTAAGTTCATTGAATTTCATGGTCCTTCACCTATCTGACTTTCTGAGTGACGCTCGCCTCTTCTTTAGCTCACCGGTTGGATTGCTGCATATGGATTATGGAGTTTCATGCACGTGTAATTTTACTTGCTGGAGCTGTTGTTGCTTAGGAGCTTAGAATTAGCTTTATAGCTTAATCGATGTGAAAAAGAACCGGGTCGACAAAGTTCATATCAGACATTGATATTTCTGGTCCTACCCCTCCAAACAACTTGGCCAGCAATCGCATCTCCATGAGAGCTGGACAAATCAGAAACACTTCGACACTGACCAGAAGCGAAGGCCAATGTCATCTCCTTTCGGTAGCATCGTACAAACTCTGCAGCACGATGGAGATTAAAATCAGTGAGGTGATGGAACTTTTTAGAATGGAAGTTCCATGCCTCACTATCCATCCAACATTCAATCTGATCATACACATGTTTGCTCTTTCTTTTAAAGCCCGTATCATTTCTATTCAACCTTGAGTTTATGATTTTTACTTGCGTAAGTGTAAGCATAATCCACGTTTGTGCGATAATTTATCTTGTGCCTCTTTCTTTCCTCGGCAATAATTCATTAAGATATCAAAATACAGTTATCAGCTGGAAGACAAGAAACTGTAATATATGTCATGCTTAATTGTAACTATAAATCTTTCTTGAACTTGAAGACATTTTTTGATGGTATAGCTTTTGCACGCTTGACAAAGAGTCCCACAAAGCATTTAAACTGCATCGGTTAAATCAGGGAAGCTTGCAGAATCTTGCTATTGCCATTACTTCATGGCCATCTCAGCAAGAGCAAGTCTCTCAGAATCCTTTCTGCCGCAAGCAAAATAATCACTCAAGTAACAAATGATCTACAATAAGCATAAGTTATTAGCAACATTTAAAGAAAAAATAATTTTGAACTATCATCCAAAACTTCAGATCTCCCATGTTACAGCTTTCGATTCTGTGTCAGCTATTATCAAAACACTATAAATCTATTTAGACAGAATCAATATCCGTTTCAACGTATTGTCAGGGCTCGCTGGAGAAAATTGGTACTACTGTATCATCGATTTAACCAGACTTCCTTCCCAAGTATACAATCTGCCTTCGTGCTAGGTTGAAATTTGATGAAAGGATGTTTTGTCACAAGTCGGTGTTTCTTGAAAATGACGGAAGTGGCATGGCTTCCTGAGGACGAAGGATGACAAGTATACCAAACATGACGAGCATAGGCAGGACGAGAAGCCACTTTAGCAGCTTGTAGTAGTACATATGAAATGTAAGAGAGAACTCATCTGAGAAGTAAAGTCCATTCTTGTCAACCATCTCCACCAAAACAGTTCCAGTTGTCCTCACTGCAACAGTTGGTAGCTTTATTCGATATTTTCCAGGGCGATCATATATCTGGTTTTGCCTTATCCTTCGCTCTCCTTGGTAGTTGCCAGGAACCAACAAGGTAGTCTGCATTGTTTTCGCAAAATAACAAAAGCAAAATGACATCAAAGCACTCCAGCCTTTTGGAAACTGCCATTTGATCTTAGGAAGAACGTACCGTGACATTGTAAGGTGCTTGATACCCAGACGGATATCTATGTTTATCGACAATTTCAAACTCCACCCAGAAGCTCTTGCCTTCCTCATCACGGAAAGTTCTTGAGGAATGTGAGACATAGACTCCTTCACGGTCATGCCGATTGGCAACGTTGTTTCTTCCTTGATATGCCGATCTCCATGCCTGGATAAAATGTATATTGTAAGATAGAAAGGCGAACTGAAGCACAAAATTATAAATCAAGTCCATGTTAATCTTACCTTCAATGGATGATGAGGAGCGGGAGTTGAGAAGCAAAAGACATTGCCATTCATAGTTGTCACAATAAGATCCAAATCATCACCACCATCGACATTATCTGCTAATACCATGCTATATCTGTCCAAAATTTTGCACTAAGATAAGCTTTGGAGACAGGAAAGAATGGGGTTTATGGCACCAAAAGATATAAAAATCTTACGAAATTTCACCAATGTCAACTACATCGGCGCATGACGTGGGCCCATCAATAAGATATAGATAACCATCAAATGATGTAGTAACGAGAGTAAGTCCCCTTTTCTCCTTCTCTTTGCGTTTATTCAGATCAACAAGGAGAACTTGATTCATAATTCTTCCATGAGTCCTATAAGGATATGGACGGACGACTGAACCATCCTTGCCGCTAAGAACATAAATGTTCCCTGATATTGTCGGAACAACAACATCAGTGTTCCCATCACCATCGACATCACCTATGGTTGGACCCTGGACATTAACATCATACTTAGGTAATTGTCCATCAAGTAATTCAAGTTCCAAAAAATATTAAATACATATAGTTCACTGGCCTTCACACCTTACTAAAAGGCCATAAATTCAGACTCTAAAACATACATAAAATACCAAGAATCTGGTGAGTTCTAAAAGGATGATAACCACACATAACGAAAAAGGCTGGCCTTGGGAGTAATGAGGAATTCTGATTACAGTCTCTAGTGCCTTGCTATGGTGAACAGCCGCACCTCTGTTCTTTTCTCTCCCTCATAGGATGCTACTTGCTAATATGACACCAAATTATAGACGTGCAAGAAACAACAAAAGGTTTTTTCAGCTCCTTTGCCTTTATTTTCTTAATTTCCTGTCAAAATAAGCATAGGTACGTCACATTTTCATATGCAAAATCAAAACCAAACCGGTTTCATTTTATATCAATTGGTCACGAACTTTGCCTCATGAAGAATGATTTTCATTCCATAATGTTGATAATCACCGGATCAATGGACAAAAATAAATCAGAAGATCACAGTACTTACAATACATGTCACAAGTAAATGCGCAGATGGTAGATAGTGGTTTAGTGCAGAGTACATGTATGTCAACAAGACCCATGAAGACACATGCCACCTGACATCGTCGCCACAAAAACCATAGACGCAAAAATACTCTAAGGATCACCCCCTTGACCTAGACCAGCATTAGCAATGTACCAAACGCGAGATCCTCAGGCTGAAATTCTATAATCCCGAGTAAATTAGTTTTTTGTTAGTAATTCAACATTTTCTTACATAAGAGCATCTAACAGTCGCTGAGCTCCAGGTTTATCATGCCTGTATGTATGCAAGTATCTGATATCTAGCCTGAAGAGAAAGATAATTCCCACATGTGCCTCTACCAAGCTTGCAAATGTAAATGTTGCATATGTATCTCATCAGAGTAACTATAGCTCAGTACTTCAATAAAATCATGCCATACTTCATACCAGTTGAAATTGCTCCCTAATATGAAGCCACTAGGCATATTAATAGAGTAGAAACAAATTAACAAGCAAATAAATAAGGCGTTTGACATTTTACCTGAGCAATGTGGCTCTTAAGATGCTTTTCCCAAATCTCTACTCCTTGTGCAGTCCAGGCAGCAACATTTCCATGAGTATCTGTGGTGACAAGTTCAATCTTACCATCATCATTGATATCTGCTGCAACTACTGCTCCATGAATTTCAGCCATCTCAAGGGGAAATTTTTTTCTGACTTTACCTGGAAATCATTGTATTCATGGTTATTTGCTGAATAGTGACAGGATAGACGAGTTGGCTACATTTCAAAACCAGCTTTAAGGGTGAAAAGAAGCATTTAGAGATTAGATGGACAAATTAATCTAAACGCAATGACTTCACTGTTTCACATATTGGTTCTGTATTTCTAATCAATACCTTCTAGAACTGTGGTAGAGTCAGTGGATCACAGAAAACTAAGAAACATCACACCCGTGCGCACATGCCCCCCCAACCCCCCCTTTCACATATTGGTTCTGTATATCTAATCACTACCTTCTAGAACTGTGGTAGAGTCAGTGGATCACAGAAAACTAAGAAACATCACACCCATGCGCACACCCCCCGCCCCCAACACACACACACACACACACACACACACATTCATGCCAATACGAGATACAAAACGTGTCAATATAAATACATATAATTTGAAGATTTCATCAAATCCTAAATGCATCCTCTAAAAACTTAGCACAAAATAGTTACACAGTCAAAGAAGATCACCTTGATGGTCCAATACATAGAAGAGGCCAAAGGAAGTTCCGACCAGGATGTCCAAATTTCCATCACCATCCAAATCAACAACTGTAGGAGAAGAATATATGTAGGCACGAAAGTTCCCACTGTCTGTGCTAAGATCTAGTGGTGCTGTCCATTTAACTTGCTTCGTATCAAGATCAAAAACAACGATCCCACCAGCCACATATTTCCCAATATCGATATTACCCAGTTCCTTTAAATGCTCTGGGTTGTCATAGTACCTGCGCATTTATATTGCTGTTTATAAATGTGGACTGCATATACATTAAGGTAAAACTAGTGATTTCAACACTCCATTCAGCATTTCTTCAATACATTTCTTACACTTCATGTAATAATATAAGAACGAGAAAAGAAACCCATAGATCCATCAGCCTCTTGTATCCAATACAATGCAGGAAGCCACTACATCGCTTTAGGCCAAGGCAAAAACCAAATTTAAAAGCCCGAAGAAAACAGAGAAACGAAGTAAAACTATCAGAAGAATTAACTGATACGGACTTTCATTTCATATATCAAGTACACAGTAAATAAAAAGGTAATGATTCTGGGCAAGAAAATTGTGTTAATAGTAAGACTGAAAAGTATGATATAGACAAATGGAACCGAAATGTTGACATTACAAATGACTCTTTAACAGTCAAATATGAATAGGAATAACAGAACAAAGATTCAAAATTCGGAAGTCCAAAATTATAGGCATTTCCAAGGTTTAAAAGAAATCACCAGCACCAGTTACTAGTTCTTTCATTGAATCCTAAAGTGTGCTGTTAACACAGACCCATATACTTACTTCTCTAAAACACAAAAGAAGCTGATATACTTGATAAAGCCTGAGAACAAAAAGGCATCATAAATGTAAGGGACTCACTCATGATCAAAGAAGTACGAGACAGCGACGACCATCTCGGACACCCCATCATTATCAATGTCTGCTATGACCTGATCAATATGACAAAAAAAAGAAAAAGAAAGGAAAACCCACATAAATTTTTATTTGTTCAGAATGATAACAAATTCTTCTTTAGGTCAATAATATGCCCTAGTTTTTCCAGAACTTTTTCATAATTCAGCAGAGAATTAACAAGTCACCCTCGATGTCTTCCCTTACCGGGGTGCATAAAATGTGTGCATCAATGTTCACATAGTCTTCCAATTTCTCATGTTGCGCTTCAGTCCATTCCTCATCTCCCCACATACTTTCATCAACATAATCATCATAGTCGTAACTGTACTCGTCAGGAAGCTCATCACTATCACGCAACAGGTCAAATGACGAGTCAGCATCAGCTTCTAGACTTGCTTCATTTTCAACAGTCGCAGCTTGAGTATCCTTGTCTTTATTAACAGTGAATTCAGAGCCAGCTTCGTGAGATCCCTTAGAGTTAATGTCTTCGAAAAGCCGTCTGCCAGAATTTGTTCCGTGAGCTGAATCAGAAGCCTGAGTTGATCCTGTTGTGCCAGTTGAGTTATCAGTGGTAGTTGAGTTATCCATGCTTGTAGGCAGCTTAATGTTTCTCTCTGATTGAGTTCCATTCAAGTTCAATTCATTTTCTGGCTTGGTCACATTCCCCGTGCCAAGGTTGCTATCCGATGTTGAGGGAACCGATGGACTAGATCTAGTTGTGCTCCCATTGTTTTCTAGAATCACCGAAAGAGAACTTCAGATTAACATCAATAGGTAATGCATGGGGGCAAATATTTTGGTATCAATACTCAGACACTCTAGGGCTGGTCAAGTTTTCCTCAGAAGATCTTGCAGTAAAAACAAACAACAGTGAATACATTAGAAACTTACGAGAAAATAATTTTGACTCCATGGCATCCTGGATAAGCTGCTCATCGTGCACGTCTGGATGAGAACGGTCCACCGGATCCGGTTCTAAACCAACATACCAATCTTTACGTTCTTTCCTGCGAGGTATCACTAATTTATCTGCCATCATGTAACCTGATACCCTGAAAATAGAGGACACGTGCAATCAGAAGTTTGGAAGATGACAAAATTCTCATTGAAACACATTGCCAAAGTGGAATGCACTTTAGCAACTGAAACCAGGACAATCACCTGAAAAACAGCACTTCACCATTATAGGTAGCCAAAGATATCTCCCTCACACCATCCTTGTCAATGTCGTACAGGAGAGGGCTTGCATGCACAGTTGACTGGTGGAAAGCAGGCCATCCTGATGAATATTTAGCTACTAGGTCAAAGGCCCTTGATCCAAACAAACATAGCTTTCTCTTATAGCTTGATAATTTAACCAGCTCATCACAACAATACCACAGTCCCAAAATGAAGACAGGCGCTCCTTCATATCTCTTTTATAAGTAAGGGTTGAAGTCTTCTGGAACAATACATACAACTAAATTGCTTTAGTGAAAAGAGAACTCACCCGGCATCTTGTCTCCATCAGCACCTTCCAAGACTTCAAGGTAGTGAACAAAAGAAGATACTACTATATCCAGCTTGCCATCACTGAAAGACAGGGAGTGTTGGCAAGTTAGACATTATTACATAAAACCAGGATATATGAACTGACAAGGTCAGAAGAAAATCTCATGAGGGCCTTACACAACTGATGTCTACAGTCAACGAGTGCTCGAAAATTAAATCCCATGTTTCAATAAGGTGGGAAACTAATTTCTTGGGGAACCATTGCCAAAACCAACTACCCAAAACCTTGCTTACAGACAGTAAAATAACAGTAACAAAAGCAGGGAACTCATGCCATTGGATTACACATTAAACATGGACTACAAGCCTTACCTGTTGATATCAGCGATCAACGGGGGGGCATATATGCTAGAGCTAACCTCCGTCTGCCATCTCAGCTCCAAATTCTTAGGGCACTGCGTGTTCAGCAATGCACTTTCGTCTCTACACCCGCAAAAGAAACACATCACACTCCAATACGACCCTTGCACAAACCATTTTCCGACCCTCGCACGAAATTTGAAAATTGGGACTCAACCCACTAAAAGGCGCCTAACTTACAGATTGGGGTAGCCGAGCTCATCGTCTGAAGCCTGCCGCTCCCGAAACTTGTTCTTCTTAGCATCCTCCCCATTGGCGAGGCTCAATCCGGTGAAAACGAGCCAGAAGACGAAAAGGGTCCTGATCTCCGCGGATTTCATATGCCCTCCCTCTTCGAATCACTGAAACGGGATCAAAACGCCTCGAGAACAACGCATGGAAAGGGGGGAAAGGAATATATGGCGTCTCGCAGGACGCACGACGAAGCTGCTCAGCCGTATGCCGGAGCAGATGACTGTAATTGCGAGCGCGAAGCCCGACGATCGCTGCGGCGCGATGCGCAGGATGATCGCCGGGAAAGGAGCAGAGAGAAGGATCTGCAGAGCAAGGCGACGAGGGGAATGGCGATGGAGTCTACGAGAGTGTGCAGTTTAGAGTTTTTTAGACCTCTGAGAAAGTGCCCCCTAACCTTTTATGTAATTACATAGCGACCCCATCTTTGTTTTTTTTTTTTTTTTTTTTGAGACAGGATGAACCAGCTTGCGACCCCATCTTTGTTTGTTCGTGGAAAGTAGTAGACTTTTATCGAAAATAAATTATAGACCCATTTCTCGACTTATATTTGATAACGTGGTTATGTTTTGCAAATAAATTGTAAATAGATTTATAATGGGAAAACCTAAAATAATATTAATATTAAATATGTCAACAACTTATTTAGATCTAGTCAATCTCTGTTATTAACTCTTTAATCTCTCTCGTTGTCACTTGATCTTGTGCTTGCTTACTTCGTACTTTCACCTTAATTGGATATGAGTATTCATAAATTGGGTAAACTATGAAAGTAGTTAAATAAGATCGGATTGGATATGAGTTACTAAATTTATATTACAATAAAATTGGTCAATTTGGGGGTATCCACTCGTTTAACGAGTGTAGTTGGGGTTAACAATTAGGCTGGCTCAACTTGAGAATCGGTCCGGATGACCTTACCCGACTAGTTCATAGGGGCACCGATTTGGTTATTAGTCCCAAAAACTGTAAGCCGGCATTGACCGGTTCGATTCCCGATTATATGCCCTAAGCCAGTTGGTTACCACCAAGAAAATGGAACCTGCAAGGCCAATTCTAGGGTAGAATTTGACCCGAATGGATTTTAACTTGGTTTGTCTCCAACATTGAGTAAGTTCTATTACTTCTTTTTTTAAAACAGAATTTTTTTTACTAAAATTGAATATCTGTGACATATTATCTTCAAATACAAATAAATTATGCTCATATTAGATACATGCATATCGTATATATAATAAAATGAAATATAAAAAAAGATTCTAGGGTCAACTATGTTTGATATTTGGAACCTAAAACCTATCTACTTTGTAATCGATCACCCTAGTACGTCGAATTACTAAAAAGATGAGTTACTTGAAAGCTTGAATTGGTCTGGCTGCTATCTACGAGCTCAATAATGTGTGGAGATGAAAACTTAATTACACTAGTCCAGAAAAACCAAACATCAGATAATTACTTTGTTCTGTTTTGTCCTTCAAGTTTATTGACGTGAGCCTACTGACAATCTTTTGTCAATTTGTTGAATACCTATGCTTAGAGAGACTTATAGGCTGCGATTGGTTCGACTTTTGAGAAAAAAATTTGAAGAAATGCAAAGGACTTAAGATTAAAGAGTTTTTTCAAAAGGCAAATGGCATTATGTAACATGTAATGTAAAATTTATTGGGAAACAACATTGGTTATATGTTGTCTGTAACGATGACTTAGATGGACTGATCAAACTAGGAATTACACTGGTCAATTTACTATAGTTCCCAATTCCTACAAGTGAAATTGGTGTTTGGGACCAAATTGAATTGCCTAATCAGTTATTTATTATTTATTCATTTTTTTTAAATGTATCATGCATGTGTCACGGTCCGTGAATCCTCCCGTACTCGTGACCCTTGTGAGTGGCACTTGGGGTTATCTGGTGAAGAGTGTGAGGCAGAAGAGTAGAACACAACTGGTCCGTGGGAGTGGCGTTAGGACGGTTGGTGCTAAGAGTTCTAGGATAGAATGATTACATTACTTAGGAGCTCTGAAGACGGGGTAGGCCTCTCGTGCACAAACTGGTCCGGAGCTGATGCGCTCTCCTGACGAGGCCATGGCAAGCCGAAACCAGTTGTCGTACCTAAATAGATCTGCTGTCTTACTCGATGGACCAGACGCCCGAGCGAAGCTGGACGTGGTAGGGTCTCGCACGAAGGATCATTCACCGTATCGATCGTGGAACAGCTATAGAAGAAAGGCTGGCCTGGCGAATTCCGCTCGCCAGGCGCCCACGGGTCGTTCCGAGGCCAAGGAACTCTCGGCCCGTGACACATGCTTCTTTCCTCTTTTCGATCTTTCCCTTTCACCTTACAACGCTCATGCCTACTCTCCTCTATTGGTCTTTCCCTTTCTCCGGGTCTCATTCACATGTCATGGAATTCGAGGCATTCTCTCCTTTGAACTTGATTGGTTCCATTGGACTGCTTGAGACTTGAACTGAACTGAGTTCGATTTGGTCCCCGATTTAGGAAACTAGAAATGGATCCCTCTAGTTTGGTTCCAAGTTCCAGGCTGGTACTGGACTAGGAATTGATCGCTCCTAGTTATTTGGGAAAACTCACTTTTGTGAATGACTTTTGCTTATATATATATATATATATGTTTTCCTAAAATGAAACTCAAACCCTTTGCCAGACATTGGCGAAGGGCTTAGGCTGCTGTCAACTATTGCTTGAGGTCGCACCAGATGATCCCTAGGGAGGGCCGTCAACTGCTGGGGTCATGTGAGGGTAGCCATCATTTGAGGTCGTGTCATCTCAATCAAGGTCATTGATGCCATATTTGGTTCGTTGGTGACATCACACGAGGTGAAAATGGTGAAGGCATTTCCGAAATTTTGAAAGTTTAGTGAGGATAAAATTGAAAAAAAAATGAATTAGTATTTTAGAAATGCACAAAACGCAAAGTTAAATAAAGCTTGTATTGGACTAAAGGCCTTTGGAGGCTTCAGAAATGCAATTTCATTTCTCTAAAACTCTCTACAAAAATTGGCACTTGCATTTGTCTAAGGATTTTTAGAGTCTCAAAGTCCATTTATAAATAATTCCCAGATGCAAAAAGCACCCCTCGGAATAAGACCTAGACATGATGAGTGAATTTACCTTCTCTCCTCATTATAATGTTAGTGCCTATTGTCTTGATATATATTTATCTTTTTACGTGTGGAATTTTATTATCTTGATCCAGATAATCTTTAGGTCAAAAAAGGGGATATCAATCTTTGTTTCGGGGATTGATCGAAGGCGCAAAGTGGGCCAAGTGGCCATTAGATCTGTGGGCAGTCAACCCAAGAGCTTTCCCACATCGGCTTTTGATGTCTCGTGGTAGTCAATTAGGGCATGTTATGCATTTTCGACCCATGACTCAAATTGTAACGACCCAAATTTTCATTTAATGTAAACTTCAAATGTGAATATAATTTAACTCTACTTCAATTCTCTTATGAATAAATAATTTATCCTTAATTGAGCAAATAATTTAACCTCAGCTAATACATCGAAACCTTCCATATAGCAACCCTTCTTCACTTTCATAGCACACTCTAGTCTAAGCCTTACAAGTGGTTTTCGGAAGCGTTAATCTAAAAGCTCTCGAACTCCTGAACTGTTGATCAACAAATCTTGCCAATGAACAAGCCATAGCCATTAAAACCAAAAAACCATCGAAGGCCCTTAACGATACAATTATCTCACAGTTGATGTTCCAGTACCAGCGACAAATCGATGATGAACCCACTCTAATGATACCACGATGATCCCTATAATAGAATTATAATTGGTATGTATTACCAACAATTCCGGTACAAGCATAAATCTAAGTAATGAGGGGTGAGCTATAGAGCTCAGTAAATAAAATCTTTATATCTAAGGTAGGAGATCAATTTACTACTCAACATACAAAGCACAACGATCGCAAACCATACAAAATAACTATGATAAACAATCAAATAAATGGATGCACTAATTTACCTATCATGTTATGTCGATGAAAATCATGAACAATATCACATAGGATTATTCACTCAATGCAAACATATGACCTAACATATTATGATGTATGATTATCATTGATTAGTTCATTAATAAACATGTATGCATATGATCATACATTATATTAATCATTTCATCTCATTTCATCCCAACTCCCAAGGTATCCCTCAGCATCCCTTGGGGCATCTCCGCTTCGAGGCATCCCAACTCCAAGGTATCGTCCCCATTAATATGTGAGCGAGAGACATAACTTTTGATAATTCTTTCTATATTTACTCACGTAGCAACAATTCACATGCTAGCATTATAATCGTATGATCTCCTTGCATAAATAATGAAATCAACGTTCATTTCAAGAATCGACATTAGATGCACAATGATTTTTCATGCAATTTACTTTTGAAATATAATCATGTTGTCCCTTCAATGATCATATACACGAATAATGATAATGATTTCTCATGCAAGGAAATGACAAAATTATAAGAGAATCAACCATCTGAACACTAACAATCCAAATACTTAACAACATGGCATCCCTAACCCCAATAATCAACAACATGACATCGACAACCCAATTGATAGACAACATAAGATCAAGAACGCTTAACTAGTAAATTGGTAATTTAGTTGAATAGTGGGAATATCACTTTTAGGTTTAATATTCATCGTTTCCACATTCTTATCACCAAAAGATTGCCATCACATCTTAGAAAAATAATCAAATACCCACAAGAAATCCATCAACCACGTCCTAGGCATGTAACAAGCTTAATGATCCAGTTCAAGTGAATACAAGAATTTCACATACCATGATTGTAGCTTAACCACAATCGGCAACAATAGCCAAATACTAGTTAACAACCAATAACCTATCAAGTCAAGAGTACCAAGTAGATTAATCTAACTTAGCCCTTACAATTTTCACTTATCTTGAACAAAGATTTAGACAACTCAAAACTTTAATCACCTTCAGAGCAAAGTGAACAAAAACAGACATTAACAACTCTCAATCTTTCTGAAAACCAAAACAAATTTGACAAGATGAATAGGAAGCCCAAAATTCACCTTGTGAAAGCTTAAAAGGATAAATTAGAAGCTTCAACAACGCAAGAGTGGAATCCTTGCTTTTAATCAAAAGATTGGAAAGTGAGAATCGAGAAAGAGTGATTGAGGACTTGAAGTATTTGGGAATGAAAGTGTATGGCCAAGGGGAATGTATTTAGAAGCTTTCATGAAATACAAAAGCATGAAAACAACTAGCCATGGGTAAAAAGTAATTATGGCGTTGGATTAAAAGCTTTAGGTGTAAAAAGAGGAATGGTTCTTCAATCCAAAGAATACATTAGAGGCTTTAGGTGTAAAGAGGGGAGTGGTGCCCCAAGCCAAGGAATATATGTAATCTTACAACTGACCTAATAGGATAAGCTATAAGAAGATATTTTAGTCCAAATGAAAGATGGCCTCTTCTTGGCCAAGTAAAAGAAGGATTCATCAATAGTATTAATTGACAAATGTTAAAATACATGATATAATTTGATAGGCTAAGTTTAATGTCGCCATTTAGGAGCAAGTGAGTTAATACTTAAGTGACACATGGCAAGATTTTGGATGGAAATATGAAGATGTTTGATTTGTTTTTTTTTTTTGTTTTTTGTTTTTTTGAGGGGGGGAGGAGGGAGGGAATCATTGGCCGAGCATAATGCATGAATGAGGATGCATTATTTGAGTTGCATTCATTTCAAGCGTTAATGAGTGATAGAGAAGATCTTGACATGTGTATCTCATGAACTAAAAATAATACATTTTAGTTAACTAAAGTTAAAAACCATGATAACATTGGGGTTAAAAACATTTGTCGAGAGGGAGGGAGGGAGAGGGAGAGAGAGAGCCCAAATAGATGCATGAATGATGATTTAAGTTTATGAAGAGCATTAATGAGCTAAAGTTAACAATGTTGAGGTCATGCATGATGAAATTCCATGGTTAAAACTTATGGTTGAAAATAAGGGAGATGTGGTCAAGTAAAAAAACTACACATGGCTACAACTAGATTGCTTAATAAATATATTTTATAAGTTACTAGGAGATGTTATATATCAAGGAAACCAGTATCCATTCCAAACACTAATAAACCCCAAAAATATATTGAACTTACTAAAATTATGGTGAAAGATAATAGACGCTAGGAGAATCTTAACTCTAAATTATTAACATGAAAATCTCTCTATGTGTACTCAAAGTATAGCAGTCCCCGATAACAATCACTATTGCGATATGTGATTCACCATCACTCCATAAAATCAACTTATGTACGAATGCTCAATAATTACACCTAGGTGGAATCACATTTTGAAAGTCATAAATACGGAAATACATTCTAGATCTTCAACGCACTATAAAGTCAATAGTCCAATTGAACTTTCTATTGTTGAGACTTATTGTTTTTATTTTCTATATATTAGTAATTGATGTGTGAATTTCCGAATATCACACGGATAGTTCATGTTCAACTCTCTTCAAGTCTCCTTGAATTGAATTTCAATGAATTTTCACTTCATCGTACCTTATCGCATTAAGGCACATTATTCGTATGAATAAGCTCATTAATGTCCTATCCTAGGCGCAACACTTTTATTTGTGTTAATATTATCTAACGAGCAGGAGATGCGAGAAATGAAGACAGAGTCTACTAAATGTGTAGTTGAGTTTAAATTTCTTGGCCCTAAGCATTTACATAATTACATAATAGTCACCGTGTTGTTTGTGGGGGTGTTAAAAAGCCCAGTGACCCTAAAGCCCAAATTGGTTTAGTGCTATATACAAGCTCAATAACGAAGGATAATGATAGAGCATAGAGTATGTCCATGTGAGGTTCGTGGACCACGAATGCCACATATCTCTTAAAGGGAGAGCTCTCGCTATCCATGGTGATCAATAGAGCACCACGAATGCCACATATCTCTCTCCAAGTGAGAGCTCTCTTTCTATCCCTGGTGATAGTTGCCTTTTACAAACTCTTATGACGTGCTCTCTTCAAGGGAGAGCTCTCGCTATATATGGTGATAGATAGAGCACTAGGATCACCACAAATCTCTCTCTAGATGAGAGCTCTCTCTATCCATGGTGATAGTTGCATTTTTCAAACTCTAATCCTTTTTTCCCTCTTCCCTTAACCATAAACACCACGTACCTAACAATACACTCTTCCCACATCATCGATTTTCCATAGAAGGTGGATTCACCCAAATTCGCCAAACCCCTATAAACCCTAAACCATCATTTTCTTCCTCAGTCGTATATTACTCCCCGGTACACAAATATATTTTCCATGTGTAGAAATTCATAGTTGCTTACTTCTCACAAAATAATTTGGCCTCTCATATAGTGAAGCTTTCTTCACCCTTCATCCAAAATGTCCCAATGATTTGCTCCATTTCTTGCTGAATTTTCTACCTATCTGGGCAATGTGTTTCATTTATAGACGAGCTGTTAGAAGCCTTTTCCTGAAAGGGGACTCTGTGTCGTGAATGATTTCTTTCATCTACGAGAGTTTCAAATTAAGGTACTTTATTCTTTGGTTGTTATTTTCCCTTCCTTTGGAATTTTGGTGTAACAAAGTAGTTGGGTCTTATTTGTTGGTGGTACTTTGAACCCCAAGATAAATATATAATTTCGGCATAAATATAACGTAAGTGCCAAAACTTGATAGGGATGACACTTAAGTATCAAAAGTTTTGAAAGGTACATTTAAGTACTACTTTCTCTGAAAAATTGGGATATTTAAATGCCAACTCTAGTGAAGGGTACCGAAAATCAGACGTGGCTTATTTTTAATAATATAATTCGTCTATATGGTTCGCCGGAAAGCTAAGTCAGTAAAGAATAGCCAAAAGGACTTCCTGTTGTCTCTTATTTGAATTTGAATTTAAATATTAATTGAATTAAATTTAAAACTAAATTTTAAAAGAAGTAGATTGCAAAAGGCTTGTTGTTTTGCCTCTTATTTGAATTTGAATTTAAATATTAATTAAATTAATTTAAAACTAAATTTTTAAAAAAGAAGAAGAGGAAGAAGAAGAACAAGATTGCAAAAGGCTTATCTAGCCATGTTAGCATGCAAAACAATGATGTTTTTGGCTTATCTAGCCATGTCAGCATGTAAAACGATCATTTTATACTTGTCTCACTAGAAAAAAGCCATGTTGATATTTTGGTCGGATTTTCTCGCCGTCGATACTTAACTAATCTGTTTTGCTCCGATTTTGGCACTTAAGTATACATTTCCAAAATTTTGACACTTAAATGTTCCCAGCGTCAAGTTTTGGTACTCTAGGTATCTGCATCTCATATAATGTTTGACCGGGTCCAAAGGCCCTGTCCAAGTTCCTTCTTAGATTAAAAAATAATAATAAAATTCTAAAAATAAACTTATTGTTTTCTTAGTGGGATATATGCCTTTGCTTGGTTGTTCACTAGTTGATTTGCGTACTTAAATCAAAGTGCTTAATTATCCTTACTAATGGATGCTTTGATTCCCTTTCCATTTTGCGTATCATGTTCTTCACGTGTTAGTTTAGGCAAGGGTTTAGAATTCAATTAGGGGTTAATGACGTTAGCCTGTTGCTTTGCGAATGCAAATGTAGGTTAATTATCATTAACCTTAATTAATAAATCATTAGATCGGTGAGGAGGTAGTGGGGATATTCGAATTGCATGGACCTTGAATTTTGGTTGATCAATTAAATTGTGTGATCCTCTTGATGCTTGCTTTGAGTTTTGTATGAGTTGAATCCGAATAGGTGATCAACAGTTGATGGCCAGTGAGATGAAGGCATCGGTTACTAGAGAAGGGCAATCCATGGAGGCATTTCAAGAAGGTGTCTAGTGTTAGGGTCATTAATCTTGTTCAAGTTAGCTTGGTTAATAGACTTAGATTTAATGATTTAACTAACATAGGCTTTAGTCTAGTTTAGTGAGTAAAAACCAATTAGACTCATGATTAGCTTGTTAAATAATGGTTAGTTGAGCTTAGGCTAGTCTTATTGTGTAATAAAAACCTGTATAATTAGGCACGCCCTAATCTAACTCAATTTTAGGAGCTAGGATTAATATAAAATGTCAAGCTTATTGGGAGGGGGTTTCTTGTCCTAACATTTACAATGAGACCATATATATTTTTTGTCCAACTCGTATTAGGTTGTCATTTCTCGTACTGTTACCTAAATGCTTTCAATACCTAGATGTTTACTTCAAAGTCATTTCAATAACTTGTTTGTCAATTTCTCTCTCTAGAATGATTGGTTACTTGCTCACTTAGTGGATTGATGCATTTAGGATCATAAATAGTAATTAAGAGTGAATAGCCTCTTAGATAGCACATTTTCAAGTTAGATACCAAAATAATGCTAATAGGACTATCAGTGTAAACAAGTTCTAGAAATTAGAAAGTTTGGTTGTGTAGGAATAGAGACGACCCTCCTGTGTCTTAATTGATTTCTAGCTTACTCTAAATGGTTAGTAGGGAATCTTAGAAATATTAGGTTGTTGGATAACTAAAATGAAATATTCAATGTTGAGCAAGATACGGGTTTAGGAGAGCCCGCGCTCCCAATTGATGGATCGTTTTGGATCCTTAAAATAATTTGATTTAATGAACCATTCGAATTGTCTTTTGAGTAATACCTCTAAACCTATTCCCTACCTTTTGGGAAGAAGTCATGCCAAGTCCAATTGACATTTGTTTCTCTTTAGTTATCCTAGCATGTGTTAAATTAATTATGTGCATGTATCTGTGCTTGCATGAAGAGTATGCAAAAGAATTGGAAGCTGCCTAGAACTAGATCGGATTGGCCCATAACTGACAGTTCCCAAGGAATCGGTTCGATACTTGGTTCCAACAATAGGAACTAGTAGGTATTGGTCCAATTCTTGGTTCTAGGTGTGAAACCGTCCACTTGAATTGGACCATTAATTTATGTTTTAATTTTTAAGAAAAATTAAAACCATAAATCCCTAATCTCCCTTGTTAGGTGTCTTGTCTTATCTCGGTCTCTCTCATCTCAACCTTCTCAAGCAAATCTCTTGGTCTTTCTATCCCTCTAATCCCAACTCTCATTAACTCAGGGTTGCACCTCTGGCTGTTCCTCACAGACATGACTCATGGCCTCACCTCCTTCTCTCATTCTCAATCTCTTCCATGACCGACCAAAAAAAAAATAAAAAAATCTCTTCCATTTACCATAAGTTGGAAACCCTAATTCCCGCAATTTGCCCCTTTTTTTATTTCTTCAATCTACTCACTGTTCGAAGTACCGAGAGGAAAGTGGAGTAATCTTTACACATGTTTAAAAGGAAATTCTTTGAGCTACATTGGAAGTGAAACTTGTGATTCACCAACTTCACAAGTAGTAAACTTTGTGGTAAATCTCTGTTGTGATTCTTGTGTCATTGTACTCACTTTTCGAAGTATTGTGAGGAAAGTGAAGTATTCTTTGCACTTGTTTAAAAGGAAACTCTTTGGGTTGCATTTGAAGTGTAGCTTGTGATTCACAAGTTGTGAAGTTTGTGGCAAATCTTGTTGTGAATCTCGTGTCATTGTAAAGTTGTCTAATTTATTGAGTTGGATGGGCTTGTTCCATGTACTTGGCTTTGTTACGACGGCAGAGCAATTAAAGAACAGGCATTTTTTTTTTTTACAAACATGGCAATTGATAAATAAAGCATTCTTTTTTGTTGGGGAAAAAGCTTGGTGGGACAAGTTCATGGCTTGTTGGAAAATAAACCAATAATTGTGTGAAGCTTGGTGGGACCATAGAACTAACGGACAGTTTCCGGTTTCAATTTTTTGGAAATGTTCTTTAGTGGGTGGTTCCCTGTTCTAAGGTGAGAATCATCCACCCTAAGGTCGATCACCCCTACCCGCATGCATAGGAGAGAAATAATGTTCAATCCCATTAATGAAATTCTCAATTCAAAGGCTCATAGGACTTGATTATAAACTAGTTCAAAACTGTATGCATCAAGAACGACCTTGAATGGGTTCCACCTAAGAATTGACTGGTTTCAAGTTGGGAAACGGGAAAAGAATCAGTTTCCAGTGAACACTCTTGAAATCGGTTGGGTAAGGCTAGTCAATTCGATTCCTGATTTCAACCGATTTGATTGCTTATCCCCAAATTCATATGGTTGATGGCGGAATTGATCAATTTCCATCACTTGTGGTGCATGTGCGTGACTAACACAAAGCATAATGTGAAATGGAATTCATGAAATGGCGAATATAGTTTATTAGCTAGTCCAGAAATACTCAAATACCAAAAGGAAATCATGAAAGTAGAAAGAGCTAAGCCTCATCCGAAGGAGAGGAGTTATGAACAAAAGAGTCATGAAATGACCATAATGAGACTAAAGTATTATTACTGCGCCTGAACCTTCTTCCTGACCTCCAACATGAAGTCATAGACCTTGTGCTGGTCGGGCAACGACCTAGCCACGCTCTCCCTCTGCATGCACCGCTTGGCCCATCCCACCAACTTGGGGCACTCCTCCTCGATGCTACAACCAGTCAACGTCTCCACAGCATAGAACCAGCTATAGAACGGTATTAGCGACACATCTAAAAACCCAAACCTCTCGCCTCCAAAGTAAGCCGTGTCCCCAAGCTCTCCCTCCAGCACCTTTAAGCCCTCGATGAAATCCTTCTTTCCCGCCTCTTGGGCCTCCCCTGTCGATTTCCATGCCGTCCGTCCCGCAGGAACTATCTGCACCCTCATGTCATATCTTGATGTTAAGCGCACTTACCAAGGAAATGATCGAAAGATGTTCTGACTGTCTTACCTTCTTGTCCACGTAGTCGGCCCAGAATCTGGCACGGGCGCGCTCGTGAGGATCGGAAGGCAAGAGAGGGGACTCGGGACCCCAAGTCTCGTCGATGTACTGGACGATGATGTGGGACTCGCAAACTGGCTTGCCGTTGTGGATGAGGACGGGAATTTTCTTGTGGACTGGGTTCATCTGCAGGAGCAGGGGACTCTTGTTGCTCAGAAGTTCCTCCTCCCTCAGATCAAAGTGCACGCCCTTCTCTCTGAGGGCGATCCTAGCCCTTATCCCGAACGGGCTCGGCGAGAAGTCCAACAATATCACTTCCTCTGCCATTGAAGAATTTGCCCTTAAGAAAGTTTCTTTGTGGTGAAAAGATAAAAGCAGGAGCCACTTAAGTAGAGGGAAAGACAAGATTGAAGAGACTTCTCTTAGTCGCTGCAATGTTTGAGAGGCTGCTCAATAACGTCATTGCTCGCGTCATTGTCGGTCCAAGTCAATGTTCGAAGTCCTCCCGATTAGATCATGGATTAGGTGTCACGTGAACGAAACTACTGCTATTATTATTATTATATGTTAATAATAATAATAATAATAATAATAATAACAATAATAATTATAATAATTTCGAAGTCCGCGCGATTAGATCATGGATTAGGTGTCACGTGAACGAAACGACTGCTATTATTATATAACAATAATAATTATAATAATTTCGAAGTCCGCGCGATTAGATCATGGATTAGGTGTCACGTGAACGAAACGACTGCTATTATTATTATATGTTGTTAATAATAATAATAATAATAACAACAACAACAACAACAACAACAACAATAATAATAATAATAACAACAACAACAATAATAATAATCATAATCATAATAATGATAATAATAATAATAATTATTATTATTATTATTAACATATAATAATAATAGCAGTAGTCGGCGGGTGGTCGGCGACGGCCGACGGTGGGTGGCCGTGAGCAGTAAGGAAGAAGAATAAAAAAAAAAGACTTATTTTTAGATATTATTTTTGGGAATAAAAAGATTTTTTTTTCTACTTCTTATTTTCATTCTAAATCTATTCCTTGTCTACTTTTATATTTCAGGGAATAGGAAAATTAGTTGACATTACCAAATGGATTTCTATTTTTATTTTTTTTGTTCCATGGAATAAAAGAACAGAAATACAAAGAAATGGAAACGTTAATAATCAGGCCCTAATGAGCTGGAGAAAGGGATTTTTTCTCTCCAATGAAAACCAGCCAACGATTTCACAAGGAGGAAGGGGCGTAAAAGGCAAAGTGCACACGAGATAGAGATTGGGAGAGACGATTTTTGGAGATCCTTTTTTTTTCTCCGGCTGGCTCTCAGCTCTCCTCGCTCAATCACTGATCATTCACACGACCTCACGCCCTTTTGATCACCGGACATTGCCAGCGTCGTCTCGCTTCTGGTCACAATCGGTCGGGCTGTCCCCAAGAGGCTCTCATCTCCACGTCCCAAGGTCCCGAAGTGATTGGTTCATCGTGAACTCCTGTTGCCGATGCTCGCTCTTGCTGGCGACGCTTGCCGAACCCTCCTTGTAAAGGCTCCACCGGCAGATGAACCCAGTCGAATATGAGTTCGACTCCTTGAGCCGTCTCTATGTAGTTTGCGAATGGCGTTATTCTCCTTGATTTATGAGCAAGTTCCACCAAATGGTGGCGTGACTTGGTCGTGCTTGCTTGGGACTGCGGCGTGGGCCTATGACTGTGCATATGCTCGCACGTGTATGCCCAATAAGTGCATGAAGGTGCAAGAATGCTCGCTCAGCCATGCGCGTAGCTTAGTGGTCGTTAGATCAAAGGTACAACCCCCACTCTATGCATTATTTTCTTTCATCATCGTCTATTGGATCAGTTCACTCCAAAAAAAAAATAAAAAAAATCACTATGGTAGTCAGAGCTCTAATTCATGTGTTTACTATTAAGTGAAGAGATAAGAAATCGTGATTTATTTTTCTCTTGGTTTTTTATTTGTAATTAGTCAATAAAGTTGATAAAAACTGATTTTTCTTGTGATGTGTCCATGTCAGATGTCAAAAGAAATAACAAGATTTTCCGTCAATTTGGCATTACGTGATTCATGTTTACCTTTAGTTGATTTGCATCAAAGAATATTCTGAAAATTAACCATCGGCCGTGGTGGCTCCGCTGGATAGGCTTCAGTGAACCTTTGCGAGGGAGGTGAGGAGTTCGAAACCTTCGCGAAGCAAAGGCTCTGGCGGAGTTACGTGGTGACTTAAGTGTGCTGCCGGGGGTGGTGGGTCCTCCCGCTTACGTAGCACCTAGGGGTTTACACTTCGGCTACCGGCTGAGGTGGTTCCTCTAGCACCAAAAAAAAAAAAAAAAATTCTGAAAATTACTGCTATGTTTGTATACATTAGCTTTGGAAAGTTGCCGAGAACATTCACTGCCATATACAACTACATGTGATGATATTTGAGTTCAATTCAGACGTGATCTTGTCACAAGGTAATCCTAGTATATGTGTGCTTGATTGAGTCTAAGTGTGCGTCATTGAAATGAATAGCTTTGTCCCTCACGTTAGACTTTACAAATTTGCATATCGTTGAGTTTCAGCTTCTGCCCTATTTCTTTTAGTATAGAAAGCAAAATAGGATTAAATGCAACCTTTCATGTTGAATTTGGTGAGATAGAAGGATTTTAGGATAAAGTTTTGAACTTGAAATATATGTGGTAAATATTGAGGGTGTATCATTAGCCAATTCGATAACTGTTGCCCATGCATTCTCTCATCCTGTGCTTGCTAAAGTGGTATCTTTCTGAATTGCCTTTAATCACCTCTTTAGCTAGCTTAGCATAATAGACATTGACAATTGCGTGAGTATACTTTTCGCATCTTGCCTTTTTGTGGTATTCTCTATATATGTATTTTCCATGTTTCACGTTATAAATCACCACTGGATGTTGCTTAAAGAGTAAAAGTCTGCTATGAGTTTTACATGAACACTGTTTTTGTGAAACATTGTGAGCCTATTCCTGAATTTATCAGATTCCTACTTGACTTATGTTTAAAATAGTGAAATAGGTTTATACTTTATAATAGCCATGAAATTCATGGGTTGAAGAGTGTAATGTCACTTTTGCAATGATTGATTTTATTTTTTATTTTTTCACGCATGACTTTTGATAGAGTTATCAAATATCATTTTATTGCATAATGAAATCGGTTACACATTTTCATCGAGCATGCATTGTTGAGATTTTCTTTGGTAATTCGTATTTAATATTGAGAGGATGTTTTTCAGAATCATAGTTACACTTAATTGTGGATTTATTATTCATTTTCGGTTTAGCCTCTGAGTTCTGGTTATCTTTTTTGGAGCAACATGTTCGACAACAATATAGTGATGATATGAAAAAAAGTTTTTTGCTGGGAATATTTACTTTGCCAATTTATGTTGAATGTCCATTCACACAAGATAATAATTAAAGACTTGATTGGCTTTTTACATTGGGAATGAAAATACCTTTAGTTAATTGCCATGGAGATGGAATTGCCATCTTTTCTTTGCACCCATAGCCAACAGTAAATCTAAATTAAATAAGTTTGATGTCTTTTATGAAACACTTTCTTAAAGGATGATTGCCAACTGATCTCTGACATTTTATATAATGGATTTCTCATTATATTAGAATGGTACAATGATACTAATTGGATCTCATATTTAGTGAGATAAAATCCACTATAGGATATGTGTTCGCCTTTGGTGGAGGTGCTGTAACTAGGAAACTAGCCGACATAAAAATTGTGAGGGAAATGACAATCATACTAAACCGAACATTAACTTGGTTTAAATAGATGATTCTGACGACATAATTGTTGCAATCATTTCTCAAGCCAATATTATGGCCAATGCGAAAGAATACGTGGTAGACTTAGGTGCTACTAGACATATGGATCCAGTGTATGTTAAGCCCCTTTAGAAGGGAATCTCACATCACTTGAGAGAAGTCAACCCACTCTACATATAACCTTCGAGGCTACCCTCACCTCACAAAATCCTACTACATTCTAGTAGGGAAAGTAGAAGAAACTATTATTATTTTTTGGAAATTTGAGAACTACTCAAGTTCTTGAGGAAATGGAAAATTCTTCTCAAATTCATATCTAAAAATGAGGCTAAGTAGTTGAGAAACTCCTAGCAGATTTTCTTTTGGGAATAAATTGACACTTTTTGTGTCTAGCCATTGTGATTGCCAAGTGGCAAAAACCATTATATGAAATGATTTTCAATGGTAATAATAGACACATTTGATTGAGGGATGACATGGTAAAGTGGTTGCTTAAAGATAAAATCATGTCAATTTATTATATGAAGTCAAAAATAAATTTGGCCAATCCCCTGCCTATACATCTAAGGGAATAGGACTTAAGCCACTTGAAGAAAATTAATGGTGATGGTAACCCAATCTATGTGGTTGACAATTTTATGAATTAGGTTAATATGGATAATAACAAGTGCCTTGTTGATCTAGTGATACCCTATTAAAAATTATTGTCCTTCCTACGGAGAGATTTGTACAAAATTGCAAAGAAAAAGAGGCTGAGCTAAGCTCTTAATGAATTCCCTAGCTTTTATTGGTAGTGTATTAAATTACAAAATACACTTGATGAAATCACCTATATAATGTAGAGTGGGGCTACTCTTACGAGAATTATTGGTGATAATTTGAAGAGCACTTATGAAAAAACTAAACACTAGCGTTGAACAACCAAATTTGTGGGAGTGTTCTGTAATTAGTGAAAATCATAATTCACAAAAGAAATTCTTGATTCATAGAAGTTTCACCAATAATTTCATGAATTATATTTCGTTCTTTCTAGGGTTCGTTCATAGTTTAACAAGCACAAATTTCGATACATTCTATTGCAAAAATCCAACTTTATTCTAATTTTTCTTTTCAGAACTTTTTGAAATATGTGGGGATTGTTGGATATTTCAATAGTTTTGAAATATTTTTTAGAATGGAGGCCTTCATACAATTAATTTTTTTGGGTTTTCTTGAAAGCTTAGTTTAATGGCAAGTTTTTACAGGATAACTCATGTTCTCAATAACATGAGTTTAATGGAGGCCTTCATACAATTTCTTGATTGCTTGATAGAGTTTAGTGGCAAGTTTTTACACCCTTAATTTTATGGTTTGAAATTACATGTGGTAGTCAATGGGTAGTTGTCATTGATTATGGCTTCATCATTTAAGATCATCATGGCTAACCTCAACAAGGGTGAGAAATTGAATGGTAGTAATTTTAATTTTGGCATTGAAAGATTTAGTACATTATTGAAGAGTCAGAGGTTTTGGAAACCCTTAACAATACCATGGTTGAACTTGAGCAAGAAACTTCTACTCAGCACAAAAGAAATGAAGAAGCTTATCAACTTGGAGACAAAAAAATAACATTGCTCACATCATGTTATTGAGTTATATATAGGATGATCTCATATTTGAGTTTGAAGGTTTTGATAATGGTGAAGAAATTGGGTTGTCTTGAAAGATTAGTTGGAGGTACGTCTACCACAAAATTGAGGAGGCTCACTATCAAGTTTGATACCTATCAAAATCAACAAAGTCATACTACAAAGTAGTATTTTCAGGAGATGTCAAATATGATATAAGAGCTAAAGACAATAGGTCATTCCTTAATCAATGAATAGCAAATTCAAGTTATTATCAGGTCTCTTTCCAAATGTTCGGAGCATATGAAAATTAATAGGACACATAATGATGCTTGCATAACTTTTGATGATATAGCACGCCATTTGGAGTTAGAGGATGATTGTCTAAAGGCTACTTGATCTTCTACACATGCTTATTGTTCTAAAACTAGTTTGCGAAAAGTCTTTGCCTTCAATCACAAGAGGAACCATAAATTCAACAATACATGGAAGGAGATTGGTCAAGCATCCAAGAAAGCCAAAACCTTTTTATGCAAGAAGCGAGCTAGGAAGAGGGACAATGCCAAGACGAATTGATACAATTGTGGTATGTTGGATCACTTCGCTCGTAATTGCACTAAGCTGAATGAAATATCAAATTGTTCCATTATGTCATTTAATACTTTTGTTTCTAGCACCATGATGCTTACTGAATCTCATCTAATGTGGACAATAAACTCCATAGTAACAGATCATGTAGTTAGATACCAATGAGCATTTGTAAAGTATCGTCGAATACAACTTAAAATCAAATCGATATATATTGGAAATAACTCTAGAATTGAAGTGAAGGATATTCATACTTGTAAATTATACTTGTGTTATGGTTGAACTTTATTTTAACATGACGTCCTTTATGCTCTTGATAGTTGGCAGAACTTGGTTTATATAGTTGTTTTTCTAGGCTTAAGTTATGAATTAAATTTTCATGGTAATTACTGTGATGATATTAAGTTTGGAATAGTTTATTATGATTTTGATTATAACTAAATGGTTTAAACATTGATTATAACGTATGTAATATTAATATCGATGGTTGTTTTTCTTTAATTGCATATTCCAATAATGTAGATATTGCAATAAATGTGTGGCATGCTAAATTAGGTCATATTGGGTTAGAAGTAATGAAAGGAATAGCTAAAAAGGATTTTTAAGGTCACTCACTAAAATTGATCTACCTATATGCTAGTATTGTCTAGTAGGAAAAACAACTAGAAAATTGTTGTTAAAAGAACCAAAGCCAAACTTTCAATGCAACTTGAACATTCTAACATTTGTGGTCCATTACATGTGAGGGTCATATTTCATCACTTCCATATACAACTTTACACTTTTTGATTGTTTTTTCTAATATCCCATAAGTCAAAAGCATTAGATTGCTTTAAACGATATGTGAGTTTTGTTGAGAATTAGTTAGATAGTATAATAAAAACATTAAGAACTGACCATACATGTAAGCCTCTATCTAAATAATTCAAATTTATTTATGGTGGAAAGGATATTGTAAGACGTTTGGCTAATCCTACGACTTTGCAACAAAATGTTGTTGTTAAAAAAAATGAATAAAACCCTATTGAAAGTGGTTAGGTCTATAATGGTACAAGAAAATCTACCTATCTCATATAAGGAGATGCATTATTGATTAATACATATATACTTAATCATGTGCCCTTTAAGTCAATCACTTTCACTCCTTATAAATTTTGGACCAGTAGAAAATCAAGTTTAATCAATCTATGACCTTGGGGTCTATAGCATATGTTCATGATTCTTCTCATAAATATGAAAATTTAGGTCCTAAAGGGAATAAATGTATCTTCATTAGATACTTTGAATGATCCAAAGGGTATATGTTTACAAGTGAACAAACTTATTGAAGTGTGATTGAAATGGAGTCTGAGATGTCATATTCTTGAAGAACAATTTTTCTAGTAGAGGTAAGATTGATAAAAACTTATAATTATATGATATGGAAGATCTTGATAAAAACACTCACTAATATTGAGGGAAATTTTGAGGGAAATGAAAATTTACTTCGATATACAAAATCTAGTGGGAAGATCACATCGCCTAGTAAATTGATTTTAAAAAAAGTTCAGTTATGTAAAATTAATCATATAAATATTCCTTGTTATTGCTTTGAGATTGAAACATAAGTATTTATGATTGCTTTATGTGACGATGCAGAACGTTAGACAGTCGAAGAGATTTTCTCATCTCCTAATAGAAAAGAATGGAACAAAGCTTAAGATGATGAAATGAAGTCTACGAGAATAAACTATGTCTAGAACTTGGTTGATCTACCACTTGAGCACGAGTCAATTGGGAATAAATTAATTCTCAAGATCAAGCGTAGGGCGAATGGATATGTTAAAAAGTATAAAGTTTACCTTATGGCGAAATTATACTCGATAAGAGGATATAGAATATAAAGAAATCTTTTTACCAATTGTAAGCTTTGCATTCATATGCTTACCTTGGCTATTGTCGCGAATTTGGATTGAGAATCTCATCAAATGAATGTAAATGCAACATTTCTCAATGGAGAGCTAAATGATAAAATCCATATGAAACAACTGGTAGGATTCATAGCTAAAGGTAAAAAGTGTAAGGTTTGCAAGCTTCAATGACCAATATATGGCCTTAAGCAATCATCTAGATAGTGGCACTTTCATTTTCATCGAGTCATAACTTTTTTTGGATTGATGATGATTAAAGAAGATAATTTAGTATATATTAAGCAATCTGAGGATAAATTTGTGATTTTATCACTTTATATTGATGATATTCTATTAGATAAGAATAATAAAAGTTCAGTTATCATCATAAAATAATGGTTATCCTCTAATTTTGAAATGAAAGACATCGAAGAGGCTACTTATATATATAGACACACACACATATTAGGAGTTAAGATTAAAAGAAATAAGAAATCGTTCAAGAAAACTTCTTGCTCTCTCATAATAATATTATATTATAAAGATTCTTGAACGGATTATCATACAGCATTATAATCCCTTTAATACTCCTATCATACAAGACGAAGACCTAAATTCTAAGATGTGTCTTAAGATTCTAGAAGAAAAGAAAGAATGGAAATAATTTCTTACTTTAATGCATTCGGAAGTTTGACATATGCTATGGTGTGTACTTGACTCAATATATGTTATGTCGTGAGACTAGTGAGTCAATACTGGTCAAATCTAGGAAACGTATATTGGATTGTAGTTGAGAGGATCCTAAAATAGTAAGAGGCATAGTGGAATATCAACTTTGTTATCAAAGAAACAATTTACGTACTCAAATACTAAATAGGTAGGAGACTTTGATGAGCGCAAATAGATATTTGGGTATACATTTTTGCTTAATCAAGTTGTAATCTCTTGTAGTAGTAAGAAACAGACATGCATAGCTCTATTTACTATGGAGGTTGAATTTATTACATGTTTTGTTGTAGTGAAAGAAGTAGTATAGCCAAATTGATTCTTGAAAATTTTAGCCATTGTAATTAACTTTCCAAGACCAGTGACAATTTATTGTGATAATTAGGTAGTTATTATCAATGTAAAAGATTCTAAATATCATAGTCGAACAAAGCACATTTATATAAAAAATAATTTCAATAATGCAAAAAGAAATTATCTTACAATATATTTATACGAATAGAATGGTCGTTGATCCATTCATTAAGGATGCGCATGGTAATACTCCAATTTTTTTTTTGTTCTTTTATTCTCTGAAAAAAAAGAAAGAACAGAAATTCATTTAATAACATTAACTAATTTTTCTACTCCCCAAAATAGAAAAGTAACCGAGGAATAAATTTAAAACAGATACAAAAATTAGAAAAAAGTAACTTCTTGTTACTAGAAACAATTTCTAGAAATAAGTCGTTTTCTTTCTTTTCTTTTCTTTTTTCTTTTCTTTTGCTTCCTCGTTGTTCGCCGCCACCCATCGCCTGCTACTAGTCGTCGGTCGCCAATTGTGCCGGCTAGACGAGGAGGAAGAAAAAGAAGAAGGAGAGAGAGAAAAAAGAAAAATCTAAAAAAATTATTTAAAAAATTAAAATAAATTCTATGTTATAAAAAAATTGTGGGTTGTACCAAACGCATTCCTATTCTTTTTCTATTCTTAGAATAATTTTTTTTTTGTAGTTACCAAACACGTTCTTTTAATCAGAAATTATTCCAGAAAATAAAAATAGAAAAAACTATTTCTAAAAGGAAATTGTTCCTTGGAATAAGATTGTTACCAAACACATCCTAAGCCCATTTCTAGAGACACATTGTTGACCCAGATGATGTCTCTAAGAATGCATAGAATATACTATGTAATATTGTTTAGGATCATTGAATTGTGTATATGTACATATATGAATTGTATTTGTTTATTTTCATTGATGAATTGATGTTTTATCAATTAATACAATTTATTATGAGACTAATACAAACATACAAATGTTATTGAAATGTAATGCATACTACACGTGCTTTATGTGATTGATAAGAGAAATGAGTGAAATAATTCATATTTACTCTGCATATGAGTTCTTGAGGTAATTTATAAATTAATTATCCTCAATTTGTGTCCTATATGACTTTTGACTATGTTATCAAAGTAACATATCAATATTGCTACGTGAGCATGTTACCGGCTGTCATAGATAAACATTGCTTTATGGGACATGTCTAGGAAAGTAATTATTCTGAAAGCGAGAGGCATAAGTGCGAAAAATAGGCTATTGTTGTTTTACATCTACTACATGTATCAACTAATCGACAAATTATATCTCCTTATGTGGCTTCAAATATAATTATGGATACATGGTGATTTAAGAATAGTTAAGTATAGTCTTTAAGAGATATGTATATTTAGACTAATATAGCAAAATATGTTTAAGGCACTGCGAGACATTATTTATTTTTCCTAACATGTGCATAGTTTGAGCTTCCATATATAGGTATACTCATTGGTTGTCAGCATGACTTACTACTAAAGTAAATGAATGTGGAATGTCTTACATATTCTTGATAGGGCATTATCAAACCCAACATATTTGAGTTCGAGATGTTTCATTTTGAGCAGTTTTCACCCCTGATGGGCAAAGGTGGAAGTAGTTTTCACCCATGATAGGGAAAGGTCGGAGGAGTTTTTATTTGTAACTTCCCAACATCTTATTTGTGACTCCCACCATCTCATTCACATTATGGGAAGAAAAAAAATTCCCATGATCTGCTATCTACAAGAGGCATATGTTATCCTTTAAAAAGACGTGCCAAAAAAAAAAAGGAACTCATTGTATGAAGGCTTCCATTGTTGTTTTGAGAAGGTAATTGGCATATGCATTGTGAAACAAGTATATTTTCCTTGGGACCAAATTCAGACCGTTATCGAGTTGTAAATTCATCCATTAAGTGCTGGTGATTCAACCTAATATTCTTGGTCATTTCTCTTATTGTTTTACAAGAGGTAAGCAATTTTTTAAAAATTTAGACTATGGAAATAATCTAACATTTACACTCAATTGATGCTCATCGTGTGTTTTACGAGATGACCATAAGGCGAGCGCGTGAGAATAGGGCCTATTTTGTCTAGTCCGAGAATTCCCTAACATGTTTGCATTTCATCGATTGATTTGTTGGTCATTAGGCATGGTTTTGTGGATTTTCATTGCCATCGTTGCTTTGTATGTCATATTTCCATGTCCATCATCTTGGTGGTATTCATCAAGGATTTATGGTGAGTCAACAAGTCGCCTCGCTCTCTAGAGTCATAGTTCCGTGGGTAACTTTGTGGGTTTGTCCTTCTAACTCGCGTGTTGGCCATATTCCATGGTCGTCTGATTGGCTATGGTAGTTGATGGCCACCGTTCTAGTGATGGTCAAGCGTCGTCCTGGTCGCGGGAGAGCAGCGTTCTTGTGATGGGCCAAGCATCTTCTTAGTCGCCGAAGAGCAGCGTTCTGGGGGTTGACGAAAGATGTCATCGGTAAAATTCAGCGTCATCAGCGTTGGAGGCTGGCTGCCTGAATGCAGGCCTCGTTGGAGGAGAGGTCGGCTAAAGGCCCCTTTGGGCTGGGCTGGCTAAGGCTTAGGGTTTTTGGGAGATTCGGGCTTGGGCTAGGCGAAATAGAAGTTAAGCCGTGAATTTAGCTCAGGCTTCAATTTAGGGCTTTGGGCTGGCTAAAATAGGTGACCAAGCCCAAGGCTTGGTCTTGTTGTAGTGTAATTTAGGCCGAGGGGTTTGGGCTTACCGAATAGGAAGTTGGGCCTAATCTTCAGTTCAGAATTTTACGGGGCCTAGGCTGAACTGGGCTTAGCCCAGATTCAGCCCTTCTTCGGGTCCGGTCCAAGGGCTCGGTCCAAGTCCATCTTATCAGATCAATAAAATAATAAGAAAATTTATAAAATAAAAGAAATTAGAAAAATGGTTAGGAAAAGGCCACGTCTTGTTTTCTTAGTATAATACATGCTTTTGCTTGGTTGAACACTAGCTGATTTGTGTGCTTAAATTTAAGTGTTTAATTGTCCTTACTCATGGATGCTTTCATTTCTTTTCCATTTTGCGTGTGCATGTTCTTCAGCAATTTCTTTAGGCAAGGTTTAGAATTCAGTTTGAGGTCAATGATGTTAGCCTACTGCTTTGCGAACGCAAGTAGGTGTTAATTATCATTAACATTAATTAATAAATCCTTAGATCAATTAGGAGGTGATGGGGACAATCGAATTGCATGGACCTTGATTTTTGGTTGATCAATTAAATTGTGTGAACCTGTTGATGCTTGCTTGAGTTTTATATGAGTTGATTTCAAATCAATTTTTGACAACTAGTGGCCGACCAGATGAAGGCGGCAGTCAATAAAGAAGGGCAATTTACGGAGGCAACTCAAGGATGTGTCTAGTATTAGGGTCGTTAATCTAGTTTGGTGTTAATTAAGCCAACTTGGTTAATAAAGTTAGGTTTTAATAATCAAACTAGTGTAGGTTTTACTCTAGTTTAGTGAGTAAAAACTAATTAGACTCACGATCATCTTCTTTAATAATGGTTATTTTAGCTTAGGCTAGTCTAGTCGTGTAACAAAACAAGTAGAATTAGGCACGCTCTAATCTAACTCAATTTTAGGAGCAAGGATTGGTCTCTAATGTCAAACTTATAAAGGGGTCATATCCTGTGGCTCATAACAAGGCCATGTATTTTTTTTCCCAACTTGTATCGGGTTTTCATCTCTCATGTAATTACCTAAATGCTTTCAATATTTGATTGTTTATTTCAAAGTCATTTCAATAACTTCCATGTTAATTTCTCTCTCTAGAATGATTAGGATACATATTAATAATAAACCCTACAATAACATTTGCTTGCTCACTTAGTGAATTAATGCCTTTAGGATCATAAATAGTAATCAAGAGTGAATAGCCACTAAGATAACATACCCGAAAGAGCACTAATAGGATCATTAGTGTAAACGAGTCCAAAAACTTATAAATTCTAGTAGCAAAAGAATTGAAACAACTTTCCCGCATCTTGATTGCTTTTTAACTAACTCCAAATGGCTAGCGGAGAATCCTAGAAATATTATATAATTAAAGATCTCTAAAATGAAATGTTCAACGTCACGCAGGAGACAAGCTTTAAGAGCCCACGTCCTTGTTAAAAGAATATTTTGGATCCTTAAAATCATCTCATTCGATGGACTATTTGGACCGTCTTTCGAATAATATCTCTAAAACTAATCCCCACCTTTTGGTGAGAGGTCGCATCAAGTCCAGTTGCATTCATTTCTCTTCAGTTATTCAGGTATGTGCTAAATTAATTATGTTTGGGTCTCTGTACCAGCACGCAAAAGAGTGAACTCATACTCAATCCCATTAATGAAAATTTCTCAATTAATTGACTCAGTAGGATATAATTTTGAACCGATTCAAAATCAAATGCACCAAGAACCGACCTTGAATTGGGTACCCAAGAATTGACTGGTTTAAAGTCGGGAACCAAGATCCACACTGGTCCCGGTGAACACGCTTGGAACCAGCCGGCTAAGGCTAGTCCGTTTGGTTCCTAGTTTCAACCAATTCAGTTGCTCACCCCCTAATCAAGACGTCATATGATTGAGACGGAATTGATCAATTTCCATCACTTACTCAAGGTACATGCGTGCGAATAACGCAAAGCATAATGCGAAATGGAATTTATGAAATGGTCTATATATTTTATTTAGCTGATCCAAAAACACTCAAAATACAAGAAGGAAATCATGAAAATGAGGGAGAAAAAAAAAAAAAAAAGCTAAGCCTCGTCCAAAGGCGAGGAGTTGTGATCAAAACAGTCACGAAATGACCATAATGAGTCCATGGCGTTGTTCGCTAGCACCGTCTTCTTCCCTCAAACGTTACTGCGCCTGAAGCTTCTTCCTGACCTCCGCCATGAAGTCATAGACCTTGTGATAGTCCGGCAACGATTTGGCCACGCTCTCCCTCTGCATGCACCGCTTGGCCCATCCCATCAACTTGGGGCACTCCTCCTCGATGCTACAACTGGTGAATGTCTCCACAGCATAGAACCAGCAATAGAATGGCATTAGTGACACATCCATAAACCCAAACCTCTCGCCTCCAAAGTAAGCCTTGTCCCCAAGCTCTCCCTCCAACACCTTCAAGCCCTCGATGAAATCATTCTTCCCTGCCTCTTGGGCCTCCCCCGTCGACCACCATATCATCAGCCCTGCAGGAAATATCTGCACCGTCATGTCATGTCACTTTGATGTTAAGTGCACTTACCAAGAAAACGATCGAAAGATTGGGTGCTGTCCGTCTTACCTTGTTGTCCACGTAGTTGGCCCAGAACCTGGCACGGGCACGCTCATGAGGATCAGAAGGCAAGAGAGGGGACTCGGGACCCCAGGTCTCGTCGATGTACTGGACGATAATGTGGGACTCGCAAATCGGCTTGCCTTTATGGATGAGGATGGGGATTTTCTTATGGAAGGGGGCTCTTGTTGCTGAGAAGTTCCTCCTCCCTCTGATCAAAGTGCACGCCCTTCTCTCTGAGGGCGATCCTGGTCCTCATCCCGAACGGACTCGGCCAGAAGTCCAACAATATCACTTCCTCTGCCATTGAAACTTTGGTAATCTGCACACAAGAAAGCTTTTTTATGGTGAAATGAGGCTAAATGCATGAGCCACTTTTGTAGCGGGTGTTGTAATTATGATTATAATTATGGTTAATGGATCAACGAAAGCCAATGAATTAAGATACGTTTTTTCTATTCACGTATCTCTTTTGGATTCATGTATTTCCTAATCTTTTCTGTTCACGTATCTATTGATTTCATGAATTTCCTAGATTCATGTATTTTTCAGTTCATATATTTATTGAGTTCATGAATCTCTTGAATTCACGTATCTTTGGATACATAAATCTCTTGGATTCACGTATCTCTTTATTCATGAATCTCGTGGATACACGCGTCTATTTAATTCATGTATCTCTTTAGTACATGAACTAAAAAGCTCTATAAATAGATATGAGAATAGAGCTTCATGAGAAGAAGGGGTTTTGGTTTTGGTTTTGGTTTTTCCGACTCGATTCCAAAAGGCTTTGATATTCTTTTCTACTCTTCTGATTTTTCTGAGTGTGCTGGTTCAATTGAACGGTTCGATTGAGTCCTGTTTGCATAGTGCTGATCCAAACAGGTTCGAGGTGTTGTATCTTGGGAGGCATAGTTCGTGAATCTGCGGAGCACCTTTGGCAGGAACTAATCGCCTTAAGGAGATTCGGTTATCCGTACCTCACCTCCAATTTTATGTTATTTTTCAGTGATATCTTATTTTATTTTGCTCCAAGATTTGTAAAAGGAAGGATATTATAAAGTTGTTATCATCTTCTTTACATTGATGTTCTGATTACAACAAACAGTGTGTTTTCTGTGGATTATTTTCCAACAGCGGGAAGAGAACATTGAGTTGACTTTTTTCTGTTGATGCGATGTTTGAGAGGCTGCTGAATACCGTCATTGCTCGCGTTACTGACGGTTCCAGTCCGGCCGATTAGATAAGGGATTAGGTGTCGCATGAACGAGACATGTATTGCTATCATATTATAATTACTATTATTCATATTGGTGGTCGCTTGTTCTTTCTCGGAAAGCTGTAATAAATCGTAGTTTTATGGCGCAAAAATAAATTACTATAGCCATATAATAAGTTCATTACAAATTTTACTTTAACGGAAATATCTAGATATAATAGTCCACAACGAATATGATATGAAGTATTGAGTTTATTACAAATTTAGGTCAATAACGATGCATGAAATATTTGCAAATTCAGATACTCTTCAATGTGAATCATAATGAAGCTTGAATAAAATAAATTTGAAGATCATATTAGTCATCTTATGGATGAATTTCACTCAATGTACCTGTAGAGGATAGAATTACATGCACACTTGTAGATCAGGAGCGGGCTGAATGCCCAATGCACAGATTGCTCTTTGATCTGAATAATGGGCAACTTCTCATGGTTTAGTCAATCGTAACATATCATGCATGTTGTGACCCACCCAAAGGTAGTTTGGTCATATGCTTTTAGGGGCACGCATCACCTCGAATGGTATATGAATAACTAACTGAGGGCGATCGGTTTGTCTTGCAAGAAAGTACTCAACTCAGGTTTTTCCAAACCCTACGTTGTGAAGACATTGTTGTAATTATGGTTAATGGATCAACGAAAGCCAATAATTATGATACGTCCTTTCTATTCACGTATCTCTTTTGGATTCATGTATTTCCTCAACTTTTATGTTCACGTATCTATTGATTTCATGAATTTCCTAGATTCATGTATCTTTTAGTTCATGTATTTATTGAGTTCATGAATCTCTTGAATTCACGTATCTCTGGATTCATGAATCTCTTGGTTTCACGTATCTCTTTGTTTATGAACTTCGTGGATACACGCGTCTATTTAATTCATGTATCTCTTTAGTACATGAACCAAAAAGCTCTATAAATAAATATGATAATAGAGCTTCATTACAGGTTTTTGATTTTGGTTTTTCCGACTCGATTCCAAAAGGCTTTGATATACTTTCCTACTCTTCTGTTTTTTCCGAGTGTGCTGGTTCAATTGAACGGTTTAATTGAGTCATGTTTGCATAGTGTTGATCCAAACAGGTTCGAGGTGTTGTATCTTGGGAGGCATAGTTCGTGAATCTGTGGAGCACCATTGGCAAGAACTAATCGCCTTAAGGAGATTCGGTTATCCGTACCTCACCTCCATTTTTATGTTATATCTTATTTTCTTCTTCTCCAAGATTTGTAAAAGGAATGAAATTATAACGTTGTTATCATCTTCTTTACATTGATGTTCTAATTACAACAAACGGTGTGTATTCTGTGGATTAATTTCCAATTGACATTTAGTTGACGCGGTTGATTATGATTATTATTGCGCTTTAAGAGTCATTACTAACCTATTTGAGGCTAGTTAGAAGCCTAGCTAAACGCAAGGGGTCATCTTACTTTTCGCGAACTAGAGATTTGAGAATGAGGATTTAATCATGCTAACATCTATAAGTGCCCAAACTCGGTACCCATTTTTGTTATTTAATAAGTGTTTTGATCATCCAATCTTATTCAATTTAATTCCTAGACACATCCATCTAAATGACCACGGGTCACAAATTTGCATGAGAGCATTCAACTTCATATGATCAACGTGATAATCCAAACATGATTTGACAAAAAAAAAAAAACATGATAATAAAGCTTGGAAATGGCAAACTCGATATGGTGTGGAATTAAGAATATAAACCGCCCCCATGAGCTAAGCCCCAATCTAAAAATGCATGTGTCACAAGCAATGCTTGAGCATTGAGATCGTGTGACAACTTAGGCTTCTTGGATCATTGGAGCGCCTAAGCTGGGCCTTCTTCCAAGGATTGATTGCTTACTCATCTGGATCATAGAGAGAGAAAGTGTTTAGAGAGAGAAGCTTTGGAGATAATGCTTTCTATTGCTTAAGTGTTGGATGGATACAAATGAGAGAGAGTCCCTCACATTACAACAATAAATTTCCTCGATATCTAATGGTGGAAATTGTATCCCCCCATCTAACAGCTACCGACATTTATGACAAGAATGCTCTAGAATATAGTAGATGTGTCATATTACCCATCCTTAGGAATATTCTAGATGACTCAGAAAACCATAGGAGACTTATTTGGTCTTCTTGGATCGTACATGATCCTTTCTTCATGGGAAACATCGAGATCATAACATTCTCCCCCATCCATTCAAGCGACGTCCTTCGTGCTCTTGGCTAAGTATGTTTGGCTTGCCTGACCGCATCCTTCTCTTGGATCATCTGTTTCTTTGGATGCTAGTGATTCTCCAGTTTCCGGTGTCGCTTCGTCGTTGGTTTCAAAACCTATTGGCTACATGGCCCTTGAATCACAACTCGTTCCTCAAGGAACTCCTTCTTCGGCTATGCTATCTCTATGTTGTTCGGCAAATTCTTCACTTCTGGAAAAAGCACATGAATTGACATCTCATGTTAAGTTGGCTTAGGACGTTCCTAGTCTACCTTCGGTTTTTCTAAAGATTGTGGCGTGCTTGACTTGGTTGCAAGCTCCTCAACTCTCGACCCTTCATCCACAAATTGTATCGTGGAGGTGCTCTTGGTCTTTGTCAACCCATGGATCATAGGTATCACTGATGGGCATCGTGGGTCAGTGATGATAACCAACTTGGTTCTCATGTCTATCATGGCCCTCGCACTATCAAACAATTCTAAACCCAAGATAAAATCATATTCATCGAGCGGAATTATCTTGAAAGAGAGTTTTCCCTTGCATTCATCGACGTATATTTCCATGTTTCGAGCACTACCAACGACTGGTACATCATGCAAGTGGACTAACTTCAACCAATGTTTGGTTGGTTTCAATTGGATCCCTAAATCTATACAACAGCATGAAATAGTGCTTTAGCCAATATAAGACACAAGAATGTGTCACGGTCATGAGGTTCCTGCAACTAAAGGCCCGTGCACTTTTGAGGAAGACCTCCTGAGATCACTAGGGTTTCCCATGAGAAAGCTTCCGGAACATTCCTAGAGCGGGTGATACGATAATTGCGCTGAGGTCTAGAACTCTCTTGCCATTCGTGTCGATAGTTGGTAGGTTGGGTGGTACAATCTCGTTTGTCGGATGAAATCTCGATCAATGGTTGTAAAATGAGGGTCTTTAGTATAAGAAGGGGTGCCCTCCCCCTCATTTGTATCCATTCAAACATTCAGTAATCAAAAGCTCATTTCTCTCTTCTAGAGCTTCGCTCTCTAGAAACTTTCTCCCTCTACGATTTGGGTAAGCGAGCGAGTGAGTGATTGATCCGAGCAAGGCTTGGCTTAGGGGCCCCGACGATTCGATTCGATCCAAATGAGCCTAACTGCACGGTCACCATCCCAATCGATTGGCCTGTGACAATTGGTATCAAAGCAAGAAGGGAGATCCATTTCGAGAGATCGATGAGCACCAATTGTTTGAGAGAATGTCGAGCCAAGAAGCTGTCATGGATGGAGAGGCTGTCCAAGTCAAGGAGACTCACGGCCGAACCAAGAGAAGAGAAGCCTTGATGGACACCGTAGCTACGCTTTGAGAAGCTCACGAAGGTACGGAGTGCCATGATTGAGTTCATGGAAGGACTCGATGATATGAGAGACCACATCATGGAGTTTGAGGTCTCGCTCCGTGAAGACTTCATGAACGGCATCAACCAAGCTGCGGCCCCGTTACATGACAAGGACAAAGCCCTTGAAGCATCGATCGATGTACTGAGGGAACGAGTCCAAGTGATTGAGGAAGAAAGTCCTCGTAGGGACGAGGTCGAAGCCATGAAGGTGGAGATCCAAGAGCTCAAGACTGAGCTCGCCCTATATAAGTTAAGCATCGCCAATGGGTCGATGCCCATGCAAGCGGTGCCCAAGCTAGAGGTGTCGAAGCCTAAGGAATTCAAAGGCAACCGATCCGCTAAGGAGGTAGACAACTTCATATGTATTCTACTAGAGGTGGACACCTCTAGTAGAATACATATGTGAATCTCTTGACCAATGCTCTAACTATCTGTTGATGATATATGATAAATAAATATATATTCAATTTCAATGTACTGATTGCATATAATACATGACAGAGGGTGATTTGGAAATAATAAATTAAATAAACGTAAGAATATAGACCGATTTTAATGAGATGATGAACAAATCGACAATATTATTGAAAGCGTGGCGAAGCACATATCTTTAGTAAGATCAGCGTAAGTCTCATTGTTTTTTAAAGTCACTAATCCGGCTGAGCAAAATCAGTGAACATATTTGGAGTGACAAGAACAACAACAATTTCTTGAGAAAAAAACTCGAACTCAATATGTGTTATACGATCTTTAAGAAGTAATTAATATTGTCTTCTTATGTTTCGGCATGACGTTATTTAATTTGAAATCGACACATGAATCTTTTTTTTACTCAATTTCAATTAAATAATTGATTAGTAACCCTGTCAAATATTTCAGGAAAGATAAAAATCAAACCCATTTTAATCAAACTAAACTCAATTAATTGATTTTAATGAATTCGAATCAAACCCATTTTAATGAAGGTAAAAATACATGGGCAATTAAAGGACAAAAGACGACATCTAGGGTTTTAATCGATTGGGATGAAACCCATTTTAATCAGACTAAAAAATTGGTAATTAAAAGAACAAGAAAGGACATCATGGCTACTAGGGGAAATTGTCTAATCATTCTTAAACCCATTTCAGTTCTTAACTTTCTAATTTTGTCAATTTAATTATAAGTTTTTGCATGGAATTCCAATGAAGTCATTTTAGACAGTTATTACCCGAATCGCTGACATTGCTATGTGTCACGTAAAATGGCCAGCGATAACTGGATTGTTACGTCAGCAATTTTTAGCGACAATTTATCAAAAAAAACTACATTGAATTCCGAGCAAAGGTATAGGAAAAACTAAAAAATTTAAGACTAAACTCCGTACAATAAATTTAGGAGCGATTTGATTCCATGGACCTGTACATTCATGGCATTGTTGTTGCCACTGCTACGCAACAACCACCGGATACACTAGAAACGGTGCAGTTCATCGGCTCAAGACTAAGATTGGACAAAACAAGACCTAGCAACATCGCCCCAATTAGCATCATCAGCGTCCTCTTCAGGGTTAGCCTCGAGAGGACGAACAAAGCACCAAGATCGTGATGCCCATCATGAACTTCACCTCTTCCGCCGTCGCAACCTTCTCCGCCACCCTCTTTCTCTTCGCCAGATGAAAACCTAGACACAATGACCACTGCAACGTTGATGCTGCTCTTTGACAGAGGCGACGACCACCTCGTTGCCATTGGCCACAGCATTGTTGCCAATCTGCAAATAATACAGATTTCCGTTTTTCCTTTCGGTTACAAAGTTTGCCAAAACTTTCCACGCTATTTTACCAGCAACAAGGTGATTGCTACATGGAGGCGATGTCATTGTGATTGAGGCTGTTGATATATCTGATAATTTCTTAGGCTGGACAACAACGGCTTGGAGGAAAATAGAAGAAAGAAGCATGCATTCGACACAGGAAAGACGAGTTATTGAAGGCGGCGGCTAGTGCAACTCCGCACATATGGCATCCCAAATTTCGTAAATGGTTGGTACGATGATATAAATGCTTGATTGCTCAATTCTGGGTGGAGATTCAATCCTAGAGCTGGACAATGCTAACTAGGGCATAAGATGAGTAAGTTTTAGGATTCAAAAAGATTACCATACTTTTGATTCATCTTTGCCTAAGAAAAATAGCGGAGAAGGGAGGATCCTAATGCATTTTGGGTGAGATAACTCGGAGGAACTTATTTTTCAGGGGAGGGATGAGTTCGCTAAAGCAGAGAAATTGAAACATTGCAAGTATCAAGCATTGCTACGGAGGGACCGGAAAATGAATCTTGAACATAACAATGTTTACAATATTGGAGAAAATATCTCTGGACAGTCCAGCAATTTAGAATTTTCCTTTCGATCCAATCAAGAAGAACAGTCATGCAATTCTTGTACTTTTGGCAAGTGCAACAAGAGTTTACAAATTTGACACTCATTTTATCTTTTGTTATTTGATCTTTCCACGAATAGAGGTCAATACTCATGAAAGTTACATTTATTGCATTTATTCCAACTAATGTCTTTTAATAATCATTATTTACCTTGTACTTTATATACATGTAAGAAATAAGAGTAAAGTGTTTCTTATCTAATTATTCATGGTATCAGAGCCTACTGCTCACTAGCATATCTCTATTATTTTTTTTCAATGGCAAGAGAATCCCACAAACACTAGCGTTCCTATGATTGTTACTGGCCCCTCTTCAAATAACACCACCATGCTCGTGTCAATCAATTTTAGTTGTGCTCCCTGAAGTTAACATCGATGAAGTATTCTCCTTGGTTGGAGCAGTTTAATTTTCTACTCCTAGGCTACGGTTTAATGGGGTGTGCAGATGGATGTGTCTATAGTATTAGTTTACTTGGATGGTGGTAAAGAAGAAAAAAATTATAGGGATTTTGGTTGTCCATTGGCTTACACGTTTGTAAACACCTCTACACACACAACCCAACATAATGGGATCTCAGAGAGTTGTCATAGGCATGTTCTCGTAATGGGTCTTACATTACTTCATCAACCTCTCTACTATTCTTGTTTTAATATGATGCTTTTCAAACTGTTGCACACCTAACAAATCAACTATTTTAGAACTCAAATCTCCTTTTGATTCTCTTACTCAACTCTTTTGAGTCTTTGGTTTCTCGTGTTATCCTAGGATTAAAATATATGGAAAGTATGAATTAACAATATCGATCAAATCTCCTTTTGTCATAGGCATGTTCTCGTAATGGGTCTTACATTACTTCATCAACCTCTCTCCTATTCTTGTTTTAATATGATGCTTTTCAAACTGTTGCACACCTAACAAATCAACTATTTTAGAACTCAAATCTCCTTTTGATTCTCTTACTCAACTCTTTTGAGTCTTTGGTTTCTCGTGTTATCCTAGGATTAAAATATATGGAAAGTATGAATTAACAATATCGATCAAAACCTCGTAGTTTTCTTAGTTAATCTTCCAATCAAAGTACTTACAAGTGTTACCATCTTCAATAAAACAAAGTCTTCATCTCACATCACGAGCTGTTTGATGAGTCCAACTTTCTCAACTCCGTGTTTATATCACCTCAATACCTTTGCACCCTTCCAATTTTTTTTTTAAAGAATTAAGCCACTCCTTACAATACTGGACAGCTGAGTCATACCAGCACAGCTACCACCATAAATCTAAGACGGACATGGAGTCAAGAGAGTAGACTTGGACCTGAAGCAAGAGCGACGCGAGCAATGACAGCATCGAGCAGCCTCTCAAACATTGCAGCGTCTAAAAAGTCTCGTCAATGTTCTCTTTCGTTCTATATAAGTGGCTCCTGCTTTTAGCCTCATTTCACCACAAAAAAGCATTCTTGAGCTCAAATTGCCAAGCTTCAATGGCGGAGGAAGTGATATTGTTGGACTTCTGGCCGAGCCCATTCGGGATGAGGGCCCGGATTGCTCTGAGAGAGAAGGGCGTGGACTTTGATCTGAGGGAGGAGGACCTTCTGAGCAACAAGAGCCCCCTGCTCTTGGAGACGAACCCCGTCCACAAGCAAATCCCCGTCCTCATCCACAAAGGCAAGGCGATTTGCGAGTCCCTCGTCATCGTCCAGTACATCGATGAGACTTGGGGTCACGAGTCCCCTCTCTTGCCTTCCGATCCTTACGAGCGCACTCGTGCCAGGTTTTGGGCCGACTATGTGGACAAGGTAAGACGATGATGCCCAATATTTCAAACATTTCCCATATTAAGTGCGCTTAAAATTGTGGCATAAAATAACGGCGCAGATATTTCCGGTGGGGCGAGCTGCATGGCTGTCTACGGGGGAGACCAAGGAGGCGGCGAAGGCGGAGTACATCCAGGGGTTAAAGGCGTTGGAGGGAGAGCTTGGGGACAAGGCTTACTTTGGAGGGGAGAGGTTTGGGTATGTGGATGTGTCGTTGATACCGTTGTATAACTCATTCTATGCTTTGGAGAAACTGGCCAACTGCAGCGTCGCGGAGGAGTGCCCCAAGCTGGTGCAATGGGCTGAGCGGTGTATGCAGAGGGAGAGCGTGGCCAAGTCGTTGCCGGACCAGCACAAGGTCTATGAGTTCCTCTTGGTACTCAAGAAGAAGCTTCAGCCCCAGTAGAATCTGAGTCTGATTATGCTCATCTCATTACTCTTTTGTTCAGAACCCTTCTCCTCTGGTTGAGGCTCACTCTTTCCACTTTCGACAATTTCCATTCAGCATTATGTTTTGAATAATTCATGATTATTAGCCAACGAATGTTGAATCTAATAAAAGAGAAAATGCTATCATTCACCATCATGATAGTACTTCGACTCTCTCATCACTTTAGTAAAATTTCAACATGAACTGCAAAGTTATACAGGAGAGGGAGTTTTGACACTCTTGTAACTTTCATAAACTCTTGACTTGAACCAAAGAGTTATGGAGAAGGAGGAGGTTTGACTCACTTGCAATTTTCATGGTGCTTTCACGTTAATTAAAGAATTACATAGGAATTATGAAACTTCAACATGAACTAGAGTTATGGAGGAGAAGGGGAGAGGGAGTAGGGCTTTTTTTTTTTTTTTAGAAGTCTCACTGCCCCTCCTTCAAGAATTAGAAAGATCTTTTCCAAATTTGAATTTTTTCATTAAAATTTTGAGTTATCCTACTTCAATTTTATTTACATGTTTTTATTATTATTTTCGCTCTTATTTATTTATTTGTATCCCCTCTCATCATTAATACGAAAATCGTTGTAATTTTTATTTATAATTTTATTTTTTAATTAATATATCATTTATATTTAATTGAATTGAGAAGTTTGTTAATAGAAAAAATTAGCTCTCACACATGGATATAAGAAATTTTCTTGACCTTTATCCCACCTCCACTTGCAATATTTTTATTCGGACCATATTTCCTTAGGCAAAAACCAGACACAATAAATGGTAGTGACTTTTTAGCCTTAGGGTTAATCACTCTTTCCTTGGGCTTTAGGAGCTCCACTCCCTGTTTTAAATTGCCTTCTTGTTAACACCACAAAGGGTTCAGCGGGCCGTAGATGATCAATAAGGCCCACCAAGCCGGAAATAGCTGAACAGGCCCGCAGGAGTCCGAATAGAGCCACCGTCATAGTTACCGATGGGCCGGTGCCGACTACTGCTTGGAAGTAAGAGGATGAGAAGGAGGCCAGTTGCCGATGTGCCCGGTATCAACTATGGATAAGACGATATAGTTATTGACGAAACACCAAGTTTTGCGGGCGATCTGAAATTAAAACAATAACCATCAGGGCGGTTATTCTCCCAACTCAGTTATAAATAGCCGAAGAGAAGTCGTTATAAAGGGATTGGACAATTGAACAGATAACCAATATACTCATTTTTTGGCTATCATTGTTTAGTCTCCCTGCGGCAGCAACATTACGTTCGTGTCTCTAGCAAAGAAATTTGTTAATAGAGTGTGAACTTTGCTTTGCGACCCACTATGTGAGTTATAGCACACAAAATATATATATACACCTTTAAAATTTATTTGAAAAAATTATTTAAAATTTGTCACAAGAAAAATTAAAAAAAATGGGTTTTTTTTTTATCGAAAATATGGCTATTTTTACATATTAAAAATAATTTTAAATTTTTATAAAAAGAAAATACGAAATTTTGGATTTTTTTAAAAGAACTATGGCCTTAATGGCATTTGTGTAAATATTTGCACAAGATATTTATCTTTTTTTTTTAAAAAAAAATATGGCTACCTCCAAATACCTTTGCACCGTCCCAATTTCTAACTAAAGAATTAAGCCACTCATTCCAGCGTTGGACAATTAAGTCATACCATGTGCAACAACCTCAATAACCTAATCGGGCGGTCACTGAGCGTAGACTTGGACCTGACGCGAGAGAGCCGCGAGCAATGACGGTATTAAGCAGCCTCTCAAACATCGCAGCGACTAGGAAAAGTCTCGTCAATGTTTCTCTTTCCTGCTACATAAGTGGCCCCAGCTTTTAGCATCATTTCACCACGAAAAAGCATTCTTGAGTTCAAATTACCAAAGCTTCAATGGCGGAGGAAGTGATATTGTTGGACTTCTGGTCGAGCCCGGTCGGGATGAGGGCCGGGATTGCCCTGAGAGAGAAGGGCGTGGACTTTGATCTGAGGGAGGAGGGCCTTCTGAGCAACAAGAGCCCCCTTCTCTTGCAGATGAACCCGGTCCACACGAAAATCCCCGCCCTCATCTACAACGGCAAGGCAGTTTGCGAGTCCCTCATCATTGTCCAGTACATCGATTAGACCTGGGGTTGCAAGTCCCCTCTCTTGCCTTCCGATCTGCATCAGCACGCCCGTGCTAGGTTTTCGGGCGACTATGTGGACAAGATAAGACGGTGACGCCCAATCTTTTGAACATTTCCATTTTAAATTGTGCTTAACGTCGAGGCATGAAATGATGGCGCAGATATTTCCAGTGTGGCGAAACGCGTGGCTTTTGACGGGGGAGGCCCAGGAGGCGGCTAAGAAGGAGTACATCGGGGGCTTAAAGGCATTGGAGGGAGAGCTTAGGGACAAGGCTTACTTTGGAGGGGAGAGGTTTAGGTATGTGGATGTGTCGCTGATACCGTTGTATAACTCGTTCTATGCTTGGGAGAAACTGGCCAACTGTAGCGTCATGGAGGAGTGCCCCAAGCTAGTGGCATGGGCTAAGCGGTGCATGCGAAGGGAGAGCGTGGCCAAGTCATTGCCCGACCAGCTCAAGGTCTATGACTTTGTCTCGGAGCTCAACAAGAAGCTTCAGCCCCAGTTGGCTATCACAATTAACCAACAATGAATTCGTAGTATCCTTAGCAATACCAAAATGATCCAAAAAATCTTTTAAGCTAAACACCCTCTTATATAGCCGGCCTTCATCGTGGATAAGACTATACACATTTACTTCTTACTACTCTAAGATATGACACTATTATTTAATAAGAAAACAAATCTAGAGGCACATTCCCTTTCATTTAAATCTCATTCCCAATTAGCATCTGAGTAGCCTTTAAGTCATAGATTTTTTCCTTGATAACTTAACGAATAATCAGCAGTTCTTTTTAGATACCTCAATATTCTTTTGATAGCTGTCCAATGTGCTTGACCTGAATTGAATTGGTACCTACTTACCATTCCAACTATAAAACATATGTCAGATCTTATACACATCATAACATACATTAAACTTCTAATAGTACTAGCAAAAAGAACACATTGCATTTGTTTCTTATCTTGTAAAGTCTTTGGCCATAGTTTATGACTCAATCTTTCATCTTTTGCAATTTAGAGTATCTATGGATTTACAGTATTACATACAAAATCGTTCAAGAACCTTATTTATATACATCTCTTACGAAAAAGATAATGATCTTTTTCAACGGTCTCTTAAAATCTTAACTCTAAGAATATATGTAGCCTCATTTATGTCTTTCATTTCAAAATTGGAAGATAATCAACTCTTAACAATATTAACAAACTCTATATTGCTTCCAGAAATCAATATATCATTAACTGTGGCATCCTAGAAATTAAGGGCAAGTCCTAAGGTGCCCTAGAGCTTTTAAATAGGTAATGAATTTACCTATTGGTTTGTGTTTTAGCCTTATTTCTTTCTTAAGGCTTTGTATTTTTGTGCCGTGTGTTTTTAATTTAAACCTAAGGTATTTAATAAGTATAAATTATGTGTTGTCATGTTTGTTAAAGATTAATGTTATGGGTTTTTAATTAGGTGTAATTAATTGTTAATTTTAATTTAAATTAGAAAAGGGAGTTGGATTGGGCCTTAGGCCCAATAGCATGGACTTTAGGCCCATGGATGGAGGGCCTAAAGTGGGCCGTGTGGGCCAAGCCCATGAGGCCCATTGGGCTTTGTGGCCGTGCGAAGAGAAGAGAGGGGGAGGGTTTCAAATGCATGCCCCTCCCCAAGTGTCCTAATGCATGGGCCATTTGGCACCCATGCATTAGAGTCCTCCTTGTAATGATTAGGAGGGGGGGAAAGAAAAGAGAAAAGGGAGAGAGAGATGGCCGGAGGAGGGGTGGACGCACAAGAGAGAGAGAGAGAGAGAGAGAGAGAGAGAGATTGCGAGAAAGGGAGAGAGGGAGAGAGGTGCGCGCGAGAGAGAAAGGAAGAGGAGGAGGAGCCGCCGCACGCCGCCGTCCACCGCCGCCGTTCGTCGTCGTTCTTCCTTGTGTTGAGGCAAGTTTAGGTTCCATTCTACTCTTGCATGTGTGTTTTAGTATGGATGATTGAATTTTTGGGTGTTCGGAAGCTAGAAACCGAAGCTAGGAACCGAAGCTAGGGTGTTTGGTTAATGAAAATGCATGCTGTTTTCGCATGAACCAGTGAAGTCAGAAACTTGTGAGGGCTTGTATGTATGCTTGGAGTTCGATTTTGGCTTGGATCTCTTCATGGAAGTTGTAGATAACACCTTGAAATATAACATACTGAAATTTTGTGAAAAATTATGGAGATTTAAGGGGTCAAAGCCTCATGTTTCGGAGACCCTAGATCTGGAGTTGTTTTTCTGACCTTGTGGTGGATTTATGGTTTGCATGTTGGTTTTTACTAAGAATCTCTCTTTGACTTCTTCATGAAACTTTTAGAGCACATCTTAAGGATGAACATAATCAAATTTTAAGTAAAATTAAAAATTATAGCTTAGGAAACCAACCTGATTTTGAAGACGATGAAACTGGAGTCGCGGTGCGGGACACCCGAGACTTCGTGGAACCATTTGGAGGTCTGCCTTTGGTTTTTTGGCCTAAGTTCCTTCATGAAAGTTGTAGGGAATCCTTAGACGTATAACATATCCAAATTTCAGAGAAAACGAAGAAGTGTAGGTGGGTCAAATCTCCATATTTCGGACATAGTCCTCTGTGCGTTTCGGTAATCTTGACCAGAAGCTTCGTGGATCTGTAAAAATTTATCTATAATGATTTTTGCCTAGGTTCCTTCATGAAACGTCTAGTTTAATGTCTTAAATATAACTTGGTGAAATTGCATAATTTTCTGAGGTCGTATGGGTATTTTAATCTATTTACTTAGAAAACTGTGCGTTCTGCCCTTATCCGAATTTCAATATGGAAATTGTGGAAATAGTGTTTATTGTGTAGAAATTGATTGGCCATGCTTTTCTGTGGTGAAATCACTGTTTTATGGCATTACAATATTATGTGTTTTGATTTCATGAATTTGTGATTTTTGTGATTAATTAATTGATTGATTAATTAATTAATTGCAAGGTAGAATTAAATTAGGATTTAAATAAATTCTAAATGCAATTGGCAAGTACATTGTTTTGAGTGGCATGTGGACCTAATTGCTATGGGGGATGCATCTATTGCATGTATGTGAAATTACTTGATGATACATGTATAAGAAAGATGATCTTGTCTTGCCATTACATCATGTGCATGATGAATTGAGACATAATTGGCAATGTGATCCATGGTAATTGTTGGGGGAAGATGTTAATGCCCGGAATGTATAGAGATACATGGCCAGATGGCTCCGGGAGTAACAGGATGCCCGGAATGAGATGGGTGCCGGAAGCCTCGGAGGTCTTTGCCCGAGGGGATGCCTCGTGATGCCGGTTGGGATGCGAGATGCTCGGGATGCGGGGGTGCCGGATGCCCGGTGGTCATGATTGGCATAATTCCGGAGGTTCTTCGCAAGGCCCGAATAGGGTGCGAGTGTAAAGTATGGGATGGATGATCCCGAGAAAGGGGGATGTGTTGATCAATTGAGAACTAAAGTGGAAATTAAATCATGCACATATGTGATATGATGTGATGATAATCACTTATGATATAGTGACATGATGACATGCATGTGTACTATGGTATGATGATGACATGCATGTGTACTATGGCATGATGATGACATGCATGTGTACTATGGCATGATGATGACATGCATGTGTACTATGGTATGACGATGACATGCATGTGTACTATGGCATGATGATGACATGCATATATACTATGATTGTGATGATGAGGTATGATGGCACGTACATGGCTTCGAGGTAAGTACATTACAATGTATGAATGACATGTGTATTGGAACTGTTGTATTGTTTAAATGCATTGAGTGTTGATTGGATCTCTTTACTTGTTGAGTGGTTGTACTCACCCCTTCGGGGACCAACATTTCAGATTAGTATGATGCCTCTCCCTGTCGTTACACGGGGAGTGTTTTACGGCCTTCCATCTGACGTGGAGGTCGAGCTGACCGAGATAGACTGTCCCACCTTGCCGGGACTGACCTTTTTACGTGTGCGCGCGATCGTATCTTATGACGTGGGCCTATCTGGAGGCCCAGTCACCCAGGAGTACATCTCCGTCCACATCCGCCGCGACGGTGTCATGATGGGGATGCTGCCACCTCCACCGCCTGACGCACCGGGATGGATGTGACGGCCTGCGCACGTGGAGTGGGGGTTAGCAACTTTTTGGATGGCCGCCACGAGTAGTCCGAAGGGAGATCGTTACACGTCGCATTTTGAGGGTCGTGTGTCTCCTTTTGAGGTTGAAGGCCGAGCATAGATGAGTCTTGGCCTACCCTTTTGTACCGACCCGTGTTGCCCTTCGTAATTATATATGTAAATAAAAGTGGTTCGACCTCGTGCTTTCATTTAATCAAAGATAGTTGGTGTGCATTGTGTTGTCGTGAGGGAAGCGAAGTGTTGGTGAGACTCGCCTCTTATTTTCCGCTATGAGCTGCGCAAAATCCTTAAAGCCTTTTTAAAGGAAAAGAAAAGAAAAAAATTTACGCCTAAGCATTGGCTTGAATCTTTCTTCTATCGTTGTATAATTTATTTTTGACTTGTTTTCTTTCGCTTGGTATCTGTGGCGACCCTACCGGGTTTTGGGGGTGCCACATTAACATATAATGATATGATCACAAATTGATCTTTGGATCTTTTGACATATACACAATGATTCTCATTAATCATTGTAAAATCATATGACATTTTTACATTATGAAAATGTATATACCATTGTTTCGATAACTGCTTAAGATCATATATTGATCTCAAAAGTCAACATACATTTTGTTCTTAACTTTTTGAAATGAAACCAACGAGTCATTTCATATAAATTTCTTTTTTTAATTCACCATTAAAAAAAAAACAATCTTTACATCAATTTGATGTAGTTTAAGATCGATACTAGCCACTATTGCCACAATAAAGGAAATTGGGGTAAATCTCATTATAGAAGAAAATATTTTTTCATAACTAGTTCTTTCTTGTTCATTATACCTTTTTGCCAGAATGTGAGCATTATATCTCTCTATAAAGCCATCAGTTTTACACTTTGTTTTAAGAACCAACTTGTTCGCAATAACTTTGCGTTCTTTTAGTAGATCAACAAATTCCCAAACATGATTTGACTTTATTGACTCAATCCTCATCCATTGCACGTATCCATTTTTCCTTATTAGGGCAATTTAGAGCCTAATTTACATTCATTGGCTCATCTCCATCCTTGTGAAGCAATCATGAAAGTTTTCCATTCAATGTCAAAATCGACAAAACATACTTTTGCGCCTTGTTCGCCTTACTGGAGATTGTATACTTTGCACATTATTCTCTATTATACTCTCACTCAAATTAAATAATGATGATATCGTCTCATCAAGTGGTTATAATTGAGATTGAGTTTAATTTAATTTATCACTTCTCACATTTCCTCCACTTGGACGAAATCCATTAGGTTCATTATCTTGATCCAAAGTTTCAAATAGAGAGTAGTTTTCACCTATTTTGCCTCTCTCAGGAAATTCATTCTCTAAGAATATGATAACCGTGATTCAAATTCAATTATACTCACATTTTCCTACTCATTTATAAACACATACCATTTCAGGTATTCTGAGTATCTTATCAAAATATTCTTTTTACCTCTAGAACCAAATTTCTCATACTTGTGAGATAATTCGTGAGTATAAGTAGTGCAACTCCATGGTTTAAGAAAACTTAAGTCAAGTTTTGTACATGTCCATAACTCATACATAGTAGAAATAGTTGATTTGGAAGACACAGTTAAGTATATACGCAACTATTAATAAAGCGTCATCCCAAAAGGTGATAGGTAAATTAACATACGTTATCTTGAGTCTAATCATTTCTAATAGGGTTCTATTTCTCATTTCCATGACACCATTTCATTAAGGAGTATAGGGAATAGACAATTATCTTTTTCTTTTTATATTCATTTTTCATCATATAAATTTATGAACTCATCAGATAAATATAATCAACCTCGATTGGATCTTAATACTTTTATTTTCTTATCTAGTTGATTTTCTACCGAGCTCATAAACTTCTTGAAATAATTTAATGCTTCATATTTATGAGAAATTGAATAAACGTGTCTAAATCGAGTATAATCATCTATAAACGTGATGAAATATATAACTAATGCTTTGCTCTCACATTTATTAGACCACATATGTCAAAATAAATTAAATACAAAGGAAATTCATCTCTTATACATTTTTTAAATGGTTTCCTTGTCATTTTTTTTATTAGGTATTGCTCGCATTTGAGCAAATCGACTTTTCCAATATTACCCAACAAGCCCTCTTTGGCTAATATATTTATTCATTATTGGTCAATATAACCAAATCTAGCATGCCATACATTCACATCATCATTATACGAATTAGAAGATATAAAGAGGGAATAATAAATATTTACATTACTATAATCAATATCTAACACAGTAAAATCATCTAGAAAGTAACCACAACCAAAGTAATTTGATTCCAAATACAAATCAACATTACTATTATGAAAGTTTAAATCGAAACCAAGTTTTTACCAATTCTAACACAAACACTAAATTCCAATGAAGTTCTAGAGAATATAGTACATTATGTAGGAACAAAGTGCGTCCACCACGCATATTTAATTGGCAGGTGCTATCTCTTTTATTTCAGCTCTGAAATTGTTCTTTACATAGATTATTTCATTTTAGTCAGAAATCATCGGAACTCCATGAAAATATTTCTATCATTCGCTACATGGTCTATTGCTTCCGAATCTACAATCCACAACAGATTAGATTCAATTAAAAATAAAGAGTTTAAGCTCTCAAGAATATAATGGGTGTTTATCTTCTTTGGCTCGTCATAGTCACGAGCATAGTGACTCTTCTTGCTATAGTTGTAACACTTCAACCTTAACATTCTCTTCACACGATGATATTTTCCTCTCATGTTGGTCAACTCTTGGTTTCTTACTTGAATGGCTCACTTCCTTGCCCTTTCACCTTTGAACAAATCAAGACACTTGCGCTTAGAGTTTGAATCCTCTTGTGAGCTAGAACCACCATAATAAATATTTGTTTCCAACTTAGTCATCGGGAGGTGGACCTCTGCCAGTTCAAGGTGGCGCATAGCATTCTCAAGTTTTTCCATAACCTAATTAAGAGCTTTTAGTACTTCTTGCTTTTCTAGCACGTATTGAATTTTCATATTCAATATATCATAATTCTCGCCACTTGATTTATCTCTTTGTCTAGTTCAGCCACTATATTCTTAAAAGTTAAAGCCATTATATCTTAACATTTCAGACATATTTGCATGAATTATTAATGCCTAACATTTAAGTATCTATTTTACATAAACTAATCATTTTAATGAATAAGATCAAATAAAAATTTAGAGTCGAATGATCACTGTGTTTCCAATCATTAGTCAAAGCTCATAATTTGAAATTATCAAAAATAAGTTCACTAAAGTCACTAAAACTTTATTGAAGTTCCCACAAATAATTGTAAATTCAAATAATAATTTACAATAGCAAATAACAATATACTTTCATTAACTAAATATGCCATTTACACAAAGCAATATGTCCAATAGACAAATATCAACGTCAACATGAAAGAAATATTTACACCTAGGATATCTAAAACTAATATAAGAAAAATAATAAATAAATAAATTCAAAGATACTCAACTATCTCATAAACAGGAAAAAAGAAAAAAGAAAAAAAAGCTATTCTAATTTCTTAGAAAATTCCTTTGAGAATTCTAAAGGCACATTAGGCAACCATGGAAAAACCCTTGAAGATCCCTTAAGGCTCCTCCAAGGCACATTCATTTTGCGCCAAGTTACATTCAACTCGAGGGTTGAAGTCTTCATTGCCTCTATCCTATAGTATTCCCTCATAAAAGCCACTGCAAACTTCTTATAATCCAAAACCATGTTGATTTCCTATAGGTGATCTAACACTATTTACCACTTAGATGGAAGACTGTTCGTTAGGGCCAGCACCTTCTCAAAATCCGAAATAAGGTGACCATTCCATATGATTTCTTGTATCATCTTATCGATCCTAACCACACGTGTCACTGTATTACCGTCATTCCATCGATAATTAGTTAATTCCGCTATTAGCCTTTTAAGCATTACTTTCTATTTATCTGTTCTCACGAATATAGGCATGCGTACAAAATGCATCATTGTTCCTACAACAAATGCATAACAAAAAAAGATTATACATGATCCATTATGAATACAATTGAAAAACACATTTTCCGCCCTTTTTTTTTGGTCAAGAGTCAACGGTCGATCAACCCTGGTCAATGATCAACGGATGATCAAGTCAGGTCAACCAAGGGGTAAAATAGTAATATCAACGAAAAACAAAGGACATAATCGTAAAATCAATTAAGAGGGGCAAAATCGTAATGTTTAGAAAAATGGTGAGTGCAAAATGGGAATTGCCCATGTAGGCGCATGCCGCGCATGTCCCGGTGGTTGCCATGCATGTGCTGAGCACGCACTTGGGGGAATGCACACGCCGATGAGTCGGCCACCTCTAGTGGCATGCCGCCATTTGTTTTTCTTGTCTCAATGAGAACTTCGACCCTACGCTTTCAAAAACAAATTTTGATGCACAGAAATCGAATAGAGGAGTCGAACATTATGTCATGTGTCGGGATTTCCGCCTCCGAACGTTCATTAGTGTCATTTCTCGAATTCCAGTCATGAAACCACTCATAAACAACAATAGCAATCAGGAAACAACAACGCTACACTCTGATACCAATTATGGAAACGGATTCCTAAAAATGAATAGATACTCGAACTATCAAATATTAAAAACAAATGCAGAAACGGATCCGAAGGTAACACTAATCAAAAGGCATATCACCAAAACGGACGTACGTTGTTTGCCACGGATTAAATATTTGTTGCAGTCTCAAGAGAGATCAATTGAAGCCTTTGAGTTCCTTTCTTGAGAGAGAATTCATCGACGTCAAAAACCGAAAGAACGTACATTCTGTGTTTTTCCTTTCAATTTTCTTTTTATACAGTAGTTATTTTACATAAAAATAACTACTCACTCTCTTATGGGCCCTTCCATTATGGGTCGGGTTTTTGGCCCAACATGCTTTATAAAAAACCATCAAATACTAAGGAAATAACGTTGAGTAAGTAAAGCAAAGAAAGTCCAATTCGGCCGTCTTGGGTAATATTAACACAAGGCCTTGTTATTTACGTCAGGGGTAGAACCTCGATGAGCTTATTCATAAGAATAAACGCGCCTAAATGCAATGAATATGACAAAGTGAAAACTTGCCAAAAATCGATCCGAAGACACTAATAAAGAGTCTGAATATGAACTATTCGAGTCAGAAAAAAAATATGGATGGCATGCCATAACTGACTACACCGGGAGAAGAAGTCAAAGCCCGACTCAGGAAAGCTCGGAGTAGACCAAGAATGGGATGCCTGCCCGCAGATGGAACAAAGATCTGTGACGTGGCCATTCAGCCCACTTTGGGCCTAGGCTTGATCCCAGAATCAAAGTTTGATATACCCTTTTTTGACCCAGAGATGATACGGATCAAGGTATTAAAATTCCACGCATGAAAAGATAGAGATCAATCAAGACAAGAGACATCGACATTACAATTGTTTTCCATGACACTGCAAATCCATACGTGGAACATGAGATCAAAGAGAAATCAAGTTATCAAACTTTCGAGTTAGTATCAATGATATATGTACCTGTTGGAGCTATTAGAAGTGGTCCAAAAATGACAAACCCTCGATAACGTTTGAGTAGGGTGCTGCTCGAATATGGCCATACTCCTGGGAGAGTTTTGCGAGTACATGCTCAAGGCATTTCAAAACTTATCAAAGCTTTTAAAGGAATTAAAAGAGGAAGCCTAAGTTATCGCAGAGGCTAGGGAGGCCGAGGTAACTAAGGAAGCCGATTTGAAAGGGGGAAGCCATCAATGATTACTTCCTACCTCGTTGCAAGAAACTTTTCCCGGACCATCATGGTTACTGCAAGAGGAGGAAGGAATCATCGTAGGCTTAACCCAGCTATTTGAAGGAGATTTCATATGTGCCATCGCCAATGGTAAAGAGGCTAAGCCTTCAACAAGTCCTACCAACCCTCATGAGTGGGAATGCTCCTCACCTAATTTTTTTATTTTTTTTGTCGGTCCTACTCTACTCCTAGTCTAACTCTCACCTCGGACTTTTGTCCTGCCTCCTTGCAAGGCGTGGGAGTCGAAACCCACATTTAAAACTAAATCGTCCCCGCCCCAACTCCCTTGAGAATGTGGGGATTCGAACCCCCAACCTCCCCCTTCGATGTTGGAATAACCCCAATGGTTTTCCTCACCTAATTTCATTTTCTGTCTTTTATACATACCCTTGCCTGGGAACCAATTGTCATTTCAATTTGTTTCTTTTGGGTGTAAGCAAAATCCCGGACTTTAAGCCGTTGGTCCAAGATTATGAATATTGTAAAATGGCCTTATCATTTCAATAAAAGCATGTATACATTTTATTAAAGACGTGTGGAAGTACCAAACTAGTGCTATAATGATGCTTTGAGGCCCTTGCACACGCTTGCTAGTTTAAAATTTTTGGAACAAGGATGTCCAACGATATAAGGACGAGTTCCCAAACTTTTTCATCAATTTTTTTCTTTCCAAAATCATTTGAAAAATGTCGTTCATCGCATTTATTTTTGATACACTAACATTCACAATTGCATCTCAGGCATATCATTCTGCATCAACATAATAGATACATATGTGACTCGGATTTTCACCATGAGAATTCTTCTGAATCCGAAAAGGATGATGACGAGGATCAGAAAAATATTGAACGAGATTGGATCCGCCTAGAGGAATCCAAACCTTTGACAGCTGAGCAAACAATTATTGTGAATCTCAGTAATGGCTGAAAACATTATAAAAACAAAACAAAATCGGGCGAGTCTTTCTAAAGCTGAAGCAAAACAGATGATTGATCTTTATAAAAGCAAGATGTGCTCGTGTGGTCCTATGAGAATATTCCAGCTTTAGAGAGGCCACCCACCTTGGACTAAGATGGAGAAAGTTGGTGCTCGCCGCCATGGCCACTCGAGGCCATTGCAGCTGGAGCTTCGTCAAGCTCAAGGCCAATGTCACTCGACCTTCATCAAGCTTGGCCATTGGGCAATGATAGGTTGCAAGCTCGAACCTCTAGCCATGGCTGCTCCAGTTACATCGAGCTCGACAAATCCGAAATTATGGTTTGGAGTTTAATAAAATGTTAGAGAATAAAACTCTCAATTTTAGGTCGGAAACCAGCATGCGGAGGATGTCGGTTTTTCTGAGATGCTCATCTGGATGCAGATTCATGGTTTGGAGTTTGATAATATCGGGAATGGAAGAATAATTGCTCGGAAAATTGGTAAGCTGGTGGAGGTTGAGAATCTAAATGGTAAAACGTCGGGGAATTCTTTATTTGAAAGTTGCTTCGATGCTTTAAAACCTCTTGTTTCCTTTTTTTTTTTCCTTTTTTTTTTAAATTCTTATTCTTGTTGTTTTATCCTTTTTAATTTTTTAAATTTATTACAATTATTCTTATCCTCTTTTTTGACGTGGCACTTGAGGGCCCCACATATCTTAGGGTAGTAATTAAAAAACTCAAGTAAACATTTTTCACTCGTCTTATTGAATGGAATGAATAGAATGACATAATTACACTAATTTAATAAGTTCATAATCTGATTGCACATTTTAAAAGTTTTAATATTCAATTACAATTTATTTTTATTTTTTTTGCTCGGCAATTACAATTTTTTAACATGTATGATTTTTGACGCACTTATTCTAAGACATTTCTACAACATTATCCCTTCCAAATACCCAAAAAAGCTCATTTATAAAGCCAAAATCATCATGGCCAACAACTTCTAAGATAACATGTACATACTACTTTTTAGCACATAAATTGTAAAACGAGAACATTTTTCTGCATTTAGCTTTATTTGCTTTAGAGTATGCAAATGAATCAGGAACTACCCATATCACCTAGAACAAAATCAAATCAGCTCAAAATCGGCGGTTTTCATGAAGACTTATCTGCTTCTCAATTCCAGACATGGAATCACCTATTCAAACTAGATTGGTATATATATTAAAGTTTCCAAAACCTAATTCCTTTCCACCCCTCAACTCACAACCTACAAGCCATCGGTTTCATCTCTCCATGTGAATTCTTTACTCACTTTTCCACTTGTGAATTCTTTACTCACTTTTCCACTCGATTATCTCCAACCTCTTCCTTTTACAACCTCTCTCTCTCTCTCTCTCTCTCTGCATTGTCCTCTCCCAGTTAAACCTCTTCATCTCTCTCTCTCTGCACTGTCCTCTCCCAGTTAAACCTCTTCATCCCATGATAGCGAATCGATGCCTCATCCCTTCTAACTCTATCTAATCGATCCAGACCGACATTTGATGTTAAATTAATGTATCGAGTTTGAATCCTCACGGATCTGATCTGTTAAAAAATATTGATTTGCTCAAAATTTGTTATTCCCCCATCCGAATAAGATCTGTTTTCTTACTCTTGGGTATTGGTTCTTCGTATTCACCCAGGAGTGTAAAGTTGCAAATATGAATCCAAGTTTGACTTGGAGAAGTTTTGCATTAAAAGACAAAATAAGGGGCACACATATATATTATATGTGGATTTTTGTATTTTCAAGAGTATGGATTAGCATATGTAGCCTTGCCGTTGAAGAGTTTGTTATTTTTTCTTATCCAAGGGCAAAAATGACTTTAGTCAACAAAGAAGCAAGGGTTTCTTTTTTTCTCTACTTGTAGTGGCCGAACAGGGGTCTTTTATGGAGAGAGAGAGAAGGGCCACACGAGCGAGAAAAGGAAAAAGGGAGACCAACGATCTGAGTTCTATTTCGAGCGTACATAGAGGACTTCAACGTTTAGCGATTGCGTGCTGTGAATTTATGTCTAATTGAGTTATTTATTTATAAATATTTTGGGTTTAAATCTAGGTATGGACCAAAATCTTTGCTTTCCTCCCGAGCAAGGGCTGCTTGCTAATTTTGTTGAGTTAAGCGTGTGAGTCATAGTAATTCTGATTCTCTATCTATAATGAATTATTTGCCGCTAGCTTTCCATGTAGATGTAGATATCAGTATTCGGATCAAATCACATAAATCTTTAGTATATTATTATTTCTCATTTATTTTTCTACTATTTTTACATCGACTTAATTTGCAAGATCACGTCGTTTCCACATTAATATTACAACATTTGGCTGAACGGCTACGATGAGCTCGCAGGGCCTCAAATCCTCTTGTGCCTTGCGGCCTCACGCCCAATCTTGGCATCCCAATCCTACTCCTCACCAGCGGCCAATGCAGCCCTTGGCGCCTCCTCCTCTGTGTCACCTCACCTTGCCATGGTTGAGCTCAGGCAGCGAATCCTTGTTGGAATATAATCCAGAGAAAACAAACTATTTGTCGTAAAGAATATCAATGTAATGGAGGTGAGGTACGGATATCCGAATCTCCTTAAAGTGATTAGTTCTTGCCAATGGTGCTCCGCAGATTCATGAACTATACCTCCCAAGATACAACACCTCGAATCTATTTAAATTAGCATCATGCAAACAAGACTCAGTCGAATTGTTCAATTGAACCATCATACCCAGAAAAATCATAAGAGTAGAATAGTATATCAAATCTCTTTTAGAATCAAGTAAAAAAAAACACTGTAATGAAGCTCCATGCTCTTATCTATTTATGGAGTATTTTAGTTCATGTATAAAAAAGATACATGAATTAAATAAACGCATGTTTCCATGAAATTCATAAATCAAGAGATACGTGAATCTAAGAGATTCATGAATCCAGAGATACATGAATTTAATAAATTCGTGAACTCAATAAATACATGAACTAAAAAATACATGAATCTAGGAAATTCATGAATTCAATAGATACATGAACAAAAAAGACGTATCTTAATTTGTTGGCTTTCATTAATCCATTAACCATAATTATAACAATCCTCACATCACTATCCGAGCTCTCCGTATTGTGACACCCACCAAATTGCCATCTCCGTTCTTGAGTCCAACATCTAGTCCGTCTCCCACGACGCCATCCTCTTGCTGCTCAATTGCCTCTCACTCCAGCTCCTAGTCTCGCAGGTTACTCTCTCAGACTCTCGCGCTCCCCATCCTTACGGCTCAAACTCTAATTCCTCTCATCTCAGTCTCACTGCTCGCTCTCTCACTCTCTCCGAGTCTTACGCTTTTTGCAAGACTCGCGCTCTCTCAGTCTCTCTCGCAGCTCACTCTCGTAGGTTGCTGCTCACTCTTGCCGCTCTCTCGATGCTCGCCAGTCGTAGCCTCGCTCACTGGATGGCCCATTCTATGGATGTATCCAAGAACCAGACTGGACTAGTGGTTTGATTCCCGAGGGATCTAGGAATTAATAGGTTGTTCCTAACCCCAAAACTTGTGAAACTAGCCTTAATGAGTGATTCTTTATTCCAAGATACCACCTACTCTAAAACCAATCACTCTAACTTTACATGGGTGACTCTTTCACGAGTATCCAATCTATTGTATTGATGAATTAAAATATAACTCATAAACACCATTTCAACACAATTAAGATTCATAAAGAGTCCTGTGTAACCACACGGCCGCGCAAAATTAAGCAATAGTTAATGAAGAAAAGAACGCGTCTTTCATACGTAAGCCATGATCTAATCCGCCCGACTTGGCGAGTAGACTCGGACTTGACAGTGACGCAAGCAATGACGGCAGTAAGAAGCATCTCAAAGATTGCAGGGAATAAAGTCTCATCGATGTTGACTTTCCCTCTTTATAAGTGGCACCGGCATTTGGCCTCATCGCACCAGAATAAAGGCACCCTTTGAGTTCAAATTACCAAAGCTTCAATGGCAGAAGAAGTGATACTGTAGGACTTCTGGCCTAAGCCCGTTCTAGAAGAGGGCCAGGATCGCCCTGATAAACAAGGGCGTGCACTTTGATCTGAGGAAGGAAGATCTTCTTAGCAACAAGAGCCCCTTGCTCTTGGAGATGAACCCTGTCCACAAGAAAGCCCCCGTCCTCATCCATGACGGCGAGCCGGTTTGCAAGTCCCTCGTCATAGTCCAGCACATTGACGAGATCTGGGGTCGTGAGTCCCCTCTCCTGCCTTCCGATCCTCACGAGCTTCATTAAGTGCACTTAACAAGGAAATTGCCATTGTGCTGGGCAACGACCAGGGACTCGCAAACTGGCTTGCCATTGTGAATGAGGACAGGGGCTTTCTTGAGGACCGGATTCATCTCCAAGAGGAGGGGGCTCCTGTGGCTCAGAAGATACTCCTCCCTCAGATCAAAGTGCACGCCCTTCTCTCTCAGGGCGATCCTGGCCCTCTTCTAGAACGAGCTTAGGCCAGAAGTCCGACAATATCGCTGCAGTGCTCCAGGAGGGGTAGCTTGATGCTGTCATTGCTCGCGTCACTGTCAGGTCCAAATCTGGTGTTCATGACCGGCAAATTAGGTCATGGCTTAGGTTGTAACATGAACGAGAAATGCATATCTTTCTGGTGCTTCCAGTTCCTCTCTACTGCTTTATGTTCCATTTCTCATTATTTCTGCCGCTTGGACGCAATCATCTCGTTCTTGACTTAAAAATAAACCGTATTTTTATGGCTCAAAAGTAAACAATCGCAGATTATTATGGTATATAACGTAAGTCGTTGCCTGACCAGTGTTCTCGACGGGGCACTGCAGGAGTTTTGGTGATTTTTTGGCTTTCTTTTTTTTTTTTGGGTATTGATTTTTTGGCTTTTAAATTAGGGGCTTTTGATTATTTTGCAGGGATTATGTCATGACTCCACACCTTTCATCTCAATTTCCAATTTATCCCACCTTTCAAGGTTGGCATAACAATACCCAACCCTCTTTGTTTTCACTTCAAAAATACATTGCAGTGAAGCTCCATTCAGATCTCAAAAATCTTTAAATACTTAAAAGGATTCCAATTAAGGCCATAGTTCTTTGAAAAAGCATTTTTCATATTTTTACAAAATTTCAAAAAATATTCTTAATAAGTAAGAATATCTATATTTCATGGGAAAAATTCAAATAAGGACCCAAAGTGCCATCATTTTCCCAAAAGAGGACCTGAAGTAAAGTTCGTCTCAAATAAGGACCCAAAGTGCCTTCATTTTCTCAAAAGAGGACCTGGAGTGAAGTCTGTCTCAAATAAATACTCAAAGTGATCATTTAGTCTCAAAGAAGGACCTCATTTGCCGGCCGATGAATAGATGCATCTTCGATGCATATTTCGGTAGCCTAATCAGGGGTATTTTTGTCCAATTTTTTTAAAAAAATTTTGATTGTCTTGTTCTTTATTATTATTTTGGGTCAATGGTGGCACTGTTCATCATCTTTTTCATCCCCTGTTCGTCTTCTTCTCAAGAATATCATATTTGGGAAGGGCTGGCGAGCGCTCGCCGTTGGTGAAGGCCGGCAAGGGTTGGATGCCCATCGTCGACAGTAGGCGAGGCCCATTAAGCCCTCGCCGGTCGTGGGCAAGGGCTTGCGGGTCAACCCTTGCCAGATTTGGCGAGGGTGGCCTCGGCTGCTGCCGGTGAGGTCCGTCGAGCCCTCGCTAGTTGCAGGCCCTCGCCGGCCCTTATCAATGGCCAGTGAGGTGGGTGAGCCCTCGCCCAAGGCTAGCGAGGGGCGACCTTACTGATGGCTGTGAGGGGCAACCTCCCCCACCTCCACCCACTGCTCCACCAACAATCTCGTCTTCTGCTAGGACTACGACTGGGACGCTCGCCTCGCTTTCTTCATCCCTTCCTCCCACCATCGCTCCTAGATCGATGACTTCTTCAGCTACCCCTTTTGCCCTCGAGGACCTTCTTGTAAGGCCTTGATTTGGATGGCCCCCCTCCCCCATGGCTAGCGAGGGCTCGATGGCCCTCACCCGCTGTCAGTGATGGGCATCGAGCCCTTGCTAGCCCTTACCAGCGACCAGCGCTCGCTGGCCTTTCCCCAAGTTCGATGTTCTTAATCTGAGCAAGAAGAAGTGAATAGGGGACGAAGAAGATGATGAACAAGGCAACCAAAAATGAAAAAAAAAATAGATGAAAATACCCTAATTAGGGCATTGGAATATACATCGGAGATGCATCGATTCACCGGCCAACGAGTGAGGTCCTTCTTTGAGACTAAATGACTATTTTGGGTTCTTCTTTGAGACAAATTTCATTTCAGGCCCTCTTTTGAGAAAATGATGGCACTTTGGGTCCTTATTTGAGACAAACTTCACTTCAGGTCCTATTTTGAGAAAATGATGGCACTTTGGGTCCTTATTTGAAATTTTCCCATATTTCATTGAACAAATTTAGTTTTCCATTTTTTTTTCTCTTTTCACGCAAAATTGAAAAAATATTTCAAATTAAAAAAAAAAAAAAAAAAGGCCCGGTAGAAGGCTAGATCTTTCTTCCTAGCTTTATAACTCACATGGTACCTCACAAAGCAAAGTTCTATACCCTGTTAACGAAATTCTTGGCTAGCGATCAAAGTAACGCTGCTACCAGCAGGGGGAAATGCTCTTGCAAAAGAGATGGACAAATTGGTCCATGAAAGGCTCGATGCGGTCTAAAGAGGAAAGGAACTCAAAAGAGCCTAAAAGAGTTACGAGTCAAGCCAAGATATGGCAAGAAAAAGCTGCCCCATTTGTTCTTGATCTTGCGAGAAGAGTGGTGAACCTTAATAACAATTATACCAAATCGTTAAACTCAAGTGGTTGGACAATCTTGAGCCCTGGTGGGTGAGGAAGCTTAACATATGTTTGGAAAGCTCACTTTTTGTTTTGAAGATGACAAAGCGTCATGCGTGAACTATATGTGTGTTTTGAATGACCAGGCGAGATATCCACATGGGGAAGTATGCAATGAGGAAATTGTGTACTAAGGGTGCGCATAACAAAATTTCTAGAACATAAATTGATTTCTGGCCAGAAATTGATAAATAGAAACTGAGAAGTTAAAATTTTAGCTTCTGATTTCTTCTTCAAATTTATTTCTGGAATATAAATCTGTTTCAGAAATAGAAAAATCAAATTGCGTTACCAAACGGATTTCTGTTATAAACTTGTTCCGAATAATAGAGAAACAGAGAAATAGAGAAGTAGAAATTTTATCATGCGCACCCTAAATGTGCTTGCACAAGAGTCCGTAAGTGAGGAGTGCTAGTTTAAGACTTCGAGAGAAGTGAAGTAGGGGCAACCTAGGAGCATGGAAAAACCTCCAAGTACCGGTGGCGGGGGTCGTTTACAGGACCAAAAACTGATTAAGTCTATGGCTTTTTGCATGTGCAGGTGACCTATACTCGTGGTAGTTTACCCACAATTGAAAGTACTAGAGAAATAGGAATCACGACAATTTTTTAGCATAATCTATGAGAAAACTTTTTCGTGCTCGAATGCCAAACGTGATCATCCATCTCATTATTGAAGTAAAAACAATATGCTCTCTTGGATGTTATAAAAGCTCCCTAATAAATCCTAGTTGAAATTTCATCCGCTGTTATAAGTTTTCTATGTTATAACTTAGCCCTACATAATTTTTGTACACAACACGAGCACCTAATAACAATGTTATTGGGAGCTAGATATCTTGAGTGTCAAAACTTTGCACGGAAGACGGGCGCGCATGATAAAAATTTTATTTCTCGATTTCTCTGTTTCTCTGTTCTCCAGAACAGGTTTGGAACAGAAATCCGTTTGATAACGCAATTTAATTTCTCTATTTCTGAAATAGATTTCTATTCCAGAAATAGAGAAATAAAATAAATCAGAAGCTGAAATTTTTAACTTCTCAGATTCTAAAATAGAAATAGAAATTATTTTTCCTCAACTTTTCAATTTAGTCCAAAATATTTTAGATCACTAATATTGAAATAGAAATAGAAATAGAAATAGTTAATTTAGTCTAAAATATTTTAATGATTTTTTAATATAATCATTTCAATCAATATTGATTGAAAATCTTAACCATTGGGCCAGATTATGGGAATTGAATGAACAAGGCTTCATTTGTTGCATACAAGAGATTTCACGTATGGTAATAGTCAACTTGCCATATTCATATCTAACAAGTTTTCATTCACCTACTCTTCCGTAGTACACTAGACAACGGCTCCATCTAGCTACCTATTTTTTTAATCATAACTTCATATTGAGGCGGTAAAAAGGGGTCAAATCATTAGGGTTTCATCTAATTTTTCTTTTATAAGGAAAAGAGATTTAATAAGGAATCTATTGTTCTTGTAAGAATGTTGATGAAAATACAGATTTTGATAATAAATTTTTAAATAATCCTAGTGTTGATAATTTTGAAAAAAAATGGTGACGATTTTTGAACGTGGTGAGGATTTTTTTTTTTTAACAAAATTTGTAAAGAAATTGGATTTAGACTTGAAGTTAGGATTTTTTTTTTTTTTTTGGAGATTAGACTATTATAATCATGGCTATCATTAGACTTATTTGATTAATGTGAAATCAATTTCGGCAAAAACATAACGACATATTCACTACAATTGAATTTCAATTGATTTTTTTTTTGCCACGTTGTTTATTTTTCGAAAGAAAATATTACGTAACAGGAAACGTAAGTACATGTAATAGGAAATTCCATGAAATTGTATTTTCAACTTTTGTAATGTATTAGTATTATTTTGACTATTATTTTGTATTTGAGGATTTCCTATGTTGTTTTAGTATTATTTCGATTATTATTTTGTGTTTGAGGATTTCCTATGTTGTTATCTAATCAATTTCTATTCCTAGAAAAAGAAATTTTATTCTGTTATCAAACAGATTTTTGTTCCAGAAATAGAAATTTTAAGTCGTTATCAAACAGGTTTCTTTGCTCAGAAACTTGTCTGGGGAATAGAAATTGAGAAATCAATTTCTGATCAAAAATCAATTTCTGGAGCAGAATTTTGTCATGCGCGCCAGTGTCAAAAGTTAAGAAAGTGATACTTAAATGCCATTGTTTTTTTAAAAATGGGACACTTGAGTGCTAAGTACAACGAAGGTGGCTGAAAATCCTACGTGACAATTTTAATATAACTCGCCTATGTGGTATGCTGGAAAGCTGAGTTAGCGAAAAAATAAAATAAAACGACGTCGTTTTATCTTTTTTAAAAAAAAATTAATATAAATATTAATTAAATTAAAATGTTTATACTATAAAAAATAAAAAAATAAAAAAAAAAGGAGGAGGAGGCAAAAGGCGAGGGCTGAGCCCTCGCCGCTGCCTCCCCACCATCGTCGGAAAGGGCCAACGACGATGGGGGAAGGGTCAACCGGGGTCATTAGGCCCTTGGCCTAGCGGACAGCAACCCTTGGCCCAGCTAGGCAAAGGTCGATGACCCTCATCTGATTTGGGGGAGGTCCGCGAACCTCATCCCAAATCTAGTGAGGGCTCACAAGCCCTTGTCGCTGATTGGTCGGGGTCGCCGGGCCCTGCCCCTTTCGACAACGGCGAAGTGACAATGGCGAGGGCTCATCCTTCAATCACCTACAATGTTCAACTTCTTCCTTTTTAAAAAAAAATAAATATATAAATAAATTTTATTGTATTTAATATTTATATTAATCATCTAGCTAAATCAATAAAACGACATCATTTTTTCACTTGTCTAATCACGTCAGCATGTAAAATGATGTCGTTTAGCACTTATCTCGCCGGAAAATTGTCATGTCAGCATTTTGGCAGGATTTTCTCGCCATTAGCACTTAACTGATTTATTTTACCCCGATTTCAGTAATTACATGTCACTTTAATAATTTTTGGCACTTTAGTATCCCCATGCCAAGTTTTGACACTCTAAATGTTCTTTTGCCCAATGTTATTATAAACATAAACTTACTGGTGGGCAGCTAAGTTGATTCGGCTTTGGGCACTTCATTCCAGAGGTCCCAGGGTTGAAACTCCGCAACTGCTAACACGTCTTAAGTGGGGGGGCATGGTGGTGGGGTCCTGTGCTAGCTTCCCCCCAAGTATTGACGCTTGGTCTAGGGTGCACCGCGCACTCTACGGGCCGTGGGCTGCTCGATGTAAGCCTGGCGGGCTTGGCGAATCCTGGGCATAAAAAAAAAAAAAAAAAACATAATCTCGATGATTTGATACCATTTAAGTAAACGAATGTGTGATTCACTACTAGAGTTAATGTAGGGCCATACAATTCAACCGAGATTTGAATCCAACTTTATATACACATTACAATCAAGTTTTAAACCTTAAAATCAGTTCAATCAAGTCATAAAATTTTGACAATGTATGCAATCTAATCATAAATCTTTTAATTGGTTCAGTAAAGTCCTGAATTTCCTTTTTTGAAAATGTAGTTAAGTACTTAGAGTCAAATAAATATGCAATTTCAAGATGCCACCAAGCCAACTTTTAAGTGATGCGTAGGTAATTTTATGTATTAATTCATTGAAAGGACTTGATTGCAGTTTAGGACTTAATTGAACTACTAAAAAGGATCATAACTAATTGTATTCCATACAAAAAAAAAACTTTGATTGCACTTTTTTCTCAAAACAATTGATTGATCAAAGTATTTTGTTTTCTTTTCAAACTTAGAACAATAGTAATTAGCGAATTTGATATTCTTGAATTAAGACATTAAAACATTCGTTAAGAAAATATTAGATATTCCTCCTTTCCCTTATTACTATGTAATATGCATAACACGTGATTATCATTGAAAAAAAGAGGAGAAAATCGCAAATGATGCTCCCACAGCAATGAACAAGCACATTTATACTGATTCAACTTCTCTTTACTTTTTTGGTTGGTCCCACTTTGCTTTTACTCTAATTCTTACTTTTAGACTTTTGTTCTGCCTCCTTACAAAGCATGAGAGTCCAAACCCACGCCTGAAGCTAAATTGTCCCCAACCTAATCCACCTTCTCGCTTCTTGCAAAGCGTGGTAGTCGAAATTCACACCTGAAACTAAATTATCTTTATCCTAATTTTAGAGATTCAAACCTCACACCCCCTTTCCATTTTAGAAGAGTGACCACTGAAGCAAAACCCCAGTAGTTATAGTGATTCAACTTTTCATGGCCCAAATAAAGTTTTGGCTTGAGACATTAACAATTTCATCAAACCATAAACTTCTTCATGAATGTCAGGACAATTATAAAAAAAAAAGTCCTAAATCTATCACATTTGTGTTAATTCAATTCTAAACATTTCAATTGTGTCAATTCAATCCTATCATTTTGCTAATTGAGTTCATTCACTCAATTTTGGCCGATAATGACTAGCATGGATGCCAACCTTCCTACGTGGCACGACGGGCACTAAAATGGACAATTTTTTAATAATTTTTTGTAATTTCTTTTTCTTTATATAAACTTTTCTTTTTCAGGACTAGGGGCTGGCAACAATGGGTGATGGTGTGGCAGCCCTCATCAGTCGCTAGGCAAGGGCATGGCAACCCTTGCTATGGCAAATGAAGGCATGGGCAAGGGCCGCAATGGCCTCGCCCGAAAAAGCTAGGGCAAGTGGCCTCTCACTTGTGGCCGGTGATGGTTAGCTAATAACTCTATCCCAAAAAAAAGTAAAGAAAAAAACCAAAAAAATATTTAAAATATTCAAAATATTTTTAAAAAATATTCCCATCAACAGCGGCCATGCCATGTAGGACGTTGGTATTTACGTCAATAATTTGTGGTCCAAATTAATCGAATGGATTCAATTGGTATAATGTGAAAAGATTTAAGACTAAATTGACACAATTAAAAGATTTAGAACTAAATTGATACAAATACAATAAATTTATAATTTGTTTAGTAATTGTAGCATTTCTCACTGTACTTGAACACTATCCCTACAAATTAAAATGCTTCACACGTTCTAAAAAAAAAGTACAAACAAACAAGGCAAGTATACCCAAAGAACAAGCAAGAGTGCCAAAGTAGAGAGAAAATATTGGGTGGTCCAGGAGCACAATGTCAGCGTGGTCTCCGATCACTCCCGTGGCGCCACGTGGAAGTGTGGGCCCCCTTGCCGTGTTCTATATTTTTCCTTTCTTTCTCCTCTCCCTAGCCTTTTTTCCTATCCTCTCCTAGCCTGCACATCCACTCTCCTCCTAGCCTGTACATTCTCTCTCATCTGTAGACCCTCTCCTTTCTTCAAGCCTCTCCTCTCCTCTCCCTTCCTTCCGTAAATTCAAAATTTCAGGTTCCCTCGTCTGCTCTCTCCAGCACTCGTGCTCGTGCTCGTGCTATATTTGAGCCGACGTCGCTGACCAGGCTCCTGCTCCCATCGACGTCCGCCCTAAGCTTGCTCGACCGCACCTCCATCTTCACCATCACTCTCGGCCTCTCCCTAGCTCCCACTCTCCCTCCTTCGATCTTCCCCCCACCCCGTGCTGCCGTTCCGTTCAAGAACTCGAACCCCCGAAGTTGGTGTTCCGGAGGACGGCCTCCCCAACCGGCAACACAGTCGAGGGAGCTGAGAAGGAGGCCGCGGTGGAGTAGTCAAGGGACTTGACGTCGACGTGGCAAAGCCTGAGCTTGGGGCTCTTGACGCGGACGGTGAGGGCAAACCCGAGGAAGGCGGCGCGGAGGATGACGATCAGGGCGAGGGCGTAGACATAGCACTTGCTGCTACTGCGCCTCTAGTTGCGGCGAGGTGGCGGCTTGGTGAAGTGGGCAAGCTCCACGTCATCGCTCTGGAGGCAGGGTCCGGAGGACGCAATTGGGCCGGTCGGATCTTCTTTAGGCATCTTGAAAGTCGGAGTTCAAGTGAATGCGAGAGAGTACAGGTCACTCGCTGAGAGGGGTTGATGTGTTCCTGTGTCGTCGTCCAAGGTCTTTGCCGGTCGGACATGTGGGACCAACTGGATCGTGTGTGTTTATCCCATTGGCTTTCGCACGATGTCTCGGACGGGTCAAGGCGTGCTGTTTCATTTCTCATTACAGAAAATTCGGAGAGAATCCAATCGGCACAGATCCCTACGACGTTTCGCGACGATGTGCTACTTGATGAGTCCTAGAATTGGTGATTTTCCTGAGAAACGGGCAGCGAGGTCAAAGCTGCTGGAGATGTTGATGATGTTCTTCCTCTTCTTGTTTGTTTTGGATGATTTTTTTTTTTTTTTTTGGTCTAAAGTTTTGGATGATTTCGAGAGTTGTTATCTTGTCAGTGCTAATCAAAGAGCTTTACAAAACAGAACATTATATATTCCTGCATTCTTTTCCCTGCAAAATTTAGTACTCTCCCTTTTCAGATTTTTGGTAGCTGAACGTAATGGAAGAGACTAGATGGTTTTAACCCGAATGTGAAATGCAGCATCTGGTGAGTTCCAACGAAGAGCACGAACGAATTCAATGCGATTCTGATACTCCAAGGTTCAGGAGTGTCTTTGCAAATTAACCACCACTTGCAGGCTCCCGGCGATGGCAAAAGCAAATGGGCTATGCGCACACTGGGCGCAAGACATTCGCAGGTTCATCAACGATGACAACAATCTGAATGAACTTACTACCAAATTTCTTAATGAGGAAGGCGTGTTTCTGCAAATGAAAGACCATGTCCTTTGAAGCATGAAATCTGGTGCGCAACGAGCTGTAATGGTGCTGATGGTTCTTACTTAGGTTTAGACAACTATCACGTTCCTGGAAGTGGAATCGCTACTTTGTTCTGCACCAACTTAAGAAGATTGATCCCAAAGGAAAGTCCTGGGTGGGAAATGAGCTGACTATGGCTGTCATGCCTGCGTCAGGATATAACTTGATTTCCCCAACCCTCCCGAGGGATGATTCCTCGAAAAGCTCGGACCCGGAGTCCTATACATGCTTAAGTAGAGCATCGAACTAACATATCCAGAAACCGCAGAAATAATGCCGTTGAAACAGCCAGCCAGTGACGAAAGAAGTGGGATATCAGAACCAAAAGATCAAAACTCTTATGAATGCTCAATCCAAGTTCAAGGCAACAGCAATGAGCATGGAACATGAGCGATCACTTAAGTATATGGATGTCAGGGAAACTTTACTTAACTCAATAGCTTGTAATATCAGTTCAGCTTCTGGACAGACCATAGATGATATCAAACAACCAGCAAGACACCCCAAAAAAACCAGAATAGAGTTAATTCGTAGGCTAAAAAACAAAGCCAAGAAAATCTGTAGCATCTAACAAAACTGAAACATAGAGTGTTTTGAAAACTCTGAGGCTCTTTGTTTTTCTCTCTCCCGTTTCCTCCTTGCTTGCTCATTATTTCATCGAATCCTAGCTTCGGCGCAACTGTAGCAAACATAGGCCACAGTGGCTGCCACAACAATGGCTCCCGTGGACCCTGCTGCCACGACTGCCATTGCAGTTTCGGCCCTTTGTCTTCAATCGCGTCGAGGATCTCTTTCCTCCCATTGATGGTCTCAGCCGGCTTGTCTTTCAATCCACTGATTACCTTCTCTGCCTGTTCCAACTGCCTCTGCAATTCAACCAGCTTCGACTCCATCTCCTTTGCCTTATCCTCAGATTTTTTCAATGCATCCTCCACAACCATCTTCTCCGCATCAAGAGCCCCGAGCTCAGGCTTCGCCGCGTCGACGTCAAGTCCCTCGACTACTCCACCGCAGCCTCCTTCTCAGCTCCCTCAACCGTGTCACCGGTTGGTGAGGCCGTCCTCCGGAACACCAACTTCAGGGGGTTCGAGTTCTCGAACGGAACGGCAGCGCGGGGTGGGGGGAAGATCGAAGGAGGGAGAGCGGGAGCGAGGGAGAGGGGGAGCGAGGGAGAGGCTAAGAGTGACGGTGAAGATGGAGCTGCGGTCGAGCGAGCTTGCGGTGGACGTTGACGGGAGCAGGAGCCTGGCCAACGACATCGGCTCAAATATAGCACGAGCACGAGCGCTGGAGAGAACAAGCGAGCGCCGGAGAGAGCGAAGACGAGAGAACCTGAAATTTTGAATTTACAGAAGGAAGGGAGAGGAGAGGCGTGAAGAAAGGAGAGGGTCTGCAGATGAGAGAGAATGTGCAGGCTAGGAGGAGAGTGGACGTGCGCAGGCTAGGAGAGGATAGGAAAAAATGCTTGGGAAAGGAGAAAGAAAGGAAAAATGCAGAAGACAACAAGGGGGCCACGCTTCCACGTGGCGCCGCATGAGTGGTCGGAGATCACATTGACATAGTATTCCCGGACCACCCAATACTTTCTCCAAAGTAAAGGGTAGCCTAGGAAGCGTCTTCAATGCCAACTACCTCTCAATCTTGAAATGACCCTTGAAGACTCAACTCAGAGAAGTAACCATCTTCAACCTGCAAAACGTTCTTCTAAAACGTCTTAATGGCAGCTTACCTAACCTTCTTACGAGTCCATTTGGCTCCTATCGGTCCTGCCAAACGTTTCGATCAGTTCTTGTCCTACAATTATATATCATCCTATCGTTACAAAGTTATGAACATGTTTAGTGTAGAAGTGGGAGGTCTTGAGTTTGACTCCCGAAGCGAGCAACCTTTCCCCTTTTTAACCTATGGGGCTGGCTTTGTGATTAAGCAGTGGACTTGTGCATTGGACAAGGGCACCACACAAGTCCGGTCCAATCTTCCCCGGAAGCAAGTGTAAAGAATTTGATCATTTGAGCCTCTTGTTTAGATTTTAGCTCGCATCTTATCCGATCAATGAGGCTAGTAAGTTATTACAGGAGCGTGATATGTACCTACATTTATTAATGTCGAAAATACTTATAACGAGCTTTTCAAGCATTGCCTCGCCCTCCAACCCAAGATGCCTACTATATATTTGACTGCCCCGCACTAATGTCCCCTTAACTGGCTAGCTACTGTGAAGCACCTCATGGCCACACTCGGTCCGATCTCCTTTCTCCTCCTCCTCCTCCTCCTCCTCTCCTCTGGCAGCCCGACGCTCGCCTCCGCCTTTGCGACCGCCCTCGACCCGAGCCTTATGGGCATCAACCTCGGGAAGGAGAAGCTCAGCCACTTCCGCTTCTACTGGCACGACATCCAGAGCGGCCCCCACCCCAGCTCTGTCACCGTCGTGCCCCCGCCGTCCAATGCCTCAGCCACCTTCTTCGGTCTCGTCAACATGATCGACAACCCCCTGACCCTCCGCCCCGACCCGGGGTCCGAGCTCGTCGGCCGCGCCCAGGGCCTGTACTCGTCGGCGTCGCAGGAGGAGGTGGGTCTGCTGATGATCATGAACTTCGCCTTCGTGACGGGGAAGTACAACGGCAGCGGCATCACCGTGCTGGGGCGGAACCCGGTGCTCCAGAAGGTGCGGGAGATGCCGGTGATCAGCGGCTGCGGGCTGTTCCGGTTCGCCCGTGGGTACGTGCAGGCGACCACCCACACGTTCGACCGGAAGACCGGCGACGCCGTCGTCGAGTACAACGTCTACGTGTTGCACTATTGATGTTTGGTGATGTGATCACGATCGGTTTCATTTTTGGGCCTTTTTCTTATCCCTTTTCGCTTTCTCTTTTCACCGTTACCAGTTTTTTTCTCTTTCAAATTCCTACGATTCTAGAAATGGCAATCATAGCTGCCACTTTTGATTTCCGGGTTTGCTTATGGTCCGAGCGAAATGGAGTCGGTAGGTGGATTTCTAACCACGTTCTCTCTAGGGTCCTCTTATCTCTTTACTACTTTAATCATAGTCAGGTATCCGATCCAAATCTAAATACATGATCGACACATTTTGAATTAGAGTCTTCACAGGTTACAAATGATCTCAAAATTATTTTCAAAGAAAGACGGTATTTTCTCGGACACAATTACCACCTCACATAAGAGTGGTGCAAATTAAACTCGCGAGATTGCTAAGCCTAGTCCATAATTAGGCACCATCAATCTCCTTTAATTTTTCTTTGAACTTTGTTAAGATGTGTAGTCAGGCAATTTTTAGGAAACTAACTAAAAGAAATATTGTAATTTTCAATGTTCTAGCTATTTTCATGGTGTGCAAAATCAATGCTTTGAAAGCCTCGAGGGCATTTCTTTTTTTGTCTCATGGTATAAAGGTATCCTAGAAAAGTTGGTTGAACTAGAATGTGGATTTTTTGTTTTGAGTTACAAATTGGCCCTTGACAAAGTATTTTCTCTTAACAACAACGGAGTTAAACTCGAGTATGATGACATCCACTTATTCCGCACAAACTGAGATACTTTTATGGACCCCTTTGTTGATAGAATTTGAGCGAAAGGCCTGCTTGATAAGACATTTATCTTGTAATCAAGCATGAACATCTATAGCCACGGAAAGAAACCGTGCAAAGACTCACTCTCTTTTATGACTAATAATGCTCTTAATTACCTTAAGCTGATTTATATGGGAAAATTGTTCAAAAAATCTTAAACTTATTGCACTTTTATCAATTCAGTTTTTAACTTCTTGATTTTGCCAATCAAGTCCTCAACCTTTTCTCATTTCCCCAATTAAATCCATTCAGCCAATTTTAGTCAGAAATCATTAACATGAATGCATGTCATACTATGTGACAAGATCAGCGCTGACGTGAATAATTTTAAATAATATTTTTGAATTTTTTGCTAAATTTTCATTTTTAATTTTTTTTCCCTTTTCTTCTTTTCCCCCTAACTTTTTTATTATTATTTTTTACTATGGCCAGTAAGGGTCACTAGGCCACTCTATGGCCATAGGGTGAGGGTTGCTAGGCCATCACTAGCCACAAGTAAGGGCCTAGACATCCTTGCTAGCTACGAATGAGAGGTGGTAGCCTTGCTTGGCCTCACCCAAATATGGGCAAGGCTATCGCTACCATGAGCAAGGCTAGCCTCATCTAGATCTAGGCAGGACAGCCTTGCCTATGGCCGCGATGGTCTAGGTGAGGCCAATCTTGCCAACCACAGGTGAGGAGAAACCTTGGCAACGAGTTCAACAAGTCTAACTTGTGGCTGAGCTTGAGCCTTATGCGGCTCAAGCTTTGAGTTCCCTCACTAAGACTTGCCTCTCCAAGTAAGGCAATAGAGATCCACGTTTGCACCCTTCGCTCCCACCTCCATAGCCACTCATGGTCCTCACCGAGATCCTCCACTTTGTAGCTATCTCGCGCACTACCTGGTCGACCAAATTCCTTAACCAAACATATTCTTCCACAATCTCCTCCTTCACGAATTTGCTAAAATCGTGGTCTAAGCAGCCTCACCTAGATTTGGGCCAGCCTACACTACCGGCAGCTGGCGAGATTGCCCTCACCCATAGGGGTGTAAATGAGTCGGGTCGGGTCAGGTTTTGATGTTACCCGACCCAACCCGAAACACATTAGACTTGCATCGGAAATTCGGGTCGGGTCGGGTCGGATTTTTGGATTTTCGGGTTTTCCTCTACACAAAAGAGTGGATTTATCAGCAACTAAGTCAGTAGATTTTGCATTTAGGAATCGCAAGAGCAGACATAAACGAAAGGGAAAAACATGTATTCAGATTCAGTTCAACAATTGATGGAGTGGACATAAATCAAACCTTAATCTGAAGAGATAATCGATTATGCAAAAATTCGTTCAACACTTCTCATGAGCAAATCATCGAACAAGTGGTGTGCACTTTTATATGAGTTTCAGACTCAGTGTTGACACCTAAATTTTGGCGACTCAATTATTTATTTATTGCATAAAAAATTAGGGATTAATTTTTAACCCCTAAAAAAAATTATTATTAATTAATTGCATCGCATATAATTTTAGGTGCATTTATTTTTAATTTGGATCGGTGACGAATGGGTTCGACTTGATGATTCTGAGCTTCCATTTGACGAGTTGACAAAAAAATTGGCCAAGCCCATTATTCCTTTGATGGCTAAAGTTATGCATGCAAAGATTTCATAATATTTTTCGTATAGAATTGAAATGCGCATGATATTTGAGTGGGGGTTGAATCTTTTAGCTATGAGAAAGAAATAAAGGGGAAAGAGGAAAATGAAAGAAGATCTGCAAGTTCGCCTCTTCGTGCAAGGAAAATATATAGATTACAAGAAATGGGATCAGTCAACATGGGAAATATAATCGAGACCATCTTTAGGCACCCACGGGCACAAGCAAAAAGGAAAGGAGTCAGAGTAAAATATATTTTGAACATTCCTGGGAGGAAAGGAAATTGGGCACGGCAAGAGTTAAATCAATTAAGATTGTCTCAAAGAAGGAAAAGATGCGTAAGAAGCAAAAAGAAAGCAAGCATAAAAGCCAAGAACGAACTAGCCGCGATCGTGCCGAACCTCACCCATGAGACAACACAATTGAGACTACACAGTTACAAAATAAAGATACACGAGAGAGAGAGAGAGAGAGAGAGAGAGAGAGAGAGAGCTGAAGGAGTCAAGGTCGAGACCCCTTCACGGCCGTGACTTTGCTGAGTTCGTGGCCGTACCTTGACACCGACCTTGCTGCCGATTGTCCATTGCATTGACAACGACCAGCTTTCCAGTGATCCTCCCCAATGATAGAGCAATAGCGTTCACTTCCTGCCAAGCCATGATCAACAACCATGAAGTTTTGGAGGCTACACAATTCATACACGGCCACAAGAGAATAGAGTGTTGGGTATTGCTTATACCCTAAAATCGGATTCGACACTAAATCGAATCCCTAAAACTAATGCGGAAGACGAGCCCGGGAAAAATTACATGTATCACCGATCAAAGGCACACCACGAGTTCGAGCGTACTTTGTATCCACAGACTAAACACCGACACTGATATGAGGAAGAAAAACCGATCCCGTTCTTGTCGATGATGTTCAATCGCCTTGGAGGGGAGAAAGATCCGTCTTCTTTGGATACTGTTCTCTTAGGCTTTTTAGGAGGGAGAGAGAGGGAGAAAAAAGAACATACGTTGAAAAGGTACATTGCCCTTTTTTTCTTTTTTTTTCGCTTAAATACGTCTCCTCCAAGAGACGTAACTCTTCGAAGTAATACGTTCCCCCAAAAGTCATAACCCCTCATATCTAAACGATGCAACCTTTCACATCGCAACCGTTCCTCCATGGGCCCTCATCTTGCAGGCCAGGCTTTTAGGCCCATCGTGGGCGGGCCAACTTAAGCCCATATATTAACTAAAACCATCATCTCTCACTCGCACATGGTGGGCCAAAACCAACATGGGCGGACAGGCCCTACTTAGGCCCATCAATTGAAAATCCATCAACTCCCACTTGACATGGTGGGCCGAAAAGAATCCTCTTTTCCTCACTGCAACATTCATACTGGTGAATAGTCCGTGCGACCAGCATACTTTGAGAGCTCATTGCCATACATCTATTAGGAATATATAGCAACTTATAATAGACATCACATTCCGAGTAAATTTAGTATGCAGTACCCTAGATCGATCGATCACATTTATATCTCTCTTAATCTCATTTAAACAATGATATATATATTGTATTCACAATTATGATTATCCCAAAGACAGTCATAATTGGTCGACCAATGAATACAAAACTACAATGTGATTCTCCAAATTCGATCTTCCTCTTTCCTTCAAACTCTCAATTTCAGTTCAACTTGCTTTCTAGAAATGTCCCATTAGATCGAATCAACTCATGACCATTGGCAACATCCTAAGATAGCAAACACTAAATAGAAATCTTGAGAATAAACAAAAGTCATGAGGGCACTTAAATTGAGGAACTCTTTTCCTCAAGAGTGTCACACAGCATAAAAGTTGAGATCAAACTTTTGCCACTCTTATTGGTCGTATTATGCATACGTAGTATGAAATATGTATTATGGTATTTAACTCATTTCCCATGGAGCGTATGTCTACATCTTTAATACCGTACAGATGATAGTTCAGACATACCCAATGTCTAACTTGAGTTCACATATCTACTCACACACAGAATTCATCAGAACTCACATCTAGCATCTTAGACAAATAAAGTAAAATATGTGGGGAATTTTACTTTCGGACATAGTACATATCATGTCCTTATCTTAACACTTAGTTAAGACGACATATATATTTTAAGCTTGAGCTCTCGATTATCACCTAGATAATAAGCTTAAAAACCATCTCATCTCTATTTATCACATAGTAAATAGGGACGATTACCCGTGTGAGTGGGCTAATCTCTTATCTGTCCGACATACTTTCTCAATATAATATAATGCACTGAGCATTAAGATACATAAACGTTAAACAAATATTCATAGGCATTAATGATGAAAACACAAATTCATTAAATGTGAACACTTAGGGGAAAATATAATATTCAGTACATCAGCCTCTACGCAATCCTAGAGATTTCACATGGTCACAAAAACACATCTCTAGGTATTGGCTTTGTCATAGGATCTGCTACCATACTATGCGTAGACATGTCTTGTCATGATATTTTGGATCTTTGGTGTACGTTATAGCTGCTTGGCTATCACAGTTAACCAATAATGGATTTGCAGATTTCTTAATAACACCTAAATGATCCAAAAATCTCTTAAGCCAAACACCTTGTACCGTTGCTAATAATGCCACGAACTCAACTTCCATCGTGGACAAGGCTATACACGTCTGTTTCTTACTGCTCCAACATATGGTGCCATTATTCAATAAGAAAACAATCCTAGAGGTAGATTTCCTTTCATTTAAATCTCCTCCCCAATCAGTATCAGAATAGTTTTCGAGTCGCAGATCCTTTCCTTGATAACTCAGCGTATAATCAGCAGTTCCCTTTAGATACCTAAGTATTCTCTTAACGGATTTCCAATGTGCTTGACTTGGATTGGATTGGTATCTACTCATCATTCATATTGCAAAACATATGTCAGGTCTTGTACACATCATAGCGTACATCAAGCTCCCAACAGCACTAGCATAAGGAACATGTTTCATTTGTTCATTCTCTTGTGGAGTCCTTGGACACAGTTTATGGCTCAATCCTTCACCTTTTGCAATAAGAGTGTCTATGGGTTTACAATCTTGTATACGAAATCGTTTAAGAACCTTATTTATGTATGTTTCTTGCGAAAGAGATTATGATCTCTTCGAACAATCTCTTGAAATCTTAACTCCAATGATGTATGCAGCCTCACCAATATCTTTCATCTCAAAGTTGGAAGATAACCAACTCTTGACAATATTAATAAACTCCATGTTGCTTCCAACAATTAGTATATCATCAACATATAATAATATGATTACAAATTGATCTTTGGATCTTTTGATATATACACAATGATCCTCATCAATCATTGTAAAATCATATGCCATTATGGCATTATAAAAACGTATATACCACTGTCTTGACGATTGCTTAAGACCATATATCGATTTCAAAAGTCGACATACTTTTCCTTCTTGGCCTTCCATAATGAAACCAGTAAGTTGTTCCATATATATTTCTTCCTCTAATTCTCCATTGAGGAAAGCAGTCTTTACATCCATTTGATGTAATTCAAGATCTATACTTGCCATTATTGCCAGAATAATGCGAATCGAGGTAAATCTCACTACAGGAGAAAATGTTTCTTCATAATCAATTCATTCCTGTTGATTATACCCCTTCGCCACAAGGCGAGCCTTATGACTTTCTATCGAGCCATCAGCTTTACGCTTTATTTTGAGAACCCACTTGTTCCCAATAGCTTTGCGTCCTTTTGGAAGGTCTACCAGTTTCCAAACTTGGTTTGACTTCATTGACTCCATCTCCTCTTTCATTGCATGCATCCATTTTTCCTTACTAGGGCAATTTAGAGCCTCATTAAGATTTCTTGGCTCATCTTCATCTTGTAGAGCAACCATAAAAGTTTCCCCTTCAATGTCAAAACGTCGACGGAAAATACTTTTGCGACTTGTTCGCCGTATGAGAGATTGTACACTTTGCACATCATTCTCCATTATGCTCCCACTAGGATTAGATAATGATGATGTCGTCTCATTATGTGGTTGTAATTGAGAATGAGTCGAATTCAATTCATCACTTCTCATATTACTCCCACTTGGATGAACTCCATTAATATCATTACCTTGATCCAAGGTTTCAAATAGGTTGTATTCTTCACCTATTTCGCCCTTCTTAGGAAATTCATTCTCTAAGAATGTGACATCTCGTGATTCAAATTCAGTTATACTTCCACTTTCCTGCTCACCTATGAACACATACCCTTTCAAGTGTTCGGAGTATCTTATGAAGATACTCTTATTTCCTCTGGGACCCAATTTCCCAAACTTGTGAGAGGGCTAATGAGTATAGGCAGCACAACCCCATGGCTTAAAAAAACTTAAGTCCGGCTTTCTACCTTTCCATAACTCATATGGAGTGGAAGTAACTAATATGGAAGGCACCCGGTTAAATATATAGGCAGCAGTTAACAACACATCACTCCAAAAAGTGATAGGTAAGTTAGCATGCGCCATCATGGACCTAACCATTTCCAGTAGGGTTCTGTTTCTTCTTTTCGCAACACTATTTTGTTAAGGAGTATATGAAATAGACAACTGTCTTTCTATTCATTTTTCATCACATAATTTTCTGAACTCATCAGATAAATATTCTCGATCTCGATTGGATCTCAATGCTTTTATTTTCTTGTCTAATTGATTTTCTACCAAGTTCATAAACCTTTTGAAACAACTTAATGCTTCAAATTTATGAGAAATCAAATAGACATATCCGAATCGAGTATAATCATCTATAAAAGTGATGAAATAAACAGCCACATGCCTTCCTCTCACATTCATTGGACCACAGACGTCGGAATGGATTAAATGCAGAGGAAATTCAGCTCTTTTACCTTTTCCAAATGGTTTCCTTGTCGTTTTCCCTACCAAGCAATGCTCACATATGGGCAAATCGACTTTTTCAATATTGCCTAACAAGCCATCTTTGGCTAGTCTATTTATACGTTGTTGGTCAATATGACCAAGTCTAGCATGCCATACTTTCACATCATTATCATATGAATTAGGAGACGTGAGAAGGGAATAACAAACATTTGCATTAACATAGACAATATCCAATACAATGAAACCATCCAAAAAATAACCCCAACCATAGTAGTTTGTATCCGAATACAAATCTACACTACTATTATGGAAGTTCACATTAAAACCAAACTTAACCAACACTAAAACAGACACTAAATTTCGACGAATCTCCGGAGCATACAACACATCATGTAGGAATAAAGTGCGTCCACCACGCATGTTCAGTTGGCAGGTGCCAATTCCTTTAACTTCAGCTCTGGAGTTATTTCCTACATAAATCCACTTAGTTCCAGTCATAACTCGTCGAAATTCTACGAATGATTCTCTATCATTTGCTACATGGTCTGTCGCTCCTGAAACTTCAGTCCATAAAGGATTAGATTCAGTCAAGAATACAGAACTTGACACATGCAAAGTTCCAAATAGTACAAGGGGTGTGTACCTTCTTTGGCTCGCGACAATCGCAAGCATAGTGACCCCTCTGGTCACAGTTGTAACATTTCACCCTTGAAATATTCTTTACATGAGGACGTTTTCCTTTCTTCACACAAGGACGTTCTCCTCTCTTTTGTTGGTTAATTCTTGGTTTCTTGCAATGACTTAATCCCTTGCTTTCCCACATATTGAACGAATCAATGTGTTTACACTTAGAGCTTAAAGCCCCTTCTGAGCTTAAAGCAACACAGCAAATATATGTATCTTGCTCAAATGCCTTGAGACGATCATCAGCTAGCTCAAGGTGGCGCACAGCATTCTCAAGATCTTCCATAACATGGTCAAGAGCTTTTAGTGCTTCTTGCTTTTCCAGAAAATATTGAATTCTTATATTCAATATTTTACTATTCTTGCCGTTCAATTTGTCTTATTTGTTCAAATCGGCAATTATGTTCTTAGTTGCTGAATCCATCGATCTGAACATATCAGACATATATGCACGAAATATTAATGCCTATCACTTATGCATCTATTTTGCACAAATTCATCATATTAATTAATAATTTTAAGTAAGGTTTTAGAATCAAAAGGTCACTGTGTTTCCAATCATCCTCCAAAAAATCCTATCTTAAAACTATCATTAATATAATTGTCCATGCAAAGTAAATTCTATGAAGCTACAAAAACTTCTATGAACTACCCACAGCAGTTATCAACAACAGAAAGCAAATAATATCTAACATCCAATAATGATATAATAATAATGATTTCACATAATACAACTAACATATTAGTTGCTACATCAACAACAACCAGATAGAAAACATTACATAAGATGTCCACAAAGCACACTAATTAAAGATCAGCCAAAACAACTAACACCACTTCAAAAAGTGAACAGGGAAAGATCATTTTTTCTTCAATTTCTTGATCTTTTCTTTTGTAACAATCAGGTAATAATCATCTATAAAAGCCATCACAGTACTTCTATATGAAGCGGCTTTGTTGACATCCCATATGCGATTCAACACTCCTTTCCATTCTTGTGGAAGAGTGTTCATGAAAAATCGCACAATTTCAGACTGTGGCATGGGACGACCATTCCATATGACCTTTTGTATTTTGTTGTTGACCTCTATGATATGATCAATTATGTTGTCACTCTTCCATCAATAACCATTTAAATCGGTTATCAACCTTGAAAGCTTTTCCTTTTGTTCATCTGACATTGTGCGCACAGATGCGCGCGGCTTACGAGGAGGCATTGTTCCTGCAACAAATGCAGAACAAAGAATGGATTACATATAATCCACATAGACATAATTGAAAAAGAAACACATTTTTTTTCCAGGTCAACGGTCAACGGATCGGTCAACGGTCAACCGGGTCAGTCGCCGGGTCGGGTCGGGTCGTCCGACTGGCACGCGTGCCTTGCACGCGCCAGCGACCGCAAACACACACGTGCGCACGTCGGTCGCACGCGCGCGTGCAACACACACGCCTTCCCCTGCGAATCGGCGCGTGCAACGATGCCCGTTCGTTCCGACTACGCGTGGGGGCGCGTCCGGCGGCCTTTGGTGGCGTTCCACCACTTGTCGCGATCGTCTCGACGAGACCTTCCATCCAGAGCCTTCCGAAATGGATTTCGACTTACAGAAACTCGAAAAAAAAAATGGATGAACAGTGCTCGGGTGTCGGGATTCTTCAGTCCCGATTGGTGTCGGCCGATTAATTTCACGAAAAAATAATAAGAAATCATCCATAAACATGAAAGGGATAGGGAAAAACATGAACGGGGCTCTGATACCAATGTTGGGTATTGCTTATACCCTAAAATCGGATTCGACACTAAATCGAATCCCTAAAACTAATGCGGAAGACGAGCCCGGGAAAAATCACATGTATCACCGATCAAAGGCACACCACGAGTTCGAGCGTACTTTGTATCCACAGACTAAACACCGACGCTGATATGAGGAAGAAAAACTGATCCCGTTCTTGTCGATGATGTTCAATCGCCTTGGAGGGGAGAAAGATCTGTCTTCTTTGGATATTGTTCTCTTAGGCTTTTTAGGAGGGAGAGAGAGGGAGAAAAAAGAAAGTACGTTGAAAAGGTACATTGCCCTTTTTTTTTTCTTTTTTTTCGCTTAAATACGTCTCCTCCAAGAGACGTAACTTTTCGAAGTAATACGTTCCCCCAAAAGTCATAACCCCTCATATCTAAATGATGCAACCTTTCACATCGCAACCGTTTCTCCATGGGCCCTCATCTTGCGGGCCAGGCTTTTAGGCCCATCGTGGGCGGGCCAACTTAAGCCCATATATTAATTAAAACCATCATAGAGAAAGAACGGAGACCCGCACTTGGATAGTCTGAACATCCTCTCTCATAAGAAGTCTTCAAAATTCTGCTGCTATTGCTTCAACGACGAATTGCCATTGGAGATTTTCCACCGTTAGGGCATCTCTGCAGCAACCTTGTAGGTCCAAATCAGGTCGTTGTCGTAACTAAGTTATACAACGACGCTGTCATCCGTGCCGAATCCATCACCGCGATTTGATCTAGAGCCAAGATCCACGAGTCACCATACTTGCACCATGAGTTGTTGACGGTCATCGTTGCTCCTTCGTGACCAAGTCGCTGTCCCATGGCGTCCCCATTGTCTTGAGTTGCGAAGTCCGACGTTTCCATATTTCCCGTGGAGCCTTGACGCGAGCCGTTCCTATGAGGTGCCGAGCCCGCTGTCGTCGACGTCCTAGTTCGTGAATCGCTGCGCCACCATGACCCACCACTTGCCATCCCACTGAGGAGCCAGTTGCAATCCCGTCAATCATGCTTGATCCAAACTTGGAAAGAGAATCCTCAAATTAGGTAAGGCACTCATCTTTACTGTATTCGCATATTTTACTGCCTAATATATGTCTATTAATATCTAGCATGCATATCTATGAGTGATAGACATATCTCCCAATTAGGATTTATTTCCTAATTCGCAACCGCGCATGGGTTTTTTACTCCATCTATAAGGCTTTAGATGGAATAATTAATCAAGTGGGAATAAAGTTGATATTTTGATCTTTAAGGCTTAAGATCAATTTATCAATTTTATTAGCAAGAAAATCAAGTTTAATTTAGATATTATTCCTTGATTTGAACGATATTTGGTCTCTTTGATGATTCTGAATGGCTTGGTGTTTGTCTCATGGTCTTGATTGCTTTATTTATCCTGAAATATGCTTGAGTTAGATTAGGTTCATATTAGAATGTCACATGCTTTAGGGTTATTTGCATATTTAGACTGAACATTTTATTTATCATGAATTTTCGAAATAAAAAATAAAAATTTAGGATGTTAGATTTTTGTTTCATTAGCTTAAATTGCATGTTTAATTATTTGACACTTTTTTTTAAATTCGAAATTAATTAAAAAAAAAAAACAACAACAATCATGCATATGTCATGTAGAATTAGGGCATCCTTTGTATGTCATTGCACATTAGGATTTTAAATTTAGATCGATTTAGATAGACTACATCTTAGGTTAGAGATTGCTAAGTTAAGATAATATCTTGGTTTCAATTAGGGTTTAGCCTGACCTAATCCTTAATATAAGTTGAATAGAATCTTAATTTAGCTAGATAATTTTCACATTTTTCTAATTTTGAATTTCATAAAAAAATACAAAAAATGTCTTAGGATAAATTAATTCCATTCTCTAGGATAGATTGCACATTTATTAAGAAAACACAAAAAATATTATGCGCGTGTCATTTAGAATTAGAATCATGAAATGCATAGCATTTAGTGATTGTTGCTAGGTCCATTTAATTAGAAATTGCATGTCATTAGAATTAGGTCATTTAGTTATATTGCATTGCATATTGCATAATTTTGATTAATTAACTTAAAACAAAAAAAGAAATTGCATGTTAATTAGAAATCATATCTAGGGTTGTTGATGTGGATTCTAATTTAATATTACAGATGTTTTCGTTGCTTTGAGGTAAGTTTTTGCAATTTATTCATTGTTTATTTGGGTGTTAAATTGGTGGTTTTTGCACCTGCATGATCGCCTCACATGTTAGGAAAATAGATTTAAAATCAATTTAAGCTGCCTGCAAAAACACTTTTGAAAATAAAAGAATGGTACAGAAAGGGCATTAGGAAAACCTAGTGTAACCAAATCCCCGTACCCAAAATCTCTGGTTTGTAGGAGTAAAATAATCCTCTCATTATTTTACTTAGGTGTCTAATCGATCTACCGAAAATAGATTAGTGGCGACTCCTAATTGAAAATCAATTGCATGTTAAGAATTTGAATCTAAATGGCGAATTGGCATGGGCTTGGGAGAGCCCGAGCTAAGTTTAGGCTTAGTAATCCATTAGCCAAATCCTAGGTGGTTCACCCAAAAATTTGGTCGCAACACTCAGGTTTAATGCAATCCTTCATCTAAACATGATATATAAAACTCTAAATCAGTATGACTCATCGCAAATCAGGCTCGGTTCCGCAAGCTTTTATTCATTTTTTCATCGATTAAGCCCAGCACTCTCAAATTTAGTAAAGCATTGCAGGATCGAGACGAAGGGGAGGAAGAGGGAGTCGAGAGGAAGCAATGTGGAGTCGTGGCTGGAGGATCTGTCACTGCTGAGCTTGCCCCTGTTCAGCCGCTTGATCTCCGCCATGAGAGACGCTGATTTGAGCTCCGAAATCGTCGAGACCTGCTTGAACACTACGCCAAACGATACATCTCAAGCGTCTCGCGATCCAGTCGAAAGCCGCCACTACCGTCATCGTCGTCGTCTTCTTGCTCGGTCCCTTCGGAGAGCGAACAGAGAGAGCTCCTGGAGACGATAATCTTGAACGCGTCGCAGGATTGCCAGGCGTCGCTCGAGAGGAAGGTCGGCCTACAACTCGAGGAAGCGACGCTCGACGAACTACTGATCCCGAGCTATTCATACCTCAACGAGACCCTCTATGACGTGGACTGCGTCGAGAGGATCCTCGGCCACTTCCTGAACACCGCTGGAGTCGTCGGAGAAGAAGGCGGAGCCGACAAGGTATGTGTTTGACTATTTGGTGGCGTTTGGGGTTAAAGTGTTTGTGTTTTGGGCTTGTTTGGAATTTACAATTAACGTGTTTCGGGTCGAACAATGTTCAAACCCCGACCCAACCCAAAACACATTTATTTACTTGTTTTATATTTGTTACTCGAACACGACCCGAACACGAAACATGTATTATACTTGTTTCGTGTTCGGGTCGGGTCGGATTTTTTGACACCCCTACTCACCCAAACCATCATAGCCGTCGACAAGCCCAATCCGAGGCGAGGCTAGCCTCACTTGCAGTAGCAATGGCCTTACTTAGATTTGGGCGAGGCCACGACCCTTTTGACTGCAGTCGACATGGACGTCCTGGCCCTCACCCATGACTTGACGACCCTCATCGACCACAGTAAGAAAAAAGCAAGGAGGAAGAAAAGGAAAAAAAAAACTTAAAACTAAATTAAAAATCAATAAAAAAAATCGAAAATTCATTAAAATTATCAACATCGGCGTCAACCATGACACAAAGGACGGCCAACATCCACATCAACAATTTCTCCAAAATTCGCCAAATCAACTCAATTAATAAAATGTGAAAATATTTAAAACTTAATTGACAAAATTAAATGATTTATAACTGAATTCGCAAAAGTGCAATAAGCTTAGAACTTTTTAGACAATTTTTCCTAATTTACAAAACACGGAATGGACTTATGTGTGTGAACTAGGCAAATAATTTCAAAATACCAATTTAAGATTGAGAAATGCTTGTGTAACTGTCATTAATTTACTATAAGAATAAAATATTTTAAGCCACAAAAATAATAACAAATAATAAAAAATTGTTAGAGGGGCTACTCTTTTAAGAATTTGTGGCTAACAATATAGTAACCCAAAGACTTTTATATTAGCAAAACAATTTACAATTTGGATCACACTTATGTCTTACTTGATTAACAAGGCCCATAAGTTATTCTATAGACTCTTAAGTTTACTTACTTAAAAGTGGACTGTCTTATCAAAAAAAAAAAAAAACAAAAAGGAAAAAGAAAATATGCATGCTAAAGAATGACTGACGTGAGCGGTCTTCGTAAAGGAAAGAGCCACCTTGAAGCATTTGGTGATCGCAGGCCACTCGAATCATGTCATAGGATTTACATGCACTTTCATTCACGGTTGTTTTGAAACCAGGAAACTGTCGAAGACGTTGTATATGTAATTTGCCCAGATTGTTTTTTCGTATTCTAATTAACACTTAATTACAATTTACCCTTCTTCTTTTTTTTTTTGGTCGGGATTTTAACCCTTCTTCCAATAGTAGTGTTTGGAGCTTTTTATTACCCAACTAATCCTTACTAGGTGCAGCAATTCCCCACCCCACTCAACCGGAATTGTGCCGGGATTGTCGAAGACAAACAATTTATATTCCTGAAGATAGTCCTGAAAGAATACACAAGTGTAGCGATTTTACCCAAACCTTGGGGAAAAGATCGGGTCTGTCATGAGGCATCTTTGATATTAATAGCGTGCCTTATAACTATTTTGTTTTTCTACGTATTTTTTTTTCTATTCTCAAAAACAAAAATAGGTTTGGAACATAAATCTGCTTACTAAAGCAATTTCATTTTTCTATTTTTAAAACAAATTTTTACTCCAAAAATATATTTAGATTAGAAATCATAAGTTAAAAATTTTTTTACTTTTTATTTCTAGAATAAAAGTGAGAAATGAAAACTCTTATTATCGTTCACTCTCACCACCGCCCACTCACTGCCAGCCACCGATCACCAGTTGCCCACCAACCATCCAGCGCTCGCCAGACGCCTCCCACCACCACTCCATAGGGAGAAATTTTGTATCGTTATCAAATGAATTTTATAAAGTTATCAAATGCGTATTTTTTCTTAGAAACTTATCCGACTAATAAAAATAAATAAAAAATCAATTTCTAATCAAAAATAATTTTTAGAGTAAAATGGTTATCATGCACACCCTAAATTATCACACCCTAAATTATCCTTGTAATTTGCTATAAGACTAGTTAGTATAAAGAAAGACGAGATGTATAAAGAAAGACGAGCAGTGCTTCGAGTCAAATTGAATACCAAATAAGTACCAATTTCAGATAAAATCATTCAAATCAACTCGATTAGACACTTTGATATCTTAATTTAATTAATGAGCCGATCATGAGTAGATTTTGTTGCCCAGCAACCAGTATTATGCTAGATTGGGATCCGTTCGGAATTTGTTTCCCATATGGGTAAGGCAAAGTAAGAAGGGAAAAGAGATGGACAGTGGAGATCACCAAACTACTCTGTCCCTGTAACCATTGGGGTTTGCCCTAGTGGCCACACTTCCAAGTTGGAAGGGGGGGTGGGGAGTTCGAATCCCCACCTTCTCAGGGGTTGGGGTGGAGACAAATTAGTTTCAGGAGTCGATTTCGACTCTCACGCCCTATCTGAGAGTGAGAGTAAGAATAGAATAGGACTGACCAAAAAAAAAAAATGATCTGTAAATGACATTATGACAACACACTAATGCAGTCATCTGCATTTATTTTGAAGTATGCGGAGCTTCGCGGTAACATATACAAAACGTCTGTGTCTGTTCTCTACCAACAAAAACAGGGGGGAACATAAACTCCTGAAGTACTTGATTGGCTGTAGATTGTGTAAAGACCTTAAACCGATAAATAAACGTTCTCTCGTCTTGAAACCTTACTAATCCTTTGGAGCTTTGTTTGGAGCTTTTTATTACCCAACTAATCCTTACTAGGTGCAGCAATTCCCCACCCCACTCAACCGGAATTGTGCTGGGATTGTCGAAGACAAACAATTTATATTCCTGAAGATAGTCCTGAAAGAATACACAAGTGTAGCGATTTTACCCAAACCTTGGGGAAAAGATCGGGTCTGTCATGGGGCATCTTTGGTATTAAGAGCGTGCATTATAACTATTTTATTTTTCTACGTATTTTTTTTTCTATTCTCAAAAACAAGCACTATTTTGTTTTTCTACGTTTTTTTTTTTCTATTCTCAAAAACAGGATTGGAACATAAATCTGTTTACTAACGCAATTTTTCTATTTTTAGAACAAATTTTTTAAATAAAAATAAATTTAAATTAAAAATCAGAAGTTAAAAATGAGAAATGAATACTCTTCTCATCGTTCACTCTCGCCACCGCCCACTCGCTGTTGTTCACTCTCGCCACCGCCCACTCGCCGCTGGCCACCGGTTGCCCACCGGCCATCCACTGCTCGCCAGACGCCTGCCACCACTATTCTAGTGGGAGAAATTTTGTGTTGTTATCAAATAAATTTTATATTTTAAGAATAGAAATTTTATAAAGTTATCAAATACGTATTTTTGCTTAGAAACTTGTCCGAATAATAGAAATAAAAAAAAAAATCAATTTCTCATAAACTTGTCCGAATAATAGAAATAAAAAAAATCAATTTCTAATCAGAAATTAATTAGAATGGTTATCATACCATTGCACACCCTAAATTATCCTTGTACTTTACTATAAGACTAGTTAGTATAAAGAAAGACGAGCAGTGCATGGAGTCAAATTGAATACCAAACAAGTACCAATTTCAGATAGAATCATTCAAATCAACTCGATTAGACACTTTGATATCTTAATTTAATTAATGAGCCGATCTGTTGCCCAGCAACCAGTATTATGCTAGATTGGGATCCGTTTGGAATTTGTTTCCCATCCATATGATGAGGTAAGGCAAAGTAAGAAGGGAAAAGAGATGGACAGTGGAGATCACCAAACTACTCTGTCAAAGAAAAATGATCTGTAAATGACATTATGACAACACACTAATGGAGTCATCTGCATTTATTTTGAAGTATGCGGAGCTTCGCGGTAACATATACAAAACGTCTGTGTCTGTTCTCTACCAACAAAAACAGGGGGAAACATAAACTCCTGAAGTACTTGATTGGCTGTAGATCGTGAAAAGACCTTAAACCGATAAATAAACGTTATCTCGTCTTGAAACCTTAAAGCACTTTACCATATAAAGCAGAAATGTTGTAATTTGTTCCTAGTACTGGGGCATGCATAACAAGCATGGCAGGAGATGGGCGAAATGCTTAACGACAGCACAGAGATTGGAATTAAGAACCAAAAGCGCTGCAGGATTACTCCTCGAGCAGAACACATTGTCTATATGTCTCATGTTCCCAGTGGCTTCCACAAACGAAAAAAGCTGCAAACAAAAGAAAATGCAGCATTACCATGAAAATCTTGAATTATTAATACATGCAAAACTGGAAGTTGCAAATTTCATTGTGAGATACCAAACTGCTATGATTCTATGGTTTCTCAATTACTTCTGCATCTTATTATGACTATAGAGTAAAAACCATTGTGAACTGAACTGTACCCTTTCATTGGTCTCCATTGATAGATCAATTAACGTGGAGAAGCAATTGAAGTAGATTCCAATATAGCAGTAAAAGAAAGACTTTTAGGCGGATCAACTCATTCCCATTGGAATAGGATCCGCACAAGGAACTCCGAATTGGATCAGTTTCTCACACACTTCCTTTCTAGAAAAGATCAATACACCAACCATTACGCTACTTATTCGATCTGTTACCAAAATATCAGTATTGAATCCGCAATTCCTGGCTGTACGCAGCAGAAAAATGAAAAGATGATTTTGAAAAGGAAGTAATAAGCGTGAGATGGGAGAAAGTTGAACTCACAGTGAACTAGTTTTGATATCCTCCCACGTTGACCTCTACTCTTGATTCCTCATGCTTCGAACTCTCTTCACTGTCATTATATTTCAAGCTTCCATTGGACCCTCCATAAGATTCCACGACTTCCGAGATCTCAGATGTCAGCTCTTCATGCTTCTTTCTAAGCTCAGAAGAATTTATTGCCTCAAAAAGCCTCTGCTTTATCTGCTGCTGCAGAGCATCAATCTTATTTTTTGACGACAAATCAGGCGTTTTTCCTGCTTTTACAATCTCCATCTTCAGCATCTCCATCATACTCTTTAGGTCAGATGAGTTGACCACTTCTTCGATTTTGTTGCTTATTTCTTTATTTAGATTACCCATTTCAGCACTAACTTCTGAGACTGAAGTTTGCGTACTAGTATCAATGCTGGTAGGCTTTATGGCCTCAACATGCAGTCCAAAAGATTCAATGACACTGGCCATTTCCATGTCTATCTCTTTCTTCAAATTGACAATTTTCTCCATCAGGCCTTCATCTACATCCTCAGGAGATGTTACCCCAGAGTCTTCGATTTCTGCATTCAGGGCTTCAACCTTCTCCTTCAGATCAGGACGTTCTAATACCTCTTTCAGTTTCCTATTGAGTTCTTCCTTCTGTGCAGCAATCCTTTCAGCATTCTTCACTTTAGACAACTCATTCAACATGCCAAGCTTACTCTTGAGGCTCTCATAATTGGGAGCTCCTGACAAGCCTTGGTTGAACTCCTTCTTTAGCTTATCAATCTTATCCATTGAAATAGGATGCAAGGGTTGCTCCTGTTGCTTAGCTTTCACAAATTCTTCTCGCAATGTTGACATTCTTTCATCCAAGCCTAAGGCCTTAACCGCCTCGGAGTACTCATGATCCACTTCCTTTTTGAGTTTTTCTATCAATTCATCCAGGCCACTGTCGGAAGCTTCACCCGATGATTCCTTCGCTTTTACAATCTTCTGTTTCAGCTTTTCCACTTCACTCTCCAGTTCTGCTTCGGAAATCGTTCCTAGTGGAGGTTCTTCTTTCATCTTCATGTTGACCTTCCTCTTGGGATCCACGGGGATTCCTTCTTGAAATCCACCAATTTTTCGGAACTTAAGCGTGCGATGCTTCAGGAGCTCTTGTGTGTCCATTTTCTTAAGCTCCTGAAAGATCAAGGACTGTGTCAGTAATGGTTCAGAATTCTATGGTGAAAACAAAGAAAGTAATACTGACGGTCATTGCTTCACCAACTGCAGCTTTTATCTGTTGGGAGGTCCAAGAGGGATCTGCATGGGCACCTCCAAGTGGCTCCTGTTAAACCATATACAAGTATGAAAACCAAATGGTCACAACATGCAACTTAAAATGCCAATTTGAAGTTAGTAAAGTTAATGTCAGGATTTTACAATTGCAACAGAGCATATAGAGACAGCCAAAAACCTACATTGTCACTCAAATGGCTTACATAATTGTCTGTAGAGAATATCACATATGTCTTGATATTCACTTCACTCTGGTAGGATTAATCTCACACAACTCATCCCAAGTGCAGATAAAGCAATAAGGGAGGGGTGGTCTAGTCAACAGCTGGCACATGTTTTCCTACCAAGTGTAAGTTCAACAAGAACAGAGCTGAATGGTTTAACATCTTGACGAGATTTTGAGAGCAAGAAGTCCAAAATAGGGAGTGCTTTTCATATATTGGGTCTATTTTGCAAAACAATTGACAAAATGAATCGACATGTCTCCTGTAAAGCACAAAGAGGATGGTTCAGAGAAGTAGTTATCTTGTGCAAATGCCAAACGTCACTCAAGGGAAAATTCTGTTGGGTGGCATTAATTCATGGCACACAATATTAGGCGGTCAAACACCAACATCTGCACTAAATGAGTATAGTGGAGGTGAGAATGCTTCATTGGATGTGCAAACATATGAGAAAAGGTGGTACATATCAATCTATCCCAAGAAGTGGGTGTGGCTCCAATCAAGAACAAGGTGGAAAAATTCATTAGAGATGGTTTGGACAGGTCGAGCAAAGGCCTTCAAATGCTCAACTAGGAACTACAATCGAGGGATTGAGACTTGGCTTAATAGGGGCACAGTGCACCAAAAAAGTGAATGAAGCAATTAAAGCTTTCAGAAGATATGACACAGAATTGAGTGCAATGGTGTAAAAGGGTTTATCTATCCAATCCCAATCAATGGGATAAGGCTTAGTGTTTTTTTGTTTGTTGTGTTGTATCTATCTCAATACTCACGGCCCATATGAAATTATAGTAACTATTCTCCCTACCACAGAATTATCTAAAGCATAACAACACACAATACCTAAAACATACTGTTATTATACACAGAAGCAGAACATGTAGAAGTAAAAAACATACTGGGATGATCCCATCAGCAATTTGTAACTTGCATAACTCTGTGGCTGTAATCTTCAGTTTTTCAGCTGCCTGTGAGGATGAGGGAAATTTAAGTGTCAATTAAATAAAAACTCTGCTCAAAGAAAACTTCAGAATCAGAATTGTTGTAATTGTAGTCACCTTTGGAGAAGCTTTTGCACTCTTCCACAGGATTGCAGCACAAGCTTCAGGACTAAAAAAGAAAGCAACGATATGATAAAATCAGTAAAGTGCTGGGACTAGAAATAATCACAAAATAAACGGGACATGCCAAAAGTTAACAAAATCAACTTGATAAGCTTCGATAGGCATGTATGTAGCACTTCTGGGGTAATATTGACATTCAGAAACAACACTGATCTTTTATATGCATTGATTCTGCATGTAAGCGACATATATTCATATTTTCAGCATGACAAATTGCTCCATCTGACTAATATCAGGGAAAAAGACAACTCAACAAATGAGACTGATCACTGGTCATTGCTCATTGTAGTTGCCTACTCTCATGTTGGCCATCTACAAATGAGCTTCCTGATCAGAGACCAATGAAAAGGACAAAACAAACGGCACATCCCTGAGCTTAGTGTAGTTACATAATCTCATTAGTCGGTTTTAATTTGACAAACATAAACAATTGAGATTACAAACTTTACCCTAGAATTTGGAAAGTGCAAAGGCCCAATGATTGCTCAGTCCCCAATATGAGAATAATTTTCTTAAAGAACATTGATGTTAAAAGAGTATTGCTCAGTCCCCAACCAACAAAGTATTTTGACATAGTTGAAATGGAAGCAACGGCCATTAAATTACCTGGCGACATAGAAGACAGCATTTTCAAGCATTAACAACTTATTTGCACAGCCAATGGCAAGAGCACCGCCAGAACCACCTTCCCCAATAACAATAGAAACAATGGGTACTTTCAGACCAAACATGGTCCTCAAATTGTGAGCAATTGCTTCGCCCTGGAGATATATAAAGCAAAAACATCACCACAAAGATCAGGAAGTGCATCATACAAATTGCAACTAACATTATGTGTTTTGCTTACTTGGCCAAGTTCCTCAGATTTTAGGTCTGCATAGGCCCCAGGTGTATCAATGAACGTGATGATTGGGAAGCCATGATGCTCAGCATAGTACATCATTCGTAGAGCCTTCCTGTAACTGCATTACAAAACGAACTAAAACTTAGTTGCTGAACTTTTGGTAATGGCACCATCGAGATGCAAAATCAGTAGTTGGTTTTTTTGAAGATATTATCCATAACATTATGCATACCCGTGGGGAGTTGGCATCCCAAAGTTGCGCTGAATGTTCTCTTTTGTGTTTCGTCCCTTCTGGTGGCCCATGAACATGTATCTCTCACCATCAATAGTTCCAATACCAGTGACAATAGCAGGATCATCATAACCAGCCCTATCTCCATGAAGCTCCACAAACTAGCGAACAACATGATGCAGAAGGCACATATTTTGCAAATCATGTCAGCAGCCCCGGATAGAATTAAGCAAGCAAGCAAAAAGGCAAATTGAATTCGACAAGTCAAAGTATGGATTACCTTGTCAGTAATGTTAAATACATGGTCAAGAAATGTAGGCCGATTGGGATGTCGGGCAATATTCACACGCTGAATAGGAGTCAGATGCGTATACAAATCCTTTAAAGCCTGAATACACCAAAAATCAAAAGATTGGCTTAGAAGCTGCAGTGCTGGCTTTACCAATTTGAGAAACAGGGTCCAATCAAGTTGTCTTATATGTCAGATCCTGAATAAATTCACTATCATTATTTGTTAGGCAAGTAGAAAAAAAGTATTGCATATGACCTACAAGAGTCTACTAAACGTGTTTTCAATTCCTCTAATATACAGAACAGGTAAAAATCACCCAGACAAATGCAAGATGCTTTTTGAGGTGTGCCCTATCAAGATAAAAAGTGTAGCCAGTCAAGAAAAGAAGTAATCTAAGGTCTAGTCTGCAGCAAACAAATAATCATCTCTCGCTTTGAAAGTTCATCTTGAATTTGGGGCAGAAGATTCTTCCCAATGGTCAGTGTTCTGATGTCTGGTCAGAGAAATGTCCAATTTGAGCTTGTAGTAGAATTGATGATTTCATAGAGAATTCTGGTATACCGCAAGCGCAAAGAAAAAGAATGGCACCGTTTGCGGGAATCATTCCCAATATTTTCTTTTTAAAGAAAACGAGAGATAAGTCAACCTCCAGATATAGGTGAATAATTTTTCCTTTAACCAAAGTGCCAATTTGATTTGGAAAAATACAAGCCTCGCCCATAATAGCGACAGCCAGTGTCAAAATTAAGGAGACATGCTATTGCCAAGAGGCGCTTGTGGTGATATGCATGGTAAACTCTGCAACGCCAGCATTTGAAATGACATTCAGAACAGGAACTGAATCAAGGGAACTAGCAAAAAAGATCCCGAATGCACCAATACGCAAAAGTTCTTTATTCTATTTACATTAGGTGCGTAGTCGCATTGAAAGAAGAGAAAGATTAGACAAATCCCTAGTTTTTTTTTTTTCCTTCACATCACTGCATGTTCCAGTACCGATGATCACATCAATCATTTGCATCACCCGGATCTTTCCACCTTAAGAACAGAGTTTTTTTTTAGGAGATACTAATGATCCGATTGCAGTGTTATCTCTAGAGGTTCTACAAGAGAGAGAGAGAGACCATTATGTTATAACTTGGTTATTAGCCAAGTTTAGGATGTAAAAAAAAGGGGAAAAGCTCCCCTAGAACTATTTACCATATAATTGACTCAAGAATGGATACGGGCTTGCAAGATAATCTAATTAACGACCATTATCACCAGAACCAATCAACATGGGAGGGAGACACGATGCACATGATACTGTGCAGAGAATTAGTAGCAAGATATTCTGCGAACTCAGCTACCATTTACTGCTAGAAAAAAGCAATGATGCCAAACCTGCTGATACTTGGTCTCCAATGATATAATCTGATCAGTGAAGTCTAGGCCAGTTTCTTCTGCCATCTTTCTCACCTGAAGAGGAAGCAAAGAAAAATTTCGCATTTTCAAGCAAATTAGAGACGCATTCCCGAATCCAAAAACACAGGACACGACAGAACAAGCAACTCACGTCCATGATCTTCTTCTCGAATAACATGAGCGGCTTCTCGAACTCCAGCGTGACCGGCTTCGGCTTCCCCTTGAGCGGCTTGAAGGAGGAGAGGTGGCTGAGCACCCCGCCCTTCACGTTCGGATCCGGATCCTCGGGCCACGGGTACTCGTGCTTCTTCACCTTCCGGAGCTTCGCGGCCACCGCCAAGCCGCCCCTCCTCCCCCCTCTGGTCCCGAGCCGCGCCCTCCCGAGGGCCCTCAGCGAGACGCCGTCGCCGCCCCCGAGAAGATCGGAAGCCGCGGCTCCGGCGAGGGACACCGACGGCCGGATCAGAGAAGCCATTGTCGCCCCCGCTCAACTCCTCAGGGCCTCAAGCTCCACCGAATCAAGAACTTACCCACGAAGCTGCCAAGCCAGACAAGAACCGCATTCACATCAGCTCGACCCACAAGAAGAGCAGCACGCTTGCAGCAGCAAGAACAGGAGCAAGAGAAAGAAATTCTAGGAAAGAGCAAGAGGGGAGAGAGTCATATAAGAGAGAGAGAGTATACCGAGGGAGAAGTAGAGGGAGAAAGACGAAATGGGAAATGGGTAGTGGCGGTGGGGAAGAGAGGATCACGAGGCAATGCGGGAGGGAGGGAGCATTGGAGAGATCGTCGCGGGGGAGATGATTCTTGGGGTGTTGTTTTCTATTTGGAGAGAGAGAAGGAGAGAGATTGTGTCGTTGGGCGGGTGGCGATACTTCTTATGCGAAGTTGGGTAGTTTGGAGTTGGCGTCGTCGTGCTGGCAAAGGAGCTCGCGCATGCCGCACGCGCGCCCGGCTTCGTCCGAGGTGGCCGTTACGTAGCTGACGAGGAGACCGCGGGGCGTGGGGTGGTTAGGGAGGGATGGTGGTCGGCCCAATCGGAAGCTGACCATCGATGAGGACGAGGTCTCGGGTTCAAGTCCAGGATGGCTCGATCGCACCGAGAAGAAAGAAGGAGAAAGAAAAGGAAAATAATGGAATAAGCATCGGACTCCTTTGTGTATGTTTCGCTTGGTTCGTAGAGGCCGATGGCTCGGTTGGCAAAGAATCATTGGTCGGCAAAGAATCATCGGTCGGCCGACACTCATCCTTGGTCAAGTAGTGGATTGATATCTTGGTGGAAATTATTATGAGCCAACTTAGGTGGCTTGTTTTTAATGTTATGGTGACATGAAGAATGGTATGGTACCATTGAGTTTGCATTTAATTTTCTTTCTAGATCACACAACTATATATCACTTTCATTCTAAACTACCCGACATTGAATAATTTCCAAGGTAGATGATTCAATGTCCTTGCACTTAAGCTCAAGTTCTTCCTTCCAACTATTATAATTATTACCGGTCTTGGCATCCCTTTTTTATTCCTTTTTTATTGTTTCTTCAATTTCTAGATCACTTTCGCATAATCCAACTGCATAAAGCGAATTCATAATGCTACCTATAATTCTCAATACTTTTTTTTGTCTCACTCCTATCTTCTAAATATGGGTTTCCAATTCATTTGTTAACCCAATTTTTTTTTAGTCTTGCTCATCGCTTTTATTTACCATATACATGTGTGTGCAGTGCTCACGGAATCGAATCCCGAACCTCATACTCTCCGGCCCCACCCCTCTAATCCCTTTGCCAATAAGGCCACATTCTTGTTGGCAACCCAAATTTGTTGAAATGAGTCATATATGGACCACCTCGAATTTGATGGTCCTAGCATAATGGATTTTAAAAATTAAAAAATAAAAATAAAAATCCAAAATAAATGAGTTTAAATGGGTAATAATAATGTAACCTTATTTGGGTAATCCAAAAAATCTCTTGTGATGCCGCCTTGCCAACCTGCAGTCCTCGCTTCAAGGTCAAAATATTTTCCTTTTACCCACCCATCTATTTCGACATTGCAATTCGATTATTATTCGCATTCAATTGACGTTTGTTTTGATCGAAGATGCGTAATTTTACGTTTTTGGAATTCTCGAAATCTGTCGAGCATTGCGACATGCGATTGTGCTTGATGGATGCAACTATCTCTTGTCATTTCGCAATTACAGTCTTCAATGGCAGGGTTTGAGCCGACAATTATTCAATTGAAAGTTATAAGTTCCTGTTCGTGCCTGAATTCACATGACACGGTGTCATTTGTAAGTGCGACAGCTGTTCTGTACTGGCATTTCCCAGTCTCTTTGAAAAAATTTCTTCTGTCATCCGTAGGGATGACAATGAAATGAAGTTTGCTTATCGGTTATTTGACAATGAAATGGAGTTGCAGGCAATTTGTTCTGGCATGTGCTTTTCACTCCATGTTCATCTGTAGCACTTTGCTTCCCTGCTAATTCTGTAGAACCTTATATGACTGAGGCAGAGATGCCAATTGTCTGTCTTTACCATCACAACATGTAATTCGTTTGGATTAATTGATAAGATATATGCTTGCCGAACAAACTTCCGAGATCAAAGACCCAACTCAAAGCCGGAACCCCTTTCCTGATTTATGGATAACCCGGCCGAACTTTCACCAACATCCTCATAGCCCCATCCATAACCCGACCTCCCGAATTCCTTCACTAACTTGATGAGTTGGTCTATAGAGCCGCCTACTCTTCAAGAGCAACAATTTATGGAGAAAAATTGCTAAATATGAATCGTAAGTCTGGGTATAAATCGCTCAATTTATATTATATATAAATGAGTCAACTATGGTCAAACTATTTTTGATTTAACTTAATCCACCTGTTTAACGAGCTACGTTGCAATAACTTGATTTTATAACACGTGATGCTGTCATAGGGGAAATTCAAATAGGATTCCACATTACCAATGCCGTAGAAAAGTTCTTGAACGCCATGCAGCATTTGCTGTCGGTACGACAATGACAGTCTCATACATGTCATGCTTTGGCCACAAAGTACACGCAAAAGGATAGTCAAATGAAGAAAACAGTCAAAGGTAACAGGTAAGGGGTAGGTCAACTAATGAGATTTTGTTTAAGCAATGTCCAGTCTACTGCATTATATAACCATATTCGTAAGCCAAATTCAGGATAAACAAAGGCAGAAACTGCTAAATTATTTCTGCATCCCGTGTGTGCACCAATTTTCTGAACAAACATGTCGGAAGTTTCCAAGGTAGATTAGCGTATTTATTCTGTACACGATTCAACGGTCAATTATTAGGCAACTCAAGACACATGAGGACCCTAACCATATTTTGACTTGTGATCAATCATATACCAATTGTACATTCACTTTTTGTACAACTATTTCACGCTTGGTTGACAATTTGTCCTAAAACTAGGATATTTCTATACTTATTAATGATTACATGTCGTATTGTCGTACGGTACATTTGAAATACCACGTAGGTGCCCAAGACAAGCCGACGTTGAATTTATGTCATACATGCATCGAGAGCCCATTTTCACTCATTTCACTGGTACTTTCTCTTTCCTCTTTTATTTCTCAATGCGTTGTGCATTTCAGGTCATCAATTAACAAAAATCTGAGATGAGGTCATCAAGTCTCAAGCAATATTGATAATGAAAGTTAATGTAAAGGAGAGAGAACCCTTAAACAGGAGAAAGTATTCAACCGTGCAGTTTAAACAATGTCAAGTTTTAAACAATTTCGACCAAATAAAGAGCTTTTACCCAAAAAAAAAAAACAATGTCAATGTCAACTTGCCAATTAATCGGGAAAAAAACAATTGTCACTTTGGTATTTGGTTTGGTTTCATATCAAGTGGCCTTTCGCTGAAAAATTAAGGGCTTGATTTGGACATAAAACTTGTAAAAGGACACATATCAACATGGTAACTCAAACATGTATGCGGTAGCTCACCTGGAATTTACCTTTAGTGGATACAAATATGTATGCGGTTACTCAAATATGTTTAGCCCAAGATCGCCCCTTCTTTCCCTTTTATCCGATTGGGCCTGGTTCAAGCAGACCGTCAAGAGTCACCTGAGTCTGTACTGAACGACAATGATAAAGTTCTTGAATGGGCATGATGCGTTTGCAGGACCGAAGCGATATAAATGATCTCCGAGCATTGAACCAACTTGTAATGTCATTACTAGACTTTCAACCGATCTAATGTGGGCCCCTAAACTATTCTTGAATGTTCAATGGAGTCCTATTAAATCGAGCCACAGATGAAGAACCTTATTGATGAGCCGGACTGTCATAAATTGAGTAGGACGTGACGGTGATATGCTCCTGCTTTTCTTCTGGACCATCTCTTCAATTCTTCAGGAGACAAAAATTAGGGTGCTTTCAGGAAAAACGAAATCTATTTGCAAAAAAAATCGAGGCTTCATCCTCTTCCTCAGACATGGATTTGCTCATGGCCGCATGAATGCAGGAAGAGGGGTTCGTGTGTCAAGGCCGATGGCCACGACCCTGCGGATCTTGGCGTGAGCATGCGTGAAATGCTATGCTTGCGCTTAGGACCCATGTGTTCTCAAAGTGAAGAAGAGACGGATCCACGGCGCTTGATGCACATGGCGTCGGCAACGATGACAAGGCCACGGGAGGTGCTCCAAAGGAAATCAGAGATGGATCTCGTCTCATAATGAAATCCCACTCTTCTTTTTTTTCTGCTTTCTCTCCTTCTGTTACGAAAGAGAGAAATATCCATGTGTATTAAAGTTTCCCAAAATAAACTGATAATATGACACCTAAGTAGATGTGGCAAATGGGTCGGTCGGGTCAGTTATGGGTCAGCTCAAAAATGGGTCGACCCATATTTAACCCATTTAAACCGTTTTAACCCATATTCTTGTAGTGTAAATCTAGTGACCCATACCCAACCCGACCCATACCCGACCTAATCCGTATTGCTAAAACCTATTAATATTCTAGGAAAACTAACTTCTACTATATGTTAATTGGATTAAAACTTCAAATTAAATTAAAAATAGTAAATAAAATAAAATAAAAAGTTAAAAAAACCTATAAATTGAAATATTTATAAAGAATTAGATTATGCACATGCTTCTCTTATTTGAAGTGAACATACCATTGAATAACTAAAAACTTTAACATGAAAGTTTTTTAACTAAACCTAAAAAAGCTCATTGTTATGTTTTTTTTTTATAAAAAAAAAGTATTGTTAAAATATTTTTATGCAATAGAAATTTTTTAACAATTTTTATGCAATACAAATTTAATGAAAAAATTTTATAATTCTTTTTATAATATTTTTTTAAAAATCGAATTTTTAATTTTTTTAAATATAATTTTAATTTTTTAAAATATAATTTTAATTTTTTAAAATATAATTTTTAATTTTTAATAATTATTTTTTTCTTTTTCTCTTTTCTCTTTTCTTTTTTCTTTTTTCTTCGCCGGCCGCCGGCCACGACAATGGTCGGCGACTGGCCAGAGACGAGATCGAGCTCGCCGGCATCGGTTGAGGCTCGATCTCGCCAAACCAGCAAGGCCGAAGCGCCACCCAACGTCGACGAGCTCAATCTCGCCAAATTCGACAAACTCAATCTAGCCGGATCCGACGAGGCTTGGTGCCGACAAGCTCAAGCCTTGCCTGGCCCGACGACCGGCCGTCACCTTGCTGGGCATCGACTAATGGATGAAAAAAAAAAAAATATATATATATATTGAAATATAAAAATAATTATAATTTCGATTTTTTATTAAAAAAACATTTTATAAAATTAAAGAAGGCCATGGCCATGAATTGAAAGTGGGTCTAAATCGGTTATTACTAATAACCCATTTTTTTTGTGCTTTACTTTCTCAAATCCATTTTTTTGACCTATATTTAATTTCACTTGACCCATATATGACCCATTTAACTAAAAATGAGTCATAATACGAGTTTATGACCCACTTTGTCACCTCTACACCTAAGACAGTCCACATGTATTATTTCGACATCTCAACGGATTGAAGCCCGCATCAGCAAATTCTTTAAACTCTAAGTTACATTGAAAATATGAGAATAGTTTTTTTTTCTTTTTTTTCTTTTTATCTTTTTTGGGTCTGTAAAGATGAGAATAGTTTAAGGACTACATTGACTTTAGATCTGAGACCAACACTGTTCATCATTTTCCCTGTACATCATCATCCACTGTGCGCATACATTCCATCTCATAAAAAAGGTAAGACTACATTTTCGAAACTAAACAAACCAAAACGAGAACGAAAGACGCAACTCTCTTTATACAAGGCAACTTACAAAAATCTTATTGAATTGAGCGCAGTGTTTTTAAGTATCACCACCACTCGCACAACATATACAAATGTTCTCTATCTGTCATCTTATGGAAAGGAAAATAAAGTCCTCGATTGCTTGACTACAGATAGAAGGTGAACGGACTCTTACCGATAAACCCAGAAATGGTCTCGACATAAAATAATGGGAAGTAGTCGGGCGGATTAAATGAAAAAAGCCCAATTCGTCCCTGGTACTGTGCGTGCAAAAGTGCAGTGGCAGGACTGAGATGCATCGAATGCTTAATAAGGGAGTGAAAATTTGAATGCACTCAACCTGCAAGTAAGTGCTGCGTCACTGCCCAGGTGAAAACCAATGTCCGTTCCTATCTCGCTTTCCCCGTTGCACCCAAAGGAAGGAAACGATGCTGCACAGAAACAACATTGCTGTGACAATTAGAGAACAGGAAAGCTATCTGCTGTCATCAAGGAGTTCGAACAGTGAATAGAAATAGGAAAACCCTTCAAGTATCAAACTTTCGGAAATGGTCGTCGCTACTACATGATAAGAAACTAAAACAGTAGCAGTTTATCACTTCATGCCATGCCAAATTATTTTTATTTTCCATTGAAAAAAACAATTCTGAATAATTACACCATTTGATTGTTCTTCTATTTGAAAGATTAACATGCAACAACACAGGCAAAAAATGAATAAACAATTATCGAAAGGTAAGAAGTAATGGTATATTGAGACCAGAGAAACTTAAACTCACCCTAAACTAGTTGCCATTTCCTCCCACATTGGCCTCTATTCGTGATTCCTCATGCTTGAGACTTTCTTCACCGCTGGAATTTTTCAAACTTCCATTAGATCCTCCAGAAGATTCCACAAACTCAGAAATCTCCGCTGTCAGCTCTTCATGTTTCTTTCTTAGTTCTGTAGAATTTATTGCCTCAAAAAGCCTCTGCTTAATTTGCTGCTGTAGAGCATCGATCTTACTTTTCGATGACGGATCAGGTGCCTTTCCTGCGTTTGCGATCTCCATCTTCAGCATCTCCATCATATTTTTCAGGTCAGTTGATTGGACAACTTCTTCAATTTTGTTGTTTATTTCTTTATTTAGATTACCCAACTGAGCACTAAATTCTGGGACTGAAGTTTGTGGACTAATATCACTGCTGGTAGGTTTAACGGCCTCAACATGCAGTCCAAAAGATTCGAGGACGTTAGCCATTTCCATGTCTATCTCTTTCTTCAAATTGACAATTTTTTCCAACAGGCCTTGGTCAACATCCTCAGGAGAAGTTGCCCCAGAGTCTTCAATTTCTGCATTCAAAGCTTCAACCTTCTCCTTCAAATCAGGACGCTCTAATACCTCTTTAAGTTTGCTATTGATTTCTTCCTTCTGCGAAGCAACCTTTTCAGAATTTTTCACTTTAGACAACTCATTCAACATGTCAAGCTTACTCTTGAGGCTCTCATAATTGGGAGCTCCTGGCAAGCCTTCATTGAACTCCTTATTCAGCTTATCAATCTTATCCATTAAAATAGGATGCAAGGGTTGCTCCTGTTGCTTAGCTTTCACAAATTCTTCTCGCAATGTTGACATTCTTTTATCCAAGCCTAAGGCCTTAACTGCCTCGGAGTACTCATGATCCACTTCCTTTTTGAGCTTTTCTATCAATTCATCCAGGCCACTGTCGGAAGCTTCACCCGATGATTCCTTCGCTTTTACAATCTTCTCTTTCAGCTTTTCCACTTCACTCTCCAGTTCTGCTTCGGAAAGCGTCCCTAGTGGAGGTTCTTCTTTCATCTTCATGTTGACCTTCCTCTTGGGATCCACAGGGATGCCTTCTTGAAATCCACCAATTTTTCGGAACTTAAGCATGCGATGCTTCAGAAGCTCTTGTGTGTCCATCTTCTTGAGCTCCTGAATAAATCAAGGAGTTAGTACCCATTTGGATAATGATGCAAAAAGACTAAGAGATACTGACATTCATAGTTTCAACCACTGCATTTTTAATCTGTTGCGAGGTCCAAGATGGATCTGCATGGGCACCTCCAAGTGGCTCCTGTTAAACCACACCCAAGAGTAAAACCTTCTTGTCATGACATCCACACAAAGTAAGTTAATGATGTCCCAACAACACAAGGTGATGACTTCAATAATTTTCTTCCTCATTAAATGTCTGCAATAGAATATCATAATATTCATTAAATTAGGACATGACTCTGGATGGCGTGAATATTAAAGCTTGACTGTTTGCTCTTTATGTGACATTCTAATAAAATATTTTATGAGTCTCCCTTTGAGAAACATTTTTCGATCATATTTACTTTCAACTTTTGTTCATTAGGTCCTCTGTCTCTTTAAGCAATTATTTTCCATGCAAAAGTGACATTATTCACCAGAAGTTCAACTTATCAGTGAAATAGCACTCCACCCATTTAATTTAAACTATCTGACCAACTTCTTATTTAACTCAAAACGATTTTGGAATACGAAAATGATCAATAAAATTATTACAAGAAATGATAGCAAAAAATGGTACATATAACTGTCGAAATTTTTTAGCACGTTGATTAATGCATCAATTACCATCATCAAATAAAACGCAATGGCAAAGTATCATGGCATTTACATCATTTCTGCTAATAAAACATACAATTAAATCCGCTATCTTCCATTTTCCGCTTGGTCTAAATCTCTTTGGCACTAAATATTGGATCAATACTAAGCAAGCCAGAAAAGGTATGCAATTTTTCTTTTTTTCTATGTTATGAAAGTAAAAACTCCCCCCACAAAAAATGGTATGTTCCAACCATGTTTCTTTTAATCGAACAACCATGTCAAGCAAATTCAAGACCACCAAGATGATAACAGAACAGGAGTAATAACATTATCCATATTTAAAGTTGTAGATACATATGCTTGTTTCTATTTGGTGTCTATAGAGGACAGATCTATGTTCATAAGAGCCCCCACTTATTTTTTTTCAAAACAATAAAAATACATTGAAGTTTCAAAGGTGTATATAAATTGTTTTGGCCTAGAAAACAACTTTTGTATCCAATACATCCATTAAAAAATACATGACTGAGTCAACAGTAAATACTTTTATTTCAATTTGCCCCCATTAGTTAATGAAATTTAATAAAGAAATCCTAGACTGATGAATATGTAGTTCCTATATACAGAGAAAACCTATATAGCATTGATCTTGGCATATCTTTAAGTGTACGAAAACTATACTAAATTATCATCACAATTTTGCCCCAATTAAGGAACATTTCTAGATCTGTCCCTGTGTGTGTTTATACAATTTCTAGACACCACTGTTTGCTTATAATTTTAATACATTTGTACAACTTATGGGGGGCCGGGTAAGCCCCTAACATATTCTTTTGGTTTTTATTAGTATAGTGGTAAAAACTGACAAGGTTATAGTTGGACCAACTGTGTGTTGAAATCTTTTTGTTAATTTTGAGGCCAACTGTGAGCGCCGCATCCTAGATGCATTGATCTATTGTGGTACAAAAAATACTGAAATGATTTTTGTAGAAATGTATTGTATAGGTATCATGGTAAAACTCCATATGGTCATTAAAGAAACTTTGTGAAAAAATTAAAGAACATTAGGCTGTTTTTGAAGATCACTTCACAAGATCCTCCTAAATTAACAGGGTATGAAAGTAGAACCAAGAGAAGGAAAAAGTATGAGGACCACCAATTTCAGCTGGCTCATCTATTGGCAAGAAACATAAAAGGAAAAGAAATATGAAGAGGAGATGAAATTAAAATGGTGCAGTGATGAGAAGCGGAAGGCTCTGCAGAAGCCCCTTATTGAAAGGGGAGTTGGAGATTTTCTGTAAAAGATACCCAATCTGACATGACATAACTATTCACAAGCATCTTTCTTCAAGTTTATGTTGCACATAATTTTTAGTCACAATTCTCACTGCTTTAGAGACTAAAGCCATTGGCCTCAGGATACCCAAAACAAATTGTAGTGATTCACAGAAGCAGACTATATAGGGTAAAGAGACATACTGGAATGATCCCATCAGCAATTTGTAACTTGCATAACTCCGTAGCTGTGATCTTCAGCTTCTCAGCAGCCTGAAGGATAGGGGATATTTAAGTGTTCATCTATAAAACCTTTGCTTGCAGAGAAACTCAGCACTAAATACATTGTGATCACCTTTGGAGAAGCTTTAGCATTCTTCCACAAGATTGCAGCACAAGCTTCAGGACTAAAGGGAAAAGCAGAGAGAGACAGACAGACAAAGTACTTTTAGGAAAGCAAATCACTTAGGTGCAACAGATAGACATAAATGCAAAAAAGCAAAAGGAATACAGCTTCAGCATTTCAAAAAATCAACAGCATACTGTAGCAACTTAGGCTCAAATACTGGCATTCAGGAATAGAGACAAACAAAATCGTCTAGGGCATTGATCATACATGAGCATTAGGCAACCTTCTGGGGATCATAAACACATATCAAAAGTCCTTGTCATTGATCATGCTAATGTTAGTTATGAGCATCCTACTCTCTCTGCATATGCATGTGTATATACACTTATATAAATACATATAAATATATGGATGGACATACGCGCCCATATGCAATTTACATATGCACAAATCTGTCTCCATGAATACATAAATAATGCGAGTAAACGTTGAATGAAGGAAAAAATTTTGCATGATTTCTGCCTTGCCATGATTGAAGAACCAGAACAGCACTATAAGAATGGAAATCTACGACACCACAAAGAAATTCAGACAATTTCCTTCCTTAACCAGAAAATATGTTTTCCAAGGTGACTGAAAGAAATACCTCTTAACAGTTTCTTATGCTTACTTATGAGTTCACTACATAGAATTAGTCATCCCAAAAGTCTAGAGGTCATATCTCAAAAGCAAATATATAGTGAATTTTGTTTGCTACACAATATAATCTCTTCTTCAGGATTGAACACAATGAAGAGGAGGGAAATTGACTTGAATGGCATCTCTTATGCTATTCTTATGAGTTCACTACATAGAATTAGTCATCCCAAAAGTCTAGAGGTCATATCTCAAAAGCAAATATATAGTGAATTTTGTTTGCTACACGATATAACCTCTTCTTCAGGATTGAACACAATGAAGAGGAGGGAAAATTGACTCGAATGCATCTCTTATGCTATTCTTGGGAATTTAGTAGAGGAGGAAAAAGTTGAGGTGGTGAAGAAGAGAGACATGAATGAAGAGAGATAGACACCTGCTTTCTCTGTTTGTGTTTGAATAAATATGATAGAAGAATGAAAAGTGAAGAATAAGTTACAAAGAAATAAAGCCGTACAATGTCAGTCATAGTAATACCTTCCAAAAGATAATCTGTGCAAGCATATATATTGGAGAGCGAAATGGGCGAATGAAACTTCTTTCCATTTTGGTGGGGAACAAAACTGGTGTGCCCACTAGACACTAGACAATATTTCTGTCAGAATCATCTCTTTCATTTTTCCCTCATATCCCATAAAACAACTCTTTCATCTAACTTTCCATTCTCCACATTCTGTCCCCTTTCTTTTCCCTCCTCACACTAAAACAAGCCTTCCATACTCAAAACAGCATAAATAGATTCCAACCCCCCCACCCCCCAAAAAAAAACAAAAAAAAAAGGACACTCCGCATTCATTTGTCTGGAGCCAAAGCATACTAGTTATTGGCAAAATGCAGAGTTCCTCAATGCATAGATGAATAGCAGAAGCAAACAGGAGAACAGCATAAATTGAATGGCTAAAATATGGGACCCCGAATATGCCCATAGAGGACATAATCACAAACTCATGCATATGATAATATGATGAACATACTTCCAAAAGAAAATTCTGTCATAGATGGAGCTGCAAAAAACAGAAATATGCATGTTTAAATTGACATAGCAACCCACTAACATTTCTTAGCCATCTAACCAAGGAAAAGGAAAGCGGGCAAGGACATCAAGTGATGGAATATATTCCCCATTTGCAATGGAAGCAATGATACTCAAATTACCTGGCAACATAGAAAACTGCATTTTCAAGCATTAACAATTTATTTGCACAGCCAATGGCAAGAGCACCACCAGAGCCACCTTCTCCAATAACAATAGAAACAATAGGTACTTTCAGACCAAACATAGTCCTCAGATTGTGAGCAATGGCTTCACCCTGCACATAAATGAAGCAAACAGATCTTTGCAGTTATATTTGCAAGTGAACAGTGCAAATTGGGATAAGAGTGTATTGTTTCACCTACTTGGCCAAGTTCCTCAGATTTAAGGTCTGCATAGGCCCCAGGTGTATCAATGAAAGTAATGATGGGGAATCCATGGTGATCAGCATAATACATCATCCGTAGAGCCTTCCTGTAACTGTAGTAATAGAACAACTTGATTTAGCATCAAGATGTTAGTTTCTGCACTTTTACCAATGTAAAACACAACTAAGTGACAATGCACTGTCCAGATGCCAAATCTACTCTAAGGTTGTGTGGTATACTGAAGGTATATCCATCTTATTGGTATTACCCGTGAGGAGTTGGCATTCCAAAATTGCGCTGAATGTTTTCTTTTGTGTTTCTCCCCTTCTGGTGGCCCATGAACATGTACCTCTCTCCATCAATGGTTCCTATACCAGTAACAATGGCAGGATCATCATATCCAGCTCTGTCTCCATGAAGCTCCACAAACTGGTGAAAAGATGGTGCAGAAGACATAAGTCCTGAGTGGTATGTAAGCATCGCAGGATAGAATCAAGCAACGTATATACAGAAGCACGAGGCCAATTTTCAATTGAAAAGCCAGAGCATGAATACCTTGTCGGTAATGCTAAACACATGGTCAAGAAAGGTTGGCCGATTGGGATGTCGGGCAATATTCACACGTTGGATAGGTGTCAGATGAGTATACAAATCCTTCAAAGCCTGTACACAAGGCAATAAACCATGAAAAGAACATTTTAGTAGCATCCAAAAGATTAGCAATTTAAAAAAAAAAAAAAAATCAATTTTTAATGAAACTTAATCTAACAATTGGCAAAAACTGGGGTATAGGTCATAATCATCTGAATCTATGTAACATAAGTAGAAAGAATGTAGGGCATTCAATCTGAAAGAGTCTTTTCATGTCTTTTGGGTTTCCCCCACCCCATCAAATACAATATCACTTAACTGCACCAAACAAGAAATCTGACAAAAACCCCATCTGAAAAAGTAATCTAAGGTGCAGCCTATAGGTAATGCAAAAGAACTTAGCTTTTCTCCTTCCTTGAAAGCTCATGGAGATAAATACAGTATGCTTCCAAAGTCGTTTCATGGTCATATCAAGACGAGTCGAAAACTCATCTGGGCATATAACCTAAGCTAGGCCATAAAATTGAGCGTTCATTTTCAAGCCAAGGTGACTGGTTAGGCTTATGCTCAGATTGATAATTTTCAGAAAATCTCGTTGTAAAGCACTAGAAACGAGCAAAACTCCCTCTTTTTGTGGGAAGTTTGGTTCACCTGAATTCTTTTTTTTTTTTTTTTTTAACCTTTATGTTCATAATGTGCTCTTTAGGTGAGTCATGCTCCAGATCCTTCTATGAAGTTTTCTAACCATGTCATTAGAAATAAATCACAATATTGACTTTTAGATCCTCCCTCGCCCGTTGCCAACAAGTTTCAGTTCAAGAGACTCAATTTCATGTCCATCCCATTTTAAATGAGTTTTTAGAATCTATTATCGCTCCATGCAAGATTACTCCATCCTTGATAAACCATTAGCAACAGCAACCATATTCTTTTTTAATTCTACAAACCCACTTTTACAGCACTAAACATGGGAGGAAAAAGTTTTGACAAGTCCCCTGATCTTTCTTTGCACCACTCCATGTTCAAGTACCAAAAATTCTCATCAATCATTTCCATTCTCTAGCCAGGTTGCTACTTTATTAGATACAAACAAGCTGATTGGTGGTGCAAATTTATAGTGCAAGAGAGAGCAAACTGGTAAAACTTTGATAGTGTTGGCCAAGTTTTCCAAAATTGTAAATGGTATATCCAGGGAAGCTTTCTGTTTGTATGGCCATTGTTCGTCAAGGACAATTTAATTTTAGATTAGATTGTGAGGATTAGATTCAGATTCTATTTCTTAACCTGCAAAGCTATAAGCAGTAGGAAAAAAAAGAAAATCCAGATCAGAAAGCAGCAGAAGCACTCTATGCTATAGGCAAATGACCACATTGCGATCCCCGCATGAACCGCTGGTTCCTAACCAAACCAGTTATAATTGATAGTCATCAACCGTATGATGATTGATACAAGCGAGTTAGTCTAACATATGCCCATAACTCTCCGAACACATCAATAAAGTAATGTGAATTACATGATACCGTGTAGAAAAGGTTCTAAATTCTGGACTACCATTGAATGCCACACAAGAGAAGTGATGTCAAACCTGTCGATATTTGTTCTCTAATAAGACAATCTGATCGCTGAAGTCCAAGCCAGTTTCGTTTGCCATTTTCCTCACCTGCAAAGGGACCGAAGTTCGCAATTTTTTCCAAAGCAATCAGCTTAAGGCGAGGAGGCAGTCACTCAATCAAAAAACCACCTGCCCACACACGACACGAGAATCAACTCAACTCACGTCGATGATCTTCTTCTCCAGCTGCATGAGCGGCTTCTCGAACTCCAGCGTGACGGGCTTCGGCTTCTCCTTGAGCGGCTTGAAGTGCGAGAGGTGGCTGAGCACCCCGCCCTTCACGTTCGGATCCGGATCCTCGGGCCACGGGTACTCGTGCTTCTTCACCTTCCGGAGCTTCGCGACCACCGCGCCGGCTCCGGCGCCCCTCCTCGTCCCCGCGGCGCCCAGCCGCGCCCTCCCCAGGGCCCTCAGCGAAAGCTCGCGGACGCCGCCGGAGCTCCCGAAGAGATCGGAGGCCGCGGCCCCGGGGAGCGGCGCCGACGGCCGGGTCAGGGAAGCCATTCTCCAAACTGCCTCACGCGATCGGCCGGGTCGGGGCGGCGGGAGGGCGGAGGCGAGCGTCGCCGCCGGGCAAGGCCAGGTGGAAGATGAGCTGCTAGAGAGAGAGAGTAGAACTAAGGGACGGGAGAGGGAGAGAGCATTGGGGAGATCGTCAAATTCCGAGGACGATTTTGGGACTGCGATAGAGAGAGAGAGAGAGAGAGAGAGTGGGGGTCTCGATACTAACTATGCGGGGGGGATTTTGATTGGAGCGGAGGCGAAATTCGAGTCGTCGCGAGAGCTCAGCTGGTTCCGGCCGTCACAGCGGGACCTTGGGTTCGGGCTCGGGGTGCGCTAAGAACTTCGATGAAGTTATCATTTGGTAGCTTTTTAATATCACAAGAGAAAACTTTCAATTTTTAGGCATAGGGCTGTTTGGCCAAAAGTGTTTCTGTCCTCGGAATAAAAATTTATGTTCTTTATTTCGGGGAAAAACAAAAAGAACTAAACATGTTTGGTAAAACTTTTACTTTTAGGAACAAAAAATCTATTTTTTTTATTCATGGAAACAGATTTAGAATAGAAACAAGAAATAGAAAGAAGTAACTTTCCCGGGAACAATTCTGAGAAACAATTTTTCTCTCTCTTCTTTTTTCTTTCCTTCTTCTTCCTTTTGGCCGGGTCGACGATCGGTCGACGAGGGCTGGCGACCTCACCGTGGTTGGACAAGGCTCGGCCTGGGCGAGCTCGACCTCACCACCGCCAGGTCGGCGTCACCCAGCGATGGCCCGACAAGGCCGGACCTCACCCAGCCAGTTGCCAACCACGGCGGTGGCTGGCGACTGGCCACAAAGGAGAAAGAAGGAAAAAAAAAAAGAAAAAAAAAAAATATTAAAAAATTAAAAGAAATAACAAAATTATATCAGTTTACCAAACGCATTTTTATTCCTGAAATAAAAAAAAAAATTGCAGTTACCAAGCGCGTTCTTATACTCAAAAATTGTTCCCGAGAACAAAAATAGAAAAAACTATTTCTGTTCAAAAATTATTTCCCGAAACATAAACATTACCAAACGCACCCTTAATGTCCTTGAAAAAAAACAATTTTAGGTTTATCCCCATTCTACATCAAAAATCTTGACTTTAGATCTAATCTCAATTCTATCATATTTTTTTTTTTTTTTATAAAGACCACCAACTTTTTATTTGAATTTCAAATCTATCCCCATTGATCCTCCATCCAAAAATCCTCTTGATAATTGTGAGATAGAAAACTCCCGAGTGCAAACTATTCGAGCGTCCCAAGCCAAGTATCTCGAGCACGAACTCTCCAATCACAAGGGATGGAAGATTCCTAAGTACGAAAGATTAATATTAAGGGTGCACATGATAAAATTTCTAGAACAGAAATCAATTTCTATTCCATGGACGAGTTTTTGAGTAAAGAAACACATTTAATAACAATTCAAAATTTCTATTTTTGAAATAAAAATTCGTTTGATAATAGAATAAAATTTCTATTTCTAGGAGCGGCAACCACTGGCATCCGGTGACCGGCGGTGAGCGGCCGAAGTTCGAAGTCTGACGTTCGGCGTCCGACGCCAAGTCTGGTGACTGGTGGCAGGCAGCCAAAGTCCAGAGTCCAACACTAGAGTCCAGCGACTGGCAACTAGCATCGAACGTCCGGAGTTCAACGTCTAACATTCGACATCCGGAGTCCGGCAACAGGAGGCCGGTGGCCAGAGTCCGGCGACAAGTGGCGGGCAGACGACATTTGGCAGCCGACGGCTGGCAACCTACGGCAAGCATCCGGCATCTCATGGGCGGCAAGTGGGTGACAAGCGGTGACAAAAGTGAACAATAAGAAAAATTTTGATTTCTCATTTCTGTTCCAGAAATAGAAAAGCTAAAAATTTTAACTTCTTATTTCTGCTCCAAATATATTTCTAGAATAGAAATCTTTTCTAGAAATAGAAAAGTGAAATTGCGTTACCAAATGGATTTCTGTTCCAAACTTGTTCCGAGAAACAGAAAAACAGAGAAATAGAGAAACAGAAATTTTGTCATGCGATAAGATGAATAAGAGCAATTGAAGAAAGTTAATCTTAATTGCTCTAGTTTATATTGAAATTTCATATTTGATAAGATGCCGTTTGCATTTTAACATGAAAATTCATCTCCGAAAGTCGTCTTCTTGGATATGAAATTTGTGTAAAAACTAAAGTAATGATGTAGAAATATTGCATCCTTAAAGGCAATTTTGGATAAAGAGTTAATAATGGCTAATGTAAGACTCAAGTAAAAATTGATAGTTTTTTATGAGAAAAAAATTGTGACAGAATCGGGATTGGATCTAAAGTTGGTGACTAGTATGAGACAGAAAAAACATTTAGGGTATAATTGAGATTGGACTAAAAGTTGGAGGTTTTAATGAGATAAAAAAAAAAGTTTATGATAAATTTGGAACAGTAGTTAAAGTTGAGAGTTTTTAAGGTATTAGGCCCAAATTTTGTCAATTTTCTGTGCAATTCCTATTTTGTATCATTTAAAATAATTCTCGTGTTTTTCTAAAGGTACTACCATTTGTTCTTACCTTAAAATGCCTCATCAAAGAGCTTAGACAAACTAAATTCATGTATCACGGCATTACTTGCACAAATGTTGTGGATATGGCTCTGGTTACATAAAATAAAATAATAATAAAAAAAAACCATCTTAAATTATTATTGACATGTAAAAGACTTAGTCAATAAGAATAGAGTTTGATCATTTATAAACACAATTATCGACAAGTTGAAAAATTGATAGCTTAATGAATTGATAGCTCGAAGGAATCGATAAAAAAGTGGAGTCCACAATCTGATATGTAATCATCACAGAAGTAACTTGTCAATGTAGTGGAATAAGGCAACATCAAGATAGTGAAGTCAAAGAAAGTGTCAAGATAGTGGAGTTGATGAAAATATCAACATAGTGGAGTTAATATAACCATCGATAGCCTCTTATAACCTATATTGCTAACTGACCATAGAATTCAGATAACAACATTATACTCTTTGGAGACCCCTCACACAACACATAAACAACATATTATCTTTTGATTATCTTTAAATCTTTGCATTATAGTTATGCCTGTAATTTCCAAATAATTCGTCGTCAATTAAACTCCAATGTTGCTTCTTTATGTCCTCACACATATTTTATGTTTTATTTGAAGTGAAATTATCGGTTTCCTTATGTATTTGTGATATTTCATGTCTGAAGTCACCACAAAACCTATCTTTTTTCTAAAAAACCAAAGACCATTTTCAATGAAAGGTATTTTGCTGCGAATGCAAACTTCGGCGAAACATCTTTTTTGTATGGCTGGTTGGACCAAAATGGTTGATTTGAGAAAACACAATGCTAAGCATAAGGTATCATCCGAAACTTAATCATGCTGCAAGTAACAACCCCAATGGTACACTTTAGCAGTTTATTTGAAAAGTATTTTTAAATAAATGATTGTTTGTATTGTTTATAAAAATGAATAAAGAAAAAATATTTTCATCATCCATCAAATGTTCAGACATAAATTACTATTGATAATGAACATATTTTTCATTGACTTTTCAAATCATTCGTTTTACGTAAAACAAAAAAAGCCCGTGTCACTCGTATTTTTATCATCACTGCACAATTTGACACCCAAAATGGAGCATAAAAATATTCCGTCACGCCGGTTCAATGTCGGGTTCAAACTCAAGCCAAATTGAGTATCTAGCATCCGATTCTTCTCTTATCTTTGAGAATCAATTTTCATCTGTCCGTGCATGTTTCCCCAGTTGTTTAATGAATCTTAAAACATAATTTTTGAAGCACATCAAGTCTGTTTTAATAAAAAATATTCTCATCAGCAAAACTTATCGCCAAGGTCGACAAAATCTCTGTTTATGTCCTATCGTTACTTGTAAAGGCGAACTCATTGGGCGGAGGAGGGCCTCAAGATCGGGCCTAAATTTTTACCCAAGTCGGCCCATCAAATTTGTTTTACATTGATCTCCAAATAGGCCCAGATTTCCTCATCAAATGCCCTTATCCAAGCGTGTCCAAAAAGCGCCTTCAAGTCCAGTTCGAGTAGGCTTATCGGGAGTCGAGGCTCATAATTAGGTCTATCTTTTGTGTTTTGATTCCTCTAATAACCAGTGAGATTTCGAAAATTTATACACCTTCTTTTAAATATGTTACGGACTATGAAGCATCGACACTCTCCAAGAATTTTCGTATCGTGAACGCATCTGACACTCTCCGACACCAACTCGTGTTGAAAAATCCAACATCTGGTTAATTTTTTTGACAGTTTCTAATACGTGATTTCGATATCGATGTCAATTCTAAAAAATTTCAATAAATGAGATGTCAAAATGTATATATGTGAAAAAAAAAAACACGATAATAAAAATAATAAATGGAGAAAGAAGAAAAATCTAATTTTTTTTTCTCTTCTAACTCCTACTTTTCGTGATACACAATTCACCCTTTTAGTTTTTTTTTCCTCTTTTGACATATCTAACATGCGAGTTCGGAATGTCGATTGTTTGTTTTTTTTTCAAGTTTTATGAATTATTGGAATATGTTGAATTTGTCAAATTGAAACAATGAATTATATTAATAAATGGTAGATTAATGTTTTTATTGTAAATTCATCCTGTGCTTTTTTAATTAATTATTTGTGAATTTGAATAAAATTAATTTGATTGAAATAATTATAAATATAAAAATATATATTTAATATACAATGTGTCTCAACGTGTCGGAATTATCTGTTTTTTGAAAAATGACGTGTCGGCGTGTCGTGTCATATGTCACGTGTCAATGTCAGTACTACTTAGGTTACATATACATAAAGGAACTGAGGAAGATTTCAAAAACTCTGGAGGAGATTAAATTTCGAGTGATGATAAAAGAAATACTGGCTGAACAAAGATATATATCACAAATTGATGGATTATATATGAATCCATGTTTTCATGTGTTAGAATTGACTTACAACTTCAATATTTATTTAAAAATATAACAAATATTAAAAAAAAAAGGGAGATTAAGAAAACAAAGATGCATTATATAATTTATATCATAGTAGGATAATCTAATAAAAGGGCATGAAAAATGATAAAAATAAACATTTAAGACTCCATTTCCTTCGCAAAAAAATAAATGATTTAAAAAATATTTTTCTAAAGAGAATTACTTATATCCCTCAAAAATAATTATTTAATGAAAAATTTTCAATATTAATAAAAATTTAAATCTATGTTATGAAATACATGAATGAATATTCATTATATTCATTTTATCTTAATGTACTTATTATGGTATAATCGTATCATACATTTTAAGTACATCTCCCTATACAATGAACGTTCATCTCCCTTATCTAATACATGTATCATTCGATACATTGATATTATGATAAGTACATTCTTGTTCTCCTATAAATAGGAGTTTAGTTTTGATGTACAATATGAACAGAAGAACAATCACAATACAGTGAAATACAGTGATACACTAGAAATAAAACTCTCTCCTCTAGCTTTCTCTACTATCTCTAGTGTTCACTTGCTTTCTCTTCTCAATCTCTTCTCTATTATACATTCACCACAACGCAATATTTTACAACACGTTATCAGCACGAGGATCTACTAAACTGAGTAAGTAATTTCTGCAAGTACGAGGATCTACCGACTGAGTAAGTATATTTTGCAATGTGGGTATTCTTTTTATTAATCAACTTATACTTCATTTTCTTCTATCAATTCTTCATTTTTATTTTTCTTGGCCCGAAGCCATATCTTAAATCTAAAAGTATCATTCTGCTCCTGAAGTGGCAGTGGATATTTCGAAATTCTTTTAATTAATTTAAGGATTTAATTTTGCAATGATTATATGCAAATTTTGCGATACTTAACACCTGAAGTTGTCAACATAAATGTAAATGGAAAATACCAAGAAAATGGGGATGTTTGTTTGCTTGATAGTGCAACAACACATACTATATTTCGTAGTAGACACTTTTTATTGAGTATGACATTTAGTAAGGCGCAAATCCATACAATATCAGGTCTCGTTCCGATTATTGATGGCTTTGGGAATGCCACAATTGTTTTGCCAAATGGCACCATCCTGCATATTGAGGATGCGTTTCTAAGCATTAGATCAAAAAGAAATCTGCTCAGTTTTAAAGATGTATGCCGTAATGGGTACCATATCGAGACTATTTATGAGCAAGATAAGTAATACATTGGCATTTCCTCTTATAAGATAGGCCTGAAGACCATCCATGAGAAGTTATAAGATTTTTCTATGGGTTTGTATTGTGTCATGATTAAGGCTGTTGAAACCTATGCTACCACATCCTGGAGATTGGTGAGCCCTTATCAGTTTGGACTGTGGCATGATCGCCTTGGTCATCCTAGCGTAGGATAATTCAAAATACAAAAGGGCACCCTTTAAAGGATATAAATGTATTGTTGTCCAAAGATTATAATTGTGAGGCTTGCTCACAAGGAAAGCTCATTATCAAATCTTCTATAACAAATGTTAATCTTGAATTCCCTTTATTCTTGCAAATAATCCAGGGTGATATTTGTGGACCAATACAACCACCAAGTGGACTATTTTGATATTTTATGGTATTAGTGGACGCATCCTGTAGATGGTCCTATGTTTGCATATTATATACGCGCAATGTCATATTTGCACGTTTATTTATACTATTATCATAGTCCAGTTGCAAATGCTCCAGTTAGGATAGCTGTTCCCAAAGGATAAGCTAAAATGGATCAAAATCCTCCGCACTTGAAGTATGGTAGACCGATAGGATCAAAAGATACTACTTCTAAAAAACGAGGGGGAAAGAATCAGGAATCCGCTCCAAAAGAGCCTGGCATTGTGCTTGCTCTTGAAGAGCTTATTGTCACTAAAGAGGCGCAAACCCATGAAAGGAACACCAATCCTGGGAATACTGAGAATTCCATTACATATTATAATGAAATTTGGGATCGAAATGAAATCATCATTGATGATACTTTTGCATTCTCAGTTGCTTATAAAATTATGGATGATGATTATGAGTCGTAATCTATTATCGAATGTTGTCAAAGATAAGATTGGCCTAAGTGGGAGGAAGCAATTAAAGCTGAATTAGTTTCCCTAACTAAACGAGAGATTTTTAGACCTGTAACTCGTATACCCGATAATGTAAAGCCCGTTGGATATAAATGGGTATTTATCCGAAAACGAAATGAGAAAAACGAGGTTGTCAAGTATAAAGCCCGGCTCGTTGCCCAAGGATTCTCCCTGAGATCTGTGATTGATTATAATAAGACATATTCACCTGTGATGGATATGATTACATTTCATTTTCTCATTAGCCTAGCAATCTTTGAAAGATTGGAAATGCATCTTATGGACGTTGTGACGGCATATTTATATGGCTCATTAGACTCTAATATTTATATGAAAAATCCCGAGGGATTCAAAATGCCTGAAGCATGCACTCCCCGCAATTTATTCTTAATAAAATTGCAAAGATCCTTGTACGGGTTAAAGCAATTCGATCGCATGTGGTATCAATGCCTAAGTGAGTACTTAATTAAGGAAAGGTACAAGAATGATCCTATCTGCCCATGCGTGTTTATTAAGAAATCAGAAACCGAATTTGCTATTGTAACAGTTTATATCGACGATATAAATTTAATTGGAACTCCATAAGAGTTAGCTGAAACTGCTACATATTTGAAAATTGAGTTTAAAGTTAAAGATTTGGGTAAAACCAAACTTTGTCTTGATCTAGAGCTTGAGCATAAAGCAAATGGAATAATCGTCAATCAATTAGCATACGTTGAAAGATTGCTTAAATGCTTCAACATGGACAAAACTCATCCATTGAGCACCCCTATGGTTGTAAGGTCTCTAGTTCCTAAAAGGACCCATTTCGTCCTAGAGAATCAAATGAAGAGATACTTGGTCCTGAAGTACCATATCTCAATGCAATTGGGGCTTTGATGTACTTAGCACAATGTACGAGACCAGATATCGCTTTTGCGGTAAATTTATTGGCATGATTTAGTTCTGAGCCAACTCGAAGACATTGAAATGGAATTAAACATATTTTTCGTTATCTTCGAGGAATCATAGATTTGGGATTATATTATTCCAAGGATTCCACTAACTCTGGTTTAGTTGGATATGCTGATACTGGATATAGATCCGATCCACATAAGACTCGCTCTCAAACCAGATATTTATTTTGTTATAATGGCACCGCTATTTCTTAGCGTTCTACGAAGCAGTCTCTAGTAGCTACATTTTCTAACCACTCTGAGATTATTGCTTTATATGAAGATGGAAGAGAGTGTGTTTGGTTAAGATCCGTTATAACACATATTCATAATTCTTGTTGCTTAATACCGGTTACAAATTCTCCAACTATAATTTATAAAGATAATGTTGCTTGTGTTGCACAAGTCAGGGGAGGATATATCAAAGGTGATAGAACCAATATTTCGCCGAAATTTTTCTATACACATGAATTCCAAGAAAGTCGACAAATTAATGTTAAACAGATTCAATCCATAAATAATCTTGTAGGTCTTTTTTACCAAATCATTGCTAACATCAAGTTCACAAGATACAATATTAATTAGCCCCAGAAGTGGCTATATGGCTCAATTGTGAGGGAGATAGTATGAATTATGCATTGCGGTATTGATATACGGCGAATTCACAAGATGCAATAATGATTAGCCCCAGTAGTGGCTATATATGCATTGCATTTTATTTTTCTTTTTGTTCGGTTATTTCCCACAGGGTTTTTCCGGCTTAAAGTTTTTAACGAGGCAATTAATTCATCCATAAAAGGGAGAAATCATAAAGTTTGTGCTCTGCACTCTTTTTCCCTTTTGTCCGGTTTTTGTTCCACTGGGTTTTTCCAGCTTAAGGTTTTTAACGAGGCAGTATCATTTGATGCACATTCGTAATGAATACAATGAATATTCAAGGGGGAGTGTTATGAAATACATCAATGAATATTCATTATATTCATCTTATCTTAATGTACTTATTATGATACAATGTACATCTCCCTATACAATAAACGTTCATCTCTCCTATCTAATACATGTATTATTCGATACATTGATATTAATGATAAATATATTCTTGTTCTCTTATAAATAAGAGTTTAGTTTTGATGTACAATATGAAAAGAAGAACAATCACAATACAGTGAAATACAGTGATACACTGGAAATAAAACTCTATTCTATGGCTTTCTTTACTAACTCTGGTGTTCACTTACTTTCTCTTCTCAATCTCTTCTCTATTATACATTCACTACTAGATGTGTTAAAATGAGTCATAGACCCATATATGATCCATTTAAATCATAAATGGGTCACTTGTTTTTGACAAAAAGTAGTTAAATGGGTTTCACAATTAAATGTTCAAGATAGGTGGGTTTTAAGTGGGTTTTAAATGGGTTGGGTGGAGAACCCATTTTTAACAAAAACCTTATAATCTCTCTATTCCCTCTTTAACTTTATAAAAATATTTTTTTTGTAAAATTGAAATTATAATTTTTTTAAATTTTTATTTTCTCTTTTCTTTTTCTTTCTTCTTTTTTTTTTCTTTCTCCTTCCTCCTTTTGGTCGCCGGCATGGCGATGGCCGGCGATCGACTAGGCGAGCCTCGAGCTCGCCGACATCGGGCGAGCTCAAGCTCGTCGGATCTGGCGAGACTCGAGCTCGCCGGCGCCCGGCGAGGCTCGAGCCTCGCTAGTTCCGGCGAGGGGTGAGCTCAAGCTCTCTCGGCACCGACGAGCCTCAAGCTCGCCAGATCTGGCGAGGCGAGCTCGAACTTTACGTTTGATAATTATTTCTTGGAATATAATTAGAAATTGTCAATGATAAGACATTCCATTCGACCTTTTGCGCAACGAAAGTTACGCGATTGCTACCCGAATACTGTTTTGTGCATGCCCCTGGCTAAGGATATCACGTTGTAGTCTAAAAATGACCGATAGATAACGTAAAGTTCTGCAAGATAAATTACTTAAACACTGTCTCTAGTTCTTCTTTGTGACGAGACCTTGATTACACCATCGCTGCCGGTGGCAATCAACTTGATTCCCATCTGATCACCTAACGAAGACCCCAGGCCATTAGGTGGGACGGCGTCTCCAAAATAATTTTTGGAATATTATCCGGAGCAAAGTCTGTCCACCAATCATCGTGCCGGTTGCCTTCTATGTAGATATGAAAATATTTTAGTAATATAATCTTAGATAAAAAACATAGGAATAAGTATTTCTAAATTTGGTTAAATATGAAAATATTTTATTAATATGGGTTGGGTCGAGTATGGGTTAGGTATAGATTTGGTCAGGTATGGGTCATAAAATTTGCATTATGCATAAATGGGTTAATGGGTCAATTTGGGTTGGACCATTAATAACCCGACCCAAACCTGACCCAACCCACCCGTTTAACGACTCTATTCACCACAACGCAATATTTTACAACAATCTAAACTTTTTAGAGATACTAGATTTTTTTCATTCATTTATTTCTTATTTATAAAAATAATCATTTAAAAAAATATATTTTTCAAATCTTCAGTTTTTTGCTAAACAAATCCACCCTGAGCCTCCTTGAGACCTCCATTTCGGAGCGGAACGGCTTCTCGCGTTGGCAAAGCACCAGCAGCAACGGCATTATCCACTTCTTCACTTCGCAGCTGCTCGGCTTCCATGGCGAAAATGCCTCTCAACGGTAAATCTCTCTCTCTCTTCTCTCTCGCTGGAAGCTCGCTTCCAAGGATTCGCCGCCGGTCAATCTCCCGGCCACCGGAGTCAACTCCTCTACTTCTCCTCCTCCTCCTCTTCTTCTTCTCATGGCTGAATCGAGTTTCTTGTTTGGCGGCCAGAGAGTATCCTCGAGCAGCTCAGAGACGGCACCGCGAAGTTCGAGCTCCTCGCCTCGCCGGCCCCTTCGATCTCGGGTCCCCGCCTTCCCGCGGCTTCGCCCCTGGAGCTCGCCGGACGCGGCGGCCGCCTGTTCTTCGCGAGGATCGCGTCGTCCGTGTACGGTTTCGGTTAGCGCTGTGGCTTTTGATAGGGTCGAGATCGTTGCGTTCGCATCAGTGCCTGTTTCGTCGCGGTTGCATTTTGCTGGACTCGCTTTTCGTTCGATTCGTAATCGGTCGGGTGTGGGATTGAGTCTGCTGTGGATGTCATGCCGTGATTCATGCCGTATCGTGCCTTTTTTTTTTTTTTTCTTTTTCAGAGGAAGAGGATCACCGCCGGCGGCAGCGAAGAAAGTCGAGCATTACTCGGTGCAGAAAGTCGCCGGAGATGGGCGCTGTATGTTCCGTGCCCTGGTAATATCGAGTTATCATAGGGTTTTTGAGGCTATCGTTTATGTCGTGTTTCGAATGGGTGGTTTTTTGAGAATTTGGCTGTAGTTTACCAGTGAAACACCTTCTCATTGTAGAGCTAAGGCTACATATCTTTTTCGGAGGGATCGTTATGGGCATTAACTGATAAATTTGTGGTTCTTTTGTTGATTGCTACAGATTGTTCTTTCTAGGCACTGGAGATTGGATTATCTCATTTTTCAGCTTCAATTAGATGGCTGTTTTCCGCTGTTTTCAGTAAATACCTTGATTCCACTGCATCATAGTGGCACTTAAGTCTCTGTGGCATGTCCTGGGCCTTTAAAATCTGCTGTTCAAAACATGGTCACCACACTGTAATTCCTTCTAGAAAAGAGCAACCAAGTTAACTGGGTAAACTCTCTGATAGACTGGTTCAATTGATTGGGTCAATGTTGATTTAATCCTCTGTTCAACCATTAAAGGTTCGATCATCTAGGCCAAGTTAGAACTCAATCCAATGCATAGTCCAACTGATTGAACCAAGCAGTCTGCTCCAACATTTAGGACACTTGGGACTTGGTAAATAATTTATAAAGTGCATCCTGGCCTGACATGCATTCTGATAGGTCTCTTCTGATATTGGCCACCCATATTTCTTAAAGTGTTGCTAGAACAGCCGAAAAGATTCTGAGCTAGCTTGTGAAAGTTATTAGTTTCTGGTTTTTTCTTGTTAAAGAATTTCAATATGAGTCCGTTGGCATTCAACCTAGGCAATGCCTTACTAGTCATGAAGATTAGTTAATCGTATCCTTAACCATGTTTTTTGACTGGTGATTATGATTCCCATGGACCATAGCTGCTATATAACTCAAGTGCTCTTTCCTCTCCAGTCTCCTCCAATGTTGTTTCTGCTCATATCTTATAAATTGACTTATGTTGGACTAAAAGAACTTGACCTTGTCTCAAGATAATTTCTGCTACTGATGATATCAGGTCAAGGGAATGGCCTTCACCAAAGGAATATCTCTTAAACCACGAGAAGAGAGAGAAGATGCAGGTATGTTCATCGTACTAGTAGCAATATTAATTTTTTAGGATACCATTTCTCAATGGTCTATCTCGACCATGAACTATTTCTATGCTGGAATAGAACTGAACGTATGAGATACCATGATTCAATAATAACAGGATCACGACTCTTTTTCTGTTCAAACATTTCCAATGCCTTTTCGTCCTGCCAAGCATTTCCCTGATTCAATTTCTGACATTGGTCTAGTTTAGCCATAGACATTTTGATTACTTGTCTTGGATGTTGTCATACTGTCAATAGGTCATTATGGTGCAAGATCTGTCAACTCTTTATATGCTGGAATAGAACAGAGCCTATGGTATACCACAATTTAATAATAACAGTATCACAATTCTTTTTCTGTTTAAACATTTCCAATACCTTTTCCTCCTGCGAAGCATTTCCCTGATTCAATTTCTGACATTTGTCTGGTTTAGCCATAGTTATCTCGATTACTTGTGTTGGATGTCGTCATACTGTAATTAGGTCATTGTGGTGCAAGATCTGTCAACTATTTATATGCTGGAACAGAACTGAGCCTATGGCGTACCATGATTTAATAATAACAGGATCACAATTCCTTTTCTATTTAAACATTTTCAATTCCTTTTCCTCCTGCCAAGCATTTCCCCGATCCAATTTTCTGACGTTCGTCTGGTTTGGCCATAGTCATTTTGATTACTTGTCTTGGATGTCGCCATACTGTGATTAGGTCATTGTGGTGCAAGATCTGTCAACACAAGAGAAACTTTTTTATGCTGTATATAAAGCCTACTTGGTTAGCTGTTCTGTAGTAATCAAGTTCCTTAAAGTCGAGTTAATGCAAGAATGGTATGTAGTTGGAGCCTGATGAAATGGATTCCCTGCATATAAGATCAAGGATATGGTTCTAGTTCTTTTACCTTGGTACTTGAACAGTTATCGTAGAATTTACTTAGCAGAAGTTGAACAAAAATCTGCCCTCTGTTGCATATTTGATTAATTGACTGCCTGAAACCTTGGCTGGGGATTTTTTTTTTTTTTTGGGTTTTATGTATTGTTGTCCTAGTTCATTGAGCATTGTCATGTAAAATCCACTGCTTGTAGTCTTGTGGATAGGGTTTGAACCTGCTTACTCATTTCTTTCTGAATGTCAAAATTACTCGATTCATTGACCATTCTTTTGCAAGTTCTTGAAACAGGAGCTTGTCTCTCCGCTGGTTAGCATCAAGGAATACATCCTTCTCCTTTTTGGTTTGAAATAGAAAAACTGAATCAGAAAACAAATTAAAACTCTGTTTCTTCTTGCAAATGCTGTGTAATAGAGATGAAAGTTGTATGCTTGCTCAGTGGTGGAAACTTAGGTGCTTACAAACTTTAGAAAATAGCAATGTTCGATCTTTTATTTTGCATGTTGTCATTGTGGGTAATGCATATCAATCACATGAACATCAAATTCCAGATGAATTACGGATGGCTGTCAAAGAAATTATATGCGACTCTGGTGAAGAACGTCGTCAATATGAAGAAGCATTGGTGGCAATTACTGTGGACGAGTCTTTAAAGCGGTAAGGTGCTCCATCTCACTTTTTAGTAGCTTTCCAAGTGTTTAATTAGTATGTTTTAATTGATGGATGTCTTGCCACATATTTTTACAGAGATAATATTGATGCTTTCCAAATCTTCTTTAGGTACTGCCAACGAATTGACCGACATGATTTTTGGGGTGGAGAGTCAGAGCTGCTGGTCAGAAACTGTTTCCATCCTAATTAAACATAATTTACTCCTCTCTGTGGCCTACATTTGTCTCCCCTTTTTGTTCATTGTATATAGAACTGCAAATTGGTAAACTAAGCCCTTAGTAAAGACATAAATAATAGGGTGCTTCTTTTCTTCCTTTTCTCTCGGGTAGAATTTAGAGTTGACTATGGTTTCAAGTTGAACAGTACCATTGATCATGTAGGGACAAATGTAGTAGTCTTTGTTGTCTGTACATTCTTCTAGGTTTCTCAACTGCTAATTGGAGCTGGCGTTGTCTTCTTATTCTCTACATTTTGACAGTTTCATTAGCTAACAGCACTCCCTTTATTTATTCTTGAGCTGCTGACCAGTTCCAATCATATATACATTACAGGTAATCTCAAAATTATGCAAGCAGCCAATCATTGTTTATATTCCAGAGCATGAGGTGAGATTTTTCTAAACTTACATGGTCTTGCACATTTGTTGGACTGTATAACAGATTGAATTTGGAAAACACATCACCAAAAAAATTCCTGAACTATATTAATTTCCACAGAGCATTTCCAAATTCTCCTTTAATTGGAGATTGCAAAATATTAGTGTCATGGCAATAAGCACTTATCAGTGTAAGTGGGTATTCTAATTTGTCATGGAAGTAATATAATGGTTAAGATAGGAACACCAAAATCTAGAATGCTTGAACTCATCTCACTGACACTGAAAAGTGACTAAATCTGCCTTTTTCAGCTGCCTGAACTTTATTATGGATAAATAACTCAAGTACGTTCCCCGGTCCTCGTGGAGGACTTGTGAATAGGTTCCTGATAATAGTGGGAGGGGATTATCAAAACAATCAGCTCCCATTATGGTAATTTCTAATAGTTTTCATGCTGTACCCCCAATCAGTCCCTCTGTTGTGACTGGATTAATCGTACTTAGAGAATTTAATTAACTTGGTTACGGTATATAGACGTATTGAGAGTTGAATCTGCGTGTACTGGTATATCGGCGGATAAGATGCAATGCCCTAGAACGGTAAGATTCAAGTTTTATCTCAAGATGCTTATGACATTGTTCGGGACTCATCTGAGTGATAAAAACTATATGGCATACTCTGATGTTGAAATCATTATCTAGTATTTTTCTGTAACAGAAGATATGATTGCTTTTTATTTGCCAATCTTGACGGATATGTGTTTTCGACTATACCACAGCATACAAGGGGTGGATGGGGCTCGGGTTTTATCCCCATTGCTGAGTATGGATTAGAATTTCGGAAGGGTTCAAGAAAGGGAAAACATAGGGAAGTTGTGAAGCTTCTCTACAGTGGTAGAAACCACTATGATCTGCTCGTCTAAGAAGAGCTACATAAATTTGCCCATGATTCTGAGCTATAACATAAGGAAATGGAGGCCGTATTCTTGCGGAACTTATGCAGGAATTATAGTTTACCTTGAACATTTCCTGAGGAGATTGAACTACTCATTTATGCTGGAATTCCAGCAGGTATCCTCTTCACGAGAGTTTCCTTACTGGTAGGCGCATCTTTACCGCCTTATTGTACCGTAGCAGAAAAAAAAGTACCCAAGTGATGCAGGTGCCTGGGGGATTCAGTATTCTGTACGAGTCATAGCTTGGCGCAGATTTTGCCAAAAAAATTTGGCCTTTTGCAGGTTAGGAAGCAAATTGTAATTCATGAGTTCTCCTTGATTTTCTGATGTTTAATGAGATCACCTTTCAATGACAAGTTGAAGTAATAGGCTTTATTATTTGGGCACTGCGCAGTCCACAATGGGGATCTATTGCGAACCTCTTCAATAGAGAGAGAGAGAGAGAGAGAGAGAGAGAGATTATCCTCTAAAAAAGCAGGGGAAAACTGTCGTGCTTGTACAGAGTTATGGAGGATGCTTTCTTTTCAGATATAATGTCAAGTTGTTTAAATGAGTTGTCAGTAAATTGAGCAACCAGCGAACCCGAGCAGCTCGATCCCACATCCCTCCAAATCTCTTCAAACATGGAGGAATTCGAGGGGATTCGTGTATTAACCAGTAATTTTTTTGTCTTCTTTATCGCTCGTTCCCTTCTTTTACATCTATTTATAAGTACATAAAACGATATTTGTGTTATGATTAAATTTTTTCCAATTTTTTTTTCCCACGCTGCTCTCCAAATTACATCATACCTCAATCCCTTCGTATCTTTTTTCGTCCTTTTTACTCAAAATTATGTGAATCCCTTCTTCCTCCTCCCATGGTGCGAATGATAACGATTCTGGTCAGAAATTGATTTTTGAAAGAGAAACATCTATTTCTCTTTCTATATCTAGATGAGTTTCTAAGTAAAATTACTCATTTGATAATGACACAAAATTTCTACTCTCAAAATAGAAATTCGTTTGATAACGACACAAAATTTCTTCTTTTCGGACGGTAGAGACCGATGGTGGTCGGCAGTGGCAGGCGACCGGCAGTGGTCGGTGGCGATTGGCAAACGGTGGTCGACGGTGATGGATGGACGACCGATTCATAGCAAGAACAAATGATGTTTCTCATTTTTGTTCCAGAAATAGAAAAGTAAAAAAAAAAAATTATTTCTGATTTCTATTCCAAACTTATTTTTGGAAAAAAAATTTATTTTAGAAATAGACAAATGAAATAATTTTATCAAACGAATTTTTATTCCATAAATAAGTCTGGAATAGAAAAATTGTTTCTAGAATAGAAATTTTGGTTTGTCATGCACCTCTTAATTACTCATCCAAACTGAGTGTTAGAATTCTTGCTCCTCCCTCTCGATCCCTTCTCTCGAATAGACTGTGAAGAGTACGATTCACATAACAGTCCATGCGTAGCGCATCTCGGTTGGGTATGTAATCGAAAGATATCATCCTTCTGTCAAACTGAAGATCGGAAGATAAGAATGATGATCAGTTGATCATCTTCGTTGTAGTGTAGCCGCAGAGGTTGTGAGAAAAGTATGGGAGAATTGCCGTTAACTTGACTGGTTCTTGGTACCTGCTTTTGAAGCACGATCGCCACAAAAAAGAGCAGCAACTCCTACACACCACACAGAAAAACTTAACTAATCAATCTTAAACTTATTATACATATACCAATTCAATCCCAAACTTTTGAATTTTGCCGTTTTAGTTCTAAGCAGTTGAATCAATCTTCGTTGAAAATCACTTATGTGATGGTTCAATCATTGCCGGCCATCCTATGCGGCACATTGTCACGTCAGCGATTTCTGGCAAAAATAAGTCAAAAACTACATTAGAATTTTGTAAAGATTTATGACTAAATTCACAAAATTGAAAAGTTTAGGACTAAATTTACATAGGTACAATAAGTTCATAATTGATTGGGTTATGTCTTCCCATGCAACTCAAACTAATACTCGTACTCTAGCGGATGAATGAAACTTAGTTACATATAAAATGGGACTCATCGATAGAATAGAAACTCAATTTCAAATTGACAATACTATTTATCACTTTTCTTTGGGCTGCATGTTTCTGTATGGCGGATACGCATTTAGTGTAGTCTTGTATGACGTTGAACATATGTCGTGCCGGCATCCAATTGCGAAGTTAAAGAGCCCGCCTTTCTTTTTAGCATTAAAATTTGGATGATGATGTGCTCACTTTTAAACCTTGTGAACCGATCAAAACAATTGTTTAGTCATTTTACTAAGCGAATTAAATTATTAAACCAAAACTCAAGAGATTAATAAAATTATACTCAGGGTTATCTTTAGCTTACCTAACTAATGATTTTATCTAGTTTGCAATAACACACCGTTGAAATTCGCCTTGACATCAAGCGTAAGTTTTTATGTTTTCTAAAAATGTAAAGTTGAATTTTGCCAAGAAAGTTTTGATTTGATGTGCAGGAGAATATGAGTGGTATATTTTCTCAACTTATTTTCACCGAAACCATCATCATCCAAAATATACAGATAATACTTTCCATTTTGTTTCGGAAAGTAATTGGTTGCAACACCTTTTCAATTGATGGATTTTTAAAGGAGCTTAAATTTTCTTTATTTCATGAAAAATAAATAATTTAAAAATATATTTTAATTTGTTCATTTTTATAAACGACTCAAATGATAAATTTTTAAAAAATATATTTTTCCGATAATTTGTTTTTAACGAAATATACCTACAAATTTCTACGCATAATGTCCCAACTCCTCATCAACCCCATCAAGTGGGGTTTTCCTTTAAATAGAGCTCGACATTGCATGGCACAACAGGTCATCAAACGAGGGCTTCTGTTGCAGCTGAAAATGGCGAAGCCTATGAAATCGGGTCGATCCAATCCTGCATTTTGCCCTTGTTTTCCATCTTCTTCAACATGCATCTGGTAAATCTCACTAAGTCTCTCAGTCTCACTCTCTCTTCTCTCTGCATGGATTCGTTCTCTTCGTCGTGATGTCGATCCCTCCCGTCGGCTTGATTCTCACGCTTCACTCTCCACCTGTTGGAGCGAGCGATTTGATGAATGGGTTTGAAGTTCCCACCTTTCCGAGGAACGACTGCAAACATGGCAGGTCGGTGAAAGCCGACGATACTTTGTGCCGCTTCAAGATTATTGCGGTTCAGCTGTTGCCTTCAACTCTCTGTTCTGTCGAGCTGGCAGGGGTTGCGGTGAGGATGTATCGGATGCATTCGATTGAAATATGTAGTGATCGTTATGTTTTCAGCCTTTGATAAGTTGGCTGTGCCAATTTAGAAGATCTAATATTGGGTTCTCTGTTTTGAGCAAAATAATCAAATTTAGACGGTCTAATCGGGCCTGCACTGACTTGGTTCATCAAGCTCAGACTTGGAGAAAATCTATAGCTGGGAAGACTTGGTAGATAAGTTTCTCCAACAATACAAATTCAATTAAGAAATTGCTTTGGATATTGTGAGAATGAGGACCAAAGTCTGCAGGAAATGGTTAAGAGAATGAAGATCGAGTTCAATAAGGGCACGTTTAGTAATGATTTTGTTCCCGGGAGGAGATTCTGATAATAAATGATTCTTTTTTATTCTATTCCCGGGAACTGATTCTGAGTAAAAGAACGCGTTTGGTAACTGTCCAATTTTTTTTTTTTATTTTGAAATAGAATTGCGTTTGGTACCGTGTTCATTGATTCTATTCCAAATCAATTTCTTTTAATTTTTAAATAAATTTTTAACTTTTTAACTTTTCTTTTCTTTTTTCCTTTTTCTCCTATTCTTCTTCTTCTTCTTCTTCTTCTTCTTGTGGCTGGCGACCTCACCGGAGCGTTGCCGGCTGGGCGAGGCCTGCCTGGCCATCGGCAAGCTCGCTAGTCATTGTCCGTCGGTCCGGCGAGCTCACCGAACTGACGAACGGTGACTGGCGGCGGCGAGCGGCGGGGGCGGGCAGTCGCGGGATGACGGAAGGGGGCGTCGGCGAGCGGTGGTGGACGGCGGTCGCGGGATGACGGAAGGGAAGAAGAAGAAGAGTTGGTTTTGATTCTCAAATTTGTTTCCGAAATAAGAATCAATTTTTTTTTTATTCTTGATTCCACTCCAAATCTATTCTTTGGAACAAATTTGTTCCCAGGAACAAAAATCTTACCAAACGCGATTCTGTTCCCAAACTATTCCCAGGAACAAAGAATCAGAATTTGGCCATGTATGAATGGTTACCAAATAGAGCCTAAGTATTTTGGCAATGTGAACAACATTCGTTCATTGCTTGCATATTTGACCCGTGCCATAAGTGGGCATATGTGAAGTGGGTGATTAATGGTGTTTATGAAGCCAAGTGGACGAAAACTTTACAAGATAGAATAACATCTCATTGTTTGGGCAATATCACCTTGGTGTATGCCCTCAAAGCAACTTGAGATTAAAGGGTACATGATAGTGGTTGATACTGACCGCAAAATATCTTAGTCAAAGTGAACAGCAATATTTGGAAGAAAAATCTGAATTAGACAAGTATTTGGAAGAAGAACGTGAATATTATAGCGCCGATTTTGATATAGTTGGCGGAAAGTAAATTTTTCAAGATATCCTATTCTCTTTTCCATTGCTTGAGGTATTTTGGTCATGCCTTGCCAATGGCTTCCTTGACCCCGAGGATAGTGGAGGCTCTTATACATGCTCAAGATTGGTCACGATCCGTTCCGTTTTCACATTTGATTGAAGAGGACTTAGAAAAACTCAAAATCTTAGAGCTGGGTGAAAAATATGATTTTAGAATATTTATACCATTTTATATTTCAATGGATCCCTTAATTCTCATTTTCATTGTGAATTTAATGCAGAATTGCCAACTACAACCATGGAGTCAGACTCGATATCTATTTTTCTAGATGATTGATGAAGATGAAGCTTGGTACTTGTTAAATTAATGTTTTAATTTTTACTGTGATTTTACTTTTTCATATCTTGGATTTCGTGGTTGTTGTCTTCTTCATTTCTTGCTTCGTTTGCAAGGCAAGTTGTTAGCAGCAACTGCTTCCTTCTCTTCCTTTTCGCTGCCGAAGCAAAGCATAAGCGCATGGAGTTTCTGATACTTGAAAGAATTTGGTATTTCTTTTCTTTTACATTACCTTCTCCGTTCTTACCCTTTTGTTCTCTTGGTCGTGGCTTTATTGGGTTGGCTTCTCTTTGATGTCAAGTCCAGCTTTTGGCATCTGGGTCTCTATTAGGCTTTGGATCTGACCTTGGCTTTCGGATAAAGCTTTATGCTTGTAATCAGGAGAGATCTGTGTTGTTCTAATCTTGCCATTTTTTTTTATTTGTGTTGGGCTTACGTGTTATGATTTTGGACCGCAAATTGATCTTAGTTGTAAGCTTTTTCTGGTTGCTAAAACTTTTCATTTTGGCTTACGTTAGCTGAAGTTGTTTGTCAGTGCTCAAGAAGTGTCTTTCCTCATTGTTCTGAGTTATATTCTGCAACTAGATTTTTTGCTGCTCTCCACTGGTTTAGGCATGATATGTAGTCAACAAAGAAGTTTTGTGACAGCCCAAGCGGCGGTGCACGGGGAGGAGGGATGGTGGTGTGTCCACGCCTCGGTCCTCGGACGTGCGCAAGGAAGGGGTCCCTCTTTTGTCCCACATTACTTAGAGGGGAGTTTGGGCTAGTTTATAAGGCTTGAGTTCCTTTAATCTGTAATGCGTTTCACGCACGTTTCCGCTGTGCTGAAAAGAAGCCGTGAGGGGCCCATTGTGGGGCCACCAAAGCGGACAATATTATGGCTTGGGAGAGCTCCAAAGCGGACAATATTACACAGTGCAATATGGTAAACCTAATCCTTAGCCAATCTTGTTGCAGGTTTAGCCACTATAATTGGCATAAAGTATCTCCAGGAAAGGCTGATGGAAAACCCACTATGAAGGTGAACTCGTATGTTGATGAATACAAGGAGCTCGTCGAACTAGCATCTCTTCATTGAGTATGGTCTTGTACTCTTGTTTTGTTTCTTGTGAAACTTTTGTCCATGACTGATAAAGTTTTCATATTGAACATAATCTGATGCTTATCCCTGTAGATAGTTTCGTCTCTTCAAATTCGCCTCTCCTTCTCACATCTTCCGTCACAGAAAATGTTGACAGTATCTCTCATATTGTAAATGTAGCCTAAACACAATCGATCCGTCTTGCTTGCCCCTATCAATTATAACATTGTTAAAAGAAAACAAAGAGGAAATCTGAAACCTGACCTGGACCTACTTGATTTGACCAGAGTTTTGCTTTTAGTCATATGCGATTCAGGTTGGGTTCGGGTCAGAGTGAATATGCAACCCTAATGATAAGGGTCGGTTAGCATGCAAATCCAACCCTAACCATCGACACCCCTACTTTATACTGCTCTTCAAGCTTTGATTGTCCTTCCCTTTTGTCCGAAATAGAGACAGAGGATAAACCTTCGACTCCCGCTACACAGAACAATCAAGACGCGAATGGAAGATCACCGCTAGAAAGAGCGAGAACTTGCGCAACCGAAACTACTGCTGAATACGATAGTAATTGACTGGAGCTTAAGTTACATATAAAGTGTCATTTATTGAGGATTAGAATCTCAATTCCAAGTCTGCCATTTATTAAGAATTGTCAAATGAGATGGTGCCATTTTTACTTAGCGAAAGGCCCATTTGCATCCCGACGGCCAGATAAGCTTCGTTACATAATGAAAATGTCACTATTCGATTTTATATAATTTTACGTTCGCCTTTATTTTTAAGCATGGAGTCAAAATTGTTAAGGGAAGCATAGTTTTTCCTTACTAATCTGCATGTTCCCAAACCTAAAATTTTTTATTTATCTATAGTAAGGTCCGCAGTCCACTACATGTTCGTAGAGGACAATAATGTTTGCTTCTCCTTTTGCTTTTTTCTTAAAGTAACGCTAATGTCGCGAATCATTTGCAGCTAGAAAAGTGACGCATTTCATATGGACATTTAATATTTTCTTTCATCTAGCATATTTCCGTGCGACGCATGTGCATCCCATGATGCCAGTCAACTTGGAGCGTCCCATGGTACCTTATTGTGGACAAATGTGAAATCACGAAGCCCGTTTTTGTTTTTAACATTAAAATTTAAAATGGCGATGCCCTCATCTTCAAAACTTGTGATACACCTATCAAAACGAATTTTACTAAATTATGAGGAAAGAGAAACTATATAGGCGAATTGGATCTTCCTCTTACTAAATCTAAACTCAAAGAGACTTATGAAATTACCCATTGATGGTCATCTTCGCCCCAGTGGCCACCCTTGCATATTGGAAGGGGGAGGTTGGGGGTTCAAATCTCCACATTTTCAGGAGGGATTGGGGTGGGGAGACTCCCACGCCCTGCAAAGAGGCAGGACAAAAGTCTGAGAGTGAGTGTTAGAGTAGGATTAGCGTAGAACCAACCAAAAAAAAAAAATTAGGATTTTTCCCATTTTGCAATAATATACCATTTAAGTTCGACCAAACAAAAAAAAAACATATAATGAAATTTTTTATAGAAAGTTCCCAATGACGGCCAGACATCGCATCAAGTAGGGTTTTGCTATAAATAGGTTATAGCTTGACATCATATCCTGACAACACCTCATCAGATCTAAAGAGGCAGCTGAGGATGGCGAACGTGATGAAATCTGGTCGATCGAATACTGCTTCCGCTCTTGCTTTCAGTCTCCTTTAGCAAGGTCTGGTACATCTCTCTAGCCCACTCAGTCTCACGTCCTCTCTGGTCTCTGCATCGAATCGTTTTCTTGCTGATGGACTGAGCGATTCGATGAACCGGTTTGAATTTCCGGCCGTTCCGATGGACGAATGCAACCACGGCGGGTCGGTGAAAGCCGACGGTACTTCGTGTGGCTTCAAGATCGCTGCGGTTCAGCTGTTGCCTGGGGCTCTTGGTTCTGCCCGACTGGCGGGGGTTGCGGTGAGGATGGATCGAATGGATTCGATTGGAATGTGCTGCGACTTTTATAGTTTCAGCCTTGATCTTGGGTTCTCTGTTTTGAGCAAAATGTTCGAGCTTCGACTTGAACAATGTAGAATGACCGTCTTCACTTTAAACAAAGGGTTCTGTGAAGAGGGTAGGAGTGCACAATCTACTGGGTTAGTCAATGAAATGTTGTGCATTGGATTCGATGCCGATATGATTGCTTGTGGAGGGAGTATGAAGGGGTTGTGCAGAGCGGGTAATGCTTTCTGATTGTTCTATTTTGGTAAAGTTTGAAAATGTTGGAAAATTTTACATGGGATGATGTAGAACTCACCCGGAATGGAGAGCAGCTTTTCAAATGCAAATAGCAGCTTTTGAAATGCAAAGAGAACTACAGTGGTATAAGGTGGATGATAACTCGCCCTTTCTCCTTTTTTTTTGAGGAAAATCTCTCGAGCCTCCTTTAAGTTTATCATCTTTCCATGAACCCTTTAAGTATGTAGTAAGGCAAGTATGTCGTTCACACCTCTGATGACAAAGCATCCTACTATTACAAATGTTGTTACTAGCTTGTATCGGAGATTTTGGCTTTACCATGACTAATCTCAAAGTGAATAGGTACTCCAATCCAACTAAAAAAATTTTGCAAAAAAAACTGGTTGAGAGTTGATACCACTCTCCTGACGATGGCCATGGTAGGCCGAAACCAGTTGTGGGATACTTAATAGATTACAATAGTCGGTCTTCATGTCTATGAGAAATTATAGCAGTGGCTTAGACACAGTTGGTATGAAGACTCAACTAAATCAGTTGAGATCTCTGAACATGGAATTGAGAATACATCGGTATAGACTTTTTGGAATTTTATCTGGTCCATTCTGTAACATGCTCCTGTTGGAGAGGGTCAAGCTCAAGCAGTCTTCCAGGACGGATGATTCAGGTCACCGTAGACAAGCACATCTGATTTCATCATCGGTGGAGTGAGTCTGATTCTGATCGGAAGTTTGGTTTGATGTCAACATCGACTCATTTCAATCGACTTTTGTCTTGTAGAACTGTAGCAGCTAGCTCTAATGCAACAGCAGAGTTTGTGATCATTCATATGAAAGGGAAGATCGGCACAGACAGAGACCGAGGCACAGTATTCTGGAAATTGATTTCTCTCCGAGAGAAAAACCTTCGAACCCGATCTCCTCAGCTCAAAAGCGTTCGACCAAGAGGCACAGTCGAGGCCCGGATGATCTGCATTTATTTGAGTTTTGTACAGATTGAATGTAGTTGGCATGAAGATTAAACATGGATTGACTTGGAACTTTTTGAGATCTCGTAGATGATTACTGTGTCGCAAATAGTCGTTGTAGCACAGATGATTAAATGCGACTGCGATGAGAAGTCCGGCGCGGCGGCATCTCTATAACTCAATTTGAACTGCATTCCCTCATTTTTGGCTCATCGAATCGTCGTGTGGAATTGTAGCAGCTAGCTCTAATGCAAATAGCGGAGTCCAAGAGCTTCCTGTTGGCTTGTTCGATTTGCTCTGATGCAATGGCATGCCTAATGCCGTGTTCGATTTGTGCAACGTGAACTTTGATCTTGCACGAGTGTTAGCCAAGTAGCAAACTAGAGGCTTTGATCTTTCAAATGCCTGAAGTCAGTTCAATTTCTTCCGTTAGCTCTCTTCGTTTCGATCCTAGTTTCTAATTTCTTCCTAAGCACATGCAATTCGAGAAGCCTAATCACATTATTGTCGCATTTAAACCGACGGGTAAAATTTGATTCACCTCCATGTTGTTCTGAACAAGATTCGCCTTCAAAATTGGAAAAAAATATATGCTATATTAGGTTGGTCAGTTCATGATAGGGTGCATTTAAGAGACACCGGTTCGTTTTGATGTGATACGTTTAAGAATGCACTTTTTTGAATGGATATGAGTAATTATCTTTTAAAGGAAGTATAAAAAAGGATAACTTAACGGACCGATGATAATAAAATGTTTCAGAAATGAACGCTATTCCTTTCTCTCTCGCTCCATCAAAAACGATTAAACAAAGGGCTTTTGTTAACTATTTTAAGAAGACAATCGACATTAACGCTGTAGAACATGAATATTTTCGTCATCTTTAGGGCGAACAACGGTATCGACCGAAACTCACGGACGAAGAAAGAAAGAACGAAGGAAAGAATTGGGGGGCCCACCTCGGAAAAAGAACGTAGGCCGGGCAAACGACGAGGACGACAACAACAAAAGGCGACAACCGATGACGTGGCCTCGGACACGTGGCGGGCACGCGCCGACCCCCGCGGCCGCGACGTCCCGGGGGGGTGGGGGTGTGGGGGAATTGGGGGAAAGAAACGAATCAAAATCGATCGTTGACGATAAATATTCCCTTCCTTCCCCCCCGAAATATAAAAAAAAAAAAATAACAAAAAAAACATCTTCCATCGCCTTCGCGTCAATCGCATTCGAAAAGCTTCCCCCAGAATCCAGTCCGCTAGGGTTTCGATTCTTCGTCGTCTTCGTCGTCGTCGATTCTTCGATTCTTCGAGCCTGTCTTCGATCCGCCGGGGGGCCGCTGCGGAGATGGAGGGAGCGAGCAACGGGGGGATGCTGTACCACGAGGTGCAGGAGTCGAAGCTGTGCGCGGTGCACTGCGTCAACACCGTCCTCCAGGGCCCCTTCTTCTCCGAGTTCGACCTCGCCGCCCTCGCCTCCGATCTCGACCGCAGGGAGCGCCAGATGATGATGATGCCCGTCCCCGGCGCCGGCGGCGTCGGCGGGGTCGGCGTCGGCGGCGGCGTCGGCGGCGGCGACTTCCTCTCCCAGGAGTCCCACAACGTCTCCCTCGACGGCGATTTCAGTATCCAGGTTCGCTCTCTCCCGCCCTTCTCGGAATTGAGTTGCTTTGGAGCTTGAATTCTGAGAGGGGCTTTTGGAATGATCGCCGCTGGCTTCGTACGGCGGCGCTGTTGAGTTGTTGTCGTATTCATGGGAGCTCTCGCTCCGTGAGGGATGACGGAGTGGTTTGTTGTCGCATTGGGAAATCCTTGCTAGTGCTCATTTCGCTATAGAGGGAGCTATCGATCTTCGACTGTAGGATGAGTGTGATGGTGGTGATTGTTCGTGTGGATGTCGGCCTGTGGCAAGTAATTAGTTTTCATCTGCGCGGAGTGATTGTCCATGGTGATTAATCTGCATATGCGCCTATACGTCGATAGTTAGGATCTTTTGGATCATGCTAGTACTAATTTATATTGAGCACGTGGTGTGTTGGGCTCTTCTAATGCTTGTAAGCTAGTCTACAAAATTGTCAGCATCAGTGAAATGGGTGCTAAATTTGACAATCATGCTGATGAAATATCCTGATCCGTTACGACATTAATACACCCGCCGTTATAGATTTTGAGGCAAAATCGGAAATGTGAACTTCACTAATTCAGAAATAAGTCATGTATAGAATGGCTACCAAAAAGATCTGTCTTTGGATGGAAGAGTACGCCTTAATGTATCGGCATAATGCGAAGAACTTCCAAAAAGCAAGAAATGGCGGCCTCTGGGTCATTAAATGCTTTATAGCTGCTTCTGTCTGTTCTTTGCAATGTGACCGTACATAAATCTAAATGCTCCTCATGCAATTGTAAGATTGTCAAATCAAAGAAAAAAATAAAATTTAGTTTTGTTTGGGAAGTCTACACAAGTGTATGTTGTCTTTTCATTTTTTACCCATCCATAGGGGTGGAGGAGTTGAATAAAAGCTAACTAACTTGATTGCAATCGTGGTATTGCATGACGCTTTACCTTACCTTATAGATTTTATTTAGGCTTTGTTTGGGAGAGACGGGAGAGGGGGTCCAAATATCCATGAGGATATGTTTAATAGGCTATGTTTAATATATACTATCTTATACGCGTATACAATGACGCAGTTTGAAAATATAGGTTTGTTGACAAGTAAACATGGGAAAAGCAGAGAATTCTTTTCAGGAAATACCAACTTAAATTGCCTAAGAAATTGTGAGCGACAACTCATCAATTGAAATGGGTTAGATTTGGGATAGCGATCTACAAGTTTTGGTTCCAATTATGATTTTTTCTACCGGACCTTTCACAGAAATCAGAAAAGAACACGTCATCACTGAACTTGATGCTTTAAAGATATACTCTTAATCTATTTACGTTGTTTGTCAAGAGCAGTAAAAACACTCTGCCTGGCTTTTGACATTTTAGAATTTTGCTGTTTCAACTCCTTTTCATTTACATGTAGTCCTGGCTAAAAAATTAAAACAAGATTTTAAAATCACAAGATATACTACAGCAAACCTAAAATCTATATATTGAACAGTCTCTGAGCATGTGAGGGGGTCCAAATATCCATGAGGATGCTAATTCGCATTATTCCAAAGTGGCATCTACTTCTTTGTAAATCCCTAGAGATTGACTGAAAAGTTGTAGTCTTTTGGGCCATGGGTTTAATGTGATGCTTAACCAACCAAATCCTAATTTAATGAGTGGGGCTGTAAGGTTTTTTGCTGGAACCCGACAAGAAATAGCTTAAGAGTCTGATGGATAATGGGTTTTCTTATGACTTTCAAAGAAGAATGATGAGTCCGATGGATACTGATTGTGGACTACCAGCATGGTTTGGGCAGTGCAATTACATAATTAGGCATTTGTTTGTTATCATTGCGCATGGGGCCTTGACATTTGATCTTTTGTTCATAAGGCTTAATAGATAATCTTTCCCATTGTTGAATCTCTTTAGGGTTGTTTTTAGTTGTATTTACATTGCATGAATAGCTGTTGACTAAAAGATAAAAAAATCAAACTTTGTGAAGAAACTACAGTTACAGAATCTTAGAAAGTAATTAAATTGTAGAAATTTTTCCCATTGTTCGGCAAAATGTTCACCTGAGTGCTTAAATATGAATTGCTCTGCTACTTGAAAGAATTCATGAATATGGATCAAGTATTAAGAGTGTACACTTCCAACTTCCAGTGGAAGTGTGAGCTTCCTCGCCCTGCAATTAGGGCAATTTTTCTTGTACAATGGTTCAAACATGAAGGTGTACATTAACTGCACCTCTGCCTTTGGATTTGACTTCGTGCAATGTGTATTGATGTCACTACTTGCTGCATGACTTGGTTGTGGAATTTATAGCTCTAGTTCCCCAATAGGCACATATTTTAATATGCATGAGAAAGCATTATTTGATTATTTATGGATTGCTCTTGTGCAGGCTGCGTGTCCTGCCCAATTTTGATCTAAATTATTGTTCGTTTGTCTTTCTTTGGAATGCCACTTATGTGCCGTCCTTTTTATTCCTTGAATTTTACCCTGTTCGTATTGCATGTGGCATTTGTAAGGTTGACTAGAGTTTTGTGCTTCGGTTAGAATAACAATCCTTCCATGATAGATGTTTGCAGAAATTAATCACATGGGCTTGTTAGGTGGTTCAGGGCATCTTAAGAGTCCTTTCCCCAGTTTTTCCTCTATTGAACTATAAGATTTTCTACATATTGTGGGCAAAAGAAGCGCTAATGACAATGCTTGCCCAAGTTCCACATTATCAGAAGAGAAGACACATATCGGTAGTCAAGCATATTTATTTGTATGGTATTAACAAACTCAAGTGGTGCATCTCATGAAGAAGCTGTGGGTATGAATATTAAAGCCACTGAATTTTGTGCAGGAGATTGGGGAACTCCTGATTAATGTCATTCAGTCTGAGAGAAAAGGGACAGTTTACTTTCCTGGAAAAAGAAAACGAGTGATTTATCAAATTATATAAATATCGCGAGGAAAGACAGGTGTCAATATGCGGGTGTGTGCGCGTAGGGAGGGAGGGTTTCGTGCAGGGAGCTCCTGATTAATATCAGTCAATCTGAGAGGAAAAGGACCGTTTACTTTCCTGGAAAAAGAAAACAAGTGATTTATCAAATTACATGAATAGAGGAAAGACAGGTGCCAATATACGCACGTGCGTGCGCCTGAGAGAGAGAGAGAGAGAGCATTTGAAATCTTAGCACATAAAAGAAAATTGCCTTTTTCTTAATCAGGATAGACTGACTGATCATCCTGTTTGACTTAGTATAGGTGTACTTGTGATTTAACTCTGAACTGCTTGATCGTACTATTGCTACGAATTCTTAGTTTTCATCAACCTTTGATATGTCAATTAAGAATTCTTGGTGCTTTGATTCTGATGCAAAAAAATTTTAAATGAATATTAGTAAAAAACTGCTGTGGACATCGCTATATTAGCTTTGAGTCAATGATAGTCTCTTTGGGCAGCTTTTTGAACCAGTAATTTGATGCGTAAGTATCGAACAAGTTCTTGTTTTTAGTTAATGCATCCTGAGAGTTGCTGTAGAAGGAAGAATTAAATGTTTTGTTAAGATAATAATGGTGATCCTTGTTTTCTGTTTCCTTGGGCTCAGGAAAAGATTGTACCATTAGTAGTGCTCACTCTTTTATCAATGAGCTAGGAGGAATAGTTATACCACGAGGCAATTAGAGGAACAAAAAAGATATAGATGGAATTGAGATACTGTTATTTTGTTAACTGCGATGCCTCTCTCTCTCTCTCTCTCCCTCTCTTGTTGTAACATTTGGGGAAATGGTAGTGCATATGACTATCTACTGATAGGTTCATAAGATGACGATGTTGCCAAGAAGATTTCTGCATTTGAGTGATTGAATGTGAAGGTTAAAGTGGTAACAGTTGCATTGCTCACTCTTTGTTGTTTCTAAAAGTGATTGTTAAAAGAGTTCACGAGGGGTCATTTTTTCAGAGTTGCCTATAGACAATAAGATTTTACAGTGTCTCCTTTTAAATTTAAAGTTGAACCCCACCTCTTCTTTACTTTGTCCTTTCTTTTTAGGAAACTCCTTTCTCCTCTCTTTCTTTTCTCCTGAAATTCTGGTTGGATTCCGAAGGAGATATGCTTACCTGTTCTGATAATTTGGACAGGATTTGTATGTAAATAGTCATAGTTTGTTTTGACTCATTCGATTATTCGTTTGGACAATATTATACAATGTACGCTTGACATCAATCTTGAATGTGGGCACGGTACGTAACTATTACACAAATCTTTGTTTGCAGGTTTTGGAAAAGGCTTTAGATGTGTGGGACTTGCAGGTCATCCCCCTGAACTCACCAGTTGCTGAGCCAGCGCAGATAGATCCAGAGCTGGAAAACGCCTTCATATGCCATTTGCAGGACCACTGGTTCTGCATCAGGAAAGTGAATGGAGAGTGGTATAACTTCGACAGCCTATATGCAGCGCCACAGTATCTCTCCAAGTTCTATCTCTCTGCCTATTTGGACTCTCTCAAAGGCTTTGGGTGGAGCATTTTCCTAGTGAGGGGGAATTTCCCGAGAGAGTGCCCAATTTCGTCATCGGAAGCCCCCAGTGGTTACGGCCAGTGGCTCTCCCCTGAAGATGCCGAGAGAATAATAAAATCTTGCAATACAACGCAACCTCCTCCTCCTCCTCAAAGAAGTCAGACTGATCATTCCCTTTCTGACATGGAAGCCGAGGAATTGGAGGCTGCAATAGCTGCCAGCCTGATGGACACCCCCGCCGCGACCCCTCAAGCGAGTGAAGCTGCGACCCCTCAAGCGAGTGAAGCTGCAACCACTCAAGCTGAGAAGGAAACAAGATAGAGCAGAAGATTGTTTGGCTTTTTAATTTTTTGGAAGAGACTGCGAAATTTCGACAATGTAGAATTGAAAGAAATTGCAGTTCGGGAGGCATAAAGTTAATCATAATTGTGGAAATACTTTTAAGTTCCGGCTGCTCCTGATACTAAATGTCCGGACAATTTCATTACAAGAAGCTTACCCCAAAAAATGTGATTCAAGGGGGGCGAGGGTGAATTTTGGTATCATCTTAGCAGAGTACTGAACATGGACAGACCCAAAAGCTACCAAGAACTCAGACTCCGATGTCTGTTGATCATGTAGGTTCTCACATGAGTTCCCTAACGATCCGTGAACCATGGGCTGTATGACTGTTTTCCCTGTCTGTTATATGTTGGGACAAATTGATATCGAGCGTGGTTGGTTGAGGAATCGCTGAGTCCGTACCAAGAGAGCACTATCTTCGGAATGAATTACCCTTTAGTACTTTCGTCTTTATTCTACTGCGATTCCCAGAGAGTCGTGGCCCTCAGCGGGCGAATGATGCATTGATGGCCAGCGGGGTCTTCTTTGCCCGATCTTGAAGCTATGTCAAGCTGTCCCATAAAATGAACTGTTGAAAATGTCGTTGATTGAGAAAGCTGTCTCCCCACCTGACCATTGCACGATCCCACTTGTCTTATCCTCAGTAATTTTGTTAGGTTAGGAGTTTGCAGCTTGAAAAAACTCACTAGTGATTTGCACGCGAAATAACTTAATTAGAGATGATGAATAATCATGTGTTGTGCATCCGATAACAGATATATAAATTGTCGTTTACGGATGGGTGGATTTAGAAATGATATCTCGACATTTATTTTCAACGGGTAGAAAGGAAAAAGAAAAGAAAAGTTGGATGTGAATGTAGATGATCACGATCGCCCCCAATGAGTGCACCGCTTCTCCTTAGTTTGCTCAGGAAGAAATGGAAGAGAAAAAGAGAGAGGATGGATTTGAAGCTTGAGAGAGGTGATGAGTGATGATGGCCGAGGATGCTCTTTTTTGCTTTTAGGCTGGAAATGGGAGACCACCAACATTCATCCATCCCCTGTTCTCTGTTCTTTTAAGATTTTCGAGTAATACTTTAATCCTATATCGACCAAAGTCAGTGGTTTCTTATAGAAAACATAAAAAGTAAGAAACTTCAGAGAGAGAGAGAGAGAGAGTCCAGGACATGGGATTGCGGCTGCTCCCCTGAACTGCTCTCCGACCTACACGCTCAGATGTTTTAGGACAACGGGTGTCCAAGAATTCGACCCGATCTTTCTTCGGAAATGGGTTCGTCTGATCGGTTGTTTAACAGGCAGAGAACTGTCCACGAAGTGCTTGGTGGAGGTCTTGGTATGATTTACTACTTCTTTCCTCGTTTCCAATCCGTCCCTGCTTTCTTTCCGATCATCGGCCTTTCGATCTTGCCCAATTGCCGATAGTTTCCTCTTCCTCTTTCCATTAGTAATCAGCGCGCTTGACTTTGAATGCAGTGTTGTATCGTTGATGGGTCTTCTTGATTTTGTCGACCATCGATCTTTCTTTGCAATTGATGCTTACCCCATGAATGTGCTGTGGCTATCGGGGATTATGCCTCCGATCCATGAGTTTTCGCGTTATATGGTTTTGAGAAATTAATGGTGGATTTCCCTTTTTTGTTTGGTCTGAGTTGCACAGTTGCGGATGTTATATTATGGAGGAGGAGCAAATTGACATGGGGGATACTGGTAGTGACTCTAGCTGCTTGGGTTGTGTTTGAAATATCTGGATATACTCTATTATCGCTATCCTCCTGTGTTCTGCTCCTACTCACCACTATTCTCTTTCTTTGGGCCAAATCGGCAGCCATACTTAATAGGTAAGTCTTCTGTAAATTGCCTTTGGTCAACTGCACAAAGAGGAAATGAACATTATTGTTATTGTGGTCTGATACTTCGGTGCTTATCCAACTGCATCTGACAGAAACATGGATTTCCTTCTGGTGTTTTTGTAATGAAGGATTAGTTATGCGATCACTCGGATGTGAATCTCTTGTTGTCTTTGTCTGCAATATACGGTTACAACCTTGAATGATGTTGATTAAGACGATTCTGGTGGTGCATTGATTCTGTTTGAGAGTCTGCAAAATTAGGATCGTGCCATTCCCTGTTTCCTCTTTGTGATCCGCTACCACAATAATAGTCTTTGATCTGAGTATATTATTGTCTAAGCCCCATAAATCTGGACCACATTTACTACCAACTACTAATCATTTAAAAGAAAAACGAAAAAAGAAAGAGAAAAGCGGATGCTCAATAGTGTAAGGGTTGGACAGTTTAAATTATAGTTGGTAGCTCTTCTACTTCTAAGTTCTACAGTTTAAATTATAGTTAGTGATTGGAGAAGTGTTAAACCTGCAAATCTGTATTAAAGTCCTCCAGGAAGAAGGTGCTTACTGGTTGAAAATGAATCGACTTGATTACCGGTTAGTTTGATTTTCATGCTGCAAAATTTATTAATTCAGGATCCTGATGACATTTAGTGAGCCGATGTGATTTGCTCAGCAGCACGTTTGAGCTACAAAAAATATCTTGAATAAGGAAAGGCATTGGGCATGTAATTTAATTGTTACCAGCTGGCATGGTCTATTCTGTGTCTAGAACATTTGATGTGCTGAGGTTGCACCTAAGATAGAGCTTCCTAATGGCATTGTTTGCTATCGATTCAATGAGTCAGAGAAGATTTGTTTCGCAAGTTATCTTGTTGGTGACATCTACCGTATGAATGAAATTGCTGGCTAGTAGTATCTCCTCCTTGATGACATATGAGCATGAACCACTGATGACATTTACATAAGTACGCCACTGATGACGTCAAAATCTTTTTCGATTGATACTCAGTTTTATTTATGTTTATATTTTTCTATTGCAGACCTTCTCCACCCCTACCAGAGATGCACATATCAGAAGATATGATGAACGATGTTGCAGCTTTTGCTCGAACTCATATAAATGCTGTGCTCTTGGCTTTCCAAAATGTTGCCTTGGGTAAAGATACATGGATGTTTTTTAAAGTCGCTATATCCTTGTTGCTGATTTCCGTAGTTGGCAGCCTGACTGATTTCCTCACACTGGGATACACGAGTAAGTTTCATCTCCATTATCTTTTTCCATGATCAGTAGTAGAAGATGAATTTCAAAATGCATATGGCTATAGCGTTGTATTAACCAATTTATTCCTGTCATATAATGATATCTAAGAATCAAGAGGAAATATATAAATCTCGTACCTACCAAATGGCAGGCCTTGTTGTCATCCTCACAGTTCCAGCCCTCTATGAGAAGTATGAAGAACATTTTGATAAGTACGTCATGGCAGGTTATGGCAGCGCTGTGCATTTCTACTCCAAATTATCTGAGGGTTATGTAAGCAAAGTTCAGCAATGGATTGCGGAGCAGAAAAAACTGAGTTGATGTCCTCCATCTATCTCCTTTATTCCCTTTTTTCGTGTCTTCTCTGTAACCACTGTATCTTCCTTTTCCGTCTCTCTGTCTCCCATTCCATTTTTCCAAGATGCCGGGGTGGAAAGGTTTACTAGTGAGCTTTGAGTGCTTTTTTTCCTCTTCCTTATATGCCTATATTATTTTTTTGTCAATATGATGTTTTGCTTAACAAGTTTTAGTCTGAATTTGGAGCTTCAGGGTTATGAGTCTGTCCTCCAACAGTAGCTTTCACCTGGGGCAAAAATGTTGTGTGGGTATTTGGAGAGAATCCTCCTTGTTCGCAGAACAATTGAAAAAGGAAACTTGTATGTACTTACGATTTGTACAAATTTTAATTTCTTTTGAGGCTAGGTTTGAACTATGATATACATTCGTGCCTCTCTTACTATTAATGCATGTACTTACGATTTGCATAAATTTTAATTTCTTTTGGGGCTAGGCTTGAAATATGATATACATTCGTGCCTCTCTTACTCTCAATGCATCATCTGATTGACCAAATAGCTTTTGCGGTTGATCAACTGGTGTGTGAACATTGGATGGTGTGAGAGCAAGTAAATATCCTTGGAATTGATTATCTGTCATGGTTAATGTAGGCAAACTGCCGTAGACATCGTGAACTAGAAGCGATCTACAGTTAATTTCTGTTATCATTTCCTCCCTTACCCTTAATTAAAATTACTTGTGGAGAAATTGTAACACCACCAGAGGCGAACGAACGGTCATGTTGAACAATCACAGAAGAGCAGGATCAAAGAAGCATTTTGGAAGATAGCATGATCGCTTGAGGCTTCAAGTTTCAAGCAAACGAAAACATCCTAGCACAAATTGTCAAAGGTCGTGGTCGTTCCAGTAGCATGAATTATTCCTATCCATGATCCCAGGACATTCTAGTTGACACCTTAGGATCCAGGACTTTATATAACATGATTGCCTTGTTCTAACTGTGTAAGTCGGTACAATGTTAGTGCTCATTTACCCGAATGGCTATAATACAAGCACGCTCTATAGCTCAGTTTATATAGCAGCACCGCCATTCCCCAATATGAAACCTAGAGACAATCAAATCTTAAAGATTATGTTTAAGAAAACGACACGGTACGATGGGAACCCATGGTGTTAGCGATGGTTGAAAATAAACAGTCAGCGTGGTAATAATAGAAGGGCGAAAGTATTAGATGGGCAACCCTCTTTGACATTTGAGGGTGGCTTCCAAGCAGAATAAAGAACAAAGCCAAGAATACAGTGACCGGGGATCAGTATCGTCAAACAGCATTACAGATCAGGCTTCATAAATCAGTTCGGTGCTATTAAAAAGAGGGATACATAAGAGTATTGAAAATTGGGTTCTCTACTCGTGATTGCTCCCGAAGCCATCCCTGTTCTCATGCTGCCACCCATAACCCTGTCCCTCATGCCCCATGTCACCCGGATAGAACTTGCCCCGCTGGATCTGTGACATATGAGATGGAGGTCCTGGCGGCGGTGGCGGTGGAAGTGGCAAGGGTTGTGGTGCCAATATTCCCTTGCCGTCTCTTACATCGACACTACTACCCCCTCGAGATGTTTCCATACCCTTGCTTGCTAAAGGAGGTGGCGGAGGAGGATTCAAAGGCAATGTTCCTGCATTTCGCATGTAATCTCCCTGGTATAATGGGACTCTTCCTTGGACATCTGCGGGATTTGCATAAGCATCTCCAGCTCCTTGGCCTCCTGTCGGAGGTTCAAATGGTGCAGGCATCCCGGTGTTCCATGGCTGAGGATAGCCAGCCATGAAATTCACACCACCAGGTGGACCTGGTGGGAATCCCAGCAATGAACCTGGCTCTGGACCACCTTCAGGAGCTGAATCCTGCCGCACTGTATCATAGGGTGTGGGGAAAAATGGCTGAGCTCCCTCAATGGGGAAAGGAGGGAAACCAAAAGGAGGTGGAGGTGTGAGCATTTGATTTGACTGTAATGGCACAACAAAGTTTGGTTGTTGCATAGAATGCAGAGGGTATTCTTGAAAGGGAGAATCTGATAAAACTCCAGGCTGTTTCTCTGGGAAATGGATAGATTCTTGTTGTGGTCCACCCTGCACATCCATATGGAAGCGCCTATCAAACCCTGGAAGACGGTTGTCTGCTTGCGAGTCTGAAGGATTGTTTTGGGCCTGCCCTAAGAAAGCTGGTGGCTTCTGGTGCATAATTGGTCTTGGAGGAGGCTGTTCTCTACCATGTTGATGGCGAACCTTGTCGTCACGATCATGAATCTGTGATGAACCAGGAGAAATAACAGGCCTTGGTGGAGCTCGTGCAGTAGATTCAGAAGCAGTAGATTGTTTGACACTGCGTGCATCTGATTCATTCCCATCTTCCTTTTCTGCATTTGGCTGAAGAAGATCAACATGGGTCTCATGTATATGAGATTCAAATTCACTTTTCTTTAGAAAAGACTTCAGACAGTGGGGTGCTGCACATATAAAGAGTCCCTCCATCATCTTTATGGTTTGAATCTTCTGTATACGTTCATCACACCTGTGTCACACAAAAAATTAACTATTTATTCAGCTCACTCGTCAATAAGATCTCATAAAGTTGTCAATGCTAGAAATGATCACTATAAGACGGTAATTACTGTTCGTTGCCATGAAGGCTATAACTTCCGTAGCTGTCATGTCTTCTTAATTAAGAAAAAGGTGAAAAATACCACCACCAATGGTTTGCTAATGGCAACTAAGAAGCATCAGTCTACCCTTACACAAAAGCAATCTGCTTCAACAATTTTCCCTTTTGCATGTACTCAACCTGCTCCTGTTCTGCTATATTCACCTTATAGCTTGCAAATGGTAGCAAAGAAGCAATAAGTCTACCCTTAGACAAAGCAATTTGCTTCTTGTAAACATTAATCTTCCCATTGCAAGCATTTAGCTTACTACATTAATCTTCCCATTGCAAGTATTTAACTTCCTTTCATTCTGTTATGTTTTGCTAATAGATCATTGCAGAGAGAGATACCCTCAGGCAGCTGGCCCAAAAGCCACAATCTAATTTACCAATAAAATCTGACCTAATTTTCTATCTCAACAAAGAAAATAATTGACTAATGCATTGAATCAACTACAGCACCCAACTTAAATTGCACACAACATCGGTACCTGATGTAACATTGTTCTCATGTAGAAGGCAGACAGGGTATGGGTACATAAATCCAAAAGGGCGAACAAAAGTTCAGTTCGGAGAATGTTCCATTCGTGAATAAACTCTCCAGTTCACTCCACTTCAGCTGCTTGACTAGAAAATAGGATCCACTAAGAGACTAACATTTAGAATAGGCCACACACCATCCAGACTGACTCAAATAAATATAAAAATCTCCCAAGCAGAAGAAAAATTGTAAGTTGTCACAGCCGTTAAATAACTATTTGGGTATTCTGACAGAAACAGATCAACAGAGGAATGGTACACTTTGCTGTAGAGATCCTGACTAGTAAAAGAATTTTGAGTTAGCCTCAGCCAGTAAATGTTGTCATTGCATGGTCAAAACACAGAAAGTTCGCATATCAAAAACTCAGTTTGCACTGGCAAATTCTCATACCTAGTCCATTCTCTTTCTCGATCTTATGCCTTTACTTGTTAGTCACAAGAATCTAACATCTACCATAGTCAATGTCACATACAGACCATTTGCTAATGCAATTTCAGATCAAAATTCTAGTCTTTCCGAGATGATCGAGAAACATTACAGCATCAAACATAGAGATCAGTTGGAGAACCAAAATATTTGGTAGGTACAGATAAATTCCAGGGTGGTATTATGAGATGAGGAAGATAAGGCAGAAGAGATAGGAAATGATAATTCTTAAAGCAGGCCTCGTTTCACAATAAGTTTAATTGGGGGTTAGTTTAAGTTTCACGTATACATGGACGCTGCTCTATCAAGCCAGAGCTTGCACTTGTCTTCATTTTCAGAACCCTGGATCCACTAAAATTACACCGACCATACAGCGCAAAGTGTAACCCAACATCGCTTAAGGAGATGCATTTTGTAGTCACAAGGGCCATAGGAAAGATGTACTTACAGATAACAGATCGAATCACTCCTGGCACAGTCAAGACAAAAGGCATGCTCACAAGGGCTCTGCCAACAAAACAACAAAGCGGAAACCCGTTAGCAAAATCCACTCAGTCTAAAAAATTCTCCGAGTGCATTGAGGAACAGCAATTGAACAGGCATCCTGAAATCACTAATCATTGTCCCAAATTTCCTCCATTGACACTCCTCAGAGCCAGCTAATCTAATCAGTCCCAACCGGTTAACCCCAACTCCGTTCGAATCAAGCGACGAGGAATGCATTACCAGGCGCCCGTAGATGGCGATCGGGAAGTCGCAGCGGACGCAGAAGTGGACGCGCTCGCCGAGCTGGCGGCGGGACTTGCGGCCGACGGGCTTCACGACGGAGGTGGCGGCGGCGGACCCGAGGCCCTTCGCCACCGGGAGGTCGGCGAGGACGAGGTGGTCGGGGCAGGCGACCGTCACGGTCTCCGCGGGCGACGGCTTCAGCCCCCCGCCGCCATCGGCGATCGGGTCCCTCTTCAATCGGATCTGAAGCATCTTCCGCCGGGAATACCTCGCGAATCTCCTTCCTCCTCGACCTCGAATTTCGCGGCGATTTCGAGAATTTTTGGAGGAAGCTCTGTTCGAATTCTTGGAAAAACCCTAGAAATTGAAAGGTTTTTGGGGTGAACAACGGTGTCACCACCGGCGACGGCGGGGGCGGATTTTTCTCGGAATTGGATAAAGAGAGAAGGCCGGACAGTCCCTAAAACCAAAACCATAAATAATAATAATAATAATAATAATAATAAATAATAAAAAATTCACATTTTCACAATTGCATTTTATTTTTCAATCGGAAAAAAAGCCTTATTTCATTTTAAGTACATATTAGAGAGGGACAACCAAATGAGTTTCAAAATAAAGAATATCCAAAAGAGATTGTGTGAAGCTAGAGGTCCAATTCTGAGGTCGAGAGTAGCGTAGTTAGACTTCAGCAATTCAATCCGCGGTTTTACTTAATTCTCTCGATCCATGAGTCAAGCTTAAGAAAGGTATTGAAGCTAGAGTAGCTCGGCCTTTTGGAACAATTTCATTGACTAATAATGTGGATTTTGTTGAAGACTGTTTTATTTAGTGATATGAAATATTTTGATTTTGAAAGTATTTATTACGTATAATGTGAGAAGATCAGGACATGGGAATTTTTAACTTTTTTAGATTATATGCTTGGCAAGTGTCTATTCAACATTATAATAAGCATAGATGATCATGTTAATCACATTTGTAAGAATATAATGTGAAGAAAGATGCAAAATACGAAGAGAAAAATTCAAATATGACATGACATGAGATACTTACTTTTATAAGTTGATATGACAAGCCACAATACACATTTGTACCTTTTTAAAGAATATATTAGTTTTTTTTTTTACTGACCAAAAAAACTAATATATTAATGTTTTTGACAAAAAAAAACTAATATATTCGTGTGTTATTAATACAAATTGCAACAAGTTACAAATATAATTAGGGATAGTGACAAATATCATTCATAGGCTTTTAATTTTTTTAATATGGTCATTGAATTATTTCTAAGTATTTAATATAGTACTTAAAACTTTCAATTAGTTCAATCTAATTCCTTAAATTTCCATTCAAAATCAAATTATTCCCGATGATTTCAAGAATTTTTGGAGGAACTTTTGTTCAAATTCTTGGAAAAACCCTAGAAATTGAAAGGTTTTGGGGGTGAACAACAATGTCACCACCGGCGATGGTAGGGGCAGATTTTTTTGGAATTGGATAGAGAGAGGAGGCTGGACAGTTCCTAAAACCAAAACCATTAAAAAAAATCACATTTTCGCAATTGCAATTAAGGCAATTTTATACTCTTTTTTTTTTGTCGGTCCTACGCTAATCTTACTCTAACATTCACTCTCAGACTTTTGCCATGCCTCCTTGCAGGGCGTGGGAGTCGAAACCCACTCCCGAAATGAAATCGTCCACATCTCAATCCCCCCCTAAGAATGTGGGGATTTGAACTCCCAACCTCCCCATTCCAAGATGGAAAGGTGGCCACTGAGACGAACCCCCAGTGGTTAAGGCAATTTTTTAGATTACATGCTTGGCAAGTGTCTATTGGACACTTGTTATTGTGTAATATACAATGGGTATGGATGATAACGTTAGTCACATTCTTGTAAATATGACATGAAGAAAGATGCAAAATACGAAGAGAAAAATTTAAATATGACATGACATGACATGACATGAGATACTTAATTTTATAAGTTAATATGACAAGCCACAATACACATGTGTACCTTTTCAACAAATATATTCATGTTTTTGACAAAAAAAGACTAATATATCCATGTGTTATTGATACAACTTGCAACAAGTTACAAATACAATTAGGGGCAATGACACATATCATTCATAGGCTTTTAATTTTTTTTAATGTGGTCTTTGAACTATTTTTAAATATTTAATTTAATATTTAAAATTTTCAATTAGTTCAATCTAATTCCTCAACTTTCCATGTAAAATCAAATTATTCCTAGCGATTTCAAGAATTTTTGGAGGAACTTCTGTTCAAATTCTTAGAAAAGCCCTACAATAGAAAGGTTTTGGGGTTGAACAACAGTGCCACCACTAGCAACGGTGGGGGCTGATTTTTTCGGAATTGGATCAAGAGAGGAGGCCGGACAGTCCCTAAAACCAAAACCATTAAAAAAAATCACATTTTCACAATTATAATTAAGGCATTTTTATACTTAATTATGATGAAGCGGCCTTGCATCATTCTGCCTGGCCTGATTCGACTTTGTATATAAATATCTCGAGGAGGGAGGATAGGGTTAACTTGCCATGGGTGGATTAGACCGTGGATTAAGGAGGCGTGTTACGTTCGATAGGAAAGTCGATTTATCCATATGTGTATCGTATTTTTATTTTTATTTTTATAAAAAAAAATCCACCGTTCGTTTCAAGTAGATAATATAGAGGAACAATCCAAATGGGCTTAAGAATAAAAAATATCCAAAAGAGATTATGGGGGGCTAGAGGCCCAATTCTGAGGTAGAGAGTGGCATAGTTAGGTTTTAGCAACCCAATCCCGGATTTATTTAGTTCTCTCGGTCCTGGGTCAAGCTTAAGAAAGGTATTGAAGCTAGAGTGGCCCGGCCTTTTTGAACAACTTCATCAACTAACAATGTGGATTTTGTTGAAAAGACTGTTTTATTTAGTGATATGAAATGTTTCGATTTTGAAAGTATTTATTATTTATAATATGAGAAGAGCGGGACATAAAAATTGTAAACTTTCTTAGATTACATGCTTGGCAAGTGTCTATTGGACTCGTTATTGTGTAATATACAATGAATATAGATGATAACGTTAGTCACATTTTTTAGAATATGACGTGAAGAAAGATGCAAAATACTAAGAAAAAAAATTCAAATATGACATGATATGAGATACTTAATTTTATAAGTTGATATGACAAGCCACGATACACATTTGTACCTTTTTAATCAATATACTCATGTTTTTGACAAAAAAAAAACTAATATATTCATGTGTTATTGATACAAATTGCAACAAGTTACAAATACAATTAAGGACAATGACACATGTCATTCATAGGCTTTTAATTTTTTTAATGTGGTTCTTGAACTATTGCTAAATATTTAATACAATACTTAAAATTTTCAATTAGTTCTATCTAATTTTTCAACTTTCCATGCAAAATCAAATTATTCACAAGCTTTCATGATTACACTATTGCCTAGTTATTATAACGTCTTTTAATTTCAATTCATTTCTTAAATCAACAAAATATATTCTACCTTTAATTACAAGGCGCTATTTTAATGCCTAAATAAATATATTCACTCCCATATATACTAAAAGTATAAAATTACCCTCAATCTTTCAATTATAATTTAAAGGGTTAATACCCTAAAAAATCTCAAACTGATACATTTATGGCAAATTTACCCCAAACTATTTTTTTGACCACCAAAAACCCAAAACTGGTATACCTTTAACAAATTTACCCCAAACTGGTATACTTGTGACAAATTTACCATATGCTAGTTTTATTAAATTTTACTGTCAAATTATTAAGTTAAATGACACGTGATAGTTTTGGAATTTTATGCTCTATTTGTCACAGTTTATAATTTTTGTGATTTTTTTGTGGTATTAATTCAATTAGCGGAGGGTATATTTGTCACAAATTTACCAGTTTGATGTTTTTTGTTGTCAAATAAATTATTTTGGAGTAAATTTGTCATAAATGTACCAGTTTATGATTTTTTTATGGTTAGTCGGGGTAAATTTGTCACAGGTGTACCAATTTGAGGTTTTTTATGATCGAAAATTGTCACAGGTGTACCAATTTAGGATTTTTCAAGGTATTAACCCTAGTATAAAATAATGGCCCCACCCCTTTTTCTATTTTTCCTTTTTTATTCAGGACATTATCTTGATTAAATATTTCAGATTTTTTTTAAGCATATTAAAAAAAAAAGTGCATTCTCAGATATTCCTATAACATTTGTATGCTCTGTGTAAATTATCTCGCTAATAGTAAGGAAAAGAGACATTTTTAATACAATATAAAACTAAAAAGTCTCTTCTTCATCATTGATCTTATAACAACTTTTTGTTTTTTTTTTTTTGGTTGGTCCTCTTATTCCAAAAGCTCACTTTCTTGGTGAAACTTTTATTAATTTCATTAGCCGAACATATATAGAAAGTCTTTTTATTAATTATATCAAAGAATTTATCTTTTCTCCTTATTATATTGACGAGATACTTTTATACATGTAAAATGTTAGAAGAATATCTTGGAATACACTAAAAATATTGTGCACGATGACATAACTTTATATTTTTTCATAAATAGTTCATAGATAATATTAATTTTTGCCAATCCAAATTAATGATATTTCACTGAAATTTTCAAAAAAAATCTTGACTTTATGAAATGTTTTGATTTAGTTAATTTCATCTACTTAAAAATTTATCTATAAATTTAATTGACAATGTAGAAAAAAACTAGATTTCTTGGAAATTTCTCTTTTGGATAGCCCAAATTCTCATGGAAGTAATATCAAACAATAAAAAGAAATATTGCCTTTAACAGACTTGAAAAATCTACAATAAATAAAAAGTAAACATATGAAATTATTAATTGTGGAAGTAAATCTTACATAAATATAAAAATACTAAAAAATATATGAAATATTAATTATGTTAATCAAATATTACATAAATATAATAATACTAAAAAAATGAAAGTAAATAAATTTGGGACCACCAATGTAAATTGCAATTGAATGATAGAGGATAATTTTGTCTTTTTAGTGAAAATTGGGTGGATTTAGTCATATAGGAGGTGAAAATAGCGTCGACCCAATTATTACTATTTGGTTAAAGACCAGTCACCACCGACGATGGCGGGGACAAATTTTTCATAATATTAGAGAGGGGAGGCCAGACGGTCCTAAAACCAAAACCATAAAAAAAAGAAAAAAAGAGCAGCGCTATTTCTACCCCTCTGTATGACTAAATTCACACAATTTTTACTAAAAAGGCTAAAAAGGAAAAATTGTCTTCTATCATTTAATTAAATTGGTAGTCCCAAATTAATTTAATTTTTGTTTTTTAGTATTTCTATATCTATGTAAAATCTATTTATAATAATTAAGAATTTTATCTATTTATTTTTTCTTTTATTGTAGATTCTCCATGTATATTAAAGGCATTATGCCTTTTATTGTTAGACATTACTTCCATAAAGATTTGTTTTGTTGAAAAGAGAAATTTCCAAGAAATCTAGTTCTTTTCTACATAATCGATCAAATTTATAGATAAATTGTTAAGTAGATAAACTTTTATTAAATTGAAACATTGCATAAAGTAAGAATTTGTTTTGAAAATGCTAGTTACATGTCATTATTTTGGATTGACAAAAATCAAAATTATCTATGAACTGTTAATGAAAAAAATATCAAGATACCTCATTGTGCACAATATTTGAAGTGTATTCCTAGATATTCCTCTATGTCTTATATGCTTTGTATAAGAGTATCTCGCCAATATAATAAGGAAAAAAGATAAATTATTTGATATAGTAAAAAAAGAAACTTGATAAATATTTCAGACTAATGAAATTAATAAAATTTTTACCAAGAAAGTGAGTTTTTGAGATAAGAGGGACAAAAAATAGATAATTGTTATAAAATCAAATATGAAGAAAAGAATTTTCAATTTTATACCATATAAAAAAAAGTCTTTTTTTCATTACTATTAGTGAGATAATTTTACAAGGAGTATATAAAACATTATAGGAATATCTGATAATGCACATTTCTTTAATAAGCTACAAAAAAGGGAAATGCTTAATTATGGTAATTATCTTTAATAGAAAAGAAAAAATAGAAAAAAGAAGAAGTGGGGCTATCATTTTAAACCGCAATTGAAAGATTGAGGACAATGTTGTCTTTTTAGTACAAATAGGGGTGGATTTAGTTATTTAGGGAATGGAAATAGTGTCGCCCCAAAAAAAAAAGCACATTTTTGCCATTGCAATTAAAGGCATTTTTATACTCATTTACGAAGAAGCAGCCTCGCTTCATATGGCCTGGCCCGACCCAACTTTGTATATGATAAGTATCTCGAGGAAGGATGATAGGGTTAACGTGCCATACGTAGACCGGAACGGGGATTAAGGAGGCACATTAGGTCCAATTGGGGAAAATCTATTTATTAATTTGTTTATATGTGGATTGTACAACAATGTGAATTTTGTTCAAAAGACTGTTTACTTAGTAATATGAAATATCTTGATTTTGAAAGTATTTATTACATATAATAAGAGAAAAGATGGACATGGAAATTGTAAACTTTTTTAGATCACATGCTTGGCAAGTGTCTATTGGACACTCGTTGCCATGTGATATGCAATGAATATAGATGGCATTGTTAGTCGCATTCCATGTACACATGGGAAATATGATATGAGAAAAGATAAAAAAATATGAAGAGAAAAACTCAAATATGACGTGACATGATGTGTCTAATTTGTATATTGATATGAGTTCGACATGTCTTTGTCATGAGCCACAATACACATTTTTAACTTTTTAAATCACATTTTCATGTGTTGTTTATGCAAATTGAAATGAATAATAAACATAACTAGGGACAATGATACATGTCATTTATGGACTTTTAATTCTTTTGATGTGATTCTTGAACTATTTCTAAATATTTAATATAGTATCTAAAATTTTCAATTAGTTCAATCTAGTTCCTCAACTTTCCATGTAAAGTCAAATTAATCTTTTAGTCCTATTCACAAGTTTTCCTAATTACTCTATTGCCCATAGTTTAGAATATTTTTCCATTTCAATTCATTTCCTAAATCAACCAAGTATATTCTATCTTTTTAATATATTTCCCCTTTTTGTTCTATATAAATATTACGATAGTTTCATTGAAATATTTTTCTATAATAGTTAAAATGTAACTTCATTTTGAGTCATATGATTTATATTTCTTTTATTTAAAAAATAAGTGTTTTCATAATAACATTTGTTAGAAGTATAAAGGGTAAAGTAGTCTTTTGGACCTTAGGGCTTATTTTGATGTATATGTTGAAATTTATTGAATAATACAAAACACTTTTTTACCTTGCACATGGTATCACAGCAAATTCCTTCTTGGACATAACAACTACCTTACCATTAGAGGAATTTGGAGAAGAGTCCGCACCAGATGCATTATTCACAAATTGTTATTGTTGCCCTGGTTCATGTAACTTACAACAAAATCTAAATATGACCAAGTTTGCCATAGTAATGACATGTCCGTGTGGCCCTAGAGGTATCATAAAACATGTAAGATCATTCATTATTCTATTGACCTTGGTCTCTCCCTATTTCTATGCTTAGCCTCTCTCTCGACTACCGTGTCCACCATATCCTCCATGGTTTTCTCCATCACTCCTACTACCACTACTAGTTCAAGTCTGGGAAACAAGAGTTGAACTATCTACCATGGTGAAGTGTTTTAAGAAGACTCATGAGATACCCGAAGAACTCGAGCAAATGTATTTATGAGTGATGCAATAGTCTCTTCTCCAAGAATTTGAGATCTAGTAGTTTCATATTCAGAACCAAGACCTCCTGGGAATCCCATTACAGCCAATTGTTCTCTCTAAAGTTGTATTTGCTTAACATTGGCTGAAATAGGGAGAACATCGTTCTATTCCTCGTACATTCTCTTAAAATCAACAAAGTGTTGTGTAATAGAACGTTCCTTCCTTCTCAATCGGTAAAACTCCTGCGATAGCTCTTAAATCTACGACAGGTTATTTTGGCCAGAATATAACATATCCAAGTACTCCCACAGTTCTCTGACTGTGTCAATATAAGTTAACAAATCAACTACATTACTCTTCACATGGTTTAACATCTGACCAAAAATACGTCCATCATAAAATCCCAAGTTGCATCATCTCTGGGTTTAGACTTGTTAAATGTCTATGTTGATTCCTGCGTGTCAAAGTAAGCTTCACAATTTTCTTCCATTGATGGAAGTTAGAACTACCTTCAAGCTTTTTATTAGTAATTCGATTAGATAATGAGAAAATCATTACAATCATCATAGAGATATTTTTCTCAAGATCATCCCAGCTTTATTCTTCGTAGGATTAGCCATTCCCAAGAAATAATAAGAAAGTTTTCATGATATTTTCTTCCGACAATTCAGCCTCAACAATTCAATAATCCAAGATTTTGAAAAATTCCGCAGCACCCAAGATTTCAACCACCCAAAAGAAGAGACCACCTAATTTTTTTTTCTCGGGTTGGTAACTCAACGGCAACCCACAAATTAGAGCATCAATGTTGCTTTCACTAGCATCGACCCAAGAACTTCTTTGTAATTCCTTCACTAATCAAAATCGAAAAAAGAAGAAGAAAAAAGTGTTGTACACTCATTGAATAATTCTAAGTTACCAATTTCAAAACCCATAGTCAATATATTAAAAAAGCCATGAAATCTAGACCTGGCTAAAGCAAAGTGGTTGAGGTAGTCGAGAAAATCTCATGTAGCCTTGTAGAAAGATCCATAAAGCCAAATAATTCTATCACATAGCCTTACAAGAGCAAGCGAAAAAGCCAAGGAGATCTCATACCATCACGCGACCTCACACAAGAGGGTTGTGTCACTCATGTGACTCACGCAAGGTGAGTCGCGCTAGAGAGAGTGAGAGAAAAGTGAGGATTCAGAGGCAAGTCACAGTGTAGGTAACTTGTTTCGATGAGTGATCAACGTCGGAGAGTGGTCAACAACAACAAATGATTGCTCAATCGATTAGGGTTAATAACTTGGCTTTGATAAAATATGAAATAGAAAATAAGTGTATATTTTCCTTTCTTACTCTATTGTCATCCATAGTTACCTTAGCCAATGGATCATCTACACAATAAAGGGGTTGGCACTATTCATCCAATTCCTTCATTGTCATTGTCCTCAATGCTTTATCTTCCACAATATCCATTTGATCTCATGTCAGTCAATAAATTAACCAAAAAATTTCAATATTCGGTGACATTCTACCCCGATTCTTGATTTTCTAGGATCTGGCTTCGAAAAGGACGATTGGTGGAGGACATGAGGTAGGGGGTTCTATGTGCTTGAAGATGCTCCTTTAATTACTTGCTCCAATGTTGCATCTCTATGACGGATTCATTGTTGTCTTGGTCATCCTTTTTTACTAAGTCTTCGGAGGTTAGATTCTAGTTTTCGGTCCCTTTCTAGTCTAGAATATAAGTCATGCCAACTTGGCAAATTACATCGTATTAGTTATCCACCCAGAGTCATAAAACAAGTAGCATCTCCTTTTTTGTTAGTTCATTTAGATATTTGGGGTTTTGTCATGTGGCTTCCAATTTGGGTTTCCGATATTTTGTTTACTTTCATCAATGACTATTCCAGAATGAAAAATTGTTCGGAATTAATTTCAATATTCCATGCATTTATATATGAAATTCATACTCAATTTGGTGTGCATGTTAAAGTTTTGCGTTTTGATGATGCTAAAGAATACTTTTTTGTGCCCTTTTCTAATTTTATGACTCAACATAGTATGATTCATGAATCTTTTTGTCCTGATATACCACAATAGAATGATATTATTGAAAGGAAGAATAGACATTTATTGGAAGTTACTAGATCCATGTTATTTGAGATGAAGGTCCCTAAAACCTTTTGGTCTGATACTATTCTAACTGCATGCTATCTCATTAATTGCATGCCTTCTTTTATCTTGCAAGGTGGCATTTTATTTTCTATTTTATTTCCAAATGAGTCACTATTTGTCTTACCACCCTGAGTTTTTTGCTATGTTTGTTTTATTCGTGATCATCGACGTGGAGTATCAAAACTTGATCCCAGGGCCATCAAGTGTATGTTTATGGGTTATTCTCTTACTCAAAAAGGGATATTGTTGTTATTCTCCATCATTGAGAAAATACTTTATAATTGTTAATACTTCATTCTTTGAATCCATTTCTTATCATGTATGTCTAAATTGGATGAAGACTTATATGAGACCACCATTCGATCAACTGCTCTAATTGTTTGGGCCACCTCCTCTCCAGGCTTATACTCGAAGTCCTCTAGTAGCTACTACTCCCCCCTTCCTCCTATCACTACTACGTCATCTTCTACTTTAGATCTGACATAAGTTGACTCTTTTCCTATATCTGATCTTGATCTTTCTATTGCTCATTGCAAAGGTACACATACTTGTACTCAACATTCTAGTGCATACTTTATCTCATATTCTTCTACATCTCCTTTTTGGTTATGTTTGCCTATTGTTGAACAAAATCCTGTCCATAAGTCTATAGCTGAGGCATTACAAAGTTCTAACTGGAGAACATCAATGGAAGAAGAATTATAGGCTCTTTAAATTAATCAAACTTGAGATTTGGTACCTCTTTCTTCGGGAAAAATAGTTACTGGTTGTCAATGGGTATATGCTATGAAAGTCAATCTTGATGTTCTCTTGCTCGTTTAAAAGTAAGGCTTTTTGTCAAAGGGTATGCCCAGGTGTATGGAGTTGACTATTTAGATACTTTTTCCTATTACCAAACTTACATATGTTCGAATTTTGATCTCTCTTGTTGCCACATATAACTGGCCCTTGTTTTAGCTTGATGTTGAGAATGTGTTTTTGCATAGTTCTTAATGAGGAAGTTACCATGGAACAACTTTCGGGGTTTATTGCTCAGGGGGAGTATGGGAGACTGGTTTACAAATTTAAAAAAATCTTTGTATGGTTTGAAGCAGTCCCCATGGGCGTCGTTTGGAAGATTTTCTAAGGCTATACTTTCTTTTGGATTGTTTAGATGTGGAAATGATCATTCTTTCTTTTATAAATAGTCAGAGGGAGGCAAACTGTTCTTGATTGTGTATTTTAATGATATTATCATCACGAGAGATGACTTGATCGGTGTAGATGAACAAAAGATCTATCATCAGCAACAATTTTAGACTAAAGACTTAGAAAGTTGAAGTTTTTCTTAGGAATTGAAATTGCACAATTACAAAAAGGTACTGTTTTGTCACAGTGAAAATATGTCTTGGATTTGCTTATTGAAATAGGTACGTTGGGATCAAAGCCTCTTGATTCACCCATGAAACAAGGGGTTAAACTAGCTGTTGAGGAAGGAGAGATTCTTGATAATCCCGAGAAATATAGAAGACTAATAGGTAAGCCGAATTATCTCACAATTACTCGTCCAAATATTGCCTTTAGTGTGGTAAGCTAGTTTTTGTCTTCCCTCCGTACATCTCATCGAGATGCAGTTATTCGGAGATTGTGGTACTTAAAGAAGACTTCAGAAAAAGGAATTGTTTACCAAAACCATGGTCATAATAGAGTTGAAGAATTTTCTAATGCTGATTGGGCAATGTCTCCAGACAATTGAAGGTCAACCAATAGCTATTGTACCTTGGTTGGAGGAAATCCAATATCATATAAGAGTAAGAAATAAAGTGTCGTTGCCCGCTCTAGTGCTGAGTCATAATATAGAGTCACGACACAGGTGTAAGGCGGGGGACTGCAAATCCTTTTTCCCCAGTTCATTAGTATAGATTCAATAGTTATTAACTGAGTTAGGCTTCAAAGTTTCAGTATCTATGATTCTATGGTGTAATAATAAAGTTGCAATGCATATAACTTCTAACCCCATGTTTCATGAAAGAACAAAATATATATTGAGATTGACTATCATTTTATTTAAGAGAAGTTGCAAAGTGGATTGATCATTCCTAGTCACACATTTGAACTGGCGAACAACTTGTAAACATTTTTACTTAACTGCTGGGTAATGGAAGGATAGATTATATTTGTAATAAGCTGGGCATGATTAATATCTATACTCCAGCTTGAGGGGAATATTAGAAGTATAAAGGATAAAGTGGTCTTTAGGATCTTTAGGGCTTATTTTGATGTATATGTTGAACTTTATTGAATAATACAAAACACTTTTTTTCCCTTTCACAACATTTAATAACGATATTAGTTAATTTTTAGACAAATAAAATATTTAATTTTTTGTATTTTGTGTTTTCTTAATTAAATTTAGTTAAATCTATAATTTGGGAAATAAGAACTACAAGAATATCAACTCAATGCAACTCTAAATGATGTTCTACTTTTATTATTATAGAAATTATAAGCTAAAATATACTCAAATGAAACTATCGTAATATTTACAAAGAGAAAAAAAAAAAGGCTATAAAGGTAATAAAAAAGATAGTCATACTTTTTGTTGATTTAGGAAATAGGTTGAAATGCAAATATATTGTGAAATCTGGGTAATGGTGTAACTATGAAAAGTCTTGACTTGATTAAATTAAACAAATTGAAAATTTAGGGACTAAATCGAACATTTAAAGTAGTTCAAGGACCACATTGAATAATTACAATGATTACATTGCAAATAGAGCTAAAATGTAGGGCCCATTTGTGTCATTTTTCTATATAATTATAACACCAATTACACAAATCACCGTCCCTAGTAATGAAAAGAAGATACTCATATTTTGAAGGAAATCTCTTTTCTTTCCAAAATGCCCTCAACAACTCATCACTTCTAGAATATTGACGTGAGGACAAAAGTATAAATTGACACATGTTAATTAAGAATATTTACATATTTATCTAAATGATATCTACTTGTTAATTAACAATATTTACATACTTATCTATATGATATCTACTTGATTTATGCCATTTTTATTTTCTCACTTCAAGTTTTTTTAAGCTTGGTATAATCATTAGTGGCCTCATTCTATAATAGTTCGAACATTGTTAATTAACATTGTTGACACCCGATTTTTTGTCGACATTTTTAAACATTCTTTTTGCAAAAATATAAAAAAAAAGAATAAAAAAAGAATAAAGGGCCAAAAAGATTTAAAAAAAATGAATGAATGAATGAATGAAAACATAAAAAAAAATGAAAAGAAAATGAAAAGAAAACAAGAAAGAAAGAATGTAAAGAAAACAATAAAAAAAGGAATAAAAAAAGAGAAAACAAAATAAAAAGGGGGCATTCACGCACACGAGGGGTCTCGGGTTGGGTGGCCGCAGGCTTTTTTTTTTTTTTTTTCTCTGAGGGATTCTCGCCCAAAAGAAGGATAAAAGCACGCACTCTCTGGGGAGATTGGGTCTTCGATCTTCCCACGTCCTACAGGAGCGAATTCATCCGCGACGAAGCGTGGTTTTTGATCGGGGACGCTATTATCGCCGGAGTTAATCTCGCCGCAAGGGTTTTCTTTAAAGGGATCTGACTCCGGAGACTCGGTCTGGCTCGCTTCTTCTCCATCGAGCTCAGATCAAAGGCTAGGGTTTTCCTCCATTGGCGGGGATTGGAGATCGTAGATCGGCGGTCGGAAATCAGTGCTTTCTCTTGAGATTAGAGTTTGCCGAATCAGTGATTTTCCCGATCAGACGCTCTTTGGAGATCTCGTGCTCGCTCGCTTGATCGATCGTTCTCTGGATCTCAATCTATCTCTCTCTGGATCTCACTCGCTGGAACAGCCGATCAAAGAGTTTGAGGTGCAGAGCTCAGATCCGGAGTCAACCAGCGACGACGACAGAGGCGGTGACAGCGTTGACGGCAGCGGAGTCGATAGCTACGGCGACGGCTTCCGATCCTTCACCTATTCATTCAAGCTAAGCTTCAGCCTTTTCATTGCCGGTAGGTACCGCAGCCTTGTGATTAAAAAAAAAAAAGAATTTTCCTGATGATGTTCTCTTGGTTCATGCTTATCTAGCCTCACTTTCACAGTAACAACCACTATGTGGGATAAACGATTAATAGCCAGTGCAATCTCGTTAGTGTGGGTGGATTATTGGCATATGTTGGTCAACGATTTATCCTTTTTCTGCATTTGTGTGTACTTGACGGGATTATTAGATATTCTACTTTACGATCTACACGCGCTTTGATTTTTTTTTTAGGGTAAATCCCCTGTGCTTTTAGGTAGCGTTCATTAGTGTTTGGTGCATTGAGAATTCATAAGTATGTCTCTGCACTCAATTCGTGTTCAATATAAACAGAGATTTTGTTTTTTTTTTTTTACCACAACATGTTGTCAAAGATTAAACATTGTGCTTTCCGGATTATGGTGACTATATTTGATGTTTGTCTCATCATTCCATGGTTAATCAAACAAACTAGCTGTTCTGCCTTGGTTGGTCTAGTGTCAAATGCTGCTGGTTATTCTGCATTCAAATACATTCCCATGTGGGAGATTATGTGGTTCTCTATTATTGTCAATGTGTCCATCACGAGGGTGAGCTTAAATTTGATGCTTAACTCTGTCAGATTTTATCAAATTTTGAAACTGAGCGTGATTCCTATTGTTTGCATGATGAAGTGGATCTTGCACAGTAAGTATTACTCGAGGAAAGTAGAAATGGCTGTTCTGGTTGTGGTAATAGGAGTGGTTGTTTACACTGTTATGGACGTTAAAGTCAATGCCAAAAGTTTTATATGTGCTTGTATGGCTGTCTTCTCCACATCGTTGCAGAAAATTTCAATATGCTCTTCACAAAAGAAATATTCGATTGAACCTTTTGAATTGCGGAGCAAGACAACTCCAATTTATACTGTCTCTCTCCTTGTTTTTTTAGTCCTTTGCCTTTTGATCTTGAATCCGATAAGATGAGAATGGCTTTAACTAATTGGGCTTAGGATTCGACTTTAGATTTACATAATATTCTTAGATCTTGTGATTGATGATGTTATTGGATGATTTTCTGCGGATTGATGATCAATGATCATGAACTTGAGGTTGATTGAAGCTGATTTGCCTGGATCCGAAATTTCGTATGCCTGATGTCACTTTCTGTTTTGGCTTAAATGAGGTGTCAGATGAGGTTTTTTGACCTCAAGCCCTTCTAGACATAGAAAATAGACTTCTCAAGCTTCGATTTGATAGTTCATATGCCCTAATTGAATTTCATTTGATATGGTTTTCACATGTCTAAAGTTCTGTCCAGAATCTGTCCTGTTTGAGACCTGATGCGTGTGCACAAATTTGAGCTAGTAAACGTGCTTTGTTGGAGTTGAATCTTTCATGAGTGTCATTGGAAATTTCATAAGCTTTCTAACAAGGTATAGATTGAATCAAATAGTCATCGTTAGCAAGGTCAATGGCTTCCATAAAGTCACGTTGGTTTGCTGCAATCTATAATGTTGGGTTTTTGCTCTGTTTTTCTGTTTTCATATAGATTTTCGTGAACAAAGTATGACTTCAGTGTCTCGTGATAGATGATCAGGACATTTCCTTCTATACACCCAAATTTTCATAGATTTTTTATGCCTTCATTTCAATGAATATCATCCATGTTTTTGTGCAATCTCTGCTGTCATTTTAACTGATTGTATTGCTGTGAAAATGTCTTCAATCAAACTCCTTAAGAGAATATTTGATGCTTGATGCCTTCTAGACATACTTATAGTATATCATAAGCTTTGCAATGATGTATGGCATGCCTCATTTGAGGATCATTGACTATAAAAAAACCATGCATCAAGTCGATGTGTCGTAACTGAAATTGGAATGCATTTTGCTCCCTAATGACTAGTCACATGTCAATGTTAATGAATTTGTGTGATTGTTTGCGCATGGATTTAGGGTTAAATGTCTTAACCAAATTTGTTCCTCACATTTAGCCCTATGTCGTGTTCAAATTTCATAATTTTCATGCATTGACTAGATGGCTTAACAAGTTAATTACCATGCATCATTTTCCGATTTGCTTATGATTGATTCGCCATACTATCTTGCTTTTGACTGTTTTGATACATGATGATTGTTTCTTTCATTTGTATGCACACCTATTCATTTTTTTTTCTTAGAATGGGTTTAGATTAGGATTCCAAAGATGAATTTTGGTGTGAAGACGATGGAAGTCGATGTCCATTCCGACTATTATCTTGTACTATTTGTTTTCCCGACATATGTCTCGGGTTCCATGCATTGTATAAAACCCGACGAGTTGCGGGTTTCCTTACTTTCCTGATTGTTTTCTCTTTCATATTCTTTAGAATTGCATGATTAGATTTACTGCTTTTTCTTGATTGTTTACTTCATGTCTTGCACTTTCAATTTCTCTGATTGATTCCTTTTATTGTTTTTCTTTTAGAAATAGAATAGCATAAAAGTAATTCACCACGCGTGATCGCTTAGCTTAGAATTGGTGATCTTGAAAATATAAAAAGAGATGCATGGACATGTTAGGAAAAACACAACATACTGTTAGGTACCGAAAGGGCGCTAATAGCTATATTAGCGTAACCCAAGTCCCCGAATCTAGATATCTGGTTGCGTAGGAATCAAGGAAACTCTCCCAATCCTCGATTGGGTTTTCTAGCCGACCCCCAAAAAATACATAAGGCTAGTGGCGACTCTTGTATATTCTTAGGTTGTTAAATACCTAGATCGTATAAATAAATTCGCTGTCACGCGGGGTACGAGCTTGGGAGAGCTTGCGATCTTATGATCAAGTATCCCTAAATCCGACTTTTCTCCTTTCGACACCATCGAGGGCGGCGAGATCGGGTCGCGACAGACTTGGCGACTCCACTGGGGACTGGTTACTAGATTAAGAGGACTTGAAGCCGTTTAAAAATGGTTGTTGTGTCTTAACTAACATGTCTCGTGTAGGATCGCCTGCCTGTCAAAGTCGCGTGGAAAATCAGGTTAGTCGCTAACCTTGTGTTAAATGGTATTGTAGGTGGGAGTTATAAGGGGAGGCGTGCTTGTGAACCCTTTGTTTTGCAGGTGGTGTGAGGATGTATGAATGTATGAGGGTTTATATTGAAGTGCTGGATGTTTAAATTTAAATGCATGTTTACAAGCTTTAGCACGACACCGCACACACAACCGCGGTCTAAAACCCCAATCGCCCAATCTAGGACCTTAGGAGGGTTTATGGGTGGAATCTGCGAGTGAATACTCGTGGTAATCCATTACTTACATAAACCCGCTTATCCCAACTGATAAAGATAGCACTGACCGACGATAGTAGCGGTGGGTAAACTATTTTTATCCTTTGGGATGAGGACCTTGAGCCTTTAGCACCCTCACCTTAGGCGTCGACACCTCACAGTTTCATGCGACATGTGACTTGTGCTTGCCATGTGTTTGGTGGGTAAAAGATCGTTCCTTTTTTTTACCGCTCTTATATTTTTGCTCTCCATATTTCAATTATGCACTTTATACTCCAACGACGATATGTTTTAATCATGGATGCCCCTTTAGGTTTATAGTTAGATGGGTAAATCCGAAGTGGATGTAATCCCCGTGCCTGGGAATCTCAAGACTTTATAGGAGAAGCTCAACCCAAGACATCAAGACTACGTGGAAAAACGCATAGGCTTCCTCCCGACTTTATTAAAAGTTGAACCACGTATTGCAATGGTCAAAGCATTGGTTCATTTTTGGAATCCCATGACTTCCACTTTCGTGTTTAATCGATATGAATTGACCCCTACAATTGAGGAGTTTCAAAAAGCCATTGGATTAGGTAAAGCTTCTTTAGGCTTCGTCACTCCTCCTATTGGTCAAAACCCGATTTCTCTTCTAAGTCAATTCCTTAATATCCCTACTGATAAAATTGAAGCCATTCTTAATGGAAATTCTCATGGTATGCCTTATAATTTCCTCGAGAAATATTTCCTTGACCTTAAGCCTAAATCTGGGAACCAAATTCCTCGTGTCTTCCTACTCATGTTCTTCGGCTTTGTTATATTCCCACACACCCGAAAAACAATGGATCCTTTAGTCACTCACATTGTTAATCAAGTCTGCGCCTTTAATTGTTTTACACACATGATCCTTGCTGAAACTTTTGTATCTCTTAATCGTTTCAAAGCAAATGGTCGAGGAACTCTTAGAGCCCCATTAGGACTTCTCCAAATTTGGCTCTTTTCACATATCAAAGAGTTTGCTCCTCACATGAAGATTGTTGATGTCACAAAATATCATCATCTAATTCTTAGATTTTCCCAAAGAAATGAATCCTTTCCATCATGGTCTTTCTCTATGTGGTTTCATTTCCTCAAAAACCTCAACCCTAGCTTAATTCAATGGCATGTTCGGTGGCTTGGGAATCCCGAGGTGCGCCTTTTTAATGGAGTTGACAATCCACTCCCCCTCGTGGGACTGACGGGTTTAACGTCATATTACCCTTTAAGGGTACTCCGTCAATATCGCGCACTTCAAACGATCCCACCAATCCTTAAGCTAGGTTATATCGTATTGATTATCACGATAAATTCATCAAGGAAAACCAAATTGATCATATCAAGGCCACAATTCAAGCTGCTATTGGGATTTGGTACTCCCATTCCTTGCATTACGTGGTTGCCGTCGATGAAGCTGATTTGGAAGGAGAGATGAAGACTCATCAAGCTACCATTGATTACATATATCGTCAAGTAGAACCTGAGTTCGAGGTTCAGTTGCCAGATATTCCCGAACCTCAAGGTTTTTGGCGAGCTCATATTCAAGAGCAAGAAGACAATGTCCTAATCGATGAGGAACGCTTGGCCCATGAAAACAAGCGTCTCCGCAGGATCCCACCTAGTCCTTAGGTTTCCATTTCATATGCTTTTCTTGTAAAGGGATTTCCTTTGTGTTTCCCTCTTTTCTATTGAGGTTTACTTGTATTCATTTTCATATCCCATGTAAATATCCCATGTAAAATCGAACCGATTTGTGAGCTTCAAGAAAGCAAGGTTCTATTTCCCTTGTAATTGTTCGATTGAAATGAATGAAATTTATGAACATTTCCATGTAATTTTTAGAAGAGGGGCATTCTGATTAAATATTTGTTGTCGTTCCTTTTCAATTGTATAATTTCTTTTGAAGAAATTTTGATAAGAGGATGTTATATGATACTGGGATCATATACACTTTTTATCATTATTTCACCTCAAGAAAATATAAAATTGAACAGGATTTGTATCTCAACGATTTCTTTTAACCTGTACTAATTTGAGTCGTTTTCTTTTTTCAGGAGGTTTTGAAAAACGGCTGAAGAAAGATTTGTTATACGAACTCGCCGCCAAACAAAAATGGAGAACGAAGACACCCGAGCCCGTGTCATTAATATGGAAAATCAAATGGCGCAAATGATGGCATTATTGGCTGATCTCTCCGGCCAAGTCAGAAACTTGACGTCTGTAACTCCTGCTTCGTCTACCATGAATATTCCTACCATGCCCGCTGAAGCTCCGATGGTAGAGCCTGTGAGGAAAGGGCCTGCTGAAGAAATTCCCACTGCAATCCCAATAGTTATTGGTCCAGAGCTCCCCTCTAAAGAGATTCCAACTTCGCACTTCGATGAAGAAAATGCAAGGCGTCTTGCGAAAATTGAGGAGCGCCTTTGCATGCTGCAAGGCTATCAGTTACAGGGGTTTGATAAACTTTCGCCATTTGCCAAAGTTAATGTCCCCGAATACTACAAGGAGCCTGAGTTCACAAGGAAATACGACGGCATCAGATGTCCTAAGACTCATTTGAAGTATTATCTGGGCAAGATGGCTCGTTATTCAGATAATCCCCCACTCTTGATTAATTCATTCCAGGACAGCTTGATTGGTCCTGCGTTAACATGGTTTATAGAGTTGGACATGGAGAAGATCCGTACTTGGGAAGATCTCGTTGATGAATTCCTTCAGCAGTACAAATTCAATACTGAAATTGCTCCGACTCGAGAAGAATTAGTCCGGGTCGAGAAAAGGAGAACCGAATCATTTAGAGCCTACGCTCAAAGATGGAGGGTCACCGCGTCTCAAGTAAAACCACCATTGTTTGAGAAAGAGACCATGAAATTGCTGCTTCAAGCTATGCCCCGTGATTTTTTCGAAAAAATGTACAACCATACTTGTATGAACTTTGCCACATTTGTGGAGTTGGGTGAACGCATCGAGGGGATCATGCGTGAAGGAAGGTTGACTGAGACCACAAATCGTCGATATGCCCCGAAGAGAGATAAGGAATCGACTGTGGAGATTGCTTATATACAAAACTCCTCTTATCAGAAGCCATATAATCCTCAGGCTCATAGATCTGCCATAGAGACAGGGAATTCCTCTCGAAACTTCGATCGCAAAGGAAAAGCTCCCCAAAGGCAATTTACTCCGTTGCCTAGACCAATGTCACAACTACTTCCAATGCTGATCGAAAGTCATCTTGTGGCAAAAGAGATCCCGAGGGATAATCCACCAAAGTTTGCTGGATTCGACCTTAACAAGACATGTGATTACCATATGGGTGAAAAAGGTCATCATGTGGATAATTGTTTTGTGCTCCGTTCTAAGATTCGGAATTTGCTGGATAAAGAGCTGCTCACCTTTAAGGACTCAGCACCAAATGTCCAACAAAATCCCCTTCCAAAGCATCCTGAAGATGTCAACATGGTTGGCATTATCGATGGAAATGAAGAACCCACAATTCCCACTATGTAAGGGACGTTCTTAGTTCTTGCATTTCATTTTTAGTTGTATTCCATTTAATTCTCCCCTGCGAGGGAATTCCATTCATTTCTCCCCTGCGAGGGAATTCCATTCATTTCTACTTGTAATAATCTGGATCACAAACTCTATGAATCCAGGATAATCAACGTTGTAATGCAATTTTTGCATATTAATAAAAATTCACGTTTTATTAATAGACGTGTGAGACTTGAATCAGTCCTATGATGATGCTTTGAGGCCTGAGCTTCCACACGATCTATAGTTTCAAAATGTTTTAGTGGAACGAGGACGTCCAATGACATGAGGGCTAGTTCCCAATAAATTTCTTCAAAACTTGAATTTGAAAACAAATTTTTCATGACATTTATATGCATTGCATTCATTAACCATTTTTCGATTGTAACTCGGGCATGACATTTCATATCACCATGGTCATTTGCATGGCTCATATTCGCTCCATGAATAAATTGAAAAGCCTTTGAGCCACTGTTGGATTGAATCCGAGCCACTTTAGGATAATTGCATCATGCATCGCATGCATACATATTGCATCTGCATTGTTTGTTCATTTTGCAGGATCTCTGATGAAGATTCTACATGTCCATAAGAGGTTCATCTCAGAAATGCAAAACTTTCAAAAATTGTCATCTTCTTTAGAACTTAGAGGTGACCCTATCCCTTAGAATGTCGAAGAGTCAGTTAGAACTCTAGAGTCGGTTAAAACTCTGAAAGTGAACTCTTGTGCTGGGCAAAGCCTGTTCTGTCCACAAGTTTTATTCAACCTCACTTCCAAAAATCTCTCCAGTAGGGTCAAGGAAGCATGTCATTTCAAGCAAAATTTTAACATTTTCATTTCCCAAGGAGTTGGATTTAACTAAAGTGTGCTTTGGAAAACCTGAAAAGGATTGTTAACTATGCCAGGTGGTAATGCCTAAAATGATGAGAGGCAACCCATTTACCAAACACGTCCTTATACACTCCTTGAGAGAATTGAGTGGAAAGAACCATGTCTTAGGGCATAGGATTCATTCACGGTGAATACATGATTTGAGATGATAAAGGCATTTCATTTCTCAATCCCAAACACTATTGATATCCCTTGCAAGCCACTTTGAGCCAAATAGGGAGCATTTCCAAAATAACCCTGTCAAGAACAACCCCACATTGGGGCAAAATAGGAGGTCTTGGTTGGAAATTATGGAGCAAAAGATCAAGAAAGATTTTATTGCTTTCACTTGTATCAATCTTCTTGTGTTAGCTTCAAGTGATTTCTTATCGAAACTCGAAGCATCCCGAGATGACAAAGAGCATTCCGTTCACTACCACAAACACAAGTACCATTTGCATAGCCAATTTGAGCCTTATGCAATTCTTTCATAACCCCAGGTGATGATTATCTCCCCACACTGGGGCAAGGCACATGATTTACCAACAAAATTGAATATTGGTAAATGCCACTCGAGAGTCCTAGATGCTCAAAAGAGAGTGAAAACTAGGGGGCATGAAAAAGCAGTGTGCCTGGTAAAAGCAAGGCCAATGCCCATTGAAAAAAAAAATGCAAAGAAAAGCAAGAATGCGAAGAAAAGCGAAATCAATAGTCATGACAAAAGACCATCCGTTGAAATACAAAAGAGATGTCTTGCAAGAAAAAACATGTATTGCAAGCAATATCATTAGAACAAAGAGCGAGGCTCTCATGTCTCAAGACAAATTACCAAAAGGACTCTCGAGATAGGTTAAATTTCAAGAGTCAAATTTTTGAAAAGTCGTGTAATGGTAATGATGCCAAGATAATCACTCACTTTTTAACCCTTCAATGTTTGAAAAATTTTCAAGCCTTTTCTAAGCCTCACCTGAACCAACACTACAACCCTTATCCGAAGTCTCTTCCGATTGGGATGGTTCAAGTTGAAATGAGAATATCACATAGGAGCTACCGCTAGAAGGAGTGGAAGCAATCATATCTTATCTTATCTTCAAGGTTCTTGACTTGTAAACCCGATGAAGATATTGATTGAATATTCATTTCTTGGCCTCAAAATGCATACCCTTTGTGTAAGCCCATGGCCAAGCCATCATTACGGTCCCTTCAATAGACCTTTTGATCAATGGATTGTATTCACTGTGAACGTTTCCGAAAGCCTTAGACATAGGTTGAGTGAGATTTCTCCAGTGAGATTTAAACAGTTTTCCCATATCAATGGTTGGGAACAAAAGCCCTTTTTGAGAGCTAGTGTGAAAGACCTCTTTTGATTAGGATTTTTCCACTTGGCATATTTGATTTAACCCTTTAGATGGTTAATCAAATCTCATTTTGTTAAAATCTTCTCTGAAAGGATTTGACAATCAATGTTATTTCGCAAGATTGGTTCTCCAGCAATTTTGAAAATCATACCTGGTTGAGAACCGTTATTACACGGCAAGACCTTTCTCCCGGTCAAAGCCCGTTATTACACGGTAAGACCCTTTTCCCGGTCAAAACCCGTTATTACACGGTAAGACCATTTTCCCGATCAAAAACCGTTATTACACGGTGAGACCTTTCTCTCGGTCGAAACCCGTTTTTACACGGTGAGACCTTTCTCTCGGTCGAAACCCGTTTTTACACGGTGAGACCTTTCTCTCGGTCGAAACCCGTTTTTACACGTTGAGACATCACATCCAGTCGAAACCCGTTTTTACACGGTGAGACATCACATCCAGTCGAAACCCGTTTTTACACGGTGAGACATCACATCCAGTCGAAACCCGTTTTTACACGGTGAGACCTTTCTCTTAGTCGAAACCCGTTTTTACACGGTGAGACATCACATCCTGGTCGCAACCCGTTCTTACACGGTGCGACCTTTCTCTTAGTCGAAACCCGTTTTTACACGGTGAGACATCACATCCCGGTCGCAACCCGTTCTTACACGGTGAGACTTTTCTTCCATTCCACGGTTCCAGGTCATCCTTAAACCTTGTCTTCCAAATTCTAGTGATTTCATTGCCTTCATTCCATTCCACGAGAGAGAGAAGCAGAGACAGTGAATAAATCTCAACAAGAGTTCAGATACCCCGATGAGCAAAGGTAAGTATCAGGTACGTTTCTGACCAACTATCATTGCTGTTATCTTTTTCCATTTTCAAAGTCGAGTCGACTAAAAATTTCGGGTATCAATTTTATCTTTGAGTGGAACCTCTTCGAGCTCCCACTCAAAGAGGGGCAGCTGTTGACACCCGATTTTTTGTCGACATTTTTAAACATTCTTTTTGCAAAAATATAAAAAAAAAAAAGAATAAAAAAAGAATAAAGAGCCAAAAAGATTTAAAAAAAATGAATGAAAGAATGAATGAAAACATAAAAAAAAATGAAAAGAAAATGAAAAGAAAACAAGAAAGAAAGAATGTAAAGAAAACAATAAAAAAAGGAATAAAAAAAGAGAAAACAAAATAAAAAGGGGGCATTCACGCACACGAGGGGTCTCGGGTTGGGTGGCCGCAGGCTTTTTTTTTTTTTTTTTCTCTGAGGGATTCTCGCCCAAAAGAAGGATAAAAGCACGCACTCTCTGGGGAGATCGGGTCTTCGATCTTCCCACGTCCTACAGGAGCGAATTCATCCGCGACGAAGCGTGGTTTTTGATCGGGGACGCTATTATCGCCGGAGTTAATCTCGCCGCAAGGGTTTTCTTTAAAGGGATCTGACTCCGGAGACTCGGTCTGGCTCGCTTCTTCTCCATCGAGCTCAGATCAAAGGCTAGGGTTTTCCTCCATTGGCGGGGATTGGAGATCGTAGATCGGCGGTCGGAAATCAGTGCTTTCTCTTGAGATTAGAGTTTGCCGAATCAATGATTTTCCCGATCAGACGCTCTTTGGCGATCTCGTGCTCGCTCGCTTGATCGATCGTTCTCTGGATCTCAATCTATCTCTCTCTGGATCTCACTCGCTGGAACAGCCGATCAAAGAGTTTGAGGTGCAGAGCTCAGATCCGGAGTCAACCAGCGACGACGACAGAGGCGGTGACAGCGTTGACGGCAGCGGAGTCGATAGCTACGGCGACGGCTTCCGATCCTTCACCTATTCATTCAAGCTAAGCTTCAGCCTTTTCATTGCCGGTAGGTACCGCAGCCTTGTGATTAAAAAAAAAAAAGAATTTTCCTGATGATGTTCTCTTGGTTCATGCTTATCTAGCCTCACTTTCACAGTAACAACCACTATGTGGGATAAACGATTAATAGCCAGTGCAATCTCGTTAGTGTGGGTGGATTATTGGCATATGTTGGTCAACGATTTATCCTTTTTCTGCATTTGTGTGTACTTGACGGGATTATTAGATATTCTACTTTACGATCTACACGCGCTTTGATTTTTTTTTTAGGGTAAATCCCCTGTGCTTTTAGGTAGCGTTCATTAGTGTTTGGTGCATTGAGAATTCATAAGTATGTCTCTGCACTCAATTCGTGTTCAATATAAACAGAGATTTTGTTTTTTTTTTTTTACCACAACATGTTGTCAAAGATTAAACATTGTGCTTTCCGGATTATGGTGACTATATTTGATGTTTGTCTCATCATTCCATGGTTAATCAAACAAACTAGCTGTTCTGCCTTGGTTGGTCTAGTGTCAAATGCTGCTGGTTATTCTGCATTCAAATACATTCCCATGTGGGAGATTATGTGGTTCTCTATTATTGTCAATGTGTCCATCACGAGGGTGAGCTTAAATTTGATGCTTAACTCTGTCAGATTTTATCAAATTTTGAAACTGAGCGTGATTCCTATTGTTTGCATGATGAAGTGGATCTTGCACAGTAAGTATTACTCGAGGAAAGTAGAAATGGCTGTTCTGGTTGTGGTAATAGGAGTGGTTGTTTACACTGTTATGGACGTTAAAGTCAATGCCAAAAGTTTTATATGTGCTTGTATGGCTGTCTTCTCCACATCGTTGCAGAAAATTTCAATATGCTCTTCACAAAAGAAATATTCGATTGAACCTTTTGAATTGCGGAGCAAGACAACTCCAATTTATACTGTCTCTCTCCTTGTTTTTTTTTAGTCCTTTGCCTTTTGATCTTGAATCTGATAAGATGAGAATGGCTTTAACTAATTGGGCTTAGGATTCGACTTTAGATTTACATAATATTCTTAGATCTTGTGATTGATGATGTTATTGGATGATTTTCTGCGGATTGATGATCAATGATCATGAACTTGAGGTTGATTGAAGCTGATTTGCCTGGATCCGAAATTTCGTATGCCTGATGTCACTTTCTGTTTTGGCTTAAACGAGGTGTCAGATGAGGTTTTTTGACCTCAAGCCCTTCTAGACATAGAAAATAGACTTCTCAAGCTTCGATTTGATAGTTCATATGCCCCGATTGAATTTCATTTGATATGGTTTTCACATGTCTAAAGTTCTGTCCAGAATCTGTCCTGTTTGAGACCTGATGCGTGTGCACAAATTTGAGCTAGTAAACGTGCTTTGTTGGAGTTGAATCTTTCATGAGTGTCATTGGAAATTTCATAAGCTTTCTAACAAGGTATAGATTGAATCAAATGGTCATCGTTAGCAAGGTCAATGGCTTCCATAAAGTCACGTTGGTTTGCTGCAATCTATAATGTTGGGTTTTTGCTCTGTTTTTCTGTTTTCATATAGATTCTCATGAACAAAGTATGACTTCAGTGTCTCGTGATAGATGATCAGGACATTTCCTTCTATACACCCGAATTTTCATAGATTTTTTTATGCCTTCATTTCAATGAATATCATCCATGTTTTTGTGCAATCTCTGCTGTCATTTTAACTGATTGTATTGCTGTGAAAATGTCTTCAATCAAACTCCTTAAGAGAATATTTGATGCTTGATGCCTTCTAGACATACTTAGAGCATATCATAAGCTTTGCAATGATGTATGGCATGCCTCATTTGAGGATCATTGACTATAAAAAAACCATGCATCAAGTCGATGTGTCGTAACTGAAATTGGAATGCATTTTGCTCCCTAATGACTAGTCACATGTCAATGTTAATGAATTTGTGTGATTGTTTGCGCATGGATTTAGGGTTAAATGTCTTAACCAAATTTGTTCCTCACATTTAGCCCTATGTCGTGTTCAAATTTCATAATTTTCATGCATTGACTAGATGGCTTAACAAGTTAATTACCATGCATCATTTTCCGATTTGCTTATGATTGATTCGCCATACTATCTTGCTTTTGACTGTTTTGATACATGATGATTGTTTCTTTCATTTGTATGCACACCTATTCATTTTTTTTTCTTAGAATGGGTTTAGATTAGGATTCCAAAGATGAATTTTGGTGTGAAGACGATGGAAGTCGATGTCCATTCCGACTATTATCTTGTACTATTTGTTTTCCCGACATATGTCTCGGGTTCCATGCATTGTATAAAACCCGACGAGTTGCGGGTTTCCTTACTTTCCTGATTGTTTTCTCTTTCATATTCTTTAGAATTGCATGATTAGATTTACTGCTTTTTCTTGATTGTTTACTTCATGTCTTGCACTTTCAATTTCTCTGATTGATTCCTTTTATTGTTTTTCTTTTAGAAATAGAATAGCATAAAAGTAATTCACCACGCGTGATCGCTTAGCTTAGAATTGGTGATCTTGAAAATATAAAAAGAGATGCATGGACATGTTAGGAAAAACACAACATACTGTTAGGTACCGAAAGGGCGCTAATAGCTATATTAGCGTAACCCAAGTCCCCGAATCTAGATATCTGGTTGCGTAGGAATCAAGGAAACTCTCCCAATCCTCGATTGGGTTTTCTAGCCGACCCCCAAAAAATACATAAGGCTAGTGGCGACTCTTGTATATTCTTAGGTTGTTAAATACCTAGATTGTATAAATAAATTCGCTGTCACGCGGGGTACGAGCTTGGGAGAGCTTGCGATCTTATGATCAAGTATCCCTAAATCCGACTTTTCTCCTTTCGACACCATCGAGGGCGGCGAGATCGGGTCGCGACAAACATGTTTGAATATACATATACATACATACATATTGGTCTCATTCCTCTCTTTTATGCATATGCGCTTGCAATACTCATAAGAATCGAACCTCGAATCCAGTACTCTTTAACCCCACCACCAATCTCTTCACCAGTAGAGTCGCATGCCTGTTGGCCATGTTTGAATATATGATAAGTGATTAATATTTTTTTTTCTTATCAATCAAGCATTCTTTGTCTAGTTCGATTCAATCTCACAGGCCCTAAGAAAGCCAAGATTTTCGTATACTTCCTCATGAGAAGTTATAGTCACAAAAATCTAATTAATTGCAATTTTCTCTGAATCTTAGATAAAGACTGATGACTTTATCCAACATAGAAAATATCGATCTAATCACACCATTTGTAAAATGAATCTATCATCCCTTATTAGAATGGGTATCGCTTATCACTTGATGTTAGATGTTAGATGGTAGATGTGCGAAATGTTTACTCTCTACTCATTAGTATCGATTATGCCTTTTAAAAGTAATATGCCACTCTCTTTGAGGCCATCATCATCGTCTCCTCTGCATCAGTCGTCATTACTCTCTCTCTCTCTCTCTCTCTCTCTCTCTCTCTCTCTCTCTCTCTCTCTCTGTGCGTGCGCGCACGCATGATTTGGGGCTTTCAATCTCAATCTTGATCACCGATTGGCTCCAATTGAGGTTAGGTTGACAACTATGGTCAATCTCGACTAAGTGGGCATTGACCATGAAGATAGAGCTAGTCATGGATTACAAAGATGTAGAGCAAGTAGTAGAGAGAGAAAGAGAATGGAGATGTCAACATTGATGGCAATCCATGGTGGTAATGATGGTGGTCATGGTAATAGCTAGTTATGGTTAGCTCTAATGTGGATGGATTGAGCTGGCATTGGTAAAGATGAGAAAGGCAGTGCGAGAGCAAAATAGTGAGTAGTGAGGTAGGAGTTTTTTTAAGTCTTCTTTAGGTGAGAAGTTGATATGTAATGTGAACCCAACTATAAAGAAGTAGATCCCCACATTCTAATTTATTTGATAAATCTTTATCCATCAACCTTGTTGATCTTGTCTATAGACCCCATATTCATGCATTTTCCAATTCAACCACAACCACATATCCAAAGGTTGTTCTCAAAGACCAATCGCAATAAGTAAATCATTTATTATTTTTACAATATTTTCTCCCTTAGAAATTTTTTCTCTTTTTTCTTCTGCCTATTTTTAGAGTAAGAAAATCAAAAAATTTTATGGTCTCTTTAGAAATCAATCCACCATTTTAAAAAAGGAAAAAATCACCAAAAAATCCAAATTTTATCCAAAGTGACAAATTTATCCCAAACTCTTTTTTATGATATAAAGAACCCCCACCTTTACAAATTGTGATACATTTACCCCATCAAGGGTATTTTCATCTTCTTCTTCTTCTTTTTACTTTTCCTTTTTCTTTTTTTCTTTTCTTCTCTCTTCCCTCCGCCGGTTGGCCGACGGAGGGAAGCCAGCGTCCAGCAAGGGCAGCCCTCGCTGGCGTTGGGTGAGGGTTGCTGGGGAGGGGTGCTCTCGCTGCCACGGATCTAGCGAGGGAGGCCCTCACCCGACCCAATCGAGGGAAGAGAGAAGAAGAACAAAAAAATTAAAAAGTAAAAACACCAAAATGCCATATAGTTTATAATAAATATGTCACATGGATAGAAGTTCATAATTTTTTGTGTCGTGAAAAAAATTTGAAGTAAATATGTCACGATGGGTAAAATTCGAAAATTTTCATGTAATGAAAAAAATTTGAAGTAAATTTATCATTTTGGATAAAGTTTGGAGTTTTTGATAATCTTTTCCCTTTTAAAAATGATGTATCCAACTGCATTTCACGACGCCTTATAACATGTCGTACTTTACAAACATTGAAAAATCCGCGACGATGAGATCCGATCCCTGGTTTATTCAACAAATTGTTGATGTCGGGGACTTGTAGAAGGCGCCTTGAAAATTGGCGACACTCCCATGCGGATCGACCCAAGAAGAGAGAGAGAGAGAGGACAGAGAAAGTCAACGTATATTTTCTTGCATCTATCCTTCTCGTCGCGGGCCCTTCTCATCTCGATCCTGTGCACAACCCATGAAAGCGATTTCACCCAGGACGTCGGCACGTCCCTTCCGAAACGCGTGGACCCCCCTCTCCTATCTCGCCGTGACCCGAATTCAGACAAAAACCGCTTCGTTCCTTCTGTAGCGGCTCCTCTTCCTTCTTGGCTAAGGAAAAAAGTGGTTTTTTCCCGCATTTATATTCAACATCTACCTCTCCCTCCCTCTGTGTCACTGCCCTCTGAGACGAGGAGAAGATGATGGAGGAACCGCTGCTCTCAGGTACGCATCGATCGCTTTCTGGGTTCGCGCCGTTTCGTTCTTGCCCGGATGGGAAATGTGTTGGTCTTGGTTTCGTGACTTTCTTGGGGGTCTTCTTGAAGAGATAAGGAGCGAAAATGGGGAGAAGGAGACTGACAAGTGGCGCTCGTACCAGTCCCTGGGGAGGCCCGGCACCGCTTCCTTGGCGGGCACCGAGGTCAGCGTCGACGAGATTCGGTCCGCCGCCGCCGCCTCAGACCGCTACCCGCCCTCGATTCACGCCGCCCTCCTCTCTTCGCCCGAGCCCGATCTCGACGGTACGTCCTGCGTCGCCTATCTCCGAATTTTGGATTTTGGGTCGAGCGTATTTGGAAAGAGTGCGGGTTGGGTTGATGAGATTTAGGTGCCGGATCTTTTGCTTGCTTAACTTTGTGATTGTGATCGTTGCATGTCTTGCGAAACTGCGGAATGCGTGATCTTTCGGCTTGATTGATTCTGGGTTTGACTCTTCATGCTGGAAAGTCTGAAACTTTAGGACTGGTTCTGGTTAACTTAAGTTCTTGTCACAATAGAATTTTATGCTCTGCAGAGCAAGCAATTGTATACCAAGGTGGATATGGAGAGGACATTGGCGGACCCTCCGGTGAGTTTCTCAGGTACGATTTGTTAGAGTCGCCCTTACTTTACTTGAGGATCATTTGCATGTGTGTAATCGTTAGATGATACCATTTTGCTATTCTAGAGCATACCCTTAGGAGTTACGACACAAAGGTTTCATTCATTTTCTTGTGCTTCCAGCCTTTCATACTTCAAATTACTTATGGTGTTGCTATAGCTTCAGTGTCCCTCCAGCTTAGCTGAAACATCTTTATCTTGCAACATTGTCCGTTGCTCTCGCCCTTTTATTCGATCAGCTTACAGGATCATGATACTTCTGTGGTTTGGAAGCATTTAATGAAGTAGTTTCTTCAATTTCAGATGCCTGTCGGTAGATTTATAGCGATTTTTGTAAAATTTGTATAGGAAGCTTGGTTTACTGGGAGTGCTACAGTTATCCTTGAGGAATAACCAACTCTCGCTTGCCACTTCCTATAGGAAATTCTTGTTTTTTTGGTCTTTCAAAATTCCGTGAAGTTTCTGACTTATCCTGGAATAAAGCACATTGTTATGTCACTCCACGAAAGTTGGTATATCCAAAAAAATGAGTTTTTTTTTTTTTTTTTTTTTTTTCTGGAACCTTTAATTGAAAAATCACGTTAAAGATGGAGATTTTTCCTTTCATGGAACTTCTAACAGGGTTTAGGTACTATACTGGTCAATAAAATGTAACGTCCCTTGCTGCACTGTTAAATCAGAATATTGTGGACCAAGTACATAATTTGTGCAGAATATTTTGTGCCTTTACATTATTTTCAAGAGTGATAACATTGGCATATCATCCATTCCCTGTGTGGAACTCTAGCAAGTACCTTCTAGTAAGGCCAACGGAATGCCGTCCTGTATTAAACTCGATTAGAAAAAGTTGCAATGTATTCTTATTGCTCTCCATACGACATCAATGTTTGACATTGTTTTGATGACACTTCATCATGTAACTGCAAATATGCTTTGTTTTATGCCCCGTGATAATTTTTTTGGAAAGGTTGTGCCCATGGCATTCTGAAACAACGGTTTATTGACTGTGTCGCCTTATGTAGGCAAATACTGGATGAAGTAGAGATACGGGAGTTGCTTATTGATCATGTTGGTCATCGCTGCTGTTGGGGGAGTCGTCCTGCTCGTACTTGGAAAATTCATGCGGTTGAAGATTGCAATGTTTATGTGGGAACTTTAGATACCTTTATAGAGGAGAGAGAAATTATAAGAGAAACAGAACCCCACCGTGGTGGCAACATCGATGGAAAGGATAAGGGTCCTGAGGTGGGACTTTGGGAATTGGATCTGAGGTCTCAATTTCCTGTCCTTTTTGTTCCTTACAAGGAGACACGGGCAAATGTTCCTCTTTCTGAAACTATAGAGAAATGCCCAGGTAGTTTTTAGGATAATCTTTTTCACAGCTTTTCATATAAGGATGTTTTAATTTGTGATACTGCCCATCTTTATCCTTCTTCACTGAAGTGTTTTCTATTATCTGCTTGGTGCAGTCTAGGATAATCATTTTACATCGGTTAAAGAACAAGATATAAAAGATGAAGTTCTATTTATGTCATTATTATGATCAGTCATGTGATGTGTGGCTTTGTTTATGAACTGGCATAACTTGAGGAAAGCTGTGCAGGTTGTGATGGACGGGGAGATCGAGTGTGTCCCAGTTGCAATGCAGATCAGGAACCTGGATTTTATAAAGAAAAGCGGATGGCACCATGCCCTGGTTGTTATGGAAGGGGTTTAATTGCTCATAGAGATGGATCTGATTCCATGTAATATCTCTGAAGCTTGCAATTTTGATTACATTTTTCTAAGCTTTATCTTGTTCTCGGGTCATCAGCATTCTTTTCCATCTAGACTAGGGCTTAATGTCTTTAAACCTCAAATTTATGGAGCAAAATCTCAGTATAATCACCATAGTCCATGAGGTTGGGCAAGATGATTTCGGCCGACTCGTTGGTTGGTTCATCTGATGTTCCTGATATATACTTGCACTGGAAGACTGGATGTTGATTGTTTATTGTGAATGACGTGGTGTTAATAATTCTATTTTTGTAGATGTGCCAAATGCAATGGCAAGGGGAATATTCTTTGTGCAACTTGTGGGTCTCGTGGACTTATTCAATGCACAACATGTCTCGGAAGTGGGTCTCTTCTCTCACGAGGCATTGGTGTTGTCAAATGGTACGCGTGCTCATGTGCTTTTGAAAGTTTTACTACACTGTAGAACTAGTGGGTGAATTAACTGAACGCATAGAAGTCTTGATACTGTACTTTTTGACAAAGATATGTATAACGCCTGCTTGCTCTCCCTCTGTTACTGCACAATCACAGCTCTATGCCTCTTCTGTAGGAAGCAATCCTTCAATGTCTCCAGAGTGTTGTTGACTCTTGCTTCCACTCTTGGACTATATAGTTTGCATCTTAACAGCAACTTAGCATGATAATGGCAACTTAAGGCACAAATAGTTCCTTATTAAGGGTTCAATGAAAGCAATCATGGAAGCCTTACAAGTGCAGGAACTGGAGATGCTCTAATTTGAGTACCTACTTCAATTTATTAACAATGGGAATTGTGTTAGATAACATGCTTTCATGTTTTCAGTTGTGATAGCATGTTGTGAGGTGTGTATTTCAAATAAGCGTATTGGTTTTCCTAGCTCTCAAAGATTTAGGCATCCTTTAAAGGGTACAAACATTGGTTAAGATACTATTCTGCCATTGCAGGAAGACTCTATCAACCCGAAAAGTGAGCGCAACAAGTGGAGCCGCTTCGGTTCCAGAAGAGGTTTTCCACAGAGCAAAAGGGGTCCAGTTGTGCAACACTCAAGCACATCAGTGCACTCCGGCCTTCTTTGCAGACTCGTTCTTCCTCAATAAGTTCTCATCCGAAGTGATCTCCGAGAGGGCTTCTGTGCCTCCAACCGCGAGGGTGATATGCGAGAGGCACACGATCTCGGTCGTGCCAGTGACGCGCGTAACCATGACCCATCATAAGAGGGCCTTCAGCTTCTACATTATTGGATATAGCAGGGAGGTCTATTTGAAGGACTACTATCCTGCTCGATTTTGCTGGGGACTCTGTCCTTGCTTGGAGTGGCTGAAGTTATAAGCATGAAGGTCTTTATATTTTATGAACTCGTGTCTTGTATATGCCAAATAAGATCTTTAGCGAGTTTGACATCGTTGAGAGAGACTGCTATATATGCTGGCTTCCTTCTTTTTGTCCTTATGGTTCCTTAGGCTGGTCGAGGCTTTTGAGGCGTACATTTTGTGTGATGTTTATGTGTATCATCATGCGTGCGGTGTAATTTTTCCCTTTAAGAGCATCAGGATACTGAGTTTCTTGCTTCTACATTCTGGGTTGGAGTTGTTCCTATGTTTTGCTTAAGCGCTTAGAACATGTGGGTGGGGTTTGGCATGTTGGAGTGAAGATTACTGTCGTGTTTCCGATGTTAATGGAAGTTGTCATGTTAGTGAGCTAACGCCGGATGTCCTTCACCGTCATAACTGCATAGAAACTCCCTTTGATGACGGCGCTCTCGTCGCCGCCTCTGGTCGCCTTGAGCAATTGAAGATTTGCTCATATAGAAGGTATGAGAAGAATGCCCATGGATTTTGGGGACGTCGAGCAATCAACGAGGCCTATATGCCTGAATGGTTTGGTTTTTCCCCTTCAAATGCATTCCAAGTTAAACCCTACCTGCCGTAAGAGCAATACCAATAAGAAAAATTAATTGACTAGTTACTCAAGAAATAGGGGGCCAATTCCATAAAAAAGCACGAACTTTAGGTGTTATTCCAAATCTGGCCTAAACTTTATTTTGTCTAAAAAAAAAAAAACACGAACTTTAGGTGTTGTCCCAAATCTAGGCTAAACTTTATTTGAGACAAAATAAAGTAAGTCTATTACAAATAAGCTTCACTTCTCTATTTAATTACAAGATGCACATGCTTTTAATATCTTGCTTTAAGGCAATGTAATCTTCTGCTTCCAACCCAGCTTCTGACATTGCAAACAGCTTGCCAATTGTTATTTGATCTAATGGCCCTAGCTACGTGCCTCGTCCCTTGGAACTGAAGCTGCTGAATTATTTTTCCCATGAGAATCATCTGTAAAGTTCACTTTATTGAAGGGCAGATTTAAATTTAACACTTCCTCCAAACACTCGAATGTAGCATCGTTTTGCCGTGTTGGATACTATTGCTGATGTGGAAATGCTACGTTGGATGACTGTGGAATGAGGGTTAATAGAGGGTTAGATTTGGGACACAAGTGAAAGTTTGTGCTTTTTTAAAGACAAAATAAAGTTCGGGCTAGATTTGGGACAACACCTAAAGTTCGTGCTTTTTTTTTTTAGACAAATAAAGTTTGGGCCAGATTTGGGATAACATTTAAAGTTCATGCTTTTTTTTTTAGACAAAATAAAGTTTGGGTTAGATTTTAGACAATACCTAAAGTTCGTGTTTTTTTATGGAATTGACCCAAGAAATAGGTGTAATTCTCTCTCTCTCATGTCAATTTCCATCGCAGCCTTGTGCTAATCGATAATATTTTTTTTTTCTGGTGGGTGGTACGTAGCTGCCATTCACTGAAAAAAGTTGTGAGTACATATTAAGAGCTTCAGAGTAAATTAAATCCAAAAGGGCCAGGAAGTCTGAGACAAGTTAAAGTGACATGTTTGGGCTCGAACAATATGAAGATCCTGACCTAATCTGAAACAAGTACCCACCCATTTTATTATTGTTTACCTGAACATATTAAGACCTGACCCTGAAATTCTCTATTTTTCGTGTTCAGGTCGGCCAGAAAATATTGGGTGGTCCGGGACCTCCACGTCAGCGTGGTCCCCGGCCACTCACGAGGCGCCATGTGGAGGGGTGGGCCCCACTTCTCGTCTTCTGCCCTCTCTCCACTCTCTCCCCTCCACATGGCGCCTCGTGAGTGGCCGGGGACCACGCTGACGTGGAGGTCCCGGACCACCCAATATTTTCTCAAGGTCGGCCGAATGGTCATTAGTCCTCCAGGCCTTAACAATCCAGCCACCTACTTTATTCGTGTCCCCACTGCTACGGTTCAAAGCGAGGTCCGGAAACAGCTACTTCATTTGGATCCCTAGTCAAGAAAAATTTGGCGCATTAGATTTTGTATATGCTATTATTACTCGCGAGTCGATACCCAAGTAATAAAATTCGTGGAATCTCCTCAAGACAATGCTTCCGTGACGAAAAATGAGAACTTGGGATTGGTGGCACATGAGAAAGTCGATGCTTGTGGCCCAGCGAGACTTGTGAAGGATTTGGCGTTAGCCCATTGAAAAATAAAAAATAAAAAAATGACGAACTGTGCAAGCACAAAAAGCGTTCTTCACAGTGTGTACTGCAACGTTGTTCCAAAGTCCAGTGCGCATTCACACCTTGCCTTCGGATAGCAACAAGCGTCGTGGGATTCAGGTTTTGACGTGGACCAGGTTTTGTTGAGTAAGTTACTAGGGATTAAAATCATAAACTATCGATCGATGCGATGTCTCCATCGTCATTTGGAATGACCCGCGAGCTACCATATCAGCATAAAAAATCGCCTGATGCACGGACGGGCTGAACAACAAATCGATAAGTATCAATGAACCTGGGCGATCGAGGGTCCGGTCACGAGTCATGCGACTATTAAAGAAGTCGCTGAAGCGTGAGGCCGTGTTTAAAGGCCGATGTATCTACCGACTAATCACGTTGGTCGACCTTCTTCGAAACCTAAACAATCGAAAAGAACGTCATCCAATTCTACAAAGCTTCACGGAATGGACGATCCGAGTCTACGCCCGGAAATTGAAAACGAAAGTTGGGAAAAGGAATGCTCGTCCATTCACAAGATGAAGAGGCGTGCAGCTCTGGAAACATGATGTATGTGCACGCTCCATAAATCCATAAAAATACGGGGGAATTAGAAACGCCTCGAGGACAAGTCAAAAGAAGAAAAAGGGAGGAGCTTTAGGACTAGTTTCTCTCAGATAGTGTCGCGCATCATGGCGCAATCTGTCGGCAAGTCACGAAGGAATCAGTTCGAAGACGAAGCCCCCTTTGAATATAATAGTATAGTAAGTACCGATCGGCGAACACCGACCCCAGAAAGAACCTAAACCTCGTATTCCTGTGTTCGGGCATCGATCATGGCGCTCCAATCATGCTGGATTTCTTTTTTGGGTGAAGCGAGACCCATGTGATGCTCTCTGTTAGAGGGACAAGAAGACACCGATATACCTTCGACACGTCGAAAGGTTGACCGGGGGTTAGTGGAGGACCATGTATGGCGTCTTTGCTTCGAAGGGTTCGCACGGGAACCGGGAGATGTGATGAGCACAAGGGAGTACAGGCGGTCGCGTTCCGTGCAGCCGCAGCACTGCTGTATCGCCCACACGTCGTGAATGGAATTTTCCCCGTTTGACGCACGCATAACTTCACGTCAGATGGAGGGGTTTTCGTCTGGTTTTGACCGGATAACAGTACAGCTGAGTTAACGTTTTTGTTCCTTTTTTTTGGGTCGGGGGCTAAGTTCCAAACTTGCTTTGCTCATTGTGCACGTTCTCTATGTGTTGGTCCATGGTAATGCTGTCGAGTTCGAAGTTGTTGGTGGTGGGGATTCATAGAAACCCAAGGACAGCTCGTGCGTGGACGCGCGTTGTGCTTACTTCAGCTGTTAAATCACGAGGCGTCCCCGAACCCATGTAGCAGAATGCCACGTAGGAGAAAAGATTGAGATAGCCATCATGGGCGAGCGATTCTAGGGCCATCTAAGGTCAGTTCAGTGTTTACTTGAAGCTTAAAATCTCCCTTATTGAAATTAAATTCTCAGTTTTTTTAGAACAAGAAACCTATTTTACATATCACGAAACCTAAAATCTATCCTATCAATCAGTTCTAGGGTGTACTTGAGAACCGGCCAATTTCTTTTTTTATTTACACAATAACAAAAAAAAAAATTAATAACAACAATCTATAAACAATGAACACATAATAAAAAAGTTCTAAACACATAATATAAAACCTAAATTATAGAACTTCAGTTCTCAATCATCCATGAAAAATTCGCTCCAATTTCTAACTACCTAAAATCAAAAGAAACAATAAACATAGTTAATCATTTAATACTTTTAAATTAAAATTACTATTAATTAAACTAAAATAATTATTAGAAAACCTCTCACATATGTTTATTCTACTTTTACTCGTAAACTCTATCTGGCGATGATAATCTTCTTATTAAGACAATTCATATCTTTAAAAAATGAAGAAGATAAAATAGATTAAATAAAGCATTATGTATATTGAGGAATTTTCATAGAAAATTATATTTACATCACTTACAATATATAATCTCCAATTCATCGGTTTCCGATTCGGTTGTATGATTCTCGATTCCCGGTTTGGTTCTCACTCAATAATTATTTTTAATTATTATTTTATTTTATTTTTCCTTCTTCCTCGTTGGCCCGCGCCTATGGCTTGTCACCGGCCATTGTCAAGACCCAACGAACGGCCCGTGCCTATGGCTCATCACCAGTCAGCGTCAAGGCCCAATGAACGGCAGATGAAGAAAGAAAAATAAAATAAAATATTAAAAAATTGAGAGGGGCGATGTCCAAAAAACGCTAACCTAAACAAATACACCCCAAATACAATAACTGATAAACTATAACGACTTAGGAAACTGTGATTGGAATGCGATACGAACCCAAATAATTTTTTTTTCAACGCTGACTTAGACAAACACACCCCAAATACAATAATCCATAAACTATATACCTGCTTACGAAACTATGCTCAAAACAATATACGAGCCCAAATAAAAAAAAAACTACCGATTCATATCTAAATTAATACTCAATATTCATTATTCAAATATAAACGAGACATACCTTTTTTGCCCCCCTTTCTCAACCCTCGAAATGATTGCGCTTAAAAGAGGACGGGCCTCGCCGACGATCGCGCCAGCCTGTGACGTACCCGTCGATTCTCCGCGTTGAAGCCGCCGACTCCCTCCCCCGACGCGGGCCCCGCCCCCACCATATGACTGGGCCAGCACCGATCGCAGGCCCGCGTGGCCGGGGGGCCAATCGGGTGCGGGCGATCGCACGTCGATTCCAGAGAGCCATCGCCACGTGGGAGAGCGCAGTGCCGGGAGATCTGATGCGGTGGGCGATCCGACGGTCCACGATCGTGGCGGCGGGTTTCGGGAGAGGACCCCACGTTTTTTCCTTTTTTTTTTGGGAAGGAGGGCTAAATTAATGTGACGGCCGAGGGGGATCACGGCAGGCGACGCCAGCGCTCTGGGAGGGCGACACGTGTTGACGTTGATTTGAACTGATCTCCCTCTCCGTGTGAGGAAGCGGAATGTCCTGACATATGCACTGGCAGGTTCAGAAATATTTTTATATATTTATTTATTAAAAATTCTTTTGAAAAATTCTTTTCCTTTTTTTTTTGAAGGTCAAAGATGAGGTGACAATGACAACAAAGAGGTTGTCAATTTCAGACAACCGACGAGAGGATCGAGGAACGTTCGAATTTGTGCTCCCGTGGATTTCATTTCACACTCGCCGTCGAGATTCTTCTCGTGGAGACGCGATAATCTTCTCTTAAATTATCTTTCCCGTAAATTTAAGAGAGGTTTACTAGTTAATTAGAGTAATTTTAAGTTACCTATCTTTTTAATTTACTGCGCAAGTACATTTCATATTGCAAGCTAAACCCTAAAGAGCATGAGCTCGTAACTCTGTTTAGGCGATAGTCAATCGATGTTGCAAGATGTTAAATGTCCTAATAGGTTGTGGCCCTCGTGGGTGAGGGTGCATTCGTCCCGATCCTTATGGGTGTCGAGTTTGAGATCAAACTCGACTCGATTTACATGCTAGGTAGTCGGATATCAAGTCAAAATTGATTGAAAATAAAATTTCCTTACTTTAGCTCGAATTAATGGAAAATCAAGATACTTGACCTCAACTTAGCTTAGCTAAATTACAATCAAGTTATAAAAAAGACTTTAGCTCAAGAGTGATGAGTTCAAATATTTTTTTTTCCATTTTTATATATGGGGCATGTTGTTAAATTATAAGGATTTACGCATGGGTCTATTTTCATAACTATTAACTACTTCTAAAGAAATTGTTGAACCCCATTAGGCTCATGAGCCTTCTGAGCCAAGTATTTTGGTAAGCGTGAGCTCGAGCTCAATTGGAAATAATCCTTGAGTCGCTCAAGCTCAAATTAGGCAAGTCGATCTCAAGTAATCATCGAACACTGAACTCGCGTTACTTTCGAGTGGGACTATGTTTCACTCCTAGCAGTAACTAAAGACATCTATATGCTCAACAATATCTTCGATTGTAACCTTCCTCTTTATCACTAGTAGGCCGGTTAAAATGGGTGGATCTGGTCGAGTTGAAAATGGTTCAACCTAAATCAATCAATTTAACTCGTTTTAATCAATTTTCGTGCAATACAAATCTAGTAATTCATATTTAACCTAATATGTATTACTAAAACACTTCTATTTTAAAGATAATTTAGGAAAATTTATAAAAAAAATTAAGGTGAAAATATGAAATAAGCAAGCGCGAGGTCGACTGAGGGTAAGAGAAAGTCATGAAAGTTGGTTGAGTCTAATTAAATTATGGATTCATTTAATACCAATATTATTTTGAGCTTCACAGTTCTAAACATTTCACGACCCATTTATTAAACATAACTAACTCATATAACAACCCAACTAATCAAATAGGGTTCAATAAATGAATTTTTAACCTATTTTGATGGGTCTAATCATAATTAATGTACTCAATGCATTTATAGAGTAACATACCAGGTTTGTGTCAGATGCTTACACGAGTCCGCTAACTTTAATTACACTTGTAGTGAATCTTGTCACAGGATATTTTTATCTCCAATTTCATGATCTTTTGTTGTATCACTTTTATTCTCGCGATAGCAGAATCTCACGAAAAGATTGTATCTAGTTTCGAGAGGGTAAATAGGTGCTTATATGGAAAAAACAGCTAAAGTAGAAGAGAATTGTTGGGTATATGCTTAAATTGACATACTAATTGATTCACAAATTGGGAGAAAGTCGCATGTTTTTATACCAATTATGTAGATAGATCTTGCATGGCTCTATTTCAAACGCACAACCCCATATATAGCGTGGGCTTTAGATGCTTTGATTCGTGAATTAGGAGCGAGTCACGTGTATATATACCAATTTATAATAGATTGATCTTGTGCGGCCCTACTTCAAACACGCAACCCCATATAGAGTGCTGGCTTTAAATGCTAGTGTAAGTAAGTGCACGACACGAGTTTGATCGATTTCCCACGTCTTCAAATTTAGGAAAATTTCGATTTGGCACTGCTTTTTAACCGATTCATGAGATTATTGGGTGTTTCAGGAGCCCCGAGTTTATCTAATTTTGGCAAATGCATTCGGTATGTACTTGAAAGCGTGAGCGGTGAATGCGTTGAAGACTGGTTGATAAGTAAAGTGGCTGCTCCACGACTTTAGAATGTGGTAAGAGGGTCATAGACGGAAAGAGCAATTCACTTTGAATATCAAAGTACTTTTTATACGTGGCATCCAAGTTTGACTCCAAATACATGACGTCTCGCCAATGACTTTTCAATTGAAAATAATCTAACTTTAATTGATCAATTTATTCCATTTTAATACAAATCTGATGACCTATACTCGACACAACCTATATAGCCAATTCATACCCGACTCAATTCACATTGCGAAGACACTTTCATTTTTAAATCAATTTGGGAAAACTTATACTCAAAATTGAAGTGAGAGCATGAAGCGAGCGATTGCGAGATTGAGTGAGGGGAAGAGAGAGTCAAGAGAGTTGTAAAAGTGGGTTGAATTTAAATAACTTGTGGACCAATTTAATACTCATATTATTTCCGGTTTTACCATTCTAAATCTATTTATTAAATATAATTAACCTATATAATGACATAACTCGGTTTAAGAAATGTACCTAGTCTCTCCCTTGGAAGATATTAAACTTAGAACAATTTCCTTACCATCTCTTTCAAAAGTGTATCAAATTACACATATTGACATTTTCCTTATTATAACTAGCAAAACAGCTAAAAAAAAAAAACTGAAAATAGGAAAGAGACATGTTTGGAAGAAAATATTTAAATCATATTCAAAAACAAATTTAACTCAATTAAGTAAAAAAATCGACTTAAATGTGGCAAGTTAGGGATGGATTCAGTAGCAAAAATAATCAACGGCAACAAACAAATCTTGTCATTCATATTGCTAAAACCTATAAATAGTTGTCATTGTTCCATATTTGGTAAGGCATCGATAAAATTTAGCCATATCTTTTCAATTGCCACCATTAAATTATTTTATTTATGCTTTCAGCAATGTAGTTTTTTTTTTTTTAGTCAGTCCTACGCTAATCCTACTCTAACACTCACTCTCAGACTTTTGCCCTGCCTCCGTGCATGGCGTGAGAGTCGAAACCCACTCATGAAATGAAATATTCCCCACCCCAAATTCCTCCTGAGAAGATGGGGATTTGAACCCCCAACCTCCCCATTCCAAGATGGAAGGATGGCCACTGGGGCGGACCCCCAGTGTTTCTAAACCCCACGGGGGCATTTGGATCGGAGGAATGAGATTCAACAATGTAGTTAGGCACTTACTTTTCTTCCCTTCAAACTTACTTGCTTTGACCAAATGGTATTTGCCATTTTGGTTTTGTATTGCCATTTTGGTTTTAATTCAAATCCCAAAACCCCTACTGACTTAAAAAGCGAATTTAATGTCACGGTCGTGTTTATTTAATACTTATCCACTACATTACTAGCTAAGTGACTTGGATTTATTGGATGATATTATGCATGTGACATGTGTGCTGAGATTGCGCATAAAGAGGCTAGAGTAATTTTACAATAACGCTTTGACGAACAAAACGAAAGGAAACTACAAATCCACGAATTCGAGGGCAGATACAATTGAACTCGATGCAAAGAAATTGCAAAGTTATCGCGATTTTCGAAAATAATAATCAAAATTCAGGGGCTCCATTCATACGTCGATTCCATGGACGATGTTCTCCACGTGGATTTGAAAGTCCATCGACTGATCTATGGCCCTTTTCAGTGAGACTGCTCCTCCTCTCCAACCCGACATATTTAATCAAACCCAAAATCAGGAAAAATCCTTATAATATACCCTCCTTTTCTTTTGGCCATAATGTACCGTGAATTGAATCTTACCATACATTTAAATTACCTCGAGAGGATAGACTTGCTTGTTACGAAGCTCTCGCCTTTATGAAGGTGCAAGGCACCTTTACGACGCACCACCGCACCAACCGAGGAACCGTTCGATGTTACAATCCATAATACACGACACGATACATGCAACTTGGGTTAAGATTAATGCAATGAATCTGATCGAAAGGAGAGCCTCTCTCCCCTTTAACCAAGAGATCCCGATCGTAACATTCCTCCCGGAATTCGACAGGATCTCGCCACCCAATCGATCGCCTCCCCATGTCTTTTTTCCCCTTCCTGTTCTGTCCATCCGACACGCCGCTCCGGATTCACCACAGCCCCTAAGGTTGGGCAAAAAAAATCGTGTCTTTACGAGTGCCCGCCTCGAATCTTGAAGGGCAGATCCGTCCATTTCCCATCGCCCCGTCATCACCGCTACGAAACAAGGATGGACCTGTTGAAGAGAGAGAAAGGAGAGAGAGAAAGGAAGGAGAGAGTCTATATATAAACTCGGGGAAGAAGGAGAATTCAGAGAGAACCATCGACGACGCGTCCGCTCGCCATCCATCGCGGGGAGAGAGAGAGAGAGAGAGAGAGAGAGAGAGAGAGATACCCTCTTCGTCATTCTGTGTAAACCACCCCCCAATAGCGTCTCTTCCTCCATTCTCGGCTCTATCCCGGAAAAACGAAGGAAGAAAGGAAGAAAATTTGCAGGGTCGAGAGCGAGAAAGTTGGCATCTTTCTTTTTTTCTTCGTCTCTTTCGACGGGCCATGGTGTCGACGGCGTCGGGTGGCCCCTCGAACTCATGCAACGCTAGCCCCAGGCACCCGGGGCACACCGCCGCGCAGAGGCGGCGCGTGGCCGACCCGTTCACGGACGCCGCCTCGTACTCCTCCGACGAGGAGGAGGACGGCTGCTGCGGCGGCGGCGGGGGCGTCGTCGGCGGCGGCGGCGTCTCCCTGATGGGCGGGCCCCACGTCCTCCACAACGGCAGTATCATCTACCACCACCACGGCCACCACCACTACCACCACCCGGCCGTGCGGTACCTGCTCCTCCGCCGGAAGGTCCTCCCCGACGCCTGGGCGCTCAGGATCGAGGACGCCGCCGCGTGGGCGGCGCACGGGGTGCGGTCGCGGCGGCACGTCGGGCGCAAGGTGTTCGCCGGGCTGATCTTTCTCGTCGTGCTCTCGGTCTTCCTCAAGGCGTCGCTCTTCGGCGGCTACGTCGCCGACGGCGGAGGCGGAGGTGGAGGAGCAGGGGGAGGGAGGAGGGCCGACAACGGGCTGTTGCGGTTGCAGACGTTCAAGGACGACTGGTCATACGCCCAGCGCGCCGTCGCCGCCGAGAACGGTGGCGGTGTCGGTGTCGGTGGCGGTGACGGTGAATCTATGCCGAAGCGCGTTTTGGAGAAATTGTCAGTAAGTGAAAGTTTCCCGTTGAATTTTCCGACCTTTTTCATGGCAAAGTTTGAGAAAAAATGGCGTCTTTTTCCCTTTGACAACTACTGCACGACACTTCTTTGAACGGTAAAGCTAATTCTTTTTCCAGGACAGAAATTTATTTTGCCACATTTGCTTGATCGTCACCGGATTTCCGTGATTTCAATATGAACTTTTTGGGATTTTGGGATATTGTTTCGGCTTTGTTGAGTGTTCCTTGGCGGATTTTATGTCCAACTGAGGCTAATGCAATGCTGAATTGAATGTTACTTTTATAGCTTTCTTACGATCTTTGTGATGATCTGATCTAACGAAGATGATGGGTTTCCTGCATTTCACAGACTCCAGAAATTTGGATGAAGCCAAACAGTGATAACTACTACAAGTGCGTCACTCGGCCGAAGAATCGAATAAGTGTGTTTAATTTTGCCCTCCCACTAAATTTTCTAGCATTGCTTTTTCCTGTGATTGAATTTCCTTTGCCAGCATCGAAATTGATCCTCTGTTTTTTATCCAGGAACGGATGCGAAAACCAATGGTTATCTGTTAGTTCATGCTAATGGGGGTTTGAATCAGATGAGGACAGGAGTAAGTTTCTGAAATCATCGACACCGAACAGATTTTGCAACATATGATGGGTTCTTTTATCTTATTTTCATCTTTAAATCTCTATCTACCCAGATCTGCGATATGGTTGCTGTCGCGAAGATCATGAATGCCACTCTGGTCCTTCCTTCTCTCGATCATGAATCATTTTGGACCGATCCTAGGTATTATCTTTTCTCCATTTTGGATGGTTTGGCATCAATCTCCCATTTTTGCTAGTTCTGGACTTCACTAAAGGCAATCTCGGTTTTGCAGTGACTTCAAAGATATATTCGATTGGAAGCATTTCATAGAGGTTCTGAAAGACGACATCGAGATTGTCGAGTCCCTACCGCCCAAATATGCTATGAAGCAACCCCTGGTGAGGGCCCCTATTTCATGGTCAAAGGTACGTGGATCTTCTTTCCTCATTCCAAAACTCTTCATGCTTTACGTGTCTTGGAATTGCATCTCACAGTCCTCTTTTATTCGTTCACAGGCCAGTTACTATAGAGGAGAGATACTCTCGCTGTTAAAGCGGCACAAGGTGGTACAGTTCACCCATACTGATTCACGCCTTGCTAATAACGGCCTCGCTTCTTCCATTCAGAGACTCAGATGTCGAGCCAATTACGAAGCTCTTAGATATGCAAAGGAGATTGAGGAGCTTGGGAAGACGTTAGTTGACAGGTTGAGGAAGAATAGCGAGCCATACATTGCTCTACATTTGAGGTACTGTCACATCGAGGGCATTAGAAGTTAAATGATCTAAAATGCTAGAGGAACTGCGCATTTCCGCGCGCACATGATTATATTTTGAGTGACTGATTAGTCTCGCAAAATTTAGTTTTGCGTGCTTTGGCGAACCTTACTTGTGGAATCCCTTTTTTTTCGTTTGGCAAATGGACAGAACACAAGTGAGACATTGTTTTCAATCTGGAACATGATTTAGCTATGAGGGGTCATTCTTGATTTTGGTTGCAGATATGAGAAAGTCATTGTCGAAAATTTAACCGCCTTAAAAGAAAGGGCTCGCTTTTTTGGCAAATGGGACCTAATACAAGTAGGACTAAAGTCAATTCTTGATTCTATCTTTTGCAGATATGAGAAAGACATGCTGGCTTTCACTGGCTGCAGCCACAACCTTACAGCATCAGAGGCAGAGGAGCTTCGGATTATGAGGTATGATGTCAAGCACTGGAAGGAGAAGGAAATAGATGGTGTGGCGCGCCGTCTGCAAGGAGGGTGCCCTATGTCTCCTCGTGAGGCCGCTCTTTTCCTTAAGGCTATGGGATATCCTTCCACTACAACCATCTATATTGTTGCGGGCGAGATCTATGGAAGCAACAGCATGGACGACTTCAGGTCAGAGTACCCAAATGTCTTCTCTCACTCCACATTGGCAACTGAGGAAGAGCTTGAACCTTTCAAGTTATATCAGAACCGCCTCGCCGCGTTGGACTATATTGTTGCCCTTGAAAGTGATGTTTTTGTTTACACTTACGATGGGAACATGGCAAAGGCGGTGCAAGGACATAGGCGGTTTGAAGGTTTTCGGAAGACAATTAACCCTGACAGGTTTGCACTGATTTCATGCTTATTCTAACATCATTATGAGCTAAATAGAGTTTGTTATCTGTGGAACTGGCCGTTTAATCTTGAAATTTGTGTGATGTTTTACTCAGCTGGCTTGTGATGGTTCCTGTCATTAGAATCACTCTAAGTACTCTTTTTGGAAATGTAATTCACTTTCCTATTTGATCTTTGCAGGCAAACTTATGTTAAACTGGTGGATCAGTTGGAACGGGGAGATATTTCATGGGATGATTTCTCTTTGGAGGTTAAGAGGTTGCATTCAGACAGGGTTGGGGCGCCTTATCTCAGACAAGCAGGGGAGTCACCGAGGATTGAGGAGAACTTTTATGCAAATCCTCTTCCTGGGTGCATGTGTAACAAGCTGCAGGAGCAGATGAGGAGCCTGAACTCCTATGACAGAAAGAAAAAGGTCAAGTTGCAGAGGTAGGTTATGAGGCCGTCATTTGTGTTGGCGACTCACTGCCAGAATCTGTGGGACCTCTTTGCTGAGGTTGATACGACTCTGCAATGCTCAGGGCCTAATCAGGAGCGGATTTATACGCAAACGAGAGGGTCATCTCCTAGGCCGTTCCTCATGTGCTTAAAAAAAATAAACCGAAGCTTTCAAGTCTGCCGAGTGATTCGAGGAATATGAATTCCGATTCTGGGTCACCTGTAGAGGATAGATCAGTTTAGCTTAGATTGCAAGTTACAGGTATATACACTGTTACAGAGGGAACCCCCTGTCACCGAAGAGTAGAAAAACCACACCAATTCGTTCATTTGTTTGATAATTTTTTGACTATTCGATGGTAAATTTGATGGAATAGCTGAATTTGGCTGCATTCACACATTGTAAGTTCCACTGGATGTATAATAGCGAATCATTTTGCACGTTTTATTTCTATTTTTCACTACCATCTGTCTTCTGTTTGTTACTTTTGTCCAAACATTTTTTCAATTTGACCAAAATTTGAGCAACGGATATTCATTGATTATGTAAATATACTCGTCGCCGGATGATCACTTGACGTACGGACTTGCATTGCTCTGTCTCAGGCATTTGGTGTAATCTACTCTCAGATTGTTGAGACAATGCCAGAGGTATTCAGTATCCATTTCGGCCTATAAAGTGAAACATTCCCAGCCCTGCAACATAGAGAATTTGCTTTTAGTTGTTGATAAATTCAAGCGGTTATGCATGTGCTTCTCTCTTCTGCAATTAATACCGAGTCACTTTAAACGGCCAGCAACAGAAAGTGATCTGTAAAGCTGCCCTCAAAGTTTCCTTTATCACCGAAAAATCATAGGACATGGAATGTGTGATGAGAGAGCCTTTTCATTGTCGTTCTAAAAGGCACCCCTCTCATCCATTACTCTCCCCCAAGTACCGTTGACATGGATTCTCTCTCTATCGAAAATGTACGCGTTAATTATCGATCATTGTCGGATTTTGCAAGGTTGGTAGGTGCTCAAACTTGGGTAGCTTCACACTACTTTTAATTCTTTTGTCGGTGGCAATCCATGTGTCAATGATTGATCATCGTTGGATTCTGCTGGGTCATTAGATGCTTGGACTTAGATACAATCACTACGTTGAGTTCTCTCTTGAACGACGACTCATGCGAAAATGACTGATCAACATTGAATATTATGAGGTCATGAGCGCTCGAACTATGGTGACATCACTACTCCTAGCATTGTGTCTGAAAAATTTAGCGCATAGCAATGTTAGATCACATACTTAAGATGCAGCATTGGAAAGATAGAGATTCGGCGGAAACAATGTGTTAAAAGGCAAGTCACATCATATCCATTTTTCTTCCCTCTCTCTTTCTTGCTCGTTGGAGACTCCTCAAGCATTATGACAACCACAAAAGGGGATGGCCGGTGGAGGATACAAGAGACGTCCGAAGAAAACTATGTATTTTGGGAGACAGATGGGCAGATTACACTCGAAATCCTCTGGAGACATCGATTGATTTGTTGGGTATCCGTTGTAATCTTATTAACTGGGAGGCAATTGCGGAATCTGAGTGATCTTGAGATACTGGCAATCCAAGTTCATGGCTCTTTCCCTGCAGCCGAAGCGAGCCGAAGCAGTTATTCCTTCTTCTAATGTACAACTAGACCAGAAGAAGAGATTCCTGTGTTCTTTCATCATTTTAAGATATATAGAAAAATACAATAGGCAAATGAATTAATATAGAATATGTGTATCTCTTCCCTTTCAAAGATTTATTACAAAAGTTAAAAAAAATGGTTAACAATAAGTATCAACCGACAGTTGCAATATGATGGTGTAAGCTTCCTCGAATGATTGTCGGAAGACCACGGTTGGGTATTATTGTAAAATATTTGTTTACAAATATCTAAGCATTATGTCGAATAATATGATATTTTTGTTGTAAAATATTGCGTGGCGAATAAATAATAGAGAGAATAGAGAGATTGAGTAGAGAAAATGGGACACCAGAGATAGTAGAGAAAGTTAGAGAAGCGGGTGTGACTCTTCATTCTAATGGTTGTTCACAGTCATTCTTGTACATCAAAACTAAACTCCTATTTATAGGAGAACAAGAATGTACTTATCATTAATATCAATGTATCGAATGATACATGTACTAGATAAGGGAGATGAACGTTCATTGTATAGAGAGATGTACTTATAATGTATGATACAAATGTACCATAATAAGTACATTAGATAAGATGAATATAATGAATATTCATTCATGTATTTCATTGATTCATGTATTTTATAACACTCCCCCTTGAATATTCATTGTATTCACAAATGATACTGCCTCATTAAAAACCTTAAGCCGGAAAAACCCAGTGGGACAAAAACCGGACAAAAGGGAAAAAGAGTGCAGAGCACAAATGTTATGATCTCTCCCTTTTATGGATGCATTAATTGCCTCGTTAAAAACTTTTAGCAGGAAAAACCCTGTGGGAAAAAACCGGACAAAAAGAAAAAAAAGTGCAATGTATATATAGCCACTGCTGGGGCTGATCAATTTTGCATCTTGTGAACTCGCCGCATATCAATGTTGTAATGCATAGTTCATAATATCTCCCCCTCAATTGAGCCATATAGCCACTTCTGGGGCTAATCAATCTTGCATCTTATGAACTCGCCGCATACCAATGCCATATACTAATTTCTCAAAAGTTGATGTTGGCAATGATTTGGTAAAAAGATCTGCAAGATTATTTATGGATCGAATCTGTTTAACATCAATTTGTCGACTTTCTTGGAGTTCATGAGTATAGAAAAACTTCGGCGAGATATGCTTGGTCCTATCACCTTTGATATATCCTCCCCTGACTTGTGCAACACAAGCAGCATTATCTTCATAAATTATAGTGGGAGAATTTGTAACCGGTATTAAACAACAAGAATTATGAATATGCGTTATAACGGATCTTAACCAAACACACTCTCTTCCAGCTTCATATAAAGCAATAATCTCAGAGTGGTTAGAAGATGTAGCTACTAGCGATTGATTAATAGAATGCCAAGAAATAGCGGTGCCGTTATAACAAAATAAATACCTGGTTTGAGAGCGAGCCTTGTGTGGATCGGATCTATATCCAACATCAGCATATCCAACTAAACCAGAGTTAGTGGAATATTTGAAATAATATAATCCCAAATCTATGGTTCCTCGGAGATAACGGAAAATATGTTTAATTCCATTCCAATGTCTCCGAGTTGGCTCAGAACTAAATCGTGCCAATAAATTTACCGCAAAAGCGATATCTGGTCTCGTACATTGTGCAAAGTACATCAAAGCCCCAATTGCATTGAGATATGGTACTTCAGGACCAAGTATCTCTTCATTTGATTCTCTAGGACGAAGTGGGTCCTTTTGGGGATCTAGAGACCTTACAACCATAGGGGTGCTCAATGGGTGAGCTTTGTCCACGTTGAAGCGTTTAAGCAATCTTTCAACGTATGCTGATTGATGGATGATTATTCCATTTGCTTTATGCTCAAGCTCTAGACCAAGACAAAGTTTGGTTTTACCCAAATCTTTAACTTCAAACTCCCTTTTCAAATATTCAGCAGTTTCAGCTAACTCTTCTGGAGTTCCAATTAAATTTATATCGTCGACATAAACTGCTACAATAGCAAATCCGGTTTCTGATTTCTTAATAAACACGCATGGGCAGATAGGATCATTCTTGTACCTTTCCTTAATTAGGTACTCACTTAGGCGTTGATACCACATGTGACCGGATTGCTTTAACCCGTACAAGGATCTTTGCAATTTTATTGAGAATAAATTGCAGGGAGTGCATGCTTCAGGCATTTTGAATCCCTCGGGAATTTTCATATAAATATCAGAATCTAATGAGCCATATAAATATGCCGTCACAACGTCCATAAGACGCATTTCCAATCTTTCAAAGATTGCTAGGCTAATGAGAAAACGAAATGTAATCATATACATCACATGTGAATATGTCTCATTATAATCAATCCCAGGTCTCTGGGAGAATCCTTGGGCAACGAGTCGGGCTTTATACCTGACAACCTAGTTTTTCTCATGTCGTTTTCGGATAAATACCCATTTATATCCAACAGGCTTTACATTATCGGGGATACGAGTTACAGGTCCAAAAACCTCTCGTTTAGTTAAGGAAGCTAATTCAGCCTTAATTGCTTCCTCCCACGTATGCCAATCTTGCCTTTGACGACATTCAATAATAGATTGTGGCTCACAATCATCATCCATAATTTTATGGGCAACTAAGAATGCAAAAGCATCATCAATGATGATTTCATTTCGATCCCAAATTTCATTATAATATGTAATGGAATTCTCAGTATTCCCGGGATTGATGTTCATTTCATGGGTTTGCGCCTCTTCAGGGGCAATAAGCTCTTCTGGAGCAAGCATAACGCCAGGCTCTTCTGGAGCGAATTCCTAATTCTTTCCCCTTCGTTTTCGAGGAGCAGTATTTTTTTTGATCCTATCGGTCTACCACACTTCAAGTGCGGGGGATTTTGATCCATTTTAGCATGTCCTTCGGGAACAGCTATCCTAGCTGGAGCATTTGCAGCTGGAATATGATAATAGTGCAAATAAATATGCAAATGTGATATTGCGCGTAAATAATAGGTAAACATGGGACCATCTACATGATGCGTCTACTAATACCATAAAATATCGAAATGGTCCACTTGGTGGTTGTATTGATCCACAAATATCACCCTGAATTCTTTGCAAGAATAAAAGGGATTCAAGATTAACCTTTGTTATATAAGGTTTGATAATGAGCTTTCCTTGTGAGCAAGCCTCATAATTATAATCCTTGGACAACAATACATTTATTTCCTTTAAAGGGTGTCCTTTTGTATTTTGAATTATCCTACGCATCATTGAAGCGCCAAGATGACCAAGGCGATCATACCACAGTTCAAACTGATAAAGGCTTACCAATCTCCAGGATGTGGTGGCGTAGGTTTCAATAGCCTTAATCATGACACAATACAAACCCATAGAAGAAGCTTCTAGCTTCTCATGGATGGTCTTCAGGCCCATCTTATAAGAGGAAATACCAATGTATTCCTTATCTTGCTCATAAATAGTCTCAATATGGTATCCATTACGGCGTACATATTTGAAACTGAGCAGATTCCTCTTTGATTTAATGCTTAGAAACGCATTCTCAATATGGAGGATTGTGCCATTTGGCAAAATAATTGTGGCATTCCCAAAACCATTAATAATCGGAACGGGACCTGATATTGTATGGATTTGCGCCTTACGCAATGTCATACTCGAGAAAAAGTGTCTATTAGGAAATATAGTATGTGTTGTTGCACTATCAAGCAAACAAACATCTCCATTTTTCTCGGTATTTTCTATTTGCATTTATATTGACAACTTCAGGTGTCAAGTATTATAAAATTTGCATATAATCCTTGCAAAAATAAATCTTTATTAATTAAAAGGATTTTGAAATATCCATTGCCACTTCGGGAGCAGAAGGATACTTTTAGATTTGAGATTTGGCTTCGGGCCAAGAAAAATAAAAATGAATAATTGATAGAAGAAGATGAAGTATAAGTTGATTAATAATATAATACCCACCTTGCAAAAATTACTTACTCAGTCGGTAGATTCTCGTGCTTGCAAAAATTACTTACTCAGTCAGTAGATCCTTGTGCTTGCAGAAATTACTTACTCAGTTGGTAGATCCTCGTGCTTGTAAAAATTACTTACTCAGTCGGTAGATCCTCTAGCTGATAATGTGTTGTAAAATATTGCATGGCGAATAAATAATAGAGAGAATAGAGAGATTGAGTAGAGAAAATGGGACACCAGAGATAGTAGAGAAAGTTAGAGAAGAGGGTGTGACTCTTTATTCTAATGGTTGTTCACAGTCATTCTTGTACATCAAAACTAAACTCCTATTTATAGGAGAACAAAATTGTACTTATCATTAATATCAATGTATCGAATGATACATGTACTAGATAAGGGAGATGAACGTTCATTGTATAGGGAGATGTACTTATAATGTATGATACAAATGTACCATAATAAGTACATTAGATAAGATAAATATAATGAATATTCATTCATGTATTTCATTGATTCATGTATTTTATAACAATTTTAATCACCAGATAATTCATGGTGCTTTTTTGTAGAAATGATTGGAATGAAGACTATAAAACCTTTCAACCAAATAACTCAGTAGGAAGATTTGAGGGGAGTGTTAGGGCGATAAGTCTAGACGCAGCAATTACTCAAGAGATATGGGTTGTTGCGACTTCGATCTAGGGCTCGATGTGTGATGGGAAAATTGTTGGAGTTTATCCCACGTTGATTGTGGAATGGGCTAGTCATCAGTTTATAAGTAAGAGAAAATTTCACTTTTTAAGTTAGCTTTTCGGATAAGAGAAGTCTAAGATCACCCAACATATTTAAGAAATAGTTCATATTATATATCTATATAGATAGCAGAAAGTATATGATTTGTATATGATTACAATAAAATACTGTCTCGCTAGTATTATGCCACGAGTTAGCATTTGAAGAGGTGTATAATTTTTTGTGTGATGATCAATGACAATAGCATTTTTTTTGTTCGGTAACCGGCTAATAAGAATGAGATATTTTTGACATTTAAATGTAAAAGTTGGTGGAAAAGCACGTTTTTGCAAGGGACTAAAGTTGGTAAAACATTTACAAGGGCCTTTCTCCCAAGCCAGGACAAACCTGCTTTAGTTTTTGAGCTTTCTTTTGAGGGAACATTTTTTTTCCTGATCAATTCTAATCTTACCAAAAAAAATTGTCCAATTTTTTAAAAATTTATTATACTTTTGTCAATTCAATCTTAAACATTTCAATTTTATCAATTCAGTTCTAAACCTTTTCACTTTTTGCCAATTGAGTTCATTTGGTTAATTTTGGCCGACAATTGCTAATGTGGCCGATCGGCGCTGATGTGATACTTTTTAATATTTTCTAACATTTTTTTTTTGGGGGCTGGCGAGGGTGGCTAGCGAAGTTGCTGCTCACACCTGGCTAGATCCAATGAGGGCGTCACGGTACTCGCCCAGGGCCAACGAGGGTTAGTTGGTAACCCTCGCCGGCTCTAACCCCAAACCCCAATTTTTTTTTTTTTTTAAAATAAATAATAATTAAGAAGTGCAACAATCTGGGTTGAGCTCTAGCCACCGCACGAATTGTCATCTGGGTTTTCTTGGGAGCACGAGACATTGCTCGAAAGGCAACATTTTGACGTCAATGACATGTTCTTGGAGCGTGAGGGACGGAATCTTCTCCCGCCGTCGTTTCTTGCTTTCGAGGAAAGACACTGCGCCGTCGTTTCTTGCTTTCAGTGAAGGATAGGGTCAGGAATAACGAATGAAGAAAGGTTTGGCTAGACAAAGTCTAGAGACTTGAATTGGATTTGATATGTGGACCAACGCATCATTTGTGTGCGTGCGAGTTTTGTTGGTTGTTTGTAAAAAAAAAAAAAAGGTGATTTTTCTTGTTTTACATAGGAAAGTTGGGAAGAGATGGGTCACTTTATAATTTTAAGCCTTTTCTAATTTGTTCAAAAAAAAAAAAAAAGATTAGGGTATGGGCTTGACTCCACAATACCTACGTGCGGGTGCATGATTATTAGGTACACTTAGCACATTTGCAGTTTAATTAGCACTGATCCCCCATTTATTATTTATTATTTATTATTTTTATTTTATTTTGTACGGTTATCTTGTTAACATTTATTAGTCCAAAGGTTATATTTATTCATTCAATAAGATATTATGAAATTCCGAAATTTATTTTTTATTTTTTTATTATTCCGATTTTTGTGCGTAATTTCAAGATAACCTTTGAAAATATACTTGTTTGGTTTGTGACTTTTCTTAAAGGGATACATTTGTTTATTTTGCAACTTTTCCCAAAAGGATACCTTTATTTACTTTGCAATCTTTCCCAAGGAGTTGCCTATATTAATTAAAATCGAGTTACGTATGTCGGTTTTTGGCATGAATGTAAATCAAGTCTTTTCGAGTCTTATTTCCAAAGCCGCAGCATTATTTCAATTGTTTCTTAAAGAGACCCCAGAGAAATACTTGAATTGTTATTAGTATTCTCATTCGAGACTTTGTTGTATTCATGATGATATTTTTCGGTAAGTATTAGCAACATTATGGGGGCAAATAAATCCTAACGTCCTGAACGAGATGGGAGTGGCCGGCGAGGCCGCGTCATGGGATGCTGCAGACCTTGTCCTCGAGGTGCCAGAGGATGATGGACTTGTCCTTGGGTCAAAGACCTGTTTTGACAATTTTACTTTCAATGTACGACTAGACTAATCAATGGTGTGTTTATCCCCCACGACAAATTCAAGATATAGAAATCACAAAGCATGAATTAAGGCTCACTCTTTATTGAGTCAAATGACAATCAAGTTCAGAGATTATTTTCGACATTCTGTATTGAAATGAGAAAAAGAACAAGAAAAAATAACGAAAAAGACAGAAAATTAGAGAAAACACATGACACCAGAAAGCCAAAAAAAAAAAGAAAAAAAACCCTGCTGCCTCATCTTTGCCCGTTCCACTCCGTCCCGTCACTCGATCGGAATCATGACGTCGTTGGTCCTGAACGGGGGCAACGTCCACGGCGGATTGTACCTGGCCAGCACGAACTCCCCCGCCACCTTATGCCCGTCCCTCTCCAGCCACTCCCTCAGCCTCTCCGCCTTCTCCGTCGCCACCCGCTCCGTCGCCGTCCCGCTGAACGTCACAACCCCGTACTTCCTCCCCTCCTCCTCCCTCACCACCACCCTCTCGTCCAGCGGCCTCGGCGCCTCCTCTGCCCTCCCGTACTTCGCCGGCAGCACGAACCGCATCGTCACCGCCTCCTCCCCGCTGCCCTCGCGGCTGCCCCTCGGCGGTCCTTGGGTGATCACCGGGGCCGTCATCGCAATCTTCTCGCTCTTGGTGATCACGGGGGCAGTCATGGCGATCTTCTCGCTCTTGGTGATCACGGGGGCAGTCATGGCGATCTTCTCGGGATTGGCGTTCTGGGGGTTGCCGAAGGCGCCGATGTAGTTGGCGAGGACGGTGAAGCCGCCGTCGCGGTCGCCCTTGAACTGCGAGGGGGTGTAGGCGAGCTCGGCTACGACGGAGGGGGGGTAGTGGCGGATCTCATAGTTGGCGCAGGAGCGGAGAACTTGGTATTTCGGGGTCTCGACGCAGATTTTGCCGAGAATCATGCCCATTTTTGCGAATCTTAGCGGGAGTTGATTCGACTCGATACAGGAATCAAGAAGATGAAGGAGGTATATGTAGGATTCTGGAGTGTTTCGTGAAGGGAGTTTTGCTTGGAGAAGGGGTGGAATTCAAGATTTGTAGACGGAACGAGACGAGTGGTGGCGGTTGGTCGTGGGAGATCGCGGGCTCGGTTCTTCCACGACATCGCACTCTAGAAGGTTGACGAGGAAATTGCTTGGAACTCCCATTATTTTCCAAATAAAGATTTGAATAACAAAATAAAGACATGAATATCCCGCCATGGTTGGATATTTGTTTGGGCAAATATAGGGATCATTGTAACTTTTTCTATAGTAAGCTTATCTATATCCTGTGAGGATAGAATAATGGCATCCAAAATCCAAACACCTAGCTCAAAAGTGCAGTGGTCGAGTTTTGAAAAATTTCCTATCATTACAATCAAGTCTCAAAATTTATTAGGCACAATTGAGAACCTTTTATCTACGATGCTTACTTTGAATGATATTTAATGACAGTTTCGGGAAGATATGACATTAATGTGACTCTAAATTGAGGTCATGTTAAAAAATGTCGATATTATTAAAAGTTGAAAGAAAAAAAGAAGGCTAGAAAGAGAGAAGACGCGAGTGTGGAGAGGAGTTAGAATGGATGATGCTGCCTTGGCTTAACAAATATGATTTTAGTTTTTCTTCCATTGCTCAAATTAGATGGAGTTAACTAAATTAGTCGTGAAGATTGCAGGCTGTGTTCTTTCACGACATCGCACTCTTGAGAGTTGACGAGGAAATTGCATGGAACCTTAATTGTTTTCGAATAAAGATTTGGAAAGCAAATTAAACAAAGTAATATCCTGTCATGGTCAAATATCTGTTTGGGGATCCTTGGAAGTTTCTCCTGGGTAAGCTTATCTATATCTAGAGAGGATACAATAAGTGCATCCAAAATCCTAACATGTAATTCAAAAGTGCAATTCGAAGGGTTAAAAGACGCAAGTAATTTTAAATTATGTCCATCACGATACATTTATTCTCAAACTTTTTTTTATAACAAACAAAACTTCAAACTTGTACTAGTCTAATATATTGACTCAAAAATTGTACTTGTGTGACACGTTTATCTCAAACTTTTTTATGACACAAAAACCTCAGATTTATATCCATGAGAAATATCACCCCAAACTTATTTTCATGACGTGCGGACCCTTGGAGTGCCTTAACTTTGCTCAAAGGGACACTTAAGTGTCATAACTTACGAAAGGTACACTTAAGTGCCAAAATCGGAGTAAAATGGATCACTTGAATGCCAATCCGGCCAAAACGCTGACATGGCATTTTTTCGGCGAAGCAAGCCCAAAACGACGCCGTTTTGCTCGCTGATGTGGCCAAATAAAAATTAATTAAATTAAATTAAAAATTAAAATTTAGTTAAGATATTAAAAAATAATTATTTTAAAATTAGAAAAAATTAAAAAAAAAAAGAAGCGGCGGTTGAGGATCGACCCTCGGCGATGCCCTCCAGAAGGGGTGTGGGTGGTCGGCCCCTTTGCGGCCGGCCGTTACCGTTCAGTTCTGGCCGACCCTCCCTCGCCTCGCCACGGCCCTTCCGGCGCCATCGAGGTTGATCCCTCGACCGCCTCCCCACCAATTTTTTTAATTTTTTTTTTAATTTTAAAATTTTTTAAAAAATATTTTTTAATATTTTAACTAAATTTAATTTTAAAATTATTATTTTTAAATATTTTAACTAAATTTAATTTAATTAATTTTTCATTAATTTTTTTTACCACGTCAGCCCAAAACGACGTTGTTTTTGCATTATTTGGCCACGTCAGAAAACAAAACGGCGTCATTTTGGGCTCGCCTCGTTGGATTAATGCCACGTCGGCGTTTTGGCCGAATTTTGGCCGGAGTGGCACCTAAGTGATCCGTTTTTCTTCGAATGTGGCACTTAAGTGTACCTTTCGTAAGTTATGACACTTAAGTGTCCATTTGTGCCAAATTATGGCACTTGAAGTGTTCTTATCCCTTATTTTCATAATACCAAAAATCCTAAACTTAGACCAACGCCGCACATTTATCCTTGGTTAAGATTTTTCCGTTCCTTCTTTATCTTTGCCACCGTCGTATTGCCACCATCTTCACTGTTGCCAAATCAAGGAAGAAAATGGAGGAGGAAGTTAGCAAAAAAAAAAAAAAAATACAATAGTTGATGTATTTTTGTTACATGAGTGCCATGTCGGCATCTTTTGCAATTTGTCATTTATGTAGGTAGCTGCACAAGACTTTTAGAGGCATTTGTTCATGAAATTTTGAAGAAGAGTGATAATTTTATAAAAATAGAGTTATTTAACCTATTTTAGAAAATAAATATTACAATATCTATGAGAAATCATTTGGATTTTCCTTATGTATGTAACATGATAAGATATGGAGAAAATAAAGAAAAAAAATGGCAAAAGGAAAGAAATGAATATGCCACTCATAGAAGCGTTGGAAGGAATTAGGAATTATGTGATTTATTTCCCAATTTTATGTGAAAAATAAGTAATTACCTTGTATTTGGAGCCTTGGATTTATCCTATAAATAAGATAACATTGAGAGCTTAAGAGACAGCTACGTTTTTATTTTTAGATTGTTTTTATTATTATTCTGAGAGTTTTTAAAAATATTTTGAAGAGAAGACAAAAAGTGGTAACGAAATTTTTAATCTTTGATTGAAGATGTTAGATTTAATTTATATTTTCATTTATGCTTCTATTATGTTCTATTTTTTTTTTTGTTAGGGGTACGATGTAGCCTAACTATAATGATATGAATTTCATACTTCTTTTGTTTTGTAAGTGATTTCATTTATGTGAGTTATATATTATTTTGCTTAATGTTTTTGAGTGATTAGTCACTATTTGAATGATCTGATGTACATGTTTGATATTGAGAAAAGTGATGACATTACTTATTATATTATATAAACATGAATTAAATGTGGATAGAGGTATACCATATGATAAGGCGGTCCAAAGGATTCATTATAAAGAGGGAATGTTCACAGATTTTAATACATTTATGTTTATTTAAATTCACATAAATATATAGTGAATTGATAAACTAAGTAGGTTTACTATACCTAAATATATGATAGTAAATAGATTAGGAAATTCCGTTATCACATGTTTAACGTTGTTCTTGTATGTGTAATGATATGAAATTAATATATAGTGGTTATAGTGAAATAAGATACTCTAACATATTTTTATGATTGATTAATTGCATTTAATTTCGAAATTTTGCTTTTAAAATTGTCAATTTTATTTTGATATGTTAGATAAATTTTAGAATTATTTGTGACATCCGGACTTGGCCCATGTGATATCTAGACTTCGCCTGAGCCTCGAATACTTAACTGTCCATGCCGCGTCGACAAGCTTGTCATCGGACTATGTTGTTGGTGCCACTCACAGCCACCATATCGCCACCGCCGTTATCTCACCAAACCATCGCGCCACATCACATCCCCACGACACCACCCCATCGCCACGCCCCCGCCGCACCATGACAACTTGACCGCCACCTAGTTTACTACCTCACCAAATTTCTTCTTCATGAAATGCCACGAGCGAGATTAATGTGACCTCAAAGATAGATCACGACCATGAGATGTTCAAAAAGAATTAATTCAAGATCGGCCACGTCTCCTCTCCCACCCATGTTTACTTTCTTCAGTACGTTGCCAAGCTGGCTTTCTCATGCAAATTCTCCTTCATCCCCACGTATCCGTGCAATTTGTCAAAGAGAGGAGCAGAGAACTCCCACCATCACCCACGTCAAACCCCATTCGCTTCTCCTCAGCTTGCCAACAAATGAAGACTTTGACTACAGGATTCAGCCACGTTTCTGTGAATTTCTCAAAGTGGCAATGAGGATTTCCGCCAAGGGCCACGTCCACTCCACGCATCTCTCCTTTGGACTGTCACAAAACCAAGAAATGTTGACCAAGATAGTCAAGCAGGCGAAGAAGCCGAAGCAGAGAAGGAGATCGTCTCTCCTTTTCCCTCACCTCACAATTTCCTTCGTTCATCGGCGCTTCAGCGAGGAATCATCTTCATCAAGACTCTCACAGCCTCGTTCTTGCCTTGCTACTCGACGCCGGCCGTTTGCACCACCTTGCCGCACCACCATTTGGCTTTATTCTCGCCTCTGACCAGAAACCTCACAGCCTCGCCTTCATTCTGCTCACGTCGTGTTGCCGCTCCGCCACCAGCCCGCACCACCGAGGATTCAAGGCAAGTGGAAGTCCTATTCTTCTATATTATGTCGTGCTGCCGTTAGTTGGGTTTCCATTATAGGAATCGACAAATTCGGGCTCGAATGCATCGAGTTACCGTTGTATCATAGTTTGCTCATTGTTGGTTTAAGCTGAGTTCAATCTTGACTTGTATAGTCGTGTACCATGATGACCGTTGGCACGGTCAGCATTGGTTTCGGGTTGTAAGTATGTGAACCGCGTCGATCGTCGGAGAAGAACCGTGTCGACCGTTGGAGAAGTCAGTATCGGTCTTCATTGGGTCGTGATGTTGTGGGTCGGTCCGGTCTAGGTGCGGATCCTTTCTGAACCTGAGGAGATTAGCATGGATGTGGTACTGGATTAGGCTACGGTCGAGTTAGTGAGTTATGTGACCACGTAAGATTCAAGTCGTATTAGACGTGTACCGTTGTGTTAGGACAATTCTCATTGTTTTGTCTAGTGTCTCGAGTGTTAGAACTCCTTAGACGAATCAATAAAACTAAGTCGATTTCGGAATAGTGCAGGTTTGGATAAGTTGATGGCCATAGGCTTATGCTTAGTGGGTCGAGGCAAGGAAAGATCACTATTTTTCCTAAGGAGTGGATGGTTGGTCTAGTTATGCTTCGATGATTTCAAATAGAATCCTTAAATTGCTACTCCATGGTTGGAATTGATGGATATCGTCGGTCCATCGTGGCAACGATGCCCCGGGTGTCGAGATGCCTGGAGGGGTGTGACATAGTGCCCTCTAGATGCTTGCGTGATGTAATTGGGCCCCAGAAGTCCTCGCGATGCCAGTTAGGATGCGAGATGCCTAGAGGGGCGTAACGTGACGCTCTCCGAATGCCCGGGAAATAAGGACATCGAAGGTCCTCGTGATGCCAGTTGGGGTGCGAGATGCCTGGAGAGGTGCAACATGGTTCCATTCAGAAGATGATGGTAGCTAGATCCAAACTAGATATGATTATTGAAACTCCCAAATGTCTACTTACTTCTTGGTGTATTGTTCCCGTGAAATTCCTCTAGAGTCAATGCAAATTGAGTCGTTTCGACCTTGTATATTTTATATTCAGGATTCCGCCGGATGGGTAGTGGTAGACTCATGTAGTATAGTCTAATAGGCTTTTAATTGCCGAGTGGTTGTACTCACTCCTTGTGGACTATATTATTTTTCAGACACGTAAGTATGCCTCTACAACCCGCGTCCTCCATGATGCTCTACGGCGTTCCCACCGATCTCACGTGGGACCAAGTGGAGGACCACGATTTTCCTGAGGTTACATTCATTCGGATCACGGTGATCTTGATTGTGGACGCTGGTCTCCCATTGGGCCCTGTGCTGATGGGGTTTATTGCACTCTACGCCCGGGTCAATGGGTGTACAGTGGGACCACTTCCACTCCCAAACGGTGACAACGATGGTGACAGCAAGGTCGAGTAGAAGGAGGGCCTAGGGGATGGGGGTAGCATTTTTGGCAAGACCAGGACATGTTACGCAGATGGTAGTGTAGATAGGTAGTAGGATGGTTGGGGCAATATTTTGGATATAGCCAGAAGAAGGAACTTTTTGACCTTAATGTATCGACCTAGGTCATCTAAAATATATAAATAAATAAAAGTGTCTGGTTCTATATTTTCGTGTGCATCGATTTAAGTTATAATTAAGTTGTTGTTTTACGTTTCTGCATAAAAATAATAGTACTAACAATGGGACGTCACGGTGACCCTAACGTGCTGGGGGTCGTCACATTATTTCATATTAAATATTTAATTGGTTTATTAATCATCAATCTCTATGGGATGATATCTTTTCTTATCATCATACTACTTTTTTCGACACTTTTGTTTGCATTTAGAATTTTACCAACAAGTTTTTGGCGTTGTTGTTAGGGATTTTTTTTGTTTAATACTACTTAATATTGATACTAGATCATTCTAAGTTTAATCTAGCTTTCGTTATATTTTCTCTAGAGTGACACATAGCCAACAAGGGAAACTTGCTGAGTTTGATCTAGTAATCAAGCGTACATTTAAAATGTGACTAAGAGAACAAAAAAATTATGCTAAAAAAATGGAGCAAGTTCGTGAGGATGAAGATCCACGTAAATACTTGAGAGATTATGCTTTGCTAATAGTTCAGGGCACCATGTCAAGTATCGGGAGACCTATAATTCAAGTAAACAACTTTGAGATCAAACCATCACTAATTCATATACTTCAACAATTAGTGCTATTTAGTGGGCTACCAAGCGATGATTCAAATGCTCACATTGATGCTTTTCTTGAAATCTATGACACCTTTAAATATAATGGATTACAGATGATGCTATTAGATTAAGATTATTTCCATTTTCTCTTAGAAACAAAGCTAAGGGTTGGCTCTCTTCTCTCCATATAGGATCGATTACTACATGGAATGATACAGTCCAAAAATTCCTTGGTAAATTTTTTCCACCTGCAAAGTTTGTGAAAATGCATAACGGTATTACTAATTTTATGCGGATGGATAATGAATCATAATTTGAAGAATGAGAAAGATTCAAGGAGTTTCTTAGGAGATGCTCATATTATAGACTACCTATATGGATGTAGGTATAAATTTTTATAATGGGTCTAGCACAAGTCTCCATTCTATGATTGATGTAGTTGCTGGTGAAACTTTGAATGATAAAACACCAGAAAAAAGCCTACGACTTATAAGAGGAAATGACATCTAATAGTTATTATTGGCCTACTAAGAGGCTACCATTGTGAAAAACTATTAGAGTTTATGAAGTGGATGCTTTCACTGCAATTATTGCATAATTTGAAACATTCAACAAAAAGATAGACAACATGAGTGTTTAAGTCATGATAATTCAAAATATGGTATGCAATTTTTGTGGTGATGGACATGCTAGCATAGAGTGTATGGTAGGAAACCATTTTACACAACCTAATGAAAATGCCAACGTTGGGAATTTTAACAGGTCACAGAATAATCTCTACTCCTACACATACAATGGAATGGCACAATCATTCAAATTTTTCACGGAGTAATCAAAATGTAACAAGACCACCATCAGGATTCAAACAACCACCAATTTGGAAAATATAGCCACCAAACTTGCTAATACCACTCAAGACATCAAGAGCACATATGTGATATTTCCAAATCAAGAGACTTCAATGAGAAATTTGAAGATGCAAGTGGGTTAGTTAGCAAACATGATATCAAGGAGACAACGGGGTTCTTTGCCTAGCAATACAAAGAAAAATCCGATTGAAAATGTAAAAGTTATAACCCTGGTAAGTGGTAAACAAGTGGGTGAAGAAGATGTCGAACAAGAGATTTCCAAAGACAAAGAAGAGGAGGTCAATAAACAAGCAAAGAAGGCAGGCAAGAGCAAACTTTTTCTAGATAATCCTAAGCCATATGTGCCGCAAATCCATTCCCTCCGTGACTCCAGTGTCATGAAATAGATAAACAATTCTCTAAATTTCTTGATGTATTCAAAAAATTGCATATTAACATTCCTTTTGTAGACACCTTAGCGCAAATGCCTAGCTATGCAAAATTTTTGAAGCAAAATTTGCCGAACAAAAGGTGTTGGAGAAATATCTCCAAGTGATTTTGATGATATCCAAAACTATCCTTAATATTATCTTTATTGTGGTTTATGCAAAGGGGGTAGGCAAGAGCAAACTCTTTTCTAGATAATCCCAAGCCAGATGTGTCACCAATTCCATTCTCTCCGCGACTCTAGCATCACCAAATAGATAACAAATTCTCTAAATTTCTTGATGTATTTAAAAAAATTGCATATTAATGTTCCTTTTGTAAATGCCTTAGCGCAAATGCTTAGCTATGAGAATTTTTGAAGGAGATTTTGCCAAACAAAAGGTGTTGGAGAAATATCTTTAAGTAATTTTGATGATGTCCAAACCATCCTTGGTATAATGTTTGTTGTGGTTTATGCAAGGGGAGGGGGGCAGGCAAGAGCAAACTTTTTTCCAAATAATCTCAAGCCAGATGTGCTGTCAATTCCATTCTCTTCGTGACTCCAGCATCATAAAATAAATAAGTAATTCTCTAAATTTCTTGATGTAGACGCCTTAAAGCAAATGCCTAGCTATGCAAACTTTTTGAAGGAGATTTTGCCAAACAAAACATGTTAAAGAAACAAATCTTCTATCATGGCTAACTTTAGCAATTTCTTTACCAATGATGCTCAAGCTCCTAACAAGCCCCCTTACTTTGATGGAAGCAACTATGGATATTGGAAGTAAATAATGCAATCATACATTGAAGCTACATCCCTGGAAATGTGAAGTGTGGTTGAATGGTGTGGACATACCAACCCTAGCACTTGCCGTTGTTCAACCTCAAGCTCAATAGCTGCTGCTCATAACATAAAGGAATCTTAAAGAAGAGTTGCTCTCAATACCAAAGCTAAACACCTATTGTATTGTGCTTTGTCACCATTTGAATTTATCAAAGTATCTTTTGTGTTACAGCTAAGGAAATTTGGTCGTCTACTACTGACATTCGAAGGAACAGACAGGGTGATAGAAAAAAGATGAACATCCTACTTGGAAATTACAAGCTGTTCAAAATGAAGCCGGTTGAAATAGTGACACAGATGTTCATTCAATTCACTGAAATAGTGAATGGACTTACACATTAAGGAAAAACGTTCACCAATGAAAAAGTTTACAAGCTTTTAAGAGCTTTGCCCAAGAAATGGACCTTGAGATATCTCTACGCAAGACAATGAGGATTCAATTAATTACAATGGATGAGCTGATAGAAACATTTATGTCCTATGAAGTTGAACACCTAAATGAGGAAAGTAACTCAAAAGGTAAGAAACCCATTGCCTTAAAGTTGATCATGATGATGCAGGTGAGTAAATATCTTCAAAAGGAGAAGATAGTGATGAAGACATGGAGCCGTTGAAAAAAAGATTAAAAAATTTCATGAGCAAAGTAGAAAAACATAAAGGAAAAAAAGACTAATGAAGCTCTTGGATGACAAAAAGCCTTAAAGGAACAAGGAGGAATCCAAAGGCAAGGATAGTGTTCGCTATGAATGCAGGAAACTAGGTCACATAGAGCTAGAATACCCATATCTCAAGAAAAAGAAAGGAAAATATGAAAAGAAGAAGAAATCATTAAAGGTTGAATCATGAAAAGACACCGAGTGTAAATCAAGTGATGAAGAGGAAGCAAATCTTTATCTATTGGCCAATTCGGATCACGATGCAGAAAATGAGGTAAATGATTCTGAATTGACCTATGAAGAATTACAGGATTTTTTCAAGGACATGTTTTATGAACACCAAAAAACTTCAAAAAGAATTTTAGTTTTGAAAAAGGAAGTGTATGACCTTACCACTGAAAACTTCGCCGGTAAAGTTCTCATTAACGAATTGAAGAAGGAATATGATCTCAAAGTGGGTGAAGTAAAACTTCTTCGATTCGAGAATGAGAATTTCAGAGAATAAATTTCAAACATCAGCACCAAGTTTTCACTAGGTTCAAAAACCTTGAGGTATATTCTCTCAATTCAAATCCTTCACTACAACAAATGTGGTTTAGGATATGAGGGAATGAAAATGAGAACAATCCTTTTCAAAAAGTCAAAGATAGATTGAAACACAAACCTCCTGTACATTTTTATAAGCATCATTATGATAGACATTTCACAAATCTACTGACAAGCAATTTCCTGATTGCTTGATTTGCAATGAACATGGTCATTTCAAAATGAATTGCCCAAAAAGAACAGATGAAGCCCAAAAAGATGCACAGGATGTCGTACACGAGCCAGATGTCGATGGAAATCATGGATGAAGGTTGCACTTGAAGTGACGCCGTGGACATTGAAAAACCGTAGGAGAGAGTTGTTGATAAGTGACCCTCAAGTGATCATCGTTGAAAATTTGGCAATGTTGTAGGGAGGCAGCAGCTCGTTGTTGGGCCTTCGCAGCTTGAGCACGTCGGGGACGTTGCGGCTCAAAGGGCAACAAGAATCAACATTGCAGCGAGGCTTGGCGTTGGTTTGGCATGTTGGGGGCAATAGCATTGCCAAGGGGCTCCACGTCTTGATGGGTGGCAAACGGTGGCGACAACAGCAGTGTGATGACGGGCCGAGATGGCAAGATGAGCGTCTCAGCCAAGGATTAGTTGCGGAGACTCTTTCCCTCTCTTCTCTTTATTCCTCACGTGTATCTCTCTACGCTTTGAAATTATGACTTCACCGGCCCTTTATTGTGAACCTATTTGTCTTTATATAGGCCCCCTCACCATGTATTTTCTTTCCCTTTTCAATTAGTTAGCTTATTTTGTTTATTTGACCGAATCTTGCCCACACTCACCAACTATTAGATTTATTCGTCCTCTTTATCTTGGTATCCACAAATAATTGTGCACACAAGGAAATTAAGCTGATTCCCAAAAATCCTATGATATAATTGTCGAATACTTCTTATAATCTATCCAAGCTTAGCACCCCACATGCATATTATACATGAATTTCAGCCATCATATCCTTCTATGGGCTTAGAGAAACATTTAATCTTGTGGGCTCAATCAGGCTCAAAACCATCCATTAAAACTCATTGGCCGGTCCGATACAAATGCAATTATAAAAAATATAAACTTAATAGGTTAATAATTAATCCCTAATTTTATGTAATAAATGAATTACTATGTTGGCAAAATTTAGGTGTCAACACAATGGAAGAATTCGTTTTTAATTGAATAAAAAAATTTCTGTTTTGGTGTGTAAATGTTGGCATCCCTCTCATTTCTTGTTGGCTCCTCAGTTCTCATTCATTCTTCGTCCATTAGGTCTCCCACTGCGACTTTGCAACAGAGCTTGGCAAGCTTGAGGCTCTTCTTTTCTGGACTTCACCAGTAGCGTCTGCTCATCTAGGTTGCGACTCCTGTGCGCCAATAAACTGTGGAGGCCTCAAAACAAGCTACCCTTTCTTCATTACATACTTTCCAACTGAGATAGTAATTTGAACTATTTTGATTCGTATTCTCGGAGGTATTCTATCAAACATGTTGTACGCAACCGATTGAGGAACATAATATAGACATTGCAAACTTAGATTTACAACCAAACTCAAATTATCAACGTAGACTATCCAAAATCAAATGTACAGCTTAATAAACGCTTGATTTCAGTATTATCAGAGAAGAGGTCATTCGAGTTAACTATGTTACCAAAATAAATCGAGCAAAGCAATTGGTGTTACCTGGTTAATAGCTATGACTGCAAGAGTGAGGCGTGACACTTGTGAGTTTGAGCAAGATTGTTAGTGGGAGGTGAGGCCGACTACGAGGGAGTCAGAGGCAAGGCGTGATTGTGATGCCATGATGGAGGGCCGGAGGTGAGCCCGAGAGCTTAGCTGACTCGTTGAGAGACGAGGTGATTGACGGATTGAGAGCGAGATGAGACAATTGCGAGAAAGTTGGAGGCATGAGAGCAAGATGAAGCGAGATAAGAACTAATTAGTGACTAAGGTTCCTTCCTTTCCTTTCTTTTTTGAGGACTGACAAAAAAGCGTTAAGGGCGTGAAATGAGAGATAAAATTAAAAGAAAATTATTTTTTGTGTGTGTACCAGTCTAGTTTGGATGGACAGTTCCACACTTGGAACTGAAAGTGGATTGATCCTTATGGGAACTACTAGTTTTGGGCCGATTTTGGGTGGTCCAAGAGGTTCATGGTTCTTTTACACGCCCTTATTTAAAAGCAATGCTTAAGAGATAATTTGCAATTAATCCATATACATAGCCAAAAGTGGGGGTGAGTATGGTTTCAGAATAGAACCTGAAATTTGAGAATTGGATTAGTGGGAACCTGTAGGTTTCAGGTTTTAAGGTATGTAGAGTAGGTTCCAGATTCTAAAAAATGATGAACCTATTTCGATAGTTAGGTTCCAAGTTCTTAATTGGAGGAATCTACAACCTGTACCTTGTTATCTAGAACCTAGAACAAGGTTTAATATTTTTCTTGTTTTATGTCTTTGCACAATCTTCCGATATTTCATGCCATTCGATGATGAATATATAATTTGGAAGCATTAATTTGAGCTTCCATTTTAGTACTAAGACTTTTACTTTATTAATGTTCATATTTTCCATGTGTCTTTATGGTAAGTGAATTGTAGTAACAAATGATGGTTAGTAAATACTTTAATTCACTACAATCGTTCAATTAATAATATAGGTGGAACCTTAGTAGATTCTAAAACCAATCTTGAAACCACTGATAGGGTAGATTCCAAGCTTTTAGGGTATGCAAAGTCGATTCCAAATTCCAAAAAAATGAGGAGCCTATTTCAATGGGTAGATTCCATATTTTAGGTGGAATCTATATAGAACTTGTAATTGCTCACCCTCTAGTGAATAGTGTGCAATGCGTATACAATGACAAGTGAATACCCCATTCTTAAGACGGTTGATGGCTAGGACGCATGGTTGCAACTGACCAATAAAAAGGGAGAGTTTCGAAGACGCAATAGTTGGTCGGGACGTATGTCATAGACAGTGCGACTCATTAGTTGCGTCGTGGCAACCGTGCGATTGACACACCAAATTCTTCAGACTGTTTGCAGCAAGCTTTCCTAGAGGCCCTTTACTTATTCTAGTCCATTCATAAAACATGCATCGATTAAATTCTGACTACATGAAATTGGAGTTGTCATTTCTTCTTCTCTCACTCGGTATTTTTCTTTGCCTTTCTTTTCCTTTTCGATTTTTATACCGCGAATTAGAGGTGGCAATATGGGTCATAAACCCATATCATAACCCATTTTTAGTTAAATTGGTCATATATGGGTCAAGTGAAAGTTAAATATGGGTCAAAAATGGGTTTGAGAAAATAAAGTACAAAACTAAATGGGTCTAAATGGGTTATTACTAATAACTCATTAATAACCCATTTAGACCCATTTTCAACTCATGGCCATGACTTCTTTAATTTTATAGAATGTATTTTTATAAAAAATCCAAATTATATTATTTTTTTATATTTCAATTTTTTTCTTTTTCTTTTTTCTTTTTCTTTTTTCTTTTTTTCTTTTTCTTCCTCCCTTAGCCGTCATGCCGGCAGGACGACGCCGACGGGCAGCGAGGCGAACAGATCGAGCAGCGAGGCTCGATCTCGCCGGCGAGACAAGCCGGTCGTCCTCGAAGCCGGCGTCGAAGCTCGATCTCCGCCAGATCGGCGGTAGATCGGTCCGTGAGGTTCGGTGACCGCCGATCGAGCCCAGGCGAGGCTCGAGGCTTCGACCTCGGCACGGGCTCGGCTCGCTAACCTGACTGGCGAGGCTCGATCTCGCCTGTGGCCGGTCGCCGGCCATCGTCGTTGCCGGCGGCCGGCCGAAGAAAAAGAAAAAAATAAAAGAGAAAAAAAATAATTATTAAAAAATAAAATTTATATTTAAAATAAAAATATTTTTAAAAATAAAAAATAAAAATAAAAATTATATTTTAAAAAATAAAATCGAAAATATTTTTTAAATATTTAAAAAGAATTATAAAAAAATTTCATTAAATTTGTATTACATAAAAATATTTTAATAATACTTTTTTATACTTTAAAAAAAAATCATAAAAATGACTTTTTTTAGATTTAGTTAAAAAAATTTCATATTATAGTTTTAAGTTATTCAATAGTATGTTGACTTCAAATAAGAGAAGTACGTGCATAGTCTGATTATTTATAAATATTTCAATTTATAGGTTTTTTTTTTAACTTTTTTATTTTATTTTATTTACTATTTTGAATTTAATTTGAAGGTTTAATCCAATTAGTATATAGTAGAAGTGAGTTTTCCTAGAATATTAATAAGTTTTAGCAATACGGGTCAGGTCGGGTATGGGTCGGGTACGGGTCGGGTCGGGTATGAGTCACTAGATTTACACTACAAGAATATGGGTCAAAACGAGTTAAATGGGTCAAATATAGGTCGACCCATTTTCGACCTGACCCATACCCGACCCGACCCACCCATTTGCCACCTCTACCGCGAATGCATCATTTCTTCACATAATTTCGGAAGTTATATATGTAAAGAGATCTTAAGATATGATATCACTAAGCATAAGTTAAATGGCAATCAAGTCCAAAGACAATTTTCAACATTCTGTACTTAAATAAGAAAATGAACAAGAAAATTAACGAAAAAAAGAGAAAAAAAAATAAGAGAAAATACAAAGCACCAGAAATTCCAAACCCCTACTCCGTCTCCTCACTCGATCGGAATCATGACCTCGTTGGTCCTCAACGGAGGCACCGTCCACGGCGGATTGTACCTGGCCAGCACGAACTCCCCCGCCACCTTATGCCCGTCCCTCTCCAGCCACTCCCTCAGCCTCTCCGCCTTCTCCCTCGCCACCCCCTCCGTCGCCACCCCGCCGAACCTCACCACCCCGTACTTCCTCCCCTCCTCCTCCCTCACCACCACCCTCTCGTCCAGCGGCTTCGGCGCCTCCTCCGCGCTCCCGTACTTCGCCGGCAGCACGAACCGCATCGTCACCGCCTCCTCCTCCTCCCCGCCGCCGCCCCCGGGCGGCCCCTGGGTGATCACCGGGGCCGTCATGGCGATCTTCTCGCTCTTGGTGATCACCGGGGCGGTCATGGCGATCTTCTCGGGCTTGGCGTTCTTGGGGTTCCCCAGGGCGCCGATGTAGTCGGCGAGGACTCTGAAGCCCCCGTCGCGGCTGCCGTCGAACTGGGAGGGGGTGTAGGTGACCTCGGCGACGACGGCGGGGGCGTAGTGGCGGATCTCGTACTCGGCGGAGGAGCTGAGGACCTGGTATTTCGGGGTCTCGACGGAGATCTTGCCGAGAACCGAGCCCATTCTGGGAATCTTAGCGTGAGTTATGAATCGATTCGATGCAGGGATCAGGAAGATGAAGGAGATTTATATAAGATTCTGGGAGTGTTTTCAGTGAAGGGAGTTTTTGCTTGGGGAAGGGGATTGGAGGTTTTGTATAAGGAAGGAGACGGGCGGTGGGGGTTGGTCGTGGTGATTGTGGGCTGTGTTCTTCCACGACATCGCCCTCTCGAGGGTTGAAGAGGAAACTATTTGGAATTTTCACTTTTTTTTCCAAAATGGTTAAGGCTATTTTTATCCCTCAAATAGTTTTTAACAACATAATATTACGAAAAATCTAAAAAACTCAAAATTATCCATTAATTTTCGTTGAATTAGGTTAATATCATGAAAAATTATAAACTAGCACACCTATAACAAACGGATGATAAAATCTCAAATTGGTAGATCCATCGACTGCACATATCATTCAACTTTGTAATTTGATGGTAGAATTTAACGAAAACTAATAGAAAGTAAATTTGTCATAGGTATTTTAGTTTGGAGGGCATAAGTTTAAAGTAAATTTATCATAAATGTACCAGCTTGAAATTTTTTATGATCTCTTACTTAAAAAATTCATTAATAGTAAGATGATAAAAAAGGAAAAAAAAAATCATATTTAAATATGGGTCGATCAATTTCAGGAACTTTATCCACCTTTCCTTAAGTATTGTTTCTTCCTTTTTCTTGTGTTCATATATGAGAAGTTTGGATTCATTCCTTTTCATTTACGAGAATCCTCTAAAATTCGAGTATTTTAATCAATTTAGTGATTGGAATTCCATATTAAAAGAATACTAAAAAAGCTATGGTGTCTAGAACATTTGTTTACAATCTCTTTAAAATTCAATCTCTGATAAAAGGATGTTTTCATTCCACCACCTTCCTTGTTTTTCCGTTCATTTTTGTACAAACTTCATTTCCTCTCATATACTCATCATTGCGCTTACGCTAAATCCCGCGAGGGATTTTATTGCAACGAGTCTAAAACATTGGTAATCTTTGTTAATTAACATATCTCAGATTTCAATTATAATCTTAATGGATTTACAACTTTAACCAAAGAATTCTAACCCCCCCCCCCCAAAAAAAGAAAAACAAAAAAAAAAGGACAAAAGAGTTGTATATGAGAGGGAGTTGTTAGATATTGAACTCCAAAGACAGATTCTAAATAAATGTTCTGAACACCACTACTTTATTGACATTATTTTTAAATCTAATTCCAATCATTAAGTTGATTAAAATACTCAAATTTCCAAAAGAAAAAGAAACGATAGTTAGGAAAAGATGGATAAAAATTCCAAAATCGATTGATCCTCAATCAAATGTATGTTTTTCCTCTTTCATTAATCATACCGTAAATGAGGTCTTAATGAGGGTTATTTTAGACAATTTATATTTTATGGCGTGTTTAGAATTATTTGAGGTATGGAAATAGCATTAGCCATAAAATTGTGTAAGCAAAATAAAAAAAAATTCATATCCTACTATGGTCAAATATCTGATTGGGTAAACAAGGATCTTTCGATATTTCTTTGCATAGCAAGAATAGATCCAAAATTTGAAAACTTACCACAAAAGTGCCATTCAAATTATTGGAATCAAGTTTGAGAACTTGACAAAAAGTTACAATAAAGTACTTTTACGAACCTGCTTAACTTGATAATTGTCAACATTACATAAAGGAAAAAAAATTGAACGTAAGAAAGAAAGAAGGAGAGAGTGTGTGGTGGCTATCCAGGCAGAGCAAAGCGATCATCTCACTATATTCTTTTTTAATTTATAAAATTTCAGATTTTTTTTCAAAAAGTGATTTGGTGCTCACTTGACACCACATCAACTTCACGTATTCTCGAAAATACTAGCAAATGCGATATTAGATTATCTTCTGTCGACTCAAATTGACTAGAGTTAGAACTTGATCACACTAATTGAATTTCATAAGAAGTTGGTGACATCATAAAATTTTAGTAATTTCTGATATATTTATCCCAATATCAGAATCTTTAATTCTTGGACGAAAATACAGTAACAACTCAACTTTAAGATAAACGGGAAGCGAACGGGAGCAAACCATACATGTTTCTAGCCACATCGTACAATCCCTGAAACATGGAATGCTGCTGCTTCAGTTCGTAGCTGGACAGCTCGAACGGTCATAGGTTTTCTTCCCGAGGTTCTTGCACGCCTCAACCACGTTCGTCAGCAAGTCCTTGCCGTCCTCCCACGGTGACCAGACCGGAGACGGAGCGTACCCACAACCCGGAATCGCTCGAAGGTTGATCGGTCGAAGCTTCCGCCGCCGGTAACGGATGGCCCGGAGTACACGGCCCAAATGAGATAGGCATTCAATGCCCAAGACAGAGAATGTATGGAGAGAGAGAGAGAGGGCGCCTTGACGATGTGGGCCTTGGAAAAGGCGAAATTTGCTTCGGTCTGTCGGCTGGATCGGCGCTGTTGCGTCTGACGCTGCCTTCGGTTCTTTGTGCACTTGGGTTCGTGCATGGCTGGCTGATTAGTGCCATGGCACAGTTTCGCTGTTACGACTCTGCTCGGACTGTTGCCCGGTCTCGGTTTCATCGAAATGTCGAGAGGTAATCTAGTCCTCCATCTAGTGACTCCGAGGTTGGAAAGCCATGTCCCTGACTTCGAGAGCCTTAAGGAACATTCACACGCCGACCACGAGGCTCTTGAAGTTGTCTGCTGATTCGGAGAACTTAAGGGTTGGCAAAATGATTCACGCGCAGCTGATCGCATCCAATGAAAATTTAGGAGGTAGTATCGTGGAAGCTAACTCTCTGATCAATCTGTACTCGAAGTGTGGTCAAATATCGAGTGCACGCAAGCTGTTTGACGATATGTGCGAGAGAAATGAAGTCTCTTGGGGGGCTCTGATGGCGGGATACTTACGCAGTGGGTTCCCTTCGGAAGTCATACAATTGTTCAAGTCTATGCTGTCCTTGGAATGTGTCCCCCCAAACGAGTATATACTTGCTACAGTTGTGTCTTCTTGTTCAGATGACAGAAGAGTCAATGAAGGCAAGCAATGTCATGGGTATGTGGTCAAGTCTGGGTTAGAGTTTCATCAGTATGTGAAGAATGCACTTCTTAACATGTACTTGAGGTGCTGGGATGTGAAGGCAGGAATTGTGGTTTTGGACACTTTACCTGGATATGATATTTTCACATATAACTTGGTTTTGAATGGACTTATGGAAAATGGGAATTTAATGGAAGCTTTGGAAGTTTTGGCTAGAATGGTGTTCGATTGTGCAGCCTGGGATGGTGCCACTTACTCTACTGCTCTGGGGCTAAGTGCTTCTCTCAAAGATTTGAAACTGGGTTTGTCGCTTCACTGCCGGATGTTGAAGAGTCGAGTGGATTGTGATGATTTCTTTTGCAGTACACTGATTGACATGTATGGCAAATGTGGCAAGGTTATGAATGCAAGCAAGGTCTTTAACAGTTTGCAGGTTCGAAACGTTGTGACATGGACTTCAATGATGACCGCTTACTTTCAAAATGGATTCTTTGAGGAAGCACTTAACCTCTTGCTGAAAATGGAGAATGAATATATTCCACCAAATGAGTACACCATTGTTGTTTTGTTAAACTGCTGTGCAGCTTTATCTACATTAAGGCATGGTCATCTTTTGCATGCGTTAGTGCAGAAGTCCGGATTAAAAAACCACACAAGCATTGGGAATGCTTTAATTAATATGTATTCCAAGAGTGGCGACATTGAAGCCTCATGTGAAGTTTTCTCAAACATGGTGCATCGAGACTTTGCTACTTGGAATTCAATGATATGTGGATACTCCCAACATGGGCTTGGAAGGGAAGCTTTAACAGTTTTTGGAGACATGATGGCTGCAAGGGAGCTTCCTAGCTACGTAACTTTTGTGGGAGTTCTATCTGCTTGCGCTCACTTGGGTCTGGAGCAGGAGGCACTTTTTTATTTATATCATCTCATGAAACAGTATGGGATAGAACCTGGAGTAGAGCACTACACCTGCATTGTTAGGCTTCTGACCAAGGCCAGTGCACTTGACAAAGCTGAAAATTTTATGAAGTCTACACCTGTACAATGGGATACTGTTGCCTGGCGCACGTTGCTCAATGCTTGCCATGTCCATCGGCAATATGGGTTAGGCCTGCGTGTTGCAGAAATGGTCATAAGAATGGATGCTACTGATGTTGGAACATACATACTTGCATCTAATATGTATGCCAAGGCAAAAAGGTGGGATGGGGTCGTGAACATTCGGAAGCTGATGAGAGAGAGGAGTATCAAGAAAGAGCCTGGTGTCAGCTGGATAGAAATTAAAGACACAACACATGTATTTGTTTCAGATGACAATTCACACCCCGAGTATTTGCAGATATATGAGAAAGTTGGGGAACTGTTGGCCAAGATTAAAGAGTTGGGTTATGTCCCAGATATTGCTGGAGTGTTGCATGACGTGGAAGATGAGCAAAAGGAAGACTATCTCAGTTACCACAGTGAAAAATTGGCCATAGCATATGGTCTCATGAAAACACCATCACGAGCACCCTTGCGTGTCATTAAGAATCTAAGAATGTGTGATGATTGCCACTCTGCTGTGAAACTTATCTCAAAGGTCACAAAGAGGGTCATGATTGTCAGAGATGTGAATCGTTTTCATCACTTCAGGGAGGGATTGTGCTCTTGTGGAGACCACTGGTGACACTTGTGGGAACTGTATCACCCAAGATATATGAGTCAGAAGGCTCGTGCATCTTGGGATATACTTATTCCAGGCCACTTGGTGGAGCATAGTGGCAGGGACAAAAGGGTAGGGGTGGCGGTGGGGTGCTGGGCTAAGAACGTGGACCTATTATTTACCCTTACAACATGACCAAAATACTTCTTCCATTCGGGTTTCTATTGAACATTAGAGTTTTCTCTCACTAGGTGCTGCTGGCATGCTGACACATTGACAAACTAAGGAGAGATTATTGGGAAATGAAACCTGAGACACCTCTATTGGGGTTTTACCTGGAGTTTCCAGTTTCACTACATATCGAAGAGTTCCTGCATTGGGGTACACCAAGTAATTGTCCTGGTAGTGGAGAGAAAACAGGACTAATCTCCTGCATCCTCAACGTCTGGTCAGTCGGTGACCTCTGAAGGTACTTTTGACACCCCTCTAACTGTTGTTTGAGGCCATTGTACTATGGTTGGCTTACTTTTCTCTATCCCTTTATATTCTCCTCCAGTACTTGCTTTTATTAGAAAAGAACAAGTTAAAGGGAGATTGGAAATGCATGAAATGGAGGAATGAGTGACCCATGGGGAATTTCATTACTTGAGCATGGTATCCCTGTGGATACAAAGAGGCAAGAAGTGGTCAAAACTGGGTTTTTGAACTGATTAATGTCTGAGGACAACTGGATAGTGGCTTGAAGGGCTGTTACCGATAATGAGGTGGCTTGCTGCTGAAGCACTCATTGGAGAAATGGCAAATAGTCATGGTAGAATTAATAGCCTTCTGATACCAGCCAGTTTCCACACTGAGGCGATAGATGATCAGGTTGAAATAAATTTCTCAATCATCATGCTCTTTCTATGGTAACCATGCATGCACATGTTAGGGCAAAGAGCATAGAAAAAGTGTTTGCTTGGTGAATTCTCTTAAGGTGCATGTTTTGACTGTTTGTAGGACAAAATGGTTTCAGTTTTCCTTGAATTGACAATTGGCTACAGAATAGGTCACTTTATTTGGCTAGACTTTGACCACTTTGGCTTTGGGCTAAAACAATATATGGAGGTTCTGGAGTGTTACTGTAGTTTCTGCTTTTATGCATCTTGGATGTCACTTATTAGATATGCACATAACTCACAAGTGGAGGATGATACTGGATGTTCATAATTGTGGTTCTTATATTGGCTTTCGTACTTCATTAGCTCTTCTATTTTTTTTTTCATTTTGTCATTCACATGAATTTTCCTACAAAGTTCCCCTAATAATATGTTTGGTCATCAGTTGTCGCAGAAGCTGCTTGTCAACTTATGTGGTTATTCTTATCAATGTGAGTATTCTGTGCTTAATACCATGGGCATTGTGCTGAAGCTTTACCTGGTAAACAACTTCTTTTATTTGTCTCATCTTGCATTCTCTAGGGCTTCATGGAGGGACTACTCTATCGCTGCCTCATATCCAGCAGTTTGTATGAAGTTAGAGGGTGACAAACTACCAATATAGAATGCAAATAATGCAATAGTTCAACTGAGTTTTCCACTCCAGGATCTCCTAAGCTTTCTTCTAGTGATCATGTTCTCATCGTTGGTAATTGTTCCAGAAACTTGTAGGAATACTTATAATCAACTATACTGTTTGAAAAACTATGAATATTGAATTTGCCAAGCCAACTACAGGTTAATTTGTATCCTTCTTTTTCATGTGGTCTGCATGTCTTCTTATGACTCAAAGGGTAATAACTTAGGAGCTCATCATCTTCAGAGTCTCCAGCAAATGAGACAGCAATTGTTATGAAATGACTTGAATCTCTCGGGTTTGGACTACTTCAAACTTTTCCTTCAATGATGTGATGTGAAAATGCATGCAGGAAAAGACCCATGAGCAAATTTGTTTCAGGTCTAAATAAGCATTGCAACAGTAAAATCTTTGACGACAAAGGAATTCCTTTTGAGTTTCTCATGTTCCACATTTTGCCTTTCGATATTTAATTTGACCGTATATATTAAATTTTGAACTTCTTAAGAGTTAAGGCTTAGATGGACCTGGAGAATTGTGCTGCCGAGCACCAACTTCCTCATGGGGAACTTTCATATATGCAGATGTGGTGCAATTACAGTACTAACTGCGAAATGATATAAATCTAATTGGATGGTCCCCTCCATGCCCATTTTCTTAATCCTTTGATCCAACATAAACAAAGTCATTTTCTTTGTAGCTGATGAGCTGAACTTCTGAGTGATTATTCTACAGCATTTCATCAGTCTCATTTGATTGACTAACAAAAACATTACACTTTGGATGCTATCCGTAGAGCACTGACTATCGTTTTCAGCTATGTCTCTGGGTGTCTTTTCCTGATCACTACAGTTCCAAGTTGATTATGGCACCGTGAGTCTTTCATCTACCAATCTAACATGCTCTTTTGAAAATGGGCAAATATCTTGGGATGTCAAGACATATTCATCTTGTAAGTTGCTGGAAGTTATTGCATCAGTTTAGTGCAGCATAATATTCCTAGGGTGGCTGGCGCAATCTGTGAATTGCAAAATACAAGATCATTTACCTGAGTAGCTTGTTAGCAATGTTGGTGAGGATTTGTGACATTCACCGTGAATGTGACATGCCTGGATAAGGATCCATAAGAAATCCTATTAGACATTCTGGCAATTTGTGAAATTCATGCGGTAAAGTTTCAGACCTAGTTATTAACTTGGTGAAAATTGACATCTTGAAAACAGTTTTCATCGTCAGCGCGACATTTTAGGTCTGATTTTGACAGGCTACATAATACATTTTCGCCTTGAAATGCTGAGGTTGAAGATCATGTGGCTGCAACTATCTACATCTACATGTACATCAGAAGCGGAATGATGTCCTACGTGTATGCCATTTCCAACTAGCTTGAATGAGAAACGTAGTTGAGGTGGCAAAGTGTTGCTTTTCTTGTAGGAAAAGGCTATCACTTCACTTTTACAATTATAGGACTTCCCACCTTTGACGAAATTCATCCCTGTTGAGACTGCTTCGAGCACTTGGCGTCACTAGATAGTTCCTGGACTTCCTTGCTTTATGATGCAACATCTTATGCCAACCCCATCAATGACAAACTGAGTCTGTATGATAACATTCCACAAGGGAGGCAGCTGACTCAAGCCAAGTATTTCTGCAATTTGTCCACTTCATCTGGGCTTCCAATGAATATCGGTGTCCGCTGGTGGATCTGCCAATGGAAGGAAACAGAATGAAATGATTATGAGCTTTCTGTAATGTGGCTTTATGCTGATTGATTCCTGATGAAACAAAGTATTGGCTCTCTTGGGCTCAAAGAACAGAGCTCCTGCCTACATCTTACGACAGAGCTTATGGGGTTAAAAGTAATGTAGTGAGTATTTTGACTAAGAAACTGCTATAACAAATGTCTACAGTGGCAAGAATTTGTCATGGTACATTCTTACCTTTTCTGGTTTGATGTCGAGTATTCTCTGGATACCATCAGTTGCTTTTCCTCCAGCTTGTTCGACCAGATAGCTCATTGGTGCACACTCATACAAAAGCCTCAGATTCCCATTCTTAGCATTACTGTTCTTGGGGTTCCCGTATATTCCACCAACTAGCAGCATCCGATGGATCTCTCCGACAAGGCATCCGACGTAACGGCCAGAGTAGGGCTTGCCATTGGAGCCCGGCTGCTTGAGATGGTTGAGGTAGCTCTTCAATTTCCCATCCCACAGGTCGTAGTTCCCCTCATTGAACGAGTAGATTTTACCTGTTTTCGGTATCTTGATGTCCTCATGTGTCAGCACGAATTCACCGTATGCAGGATCTAAAGTGAAAACATACACCCCGTTCCCTATCGAGAGCGTGAAGACTACCGAGCTGGAGTAGAGGCAATAACCGGCTGCCAGCAAGTTGCTGCCCGGTTGGCAGACGCTGATGATGCACCTCTCTTTAGCTTGGTCGAGCTGTGCCACAGCAGTGTTTAGTAATTTGGCAGACGGGATTAAGAGGTCAAATTACAATATGATGGGCATCTGTCATACTCTAAAGCAGACTAAAGATCTGAGTAGCTTCCAAGATGCCGGGGACTCACCGACAGGGTACCCGATAAGCTTATTTGATTTTGCATGAGGAATGAAAAAGCAATACTTGTAGGCTCATGTAAAAGAAAGAATAGCCTGTTCTGTTTACTAACTAGGACACAGAAACTATACATGAGAAGATGTCTGACTTTTGGTTACAGAACGAAAATGAAATGGCAGGGGAAGATAGTTACCGTGGACAGCGACTCGTCCTCACCGGCAATGAGGTATTGCTTGTCTGGGCCGTAAATGCCGAAGATGGATCCTGTGGTCATTGCGGTGTCGATATTGGCAGATCCATCGATAGGGTCAAAGACGACGATGAAGTTTCCTGAGTAGGTCTCTTCTACGGCGACGGGTACATCTTCCTCCTCCGATGCTATGATCCCCGTCCTTCCACTCGACCTTAAGCAATTGCAGAACACCTTTAACATTGGCCCACATTAGTTGAACTTCCGAGGGAACTCACCAGAAAAATTGATCTTACTTTCAAAAGGGTTCTAAAATTTCTATTAAATTTCAGTTGAGTTCTGTTTAAAAAGTGCCCTAGCTAACATACAAGGCTCGATTTGCATATACAGGGTGCAATATCTCATTGAATAATTCCAGGGTATCAAACTTTCGGCAGATCACTTGATAAACGGATTTCGGAAAGGTGTTCCAACAGATCTGACATTTAATCTCCATCGAATTCGCAAACTTTGATCTAATCGCAGACAAAATGAGCGATAAGCGAACTCTGATCTCATTGCAGATAGAATGTAGTATTGAATTGTGTCCAAAATGTTATACGAACCTCATTGGACACGACGTCGAGCTTCTTCTGATCTTCCCCTTGGACGTTGATGGTTCCCTGAGCTCCGGTGAGGTTGATGATGCTCGACCGCTGGAGCAGCGATGCGATCTGTTTGCACGCCAAGGAGACGCTTGAGAGCACTATAGTCAGCTCCGCATCGATGCGGCCTGCCTGCTCCTGCTTCAACAGCCACGTTGTCAAGTTCTCGATCTCATAGCTGCTCTTCTTCTTCGTCTTTGCGGCTGGGGTGGTTGTTGAAGCCCCAAGCTGCGGCGTCACCGTTGACTGTGTGGCCTCGCATCGTGTGCGTAAGGCGGCGGCAGAAGGAGCAGTCGGCGACTTCGGGTTGTGCAGCTTGAGAATCGAATTGGAGGTCAAGTGACGAGAGATGAGGACGTGCGAGGAGAATGTCGAAACTGCACGAGCCATTCTCTCTCTCTCTCTCTCTCTCTCTCTCTCTCTCTGTCTCTCTCTCTGTGCGGAGGCTTTGCCCTTGCTGACTTATCCAGGGTTAGCACTTGTGTGACTGTCATTCGTCGGTGTGATTCTGATTCTTGCAAAATGCTTTTGTCTGACTAGGAGGTCGGCAACGGTCAAGTGGAGGTTTCTGCTAGATACTGAGGCTGAGGCTCCGCATGATAAAATTTCTTGGCTGGGGAAGAGTTTTTTTTCAGAAATAGTTATTTTCTATTTCTGTTCCGGGGAACAATTTCTGAGCAAAAAAACCTGTTTGGTAACTGGACAAAATTTCTATTTCTGTAACAAAAAAAGAACAGAAACCTGTTTGGTAACTGCACAAAATTTCTATTCCAAATTTTAATTTTTAAAAAAAAAATTAAAAATAAGAAAAAGGAATAGATTAGATATTACATAAAATTGACAAGATCAAAATATTATTAGAATAATAATACATTTACTTAGGGGTAAGAATTCTAGTCGAAGATGAAGTTGTATTGTAATGGAACGTGAACTATTATCTTATATATGTGTGTGAGTATCTTCACTCACGTAGTTTATAGCCTATTGAATTTAGGTAGTATTTTGAACTATAATTCTCAAGAATATATTATCTTTTTGCGAATTTTGGTAGCGTTTTGAACTATAATTCTCAAGAATATATTATCTTTTTGCGAATTTCGGTAGTGTTTTGAACTATAATTCTCAAGAATATATTATCTTTTTGCGAATTTGTTGTTTGGTATAGCAAATATTACGGAAAAAGCACATTGGATATTGTTAGCCAAATTAATTTGTAGTGATTTTAGTCTTCTAATCTTGACATGGATGTCGGGTTGGGGTTGGAAATTTCCAACTATTGGAATGGTTCATGCATGGCGTTGCTTTACTATCATTATGTATTTAGTTCATAATATGCTCCTAAAACACTTAGTAAAGACCTCGGTCTCTTGTATTTTGAGCCGTCGATGCATCCCATCTTAATGCTACTTTTTACCTTGCTTCTTCTGAATTACAAACTATTTCATTTTCGTGTTTCACATAAGCTTATAAGGTTTTGGCTAATTTTGATGAAGGGAGGTGTTTTTCCTCTCCTCTATTTGTCCACATTTATGATATATTCAATGACATTTGTGCTCGCGGATATAGAATTTGCAATACCTTAATACGATTAATAGAAATGTATTCATAATAGTTTACATACACATCGCAAAAGTGTTTTCACCAAAAAACAAAAACACATCGCAAAAGTTGGAAATAAAAAGTCATGGAATCTCTTGCATATTGTGATCCCTTGCCATCATATTTGCAATATTTTTCCTGATCATGTTTATCTCAGCCGCCTCATCACCTGGTGTATCATCTACAACCTCGTCTTGTGTAGGTTCAAAGGGATGCTCCGGATCTCCATATAGGGCAAAGTTCCTGTCCATCTTGTCTTGGTCGTGAATATAATTATGAAGAGTACAACATGCGATTACAATATATGCTTGCTTTCGAATTGAAAATGGAGGCATGTGTCTCAAAATGGAGAAGCGATTTTTTAATGCCCCAAATGACCTCTCGATAACATTTCTCAATGAAGAATGCTTATAGTTGAAAAATTCTTTTGCTGATTTGGGCCGTCTAATTCTACCCCTATACTCATTCAAATGATACCGTTCACCTTTAAATGGAGTCATAAATCCTGGAAGTGCTGCATAACCAGAATCTAGTACATAGTATTTTCCTACAAGAATATATACATAAAATTGTTATAATATGCAATAGCTATACAATCATAAAAAAAAAAATCACTTGATATAGACAAAGCAAATACCTGGCGGTGGTCGAGGAAATTGCAATTGAGGAGTCTCGAGTGCTGACGAAAGAACCCGACAATCATTGGCAGATCCTTCCCACCCAGCTAATACGAAAGTAAATTTCATATCGAACGAACAAGCACATAGCACATTTTGAGTGGTAGTCCCTTTCCTGCCTCTAAATGGGATTTGTTTCGCTAGAGGGACGGATGCATTAATGTGGGTGCCATCAATAGCACCAATGCAGCCCTATGATTTTATGAAAGTATAGCGTTAAACAATATTATTAGCTATATAAATATTTTAATAATGTAAAATTGATATAAAAATCATACCTTGAAGTAACGTCCATGGTTAGGATCGATAAGAATCTCTTCTGGAACAATATCAAAAGAAGGCGCCTTGATAATCTCTTTTGATAATTCGAGAATTGCTTTTAATACTAGAGTAAAGAACTTACTGATTGTTTGTCCCGAATGTTGAAATCTCTCACATAAATCTCTATTGGAGTTTTTGTGACCAACCATAGATAAGAAAATCCCAACTTGTTCATCTACCCTTACATATCGAGTATCTTTCAGCCAGCCTCTTGCCTTCAATAGATCACATAGGTTAAGAAAAACATGTCTCTTTAACCTGAATGCTTCATATATCCTATCTGAATGTCCGTAAACAATTTCCCTTACCCATTCGGCTCCTGATAATTTACTGTCCCTAATAGGCTCTCTAGTATGCAAAGACATGTCCAAAGTAACAAGACATAACCATGCTATTATTATGTCAATATCAACCTCATCCAAATACCATTCAACTGCTGCTACCTCTGCATTAGACACACTATTTGATTGATCTTCCATAGTACCTATGCAATCACACAAATACAAGAAATTCAATATAGATACATGTACAAAAAAAGAAAAAAAAAAAGAAACCAATAACGTAAGTAATAGAGTGAAAACAAACCAAATATAAAAATTCAACACAATCCATCATATCCAAACTACAACACAAATGCAAAAGTCTCAACATCAATATCTTGAATAATAAAATAACAACCAACAATATAAAAAACATAGTCTAATAAAACTCAATTCAATCCACGATACATTCCCTAACATCCACTAAAGCAATCGGAGAAGTGAGCTTCTCATTTCACTTGGGGTTTTGATAAAAGCCTCCCTCCACGTGGCATTAACGCAGGCTCGTTCCACAGCTTTGCTGTAAAGATCTGGATCCAACATAGGCATGGCAAGTAGGATATCAATCACAATAGATACCGAGAATGGATCTATAGGTGGTGATGTGACTTGTGAGTTCATAGAACCACTCACAGATTGACTAGCCCTACTTTTGATCATCTCTTGTAAAACTTTGCAGGTGCTAGCAACATCATTTGCTTGACTTCTCCTTCTTCTCTTACTATTTGGAGTTTTATCCATCCTATGTTTGTCACGAACTGGAGTAGGAGTTTTATCAGACATAAAAACTTCCTCATCGTTCTGGTGTTCATTGAAGTTCGCTGCTTCATTGTCTGCATCATCACCACCAACACCAAGTTCATCTGACATCACAAAATCTGTGGCATTTCCTACTACATACTCCCCAGTAGCATATGTATCACCAAATACAGTACACAAGTCGGGATATTGAGGAAATCCATCCTTCTTGAATTTTGCCCACTCAATATTATCCTGCAATTTTCACAATGACAACGTATATCAGCAATACAATTAAACATATTGCCATGTATATCTATATTGATCTCAAAATGATCAAAGGTTAAATCATACCTTGATGTGAGATTCCCATATATTTGGATCATCAACAACAACTGTTTTGTTCACATTATCCCAGCCAAATCCGGATTGTGAAAGCAGCTTCTTGAAACTAGCATATTGTTTTTTCAATTTGTTCACCTTGTTCTTCAACTGTATTGAAGTATATTGAAGTTCTGCTCGTTTATTGAATTCTGTCCGGATGTTATTCCAGCTTGCTTTGTTGAAAGTACAAGAGGTGCGATTTCCCTTTTTGACCTCTTCTACCAACAAACTGACGTACAAGTTGGTTAGAGGCTCAGTCCACTTTGCAGTGAATGCCTCTTTTTGGGATGCCATGTAACCTTCACTAGTTGAACATCATATGAGTTCAAGACAATTAAAAAGAGAGTGCAAATGTCGCTATACCTTCATTCATTACAGCTTCTGTATAGGTCATACATTGCCATACAAACATACTACGATTGCCTTATACAAGCAGTGCATCGACACACACATTCACAACCCTCGGATTACCTAAAACAAATCCTTTATCACAGGCTATAACTAAAACAGAGCATCAACAAACTACTCACGCAAGCTACATATATACACAACTATCTCATTTCATTTCATACTCCCACTGGTTTGGAGAGACAAAAAAGTGAGATAAGTGCACCAGAATTTTTGTGCTGATCATCATATCAGCTCTGGTATTTGTTACTCAGCCTAGCTGATACATGTGAGAATCAAGGGCAACACAAGCACGAGGGAAGCAACATGAGAGAGGCGAGCACAAACAGAGGCAACGCGACGGAGGCGACATGATTCAACTTCAGAAAAAGTAAGAATCATCACTAGAATAGGTACAATCAAAAGGAATCAAAGCAACAAACCTGATTTAGGGCAATGGGATCGGACAGAGGCGATTGGAGGCGACGGGACTAGAGTCAATGGGATTGGACAGAGGCGATTGGAGGCGACGGCACTAGAAGCGGCGGATTCAACTTTAGAAAAAGTGAGAATCACCACTAGAATAGCTCCAGCTTCACATAACCCACGCCTTCAGCTGCAAAATAAAAAGCCAGATTAATAAATCTTGAACACCAATAAATGGAAAAATATTACTTAGGTTTAAACAATGAAAGAACTTCTACATGATCTTAAACATCAATAACTGCCAAAGTCTATATTTTGTAGAAGATTTCAGATACACAATGTCTATAAAAATCAAATTTCAAACAATAAAGGAAAAGGAAAAGTTAAAAGATAAAAGGAAAAGACGCTCTAAAATATGGACTAAAGTTCCCAAAAAATAAAGGAACATCGCCCAGAACCATGCTCGAGACGAAGAACAGCCTCTCCCAGCAACGCGGGGCGATGCCCCATGTGCTTTATTCAGCTTATGCATGAACTTTATGGATTGACAAGTGACCCAAGTGAAACAAAAATCCAGGCTGGTTTTTCAGTCACCCTTTAGTGCCCAGCAACCTTTGGCGCTGTTCGGTGCTCCAGTCCAGTACTGTTTCCAGTGCCGAGAACCCCCAAATTTCGATAGTATTAAGCATAGGACATGGTGTTGATCTACTTCCGCAAGAAACAATATATGAATGAAAGGGGATGCTGAGAACGCACTAAATCAAAGTCACGACTCACTTGGGGTCGTGAACGCTTTCTTCGACTCGGGCAAGTGCATCAGCAAAGACATCGATTGTCTAGTCCTTCAAGTCCTCCTGCAAACATAACGAGACAAGGAACATGGATTAACCAAGGTAAAATAGATTGCAGCATGCATGCAATGTGCAGAAACACCAACTAAGCACGGGATAATCTCCTGTCATCCCAAAGCAAACAGAGAAGCTGCGAAACAACTGATTATAAACTTAACAAAAAAGTCGCGAGCGATCTTATATAATAGAACTCAAAAGAGAAACATCACTGAAGCTAAAAGACGGTTACTTATGCAGGAACATCCACATAACTTCCAAGATCAATACTCACTTAAGACAAATTAGAAGTGATCTATAAAATTATTCTCATTAAGGCCATAGGTGAAACAATAGAGAACTTTACCTCGATCTAAGCACTTTGATCTAATGCTAAATAGACATATCAACATGCAGAGCACTAGCTTTATAAGTCTAAAGGCATACAAACCCGGCAGCACAAAAGCAACAGTTATTTGGGAGTGTTCCGTTAACTAATGATGGAGAATCTACTTCACCTGAATAGTCCCTCCTCGCAGTTTAAAGATCTGTTCAACCACAATAATCGTCACGCATTTGGCATCTACAAGGATTACACCAGAATCCAAAGTTGCATAGAGGGGTCGTATCATCACTTTCACTAATAATGAACCAATATTACAATCCAATTGTAAGATGCTGCTAGTTTATCTCAATTTGTGATATATATAGCCAATAAAGGGACTTGTTATGCCATTAGTTAAAGACTTTTGCAACCTTTAATATATTGATCTTTCATGTACTATACCCGACCAAAATCAGCAAAGAGATGTTCTCGCAACCTTCGAAATCAGCCTCGGATTCAAGCCCAGACGTGCAGCGCAAATCAAAACGTTACCAACATTCCCACCGCCTTGAACTTAAGCAAGATGTACCGAACAGATTTTAAAATCACAACCTATCACAACCTAACAAAAGCAATGGCATTATGGAAAAAGTAGAGAACGAGCAAAACCTCCGAGTTGGTGCTCCGGATCTTGTTGTCGGGCTTGGGGTAAGAGGCCACCACCGCCAAGAAATCCACGCACACCAATCCGCAACCCTAGCTGCAAGTTTTTTTCACAGAGAGCGGCATCACTCTTCTATCGCCACGAAACTCATCCAAACAAATAGCAAAGTGAGACTTGTCGGCGCAAGTTCGCAAGGGAAGAGGACGGACCAACGGCGATGGGACAAGCGGCGACCGGACCGGCAACGACGGGACGGGCAGCGACGACGGGACGGGCGGCGACGGGAGGTGATTTCTCCCGGACAGAGGTCGCGGGCTTCGGAAGAGGTGAGCTCCAGCGGCGACGGGACCGGCGGCGACGCCCGAAGGCGACGGGATGGGCAGCGACGGGAGGGATTTCTCTCGGACAGAGGTCGCGGGCTTCGGAAGAGGTGAGCTCAGCGGCGGGGACCAGCGGCGACGGCCGGGCGGCGGGGCCAGCGGCGACGACGGCGGCGGCGACGGGACGAAGGCACGGGAGGTGATTTCTCTCGGACAGAGTCGCCGAAGAGGTGACTTCGGCGAGGTGCGGACCAGCGGCGACGGACCGGCAGGGGCGACGGGACCGGCAGGGGCGACGGTACGGGCGGCGACGGGAGGTGACTTCTCTCGGGCAGAGGTCACGGGCTTCGACGGGAGGTGATTTCGCTACGGGACCAGCGGCTACCTCACCAGCGGCGGCGACTGGACCGGCAACGAAGGACCGGCGACGACGGGACCGGCGGCGACGACGGGACGGGCGGCGATGGGAGGTTTCAGAAATTGGACAGAGGTCGTGTAGGAAGGAGCTGAGTTGAGAAGAGCGTGAGTTGAGGGGGGGGGGAGAAAGAGGAATTAGGTTTTTGTTCCTCAATTTTATTCCCGGGAAGAGAAATGAATTTTTTTTGTTTCTCATTTCTCTTCCCAAACCATTTCTCAGCCAGATTTCTATTCCCGGGAACAGAAAAATTAAGTGGCGTTAACAAACAGGTTTCTGTTCTTTTTCTGTTCCCGGGAACAAAAGAACAGAAATTTTGAGGAAGAGAAATGTTATCATGCAGGGCCTGAGTAACTCGGGGAGGGAAAATTGGTCCCACATCATCACCAAAACAATTATAAGAATAAGTAACTTCTTAGAAGAAGGGACTTGGACATGAATTTCTATTTACATTCTCGAAAGAATTTTAGGATTTGACACGAGTAAAATAGGTTGAGTCGCAAAAAGAAACGGCCCACGTAAAATGGGTCGCGGGTCAAATCATTATGAATGATAATTAAAGCATGATCTTATCAGATAGATGTGTGCTTCGTAGATGGAACACCTATACCTAGACTATTGCACAAGTTTGGTAATTTTAGACTTTGGAGAGAATAACTTCTTTGGAAGCATTTTGACATGGTTTGACGAGAGCTTTCGGTCCTTGTTGATCTTGAGTCTACGAGAGAATAGGTTTATCAGCAACATCCCTTCGCAACTCTGCTCGCTATCAAAATGAAAATATTGGACATGGCAGTGAACAATTTGACAGGAACGATCCCATATTGTCTTGGCAATATGAGCAACATGATCAACTTCAATCAAGGCAATCCATTTGGCTCAATGGCTGTTGCTCCTATATAAGATATAATTTCCTTTTGACATAGAGGCGATTATTTGCAATGAAATCGAGAGCACACGGTTGAGATCATGAAGGGAAGATATAACGAGTATACCAAAATTGTTCTACAATGTGTGGTCAATTTGGATCTCTCTATTAACTTTATGAATGGGTCAATCCCTGAAGAACTTTCTTTCCTCTTAGGATTGCATGGCTTGAACTTGTCTTACAACCATCTCTCTAGAAATATTTCCATTGACATTAGGAACATGACAGTCGCTCGAGTCTCTTGATCTTTCAAACGACCACATCTCAAGGACAATTCCACATAGTATTTCAGCGTTAGCATCCCTAGCCCACCTCAACTTGTCACAAAATAACTTCACAAGGTAGATTCCAAAAGAAAATCAAATTCAGACAGTCGACAATCCTTCCATTTATGCTACCAATCCTCTACTATGTGGTGATATTCCGACAAAAAAATGCCTCGGAGCTAGGGTGCCTCAACCACCGAAATTCCTTCACCCTAAAGATACACGTGAAGTGGATAATTTTGATAAGACATTCTTCTATGTGGTCATAATGGTTGGATCTACAATTGGGTTCTGGGGCTTTTTCGGAGTTTCGTAGTTCAAGAAGGATTGGAGATGTGCATATTTCAACTTTGCAGAACAAGCAGCGGACAAGGCATATGTTACCATAGCGGTGAAGGTAGCTAAGTTGAAGAGATTGAGACTGTCAAAAAGTGCGAAATGAGCAATCTCGTGTTCTCTCCCTTGCCTTGATTATTCATTTCGGGTGTACTTAGAATTTGTGCTCATGGGATTTCTTCCCTTCCACGAGTTTGCTTACTTAGGTAATGTAATTAGCATTCTATGACGTCTATTTCTCAAAACACTACTCTCGTGTTCTCTCCCTTGCCTTGATTATTCATTTCGGGTGTACTTAGAATTTGTGCTCATGGGATTTCTTCCCTTCCACGAGTTTGCTTACTTAAGGAACTAAATTCCTACGTCCTCTGAACTTCTACCGGTATCGTTGGTGATTTACCCACAATATAATAAATTTACTAATATTCCACTAAAATAGAAATTTACAAACTTCTTTGAAATTTCGCCAGTATCTTTTTAGTAATGTACCACCGTGAATTTACCAGCCTACTAATTGTTTAGTTTTCCAATTTTTTTCAAATTTTACAAGTGTGGTGTATTAACTAGCAGCACTACAAGTAGTTTACTAAGATCCTAAAGAAAATTGTAAATTAGCAACTCTTGGAAAATATCGACATTTTCACGATTTTATTAGCTCCTTTGAAATTATACAAATGTTTTTTGTAATACACTAATACCATAATACATTAATTAACATTAATTTGAAATAGTAATTTATTCTAGTAATAGTGATTTACTTATGGCCAAGGCTAAATTCCAGAGGGGTTGGTAATTTACTATTTCATTTAGAAAGTCAAGAAATTTTTTGTAGTGGTGATAATTTCCGAATGGATTACTTGATATTTGAGTTGTAGGTCGTACTCTTTCTTAGGGGTGAGCGTGGTTCCCGGGTAGAACCGGGAACCGGAGAACCGAACCGGAGGTTCCGGTTCGGTTCCCGGTTCTAAGGGGACCGGTTCCGGTTCCCGGTTCTCTTTTCCTGGGAACCGGCGGTTCCCGGTTCCGGTTCCCATTCTCATAGGAACCGGAACCGGAGGAACCGGAACCGGCTAAGTTAAAAAAATAAAAACCCTAACCTCCTTCGCGTGATTTCCCCCCATTTTGTTCAATTTTCCCCCCTTTCCCTTTCTTTTTCTCTCTCTCTCTCTCTTCTCCACTTTTTCCTCTTCACATCACGTCACTTCCTTGCCCCCCAACTTTTTTCTTCTCTCTCTCTCTCTCTTCTCTTTCCCCCTCTCTCGGTCGAAACCTCCCATCTTCTTCTTCTTCGGCCGAAACCCCCATTCTTCTTCTTCTTCTTCTTCTTCCTTCCTTCCTCTCACCGGCTGCTGCTTCACCCATCACCACACCGCCGCCCCACGCCCTACTCACCACCACCTCTTGGCCACCGAACCCCCACCACCCACTGCTCGTCCGACGAGCCGTCTCGCCGTTGAGCCCGACGAGCCGTCTCGCCGTCCGCGCCGCCGTGAGGCACCGCCACCGCCACCACCTCTTGCCACCGCTCGCTCAGCCGTCCGGGCCGTCGTTGCTCTGAATCGTCACCACCTCCGCCCGAACCGAGCTCTTCCCCCCTTGGCTGTGGGTTGAGCCGCGACCGCCGCCGTCTTCGCTGCGCCGTTCATGCTGCCGTTGGTGCCGTGAGACTCGTTCCTTCGTCGCCGTCGCGCCACCGTTGCTTCGTGCTCGCCGTCGCCGGATCAAGAAGAAGCTGGCGAAGAAGATGAGGCAGAACAGGCCCATCCCTCACTAGATTCGCATGCGGACCGACAACACCATCGGGTTCATATCCAATTCCTTCATGTTTTGTCCCAAAAAAGCTGTCTTTTTTATTTTATTTTATTTTTTTGTGGCCTAATTTTTGTCGCCGAAATCGTTCAGGTACAACGCGAAGCGCAGGCACCGGCACCGCACCAAGCTTGGGTTCTGAGGTGTTTTCATGGGAGGAGGTGCTTTTGCTTTGGGTTAGAGCTTTTTAGTTGTTGCGAAAGAGACCTCTCGATGCTTTTCTGATCATTGCTTTTAAGCGAATTGAAGACTTGTAAGGAAGCAAATAGCTGCTTAGATTTAGTGCTGCTTTGTTACTCTCGAGCATTTTTTATATCTGATGATCTGCGAATTGTGGTAGTTTCTGTTGCTTCATGTGGTTTTGATAGTATCAGGGATGGGATTTTAGTGAATTTTAATGTTGCTTCAACTTTATGTCTTGTTAAGCTCATCGCCGTTACAACACATTGTGTTCAACATTCAGCGCCTTTGATCGGTTCTGCTAATGATTGGCCTTATCTTCTTATTTAGATGAGACTTATAGGCTTGTGTTGGACCTGCTTTTTCTGTTAAGTGCTTGTTGAGGTCACGGTGCTTGTTCTCATACTGTGGTGGTGATTATTAGTGGTTGTCCTTCCAGACATTGGGGAGCTTTTAGTTGTGTCAATTATGAGGAATTTCAACTTATGTGGTATGTATGCAGTAGTGATGTAAGTGCCCCAATTTCGCCTACCAACTGGTTTGCCATCTGCAATGTCTAAATGAGAGTAATCATCAGTTTATGGGCATCTTCAGTAGCTTCAAGTCGGTTTAGCATGTGAAGTGTGTTCTAGCATCGGGTTGCAGGATTCATGGCTATGTTGTTATTATTGCTGCATTCATTTCCATTTTTTTTAACTAAAAATGAAAAAAAAAAAAAAAAGAACCTGTTGGAACCTGGAACCGACCCCGGAACCTGTGACAGGGTAGGTTCCAGGTTCTTGGTTCTGACGGGTAGGTTCCAGGTTCCAAAAAATGAGGAACCTGTACCCGAGGGTAGGTTTGAGGTTCCAAGCGGAACCTGTAAAGAACCGGAAACCGCTCACCCCTACTCTTTCTACCAACCGTATTAAATATCTATCAACTAAGTCAGAAATCTACTGACAAATGGAAAATTTTGTATCTTTTTAAACGACTAGACCTAGAAAGCAGGTCCCCTAAAGCTGAGTTTGGTCTTCTTCTTTTTTCCTTCGGAAGCTGAATTCACAGGTGAAGAGTGCTGATTTGCCTTTTGAAAATGAGGATAGTTCTGGTTCTCAATGTTTGGATAAGATGAGTTTTGCGTGGAAGCTTATGTATTTTCAGCGACTATATAGAATCTGAATTTAATCTCACATAAAGATAAAATTCTGGTTGCTAATCAAATTTGGCTTGACCTGCATTCACCATCTTAAATTGTTACGTTTACTTGAACATGGTGGATCTATCTAGCACATTCGCCTCTGCTACTAAAAAGATGGTCTAAAGCAACTCTAAACATATTGCCACCGCGAAACAAGATTATGTTTGGGAAATTTCCCTTGTTTTTTTCTTTCTTTTAAGTCGTTTTAAACCACTGGCTGCACATAATTTCCATGGGAAAGAATAGAAACCACGTTCTAATTGGAGTGGAAGGAGGCTTGATCGGGGAGTTTCCAAACTAATTCAGATCCTAAGAGAAGGCTCTGCATTTAACAAAATTCTAGATGAATCCGTCCTTCTCCAATACCTTTAACCTTGGGCTATAAAGAGAGAGATGAGTGTGCAGACCAAATCAAGCTCCCTTAAAATGTAAATTGAGGTGGGAATTCAGAGTCCAGTGCTGGCGTTGACGCACAAGACGTTAGACCAGAGCATCCTGGTCAGTAGAGAGAGAGAGAAAAAAGAGTGGGAAAGCAACGTTTAAGATGAATGTGCACCAGCTTTTTGTGAGAAAGGAACCCCACCCCCATTTTTGAATTCAAATATAATCCAACGACCGAAAGAATTCTATCCTTTCCTAATATATTTCGAGACTCGAACAAATGGGGAGAAGATAAATCCTTGGAGCAGCCGTGCCTGTGATGGAGCCGCAACTAAGCAGAAGCGGTTTAGATTCGAATGGGGCTAGATGATGTCAAAAGCTTCTGAATTTGTGCCTCTTGCTGAGGATATGGTGCTAGATAAAGGAGAATAGTGTGTATGGTTCTGTGCGGGGCTATTGCAAGAAAGCTCATTTTCATTGATAAAGAGAAATTCACTGTAGGGTGCTAGACGGGCGCAAACCCACGAACAGAAGGTGGTCAAGATTCCAAAGAGCTTAATCACGAGAGAAAGCATATATTACCAACCAATGCATTTGCATCTGCTGCTAATTCCATTATCCTAAAATCATTAGTTTTGCCCCGGTCACGAAAAATTACGAAAGGGTTTGAAGACTCCTCTCCTTCAACGGCTTGCTTTATTTGCTTTTTCCAAACCAGCCAGAAGATAAGAGAGGATATTCCCAAGATAGCAATCGCCAACCCAAATTTTCTTGCACTCAGAACACCGACCGTTTGACATGGTTCTATCAAATAAGACATGAAGACTTTCGATTTCCCTTTCTAGGCCATGTTGTTTGAGCAGCACTTGTTCTCCCCTTTTAGTTGCATCTTCACTGCATTATATGCTCGTTTTCTACGACGTTTGTTCCACTATCCTAGGCCGCTTATATTTTCATTTGTCCTATTATCTTTTATCAATTTTGATGCTCTATATGTTGCTTGAAGACAAGTGACACAAAAAGGATTTGTTTTATTAATTCTCCCATAGGACGGACGCCAGTAGATAGAGGAATAGTTTCTTTTATTCTCTTTTTCGGTTTTTCTTTTTCTTAATCAAACTGGCGGGAGGATGCTTCGTGTGCGTTGATTTTGTGGTTCAGCGTACAATGCAGCGTCGTCCGCTAGCTGACTCGAATGGAAACTATCCGGTTCGGAGTCTCTCCAGGTGTCTTCGGGGGTTCGGATGCGGGACCTGACGTCGGGGGAGCAGACCAGGGATCCGCCGATACTTGGTGTCCTTGCAGACATCGTTTAATATAAATTTGTATTAAAAATATAAATAAAATTGACATAGTTTTAGCCTTATATTTTATATTTTTGTCATGTCATCCCAACTTATGAGAGTGGAAATATTATAAAAAAGTCATGCCACCATTTTCTATTAGCAAGTTGGTCGGACTTAACAAAAGGATTTGATTGTATAACTTGATTGCCCTTTTGTATGTTTTAGGCCTTAATTGTACTTTTTTAACAAATTTTACATTGTTCAATACACTTATCCCAAAATGAAAAAAAATATTAGACTCGCTATAAAGATGAAGGAAGTGAAGATCATGCGAAGAGTCATAAACATTGACTTCAACATGGAATTATCTGTGGACTTGGTGAATAAGTTATACCTGGACTTTCACTTTCATGAACTTTGATTGAAAAGAACACGTAAACTCTCTTTATTGTAATTGAAAACCAAAGTGATAGATTAGATTCCTTACTATCATTAGATATGCTAGATGCAGGCATTTGTTTTTCACATGGCATGTATGAGATGAAAGGAACATGTAAACTCTCTTTTCATTGTAATTGAAAACCAAATTGATAGATTAGATTCCTCACAATCATTAGATATGATAGATGCATGCACTCGTCTCTCTCACAACACGTAGTTCCTAGGTGCACAAGGCAACCTATGAAATGTGAATACACCCAAATACTAATACGAGCATTCTAACCATTCCAACACACTAATTGTTGTTGCTTCCCAACATATATTTTTCATTAAAATATTTTTTTATCGAAAAACATAATTAAAAATAATAATCTTGTCTGAACATGAAACTTAGTGGTTTGGATATGTTAGAAACACATTATAATGTTTATATTATCTATATAGTAAATACAAAATCTGGTCTTATCCTAATTATAGGATAAAAATGTCCACCCTCATCATACCACATTTTTGACAAGGAGCACTTCCAAGATCCCTTTTTCGTTCCACTTACCAGTCCACATGTCGAGTAACCTAAGTCTAGCCTGAGGTATTGGATATTAGCACTAAATTACTTGACCTTTAGGGCAGATCCCAAGTGGCTTTCTTTCCAACTTGGAATCATTTGAAGCAACATATTACAACGGAGACACAAGTGGAGGACCATATCATAACTCTCTCAAATGCTTCAATTTATGGGGCTTTGCCCAGTGTTGCGACCTACCCCTCGGAAGAAAGAATAATAGGTTTAGAGGTATTGCCTAAACGATGGATAGTTTAGATGCAGGCTATCCCAAACCCATACCCCGTGCGACATTTGGTATTCAAATTGTGGCTATAAAGCTTGGTTACACTAATTGTTGCGACCTAACTTCGGGTGAACTATCTAAGGGTTTGACTAATGGATTATTAAGCTTAAACTTCACTTGAATTTTCCCAAACTCATACCAATTTGCAACTTAGGTTCATGTTCTTAGTATACAAATGATTTTTCAATTAGAAGTCGCCACTAATCTATTTTTGATTGGTTGATTAGAGATCCAAATTGAATTACGGGAGAATTACCTCACTTCTACAAATAAGAGATTAAATGAGTTTGGAGACTTGATTAGGTTGGATTACTCTAATGCCTTTTTAGTATATTTTCTCTTTTATTTTCAATACAGGCAGCTTGGGTTAATTTTAACCTATCCTCTAACAAACAAGGTGATCATGTGGGTGCACAACCATTATTGAACACTCAACAAAACAATGCAACAAATAAATTCCAAACATGGAGAGGAAATACTTAGCTTGATGCAAAGCAAGCATCTGCAACAAATATTAATTAGAAACACGTATTTAACATAAATATGATTCCTAATTATCATAAAATTCTACTCAAATCTCTTTTTGGGTTTTCTTATTTAAGTGAAGCTTCTTAATCCACATGCAGTGCAATAACTTACAAAAAATGTCTAATTCATGCAACATGCAACCTATCATGAAAACTATATGTCACACAACATTAATTAAGTAACCTAATCTAATGATGGGCAAAATGCAACTATTTTAACATGTCATGCGTTTTAACTTAAATGACCCTAAACATACAATTTACCAAATTACATGCAATGAATGAACTAATCTTATGTGACACGCGTATGATATTTTTTGCATTTTTTTTCATTGAAATTCATAATTAAAAATCACTAAAAAAATCTACTCAAAGTGAGATATTATCTATTTCAAGTTAGGAAATAAACTAATCCGAATCCTATGTTAACTTAGAAACTTATCTCAACATGCAATTTAATTCAAAGATAATATCTAACCTAGATATAATCTAAATATGCATTCTAATATAATTAGTTGGGCAAGGTGCTGCGAGCTTGTCGAAACCTCACCAGGCCACTGCAAGCCTCGCCCTTGGTTGAGGTTGAGCCTTGCTGGTGGCTAAGCGAGCCTTGCCTAGCCACGAGCAAGGCTTGACCTCGCCTAGGTGGCATGAGGTCAGCTTCGTCTTTGCTTGGCGAGGCCCAGCCTCATGCCTCGCCTTACCATTGGCGAGGCTCAGTCTCACTAGCCATTGTGAGGCTAGGCCTTGCGAAGCCAAGGCTTGGCCGACCTCGCACCAATTGGGTGAGGTCGAGTCTCGCTGGTGGCTAGGCAAAGCTATCGCTAGTGGCTAGGCGAGGCCAAGGCTTGCGATGGCTAGGTGAGTCTCTGGTGAGCTTGCCAGCGCCTCGCCAAAGGAGGAAGAAGAAGATAAAAGGAAAAAAAGAAAAATAAAAAAGAAAAAAAAGTAAGAAAATATAATAAAAGTATTAAAAAAAATATAAGAGTCCCACCAAATGCATTTCTATTTATAGAATAAAAATTTTAGACGTTTATCAAACGCTTCCAAAAGCTCATAAATTATTTTCGGAAATAGAATAAAAAAAATCATTTTTGAATAAAAAATATTTTCGTGGACAGAATAGTTATTAAATATACCATAATTCTAGATTCGAAAATTTGATGCACAAAACACGAGGGTGGACTTGAGAGCCTCTCCCATGGACCTAGCACCCAAGGGGCTAGTCTAAGAATGCCTGTGCCTCGACTCGGGACTGAGATCGTAATTTGGGACCTTGGGGCATGGACTGGGGACTTCGATGCCCAAACACGAAATTGCAAGCGCAGGACTCCAATATGCAGCTCTTGGACATGGACCCTTGAATATGGACTGGACGTTTGGCAGACAGACCGGTTCCATAGGCAGTCGGACTCAGGACACTAGGTTCGTAAAACATGATCCTTGATTCTAGGTGCCAAGTTCCGAGTGCTACTCACAGGGATCACAGTCCGTTCCCCGAGGCCCTTGGTCGTGTCCTCGAGGCCGGGAGGCCCCGGCCTGGCCTCTAGGTACGGTGTCTTGCGCTCAAGGTCCATTAGTTATGAGGCACCAGCCCTCCGGCTTACTTTTCAAGAGTACGTCACTTCCTAAATTTCTGAGTCATGAATTGTTATGATTCTGTCATTTATAGGGGAACTTGTTGCAGATGTATTCTTGAAAAAGGGAAAACCACATGGTCACGAATTTAATGCAGTTGCAAAACATGAGGAATACATACATGTCAGTCTTCTTTTAATGTTTTGTCTTACTCATCTCTTCTATGTACATGTGTATGCTGTTGTTTATGGGGACTGAATTCGAACCTATACTCTCCGGTCCCACCCCCCAACAGCAGGGCCGCGTGCCTGTTAACGTACAATGTCATAAACAATGAGAGAGAGAGAGAGAGAGAGAGAAGATGCGCAGAATCGTGTGACTTCGCTTTAAATTCTTTCTACACTTTTAGAGCGAGGGTTCACTATATGGAAATGTCATTTTACAGCAAAAATTACTCTGTTCTTCCGGTAGTTCAATTGCTAAGCAAGATACTTTTCCAGTTTCTCAACTTCCTCCACGCTCCCAATGTACAACGGCACTCGCTGATGAATCTGTCAAAAAGCCCATGAAAAGCAGAGCCTGTTATACATCTGCTGCAATCTACTCAAGAAACACCCTGCAGATAGCACGTCAAGTCACTAACCTCGACGGGTTGAATGTCTAGGATCCGATGGTGACCATCCGATCCCTTCCCTCCGGCCTGCTCCACGATGAAGCTCATCGGGGCACACTCGTACAACAGCCTCAGCTTCCCGTTCTTGCTCTTCTTGTCCCTCGGGTACCCATAAATGCCGCCGTACAACAGGGTCCTGTGGAAGTCCCCCACGAGGCTCCCAATGTACCGGGCCGAGTAAGGCTTACCGGTCGGGCCGGGGTCCTTGAGGTCATCGATGTACTTCTTCAGATTGTCGTCCCACAGCTGGTAGTTTCCCTCGTTGAAGGAGTAGATCTTGCCGGCCTTTGGGATCTGGACGTTCTCCTGGGTGAGCACGAATTCGCCATACATCGGGTCGAGGGTGAAGGCGTAGACGCCTTTGCCAATGGTGAGGACAAAGATGATGGAGCTCGAGTACATGCAGTAGCCCGCTGCCAGGAGGTTGTCCCCCGGCTGGCACACATTCACCACGCACCTCTGCTCTGCATTGTCGAGCTGTTCGAGTGATCACGGCATACATGAGAAAATACAGTGTAGGCTGAATCAGGTCATTGTGATCGCCAATTTGATAATATTCTATCTTGGGAAGAAGTGATCAGTCTTTCAGTGTATCTAACAGTATTTCTACCACATTACAGGACTAATCAATTAAACAGTTAAGAGAGATTGGCTGTTATCTATGAGTGTCATGGGCAAAATATTCCCGTTGAGGGGAAAGGGGAGGCTTACGTTCTCGTCGTCTCCGATGTCGGCTAGGCACTCGTCATTGGGGCTATAGATCCCAAAGATGGAGCCAGTGGAAACAGCAGCATCGATGTTGGATGATCCATCAAGTGGGTCGAACACCACAATGTAGTTGCCGGAGAAGCTCTCCTCCACGGCCACTGGCACGTCCTCCTCCTCGGAGGCTATTATCCCAGTCCTCCCGCTCGATCTCAGGCAGCTTGAGAACACCTGTGCAAATTTACAAACCAATGAATAAGCACAGACGTAGACACAGAGCGATATTATCGCTCGAGACTCCATCAAAGAGCTCATTATCACCACCGGTATAGCCAGTTTTACGAGTCTTGCTAGTCATCTTGGACAAAATTCAGAGTGAAGCCCTAAGCATCAGTCTATCTAATCAAATTCAAGTAATCCTTGGCTTAGCGGTTAAAGAGACTGACAAGTTTGTGTAGATTAGGCATAAATGTCGTTGTCATCTCTACCTAAATCGAACGCACGGACATGAAATTCAATTCAGCATTGCTGTCAATGTTTTAAATGCTAAGCCAGAGGCCGAGACCGAGAGATGGCGGCGATGTTACCTCATTAGAGACGACGTCAAGCTTCTTTTGGTCCTCGCCCTGGATGTTGACAGCCCCCTGCACCCCCGTCAGGTTCGAAATGCCTGCCCGCTGGACCAGCGATGCAATCTGCTTGCACGCCATCGAGATGCTCGACAGCACAATGGTCAGCTCGGCGTCGATCACCCCTTCCTTCTCCTGCTGCAGCAGCCATGTCGTCAGCGTCAGGATATCGTACCCGCTCTTCTTCTTCGCCGTCCCGGCCGTCTCCGTCGCCACCGCCATGCACTTCACTCCGCCTCCGGCAGCTCCGACATGTCTCTTCTTCAACGAGACGAGCGCCCTGGAGTCTAGCGTGCACAGCCTGAAGGAGGAGAGGCTGGAGGGGGAGCAGGACGGGTTGGAGAGGAGCCGGTGAGGCGCCGCCGCTGTCGTGGCTGCCGTGACCATGGCTTCAGGCTTCTTCTACGAGTCTTTCTCTTGGGTGTCTCTGCAACGCGTTCTTCTCGCTGCCGCTGCTTCGTCTTCCTGCTGACGATATTTTTTCCTTGGCTCCGCCGATGGAACGAAGTGAATTTGGTGAGATTGAGTGGAGCATTGATGGAGGGGAATGTGAGGCCAGCGACGACTTCTGTTAACCTCGGGACCCGCTTATCCTTCGGCATTGGCTTGCGTTGCGTTTTCTGTGATCGTGGTTCCCCCGCTGTGAAACTCGGCTCTGTACCTTCAGGCTTATCAATCCCTCTCAACCCTTTCTTTTTTTATTTGGAAAAAATATGAACATTGATAATCAAGATGTATGAGTTCAGTACAAAGAACATAACTAGTATATTCGGATCATGCCGATTTTTCTTTCTGGCGTAATAAATGGGCTCAAAGCCCATTATTATCCCCATTTTTTTGTTGGTATTGCCCAAAGCCCAACCCATTACTCTAAAAGCTCGGCCCAACATTTCATTTCCTTTTCGTGGAGAAACCAAGAAGAAGAGGTGCATTCGTTGAGAAGGGGTCCACCGCGAAGAAGAAAAGAGGAAAGAGTAGGAAAGAGGGAAAATCTTTGCATGTTCACAATCTGGACACCTCGACTAGCCGAATCAACGGTGAATTGCAATGCTGGAGAAGTACTTATTCATATTATTCTTTCAATTGAAGTAATATTTGAAGTTATGGTACAAATTTGAAGTTATGTCGATTTCAACTATGAGATTTGATTGAGGAGCTATTGAGCTTTAGATTCATATGAAAATGGTAAACGAGGGTATTGTGGAGCTATAGGGTTTAACAAAAACAAATTCCGAAATATGGTTTGGTTGGAACAAAATTATGAAGTTTTGCTCACGAGTTACGCATTCTAATAATAAGCATTATGGATGAAAAGGAATGTATACTATAGATGAGTTTACTTGTCAATCCATGTGGGTGTCATTTTATCGAAGAATAAGTGTAATTAGTCGAGTCATTCGTCAGGATTGTATATTACTCGATTTTTTTTTTTTATTTCTTTTGAATGATTAATAGGAATTTGAGTGCGTCGGCTTGAGAAACTACCCTAGGTTGGTTTTTGGCTTTTCCCTGTGAGTGATATTATCTCTTTAATGAATTTATAAGCTCATACATTGAAAGTGGTAGAGATTTAATATAGTATGAGTTATAAAGAAGCACATTTCTTGCATAAATTGAATTGGACTTTTACTATCATTTTGTTTATTTGAAATGAGAAAGCACCTATTGATTACACTTTGAGTTGATTGTTCTAAATGGTTTGCGAAATCTTTTACGAAAGAATCATGGAAAGTTTATGACTTATGAACGTGGTTTCTAATTTTGGTTGAGTTATTGGAGATTGAGGTTGATAGACTATGCTCATATCGCTATGATTAGAACCCACTAAGGGGGTGATATGTATATGTTTCGGGATGTCCTTCTAAGTCGAACCATAAGTTGATATAGGTGGTGCATCTAGTTAACGAGGTAAACTTGGTCGCCTTTCTCACGAACGTTAAATGTAACCATAGTTGGATGTTGAGCATTATATCAGTTAATGAAATAGACATTTGATGTTGATTTGATTGAAATTAATTAATGGAATAGACCATTGATAGTTGATATTGTTTTTTTTTTTTTGGTACCCAGGGAACCCCGTACAGCCGGCAGCCGGCGGGTAAACCCTGGGGGCGACACGCACGACCACCACGCACGTGCCACCGGGTAAATCACCAAATGACGCACTGGGGATTCGAACCCCTCCCATTCGTGAGGGGGAGAAGGCCCGAAGCCAGCAACGCCACCACGGTGGGTCGTTTGATAGTTGATATTGTTGATTTAGCTTATATGCAAAAGGGTTGTTGAAAAAGTGTGGTCCAAGTTTGATATGTTACGTATATGATATAGTGGATTGGAAATTGTTGATATTGAGGCATGTTTAAATTTCGAGGATGAATTTCTTTTAGAAGGGTAGATTGTAATAGATGGGCTCAAAGCCCATTATTCCATTAGTATTGCTCAAAGCCCAACTTATTTATCTAAAAGCTCAGCTCAACATTTCATTTCCTCTTCATCTATTGAAGAGAAAATCGGCATAGATTGCACGAAGAGGTGAATTCGTGGAGAAGGGGTCGACGGTGAAGAAGAAAAGAGGAAAAAGGAGGAAAGAAAGAAAATCTTCATGTATTCATGATTCCGACACCTTGACAAATGGTGAATTGCAACACCGGATAAGTTTTCAAGCCTATCATTTGTTTCATCGAATTTTTTTTTGACATTAGGGCAACAATTTGAAGTGTGGTTGGTTTTGAACTATGTGGATGGTAAATAAGGGTGTCGTGGAGTTTTTAGGTTTGACGAAAATTGATTCTTAAGTATGGTTTAGATGGAACGAAAGTTTGAAATTTTGCGGGAGTTACGCTTACGGACAAAAACAACTAAAAATGTGAAATGATTTTTCATTATATCAATTGAATTGAAGTAATGAGCCTCCCAATATGAATGTTTGCTATGACGAGTTTATTCGTTTGTGCGTGGGTGTTGTTTTATAAAAGAACAAGTGCAATTAGTCGAGTCATTTGTAAGGATAGTGTATTACTTGGTTTTTGATATCACTTTTTGAATAATTGATAGGAGTTCAAGTGTATCGGCTTGAGTAAATTACTAGAGGTTGGTTTTCGAATTTTCGAGATGAGTGGTAGAATCTTTTTTAGGATTTTACAAACTCATATTTTGAAAGAGGTAGAGATTTAATATCATATTAGTTATAAATGAGCATGTTTCTTGCACCGAATTGGATTAGACTTTTGCTACATTTTGTTTATTTGAAATGAACTTGTTGATTACAGTTCGAGTTGATTGCTATAAATGGTTTAGGAAACTTTTTATGAAAGAATTATGAAAAATTTATATCATATGAATGTGGTTTATGAAAGGTAATGCGATATAACTGAGATGAATGAATTTTTTACCATAAAACGGATTTTCTATCCTCTTTTTTTTTTAATGGATTTTACGGATTAGTAAGAATAATGCTAGTCATTTTAATTTGGTATACACAATAATCTTAATTTCTTTATGAACTCCTAATTTTATCAAATAAAATGAATCAATCCAATTTTCTTTTCCATTTTATTCGTATAGGAATAGGAAAGGGTGATATATTTCTACATTTAGAAAAGAGAAAAAATTTGGGATCAAAATCTAATAATAAATAAAAAAAGAAAAAATAAGAAGATTCCGTTAATCATTTATAGATCTATTGGATATTGATAAATGCATATATATATATTGAATCGTGAAAAGTTTTGTGTATTGATTGGTAAACCTGAGTTTGATGTGGTTTCTGATTTTCGTTGAGTTATTAGAGATTGAGGTCGATGGACTATACTCATATTGCTATAATTAGAATTCATTGAGGGGGTAGTATGCATACTATTTCAGGACACCTTTCTAGGGCGAACAATCAATGATATAAGCGATAAATCTAGCTAAGGGGGTAAACTTAGTTGCCTTTTTCATGGGCGCTAAATGTGACTATCATAAGATGTTGAGCATTAGATTAGTCATTGAAATGAACCATTGACATTGACTTGATTAAAATTTATCAATGAAATAAATCATAAATGGTTGATATTGTTGATTTAACTTATATGCAAAAGTGTGATCCACGTTTGATATGTTATGTATAGTGTATATTGGACTAGGAATTGATGCTATTGATATATAAAAGTGCAAATTGAATTTTTGATCCACTTAGAATATATGTAGTACTCATTGAGTCATGAGTTGTATTTCGAGATCGAGTTATAGTTAGTTGTGTCCTTGGGGGGAAATGACAACTGTGTCATCACTCTTATTCTTGCTAAGTTGGGGATGTGACACTTTCAAGATAAAGAAAAGTACAAAAAAGATTTAAACTTATTATATTAATATCAATTCAATCATAAACATTTCAATTAAATTAATTTAGTCTTAAATTTTTTCACATTGATACCAATTCAATCCGTTAGGCTAATTTAGGCCGGAAATTGTTAATATGAATTTATATCAATGTAATAAGTTTAGAACCTTTTTGATACTTTCCTTTCAAGATATCAAGAATACCTTAAACATTTCGATATAACATGTAACGGATCCAAACGAAGAACGGGAGACGATCATCGTGCTTTGATTTCAATGACGGGTTCAACGGAATCGTACCTCATGTCTCAAAGAACCTGAGTTTGTTCCATGCGAGTCAAAAGTGTACTCACCCACTTGAATTGACACTCGTACGTTCGCAACAAATATGCCCCTCGATCTCAAAGAACACTTGCTTGCAATTTTCGGAGAATCTCCATTGTGTCTCGGCACCATGTTACTCGAACATTGTATGATTTTCTTCTTTATGGGGGTGTGTTTATTCAATGAAAAAAGACTTATGTTTAAGGAAATGATTTACCTAAAATTCAGGGTTGAAAACGAAAGCGAAGTAGTTTTTTTAAGTTTGAAATTTTCATTTCTTAAAATATTTTTCTTTAAGTAGTGCTATTAAACTATATAAAGGAAATTATACTATGTGATGAAATATGAAGTTATGAATTCGCAATTGTTGGCACGAAAAACATCAAATGAGTGATTAAAGATAGATAAATTTCCAAATAAAATCTTTTAAAAAGCAAATATTGAAAAAGGATCTAAAAAGCCTACAAACGCGGACATACATAAAAGTATTCAATCTCCTTATTCTTTTTCGCTGGTTTCAAAATTAGCGTCGAAAAGTAGTGAAATGGCCGGTACAACCTACTTTGACATTTGAATAAAGAGAGAGAGAGAGAAAGCTTTATTGATGCTTTAAGCTTGATGAAAGTTCTTTTATGTGTTTTGTGACATGAAACAACATGAAATTTAGCTAATTAAAATGTCTCTCTTATTTGAATTAGAAAATCGCTTTCCTGATTTTAAGGGCAAGCGTTTTGTTTGAGTGGAAACAACATCCTTTGGAATAATGTGCTTATCACGTTCAACGGCACACACACGCAACCACTTTAACGGCTACTATAGGTTCTAGCATGGGGGTCGACAAGACAAGAAAGATCGGATTCACAACAGTTTTGCTAATTTAGCCGGTGACTAATTTCTAAATATTCGTAAGAGTTAGCAAATTTATTTTCATCCAAACAAGCAACAAGACAAGCAGGACAGATGCATCAAAGAGACCGGTGGGGAATTGCTTAAATATAGAGATGTACGGTCTTTTGGACATTTGGTCGTGATGATAAGTCATGCCGTAGGAAGACAATTTTACAGCATGTTGTAGCATTTTTGTACTTAAATATGACGATACGTCATAACATTGCATGATGCGCCGATTTGAACTCGACGTGAAGCTGTGTTCTATTCCGTATTGGAAAGAGGAACACCTACTACCGATTGCTTTATCCTTGAATCCGTTGTCATGTACGTCTCTCATACAAGTAGACGAATCAAGCGATCATCAATCCCGTTTTGTGCTGATTCCCCAACCTACTGTTGCTAGCCTTCTTAGGCATGATGCATTTCTGTGTTCTACTACTAGCTGCCGTAAATTTGCCTTTGTGTGCATTAAAGTTGGAGGCGCGAGATTAAAGAGGTGTGTACGAATTGCATCTTGGAGATAATCGCAGTTTGCATGACAGATTAAATTTCTTGGTAAAATTTATGCACTTCTTTTGTGTGAAATTAGGTGGGACTATACATTTTGGTTTTAAACATTTTGACAATTTTTAAGAGAAATTGTCCAAAAAGTTCTAAGCCTATTGTACAAAGGCCAATTCAATTTTAAACCTTTCAATTGTATCCATTTAGTCCTAATTATTTTGATAATTTATCAATTTAGTTTTAAACATTTTGATAGTATTAATTTAGTCCTAAACTTTTTGACGATTTGTTATGATAATAATTTCACCAAATATCCAAATAATAAGTTGAGCACTAAATTGGTAAATTTTCAAAAAATTTAGGATTAAATTAATATAATTGAAATGTTTAAGATAAAATTGATAAATCGTTATAATGTTTAGAACTAAAATAACACAATTGAAAAATTTAGAATTGAGTTTACCACAAAACATTAGGTTTAAAACTTTTTGGACAATTATCTAGATTGTTGTCCGTGATTGGGGACTGCAAAACACCTTGAGAATATTGAGAGGCTTGAGAGTAGTTGTAATCTCATTGTATCTCCTTGATTTATAATAAAATCTTGCGTTGTGCTTTACTTCTGATCGCTTGTTTTCACAACAACTGGCCGATGATTGATTGAAAGGCCCACAACAATTTAGCTTCCGGTGGAAATTGCCTCAACAGTCGGTCTAACGAGAAGAGACGTTGGAGACTCTGTCTAGCGAAGTGAGACGTTGGGCTGCTGCAACGACAACGTAGTTCAAGTTGGCAATTGATGGTGATTGATGTGCACAGTTTGCGGGTAGAAGGATCCAAGGATTAAAGGAGAGAAATTGTCTAAAAATTCTAAACCTATTGTACATAGGCCAACTCAATTTTAAACCTTTTAATTATATCCATTTAGTCCTAATTATTCTGATAATTTATCAATTTAGTTCTAAACATTTTTATTGTATTAATTTAGTCCTAAACTTTTTGACGATTTGTTATGATAATAATTTCACCAAATATCCAAATAATAAGTTGAGCACTAAATTGGTAAATTTTCAAAAAGTTAAGGATTAAATTGATATAATTGAAATGTTTAAGATAAAATTGATAAATCGTTAAAATGTTTAGAACTAAAATAACACAACTGAAAAATTTAGAACTGAGTTTGCCGCCAAAACATTAGGTTTAAAACTTTTTGGACAACTATCTAGATTGTTGTCCGTGATTGGGGATTGCAAAACACCTCGAGAATATTGAGAGGTTTGAGTGTGGTTGTAATCTCATTGTATCTCCTTGATTTATAATAAAATCTTGCGTTGTGCTTTACTTCTGATCGCTTGTTTTCACAACAACTGGCCGATGATTGATTGAAATGCCCACAATCAATTTAGCTTCCATTGGAAATTGCCTCAACAGTCGGTCTAACGAGAAGAGACGTTGCAGAGTCTGTCTAGCGAAGTGAGACGTTGGGCTACTGCAACGACAACGTAGTTCAAGTTGGCAATTAATGGTGGTTGATGTGCACAGTTTGGAGGTTCAAGTAAAAGATATGTTAATGAAGAAGGATCCAAGGATTAAGGGAGAGCTTATCTCTAAACCGCTGGAGCTCACACACGTGGTAGATGTAGATTGGGTGTGATTTGGAACAATTTATTTAACTTTAGTGCGATTAGAACTTATAACTTACGTTTTCTTGAAACTTTTGAGTAAAAAGGAAAGACCCTCGGCAATTCCAGGACCACATGAATGAAAGGAACCTTCTCTGGCTTTCTCCAAACTACCAGCCTACCGCCTTGGATTTCCACGTTTCACAAAGGGAAGACTTTTGCAACTTTTCCAACACGGCCAATTCGAATGCGACGTTTCGCGTAATTTGCGTTCTCATCGTGTAGGCCAACGAATCAACTCGTAACTTAAACTTAGCGCAAAGGTTTCATGCCCTTTTTCCAATTTCTAATTATTTTTTTTTTTTTGGGGTGGTCAACGTTGACAGCTGCTTTGGTTGGCTCCTCCTACGCTCCTTCCCTATGTATGCTCAAGCCGTGAATGTGATGGCACGTTTTGTTTTTGTCGCCCAACATGGACCGCATTTTAATAAAAATCAATAATACAACGAAAAATTGATTAATTACACAGATTCCGAATTCATATTGCAAGAGGGGCGCTATCACCTTATAGGAGAAGTCTTATTCGATGTACGTGGATGTGATAGCTCTTGCCAATACATGGAGATCAATTGAGTCGACCATTCGTTCGAGTGCATCACGTCAAAAAAATTGATGGTACACTTCGATATTCTTACGAGCCATGTTGATCCAACAAAGGGCATATGGGTCCAAATCCCATGCTTCCCCGAAGGTTAGATGCGACCAGGTAAACGTCAATTGCCATTTTATTTTCTGAGACGACCATTGACGGCCAAGTTCGGTCTTTCTCCACATAAAACCATCTTCCACAATTAGGAGACTCCCCAATTTTTCTTGCTTTGGCACCCGTAAATCACACGGTCAATCCTCGGTCAACAAACGAAATTGCCCAAGAATTTCGTTTCTTCTTGTCGTCATCGACACGAGCGACAAACCCAATTTCTTAATTTTCCACAATTGACTCGGTAAGCAGAAATTAAATAGTAAATACTGAATTACGAATTAACGTTGACGTAGTGGCAAGGAAGGCCTCTCCAACCCGTCCCTCCGCCACCGAAACGTCAGCGTTTTGGCGTCAAGGACTCGTTCCGGTTACTGGCGACCAATGCAAATGGATGACCTAAGCACGTCCGTCTATAAATGGCCATGTTCGCCTCGTGCGTTCTTAGATCTTGCGGCACCAAACGGAACATTCAAGGACACAAAACCAATCCTCCTCGATTCTCTCTATTCACCAAACAAGACCCTACTTTGGTTGGCAAGCTCCAATGGCTTCTTCCTCAAGCAAATTGACTTTGGTTCTCCTCCTCTCTTCCCTCTTCCTCCATGCAACATTAGGTAAAGCAACATATCTCATATTTATGTTTTGGTTTTCGAAACCCTTGATTGTTTTTCTCCCATGTTCGTTCGTTGCTCGCGTTGATCCTGTCGAGACTGGAATTCTTTGCAGCTGAGATTGTGTGCGAGGAGTTGCCAAAGGATCTGTGCGCGTTCTCGATCGCGTCTTCGGGGAAGAGATGCTCGCTGGAGACATACGCGAACCAGAGTGGTGGGGTCGAGTACCAGTGCCGGACGTCCGAGGTCATAGTGGAGAGGATGGGCGGGTACATTGAGACTGACGAGTGCGTGCGTGCCTGCGGGGTCGATAGGGATGCCGTCGGCATCTCCTCGGACGCGCTCCTCGAGCCACAGTTCACCGCCAAGCTTTGCTCCCCGGCGTGTTACCGCAGATGCCCCAATATCATCGACCTCTACTTCAATTTGGCTGCCGGAGAAGGTATGAACATGTGATTCACCATCAACGTCAGAGGCATAAAAAGGCCATAGAAAGAGTTTGTGCTTAGTCCCTTTTGCTTTCGCCACGAAAAAATTGGAACATTCCTTATTCGATCCTTCTGTTTGACCCAAGGAATTTTCTTTTGGGTACTCAATCGTGGTATTTGACCAAATTCAATCCGTTTTTTTTTTTTTGGTAAAGATTTTCCTTTTGTGAAGAAGTTACCCTTCACAAATTTAATAAAATAGAAGGGTCGACTTATGTTTTTCTTGCATCGAAATGATTTTGCAGGAGTGTTTTTGCCGGACCTGTGCGAGGTGCAACGGACCAATCCGCACCGTGCGATGATGGTGCTGATGAGCTCGGGTGCAGCTGCCAGTCCGGCGGGTAGCGAGTCCTCGGACATCACGGCCGTTGCTCCGGCTATGTCGCCCATGTAATCTATCGATGTAATTAAGCCAGTCTTCACTTTGTTGGTGGGTGATATTATTCGTTGTCTTTGGTTGTTTCTATCTTAGATGGAGAAGAGGAAGTATTAGCTAAGTAGAGAAGGAAGAGAGGTGCCTACTCTAAATTCTTTGTATTTGGGTGGGGCTTGAGTATCATTTTCAGTTATTTTTTCCTGTTATGATTATAAATGGATAAATAAATAAAGACTTGCCACGCGCGAGACTTCCCAGTGAATAAGGGTGATGAGATTGGTTGTGATGTCATGGCAATGGCAAACAAGGCATGTTTAAGAGTGCCAGACATCCTAAGCGCCAAAACTTGACACGAATGGATATTTAAGTGTTAAAACTTCCAAAATGAACACTTAAGTATTAAATCAAAGAAGAAATGGATATTTAAGTATTAACAATGAGAATTTTCGGTCAAAATGTTGACGTGATATTTTCCAGTAATTTTTTTTTACCAAGATGGTAATTATTTTTAAAAAAAAAATTATCTACATGGCTAGCTTGTCCAAAAATGATGTCGTTTTGCCCTCAAAATTGATTTTTAATATAAATATTAATTAAATTAAATTATAAAACTAAATTATAAAAGGTATTGCATTAAAGCGGCAAGAGCTCACCGCAACCGCCGCTGCCCCACCATCATTGGAAAAGGCTAGTGACGATGGGGTGAGGGTTGGCCAAGGTCGTCGAGGTGACAGTAGCAAGGGCTACTTTGTGGTAACCCCTTTTTTAATTTATTTTTTAAAATTTAATTTAATTAATATTTATATTAAAAATCAATTTTGGGGCAAAACGACGTCATTTTGCACATTCATTGTTGAGTAGGCAACTCCGGTGAGCCACGTAGACCACATTTATTCTTAAAATAATGCTAGGTCGGATTTTTGGTTACCCTTGTTGGAGTTGGCACTTAAGGGCCTGTTTGTTAAAAAAACTAAAAAAAGAATAGAAACGTGTTTGGTAAAATTTTTGTTCCCGGGAACAAAAAATTTATTTTTTTATTCCAGAGAATAGATTTGGAACATAAACAAGAAGTAGAAAAAAGTAACTTCTTGTATCCGGGAACAATTTCTAGAATCAATTTTTCTCTCTCTTCTTTTTTCTTCTCTTTTCTTATTCTTCTTCCTTTTGCTGGTTGTTGGCCTTGGCCATGGCCGACGTTGGCAACTGGCCAAACGGGGGCCAGTGACCTTACCGGAGCGTTGTCGGCTCCCAGAGACGCCGAGCCATGGCGAGTCTTGTTGGCTCGAGTCTCGCCGTGGCCGCGTGAGGCTCGGCCTCGCCGGGCCACCTCTAAGACGGCGTCGCCTAGTGGTGGCCTAGCAAGGTCAAGCCTCACCGGTGGTTGGGAGAGCTTGGCCTCTCTAGATCTAGGCGAGGTCGACCTTGCCCAGCCCAAGCGAGGCTGAGCCTTGCATGGCTACGACAAGGCTTGGCCTCCCCAGCTGTCACGAGTCTAGGCTTCGCCAGGCCAGGGTGAGGCTGACCTCTCGCCGCTTGGGCAATGTCGAGCCTCGCCGGTGGCCAGGGTTGGTGGCCTGGTGAGGCTCTAGTGAGCACGCCAGACGTCGCCTAGCCGGTCTCCAAAGAGAAAAAAAAAAAAGGAGGAAAAAAAAATAATACCTTACCAAAAAAAATAAAATAATAATAAAAGAATTAAAAAACTCTAAGAATTTTACCAAATGTATTTCTATCCTGAAACTAGAAATTTTGATAAATAACCAAACGGGTTCTTTTGCTTGGAAATTATTCCCGAGAATAGAAATAGAAAAAATCATTTCTCATAAAAAATTGTTCCCTGGAACGGAATGGTTACCAAACATGCTTTAAGTGTCCTAATTTTAAAAAAAAGTGCTATTAAGTGCCACTTAAGCGTATCTTTCGGAAGTTTTGGTATTTAAGTATCCTCCTTGTGATGTACTTTTGTGGCATGTTTAGAGCAAGTTAGTCAAAATTGAAAAAATTGGGTCGACTAGAGAAGTTTACAAGAGATGTGTATATTGATTCCTATTTTCCTAAAATCATAAGTTACATGAATTATGATCTCAACTTTATGGAAGATATCAAGATTTATAAGCCCTCTCCCCCAAAATATTATGATTGAGGTGGGATTAGATAGATCAATTTGGAATTCGAGTGATTTTAGTCGCTTTTGCGATGGAAGCTAAGAGCTCACGATCATGCCACATCATGAAGTCGATGAAAAATTTAACTTACGATTGCTCAAAACATGAACAATTAGGAAATGGATTATTATGCTGTATATAAATTGCCTAAAAACTAGGAAAGCTACTAGAAAAAGTTATAAATCTATTGCATTTGTGCCAACTCATTTATAAATCTTTCAATTATGCTAATTGAGTTCATTTGACTAATTTTGACTAAAAATCATTGAAGTGGACACTTGCCAACCTAAGTAGTATGGTTGACACACATGGACTTTGTTAATAGTGTTTTAATATTTTAATTTTTTTGTGCTTTTCTTTAATTACCTTTTATTGATTGAGGGTTAAAAAGGGTTGCTGCCATAGGTGAGGCCGAGACGCCCTAGCTGGCACTAGGCGAGGTTGGTGCGTTCCTCATTGGCTTTGGGTGAGGGTTGCCATGCCCTCGCTAGCCATAGCAAGAGCTCACGAGCCCTTGCTGGGCATGATGGCCCTTGCCCAATGCCCTCATCAGCCATAGCAAGGGTGCCGTGGCCCTTACCAAATCCAAGTAGTGAGAGTGCTGTTGCCACTAACCAAGATTTAGTGAGGGCCACGACTCCCTTGCTAGATTTGGGCCAAGTGAGGGTGTTGCCCAAATTGATGAGGGCATTGCAATCTTTGCCTTAATCTGGCAAGGGTCAGGACGCCCTTGCCCATGGTCAGCAAAGGCATCCCAGTGAGGGTTGAGTGCCGTCCCTTAATAGAAAAAATAAAGAAAAGAAAAAGAAAAAGACCAAAAAAATATAAAATATATTATTAAAAATGTTCATGTCAACGCCAATATGATAACTTGCATTCACTTTAACGTTTTTCGATCAAAATTGATTGGATGAATTCAATTGATAAAATGTGTAAATGTTTATAATTCAATAGGCAAAATTTAAATATTTAAGATTGAATTGGCATAATTTTAATAAGTTTAGAGCTTTTTTAGTACTTTTTCCCTCTAAATAAACTACTTGCAACACAATCCATTCTCATCGCCATCAATATGGGCAATTTTAATTCAAAAGAGCGACCAACTTCTTGGTCAATAGTGATTATCGTGGGTTTTGTAACAGATGGTTAAACAGGATGTATATCTATCTATAATTAATCCCGGGAAATTACTAATTGATAAAAACAGAAATTCTACAATGGATCTAGTATATATTTGGGAAAATGACACAATAAGTTTCATAACTTTCGACGGTTATTAGGTTCCATAACCCATTTTTTTTATCACTTGAGTGTTATTGTTTACGTATGTTGTTCACTTGAGCATCATGAGTTTTTTTTTTTTCAATTATTTGAGTGCTATATAAACTTTTCAATCGCTCGCTTGAATGCCATAATTTTTTTAAAACATTATCCACAAGTGTTATGTCACAGCAGATTTTCGACACATGGATAAACGTTTTAAAAAAGTTATGGCACTCACGTGATCAATTAAGGTTATGACAATTAAATGAACATTTTTTAGAAGTCATGGCACTGAAGTGGCCGAAGAAAAATTATGGCACTTAAATGAGCGGTGTATGAAAGTTATGACACTTTTAGTGTCCTTATTTCCCATTTGGGACATACCATGAACACTTCGTCACATTTGACTTGTTCTCCTCCTGTCAAAATCTTTGTCTTGGTCTTCTATGAACTCGTAGAGACCATCGATATCATCACTGTCCATCTTGATACCACCACAAACATTTGCATTTTATTATAGTGGATATTATTCCCATGATAGTTTTTGAAATCACCAAATTTCCATAGGGATGTTTTCCCAACACTTCCGTGAGATGAAAACTCCTTGTTCATTTTGGTTGATCTCTATGCGAGGAAGTGATGCATCAACCCAAGTCCGTTGTCCCGAACGTCTTTATCATCATGTCATATTTGAATTCTCAGGCTATGTTCTCATTGTTATTTGTATATACGAAATTATCCACATATAGAGACATAATAGGAGTGTCAAAATTACCTTGAGTCTTAGTGTAGAGTATTGGCTCACTTATGCTCTTTCTCACTCATGTTTGATGAAGTATCCGCTAATTCTGCGATACCGCACTAGCAGTGCTTGTTTGCCAATAAAGTCCTAAACGCTGCCATCAAAATTTTCCTTTTGGTCCCGAAAAAAAACTCTTTATTTGGCTTAGTGGCCGGAGAAAGTGCATTACGTGTGTCTTTACACAATCAGATCCAAAAAGACTGTGTTAATTACAAGGCCCAGTTGGAAGACTATGCTTTCTTGGTGGGCTTTGGCAGCCCAGCCAGCAACACTACTAACCTGTAAATTCAGCAGTCAGCCATCCTCCATTAACTGGTTGACCTCTTAAAGTGGTCGTCCTTCTCCGGTCAAAGACTAACTCAGGTTTGGATAGTTCACTTTCCGGGTACATGTTTTTTCTCCTTCTATTTCGAACTGGTTTGAGGGTTTCAAGCTAGAGTTTCGATTTGTAGAACTCTCGATCACTTTAAGTCCTTTGTGATTTCTGCAAACTACAGTCACCGATCACTAAAGCCATTAAAGGTTGGGAGTTTGAGTCTACGACTCCAGTTTCCAGCCCTTTCCTCGTTTCCTGGTGAACCTCGCAATGATGCACATAAAAAAAGGTCAAATTATGTGGTGATTATAGATATATATATATATATATATATATTCTCTTACGTAACGCTACCACATATGTCTTAGTTAAATAGTGCACTCGGCTATGATTACAATTTTTTTTTTTTTATATCTTTTTTGCTTTTTCATTTTGTGCCAGCATGACTATCTTCAACTCATGCTCATATTACACGTAGAAGTGTGAGACGATATGGTAGCATGACACTTGCTTCGGCCCCAGCTCGCCTGAGTGGCGAGAAGCAACCCCTTCTTGACCCTTGCATGTTTCGGTGAGGTGAGTCACTGACTTTCTTCTTGAATTGCAAATTGATAGATGTGTCCGAGCAACGACATCGGATCCATGGCGAGGATCTGAGATTTAAATGGCAAGTAAGTTTCGTTCAATATCAAAAGGAAACAAGTTACCTTCTTGCGTTCATTGATAATTTTGTACTGCTGTAATGTGTGGTCAGGTCCTTCAAGTTTTTCTCCAGCAGCCTCTAGTTTGTTCTAGAGGCTTGAAGGCTTATTGAAGCAAGCAGTGATGGATAAATTCCTTCGCTTGAATACGAATAAAGCTTGGGTAAGACAAAATCTTCGCTTGATCTAGTTTCTTGTATGTCTCCTTTATGTTATCCCACGTAGATTTTGAGTCTTCTGTCAGAGGAAGCTTAGCCGCAACCTTTGGAGAGATAACAGTGCTTATCCACATTCCGAGGAGCTAGTTGCACTTCTTCTAGAATCGCACCAGGTGATTGTTGGTCGGGATCGGGACGGTTCCATCATGGCAACCATCCTTATCCTTCGTCACCAACGCCTGGCGAAACTCTTGAGACCATGTCCAGTAGTTCTTTGTGCCAGCGAGTTACTGGTGATGAGACGCAGCTCCAGTTCGTCGGTGATAGAGGTGTATAGCGGGTTGCTGGGCTTTGGGCGACCGCTCACAGCGGAAAATGGGCATGGCATGAATCTGAGTTGAGGAATCAGGTACGGATTCGTTCCTAGACCTGTGGTACCCGGTTTGGACACCTGACCCGGATGAAACCACCCAGGCCTGAAGGACGGGCTTGCTCTATTAGTGGCTGGTGGACTCTCCTTGGGTTGGGTGTGTACGCCATGGGCCTAATTCATCGGCCCTTGAGAAATGAGCCATGGATTGGACTGGGCTGGTCGATATATCTATGCATTGGGAGTGGCTTGGATAGGCAGCCATTAGATGGGCTGGCCCGGAATGAGCTACCCTTGGTTCAACTGGGTTTGGATAGGAAAACATTGGATGGGCTGTTCTTGGGGCCCAGATCTTTGCTCCTGTGCCACTTCAGTTTGGTGCTTCGACTGTGTAGGCGAGTGAGGTAGGTCCTCCAGTTTTGATCTTCCGGGAATTCTAATTTCTTTCGATGGTGATTGGTCTTTTTGCATGGCATCAGTAAAAGAAAATGGATTTTGTGTTTATTTGCTCAAATACTGATTCCTACAGCTGTGTGCTAACATTATTTTGTTGGTTAGTATTTTCTGCAACAACAAGGATAGAAGGAGAAGAAACGGGAGGCAATCAGTAGAGAGGCTGAGGCTAGATCAGAAAATACCGAAAGCTAGGCCAGGAGTGTGAAAGCTTTGATACCATAAAACAAAGTGAAAAGGAAGAGGATGTACTTTTGCATTGATTCAACTTGTCTTGATTACATGTATGGTACAATGTATGAACAATTCAAGGAAATATTAAAATATGATACACGAAATCAAATCCAATCTCAGATCGATTCATATGATCAATTATGATCAAAATGATTAGTCATAATCCATAATTGATCTTGCATATCTCCAACAATGCAAATGGACATCGCATAGGTGGGCAATGCCCGAACTTGAGGTGAGCAAAAAGAATTGCCTAGATTGGGAATCGCTTAAACCAGACTGAATTGGTTGGTTTTAAGTAGTTTCTCAGAATACGGGCTTGACCCAGTTTCATAAAATTGAAACTGGTGAATTTCGATCCGATTCCTAGTTCATGACAGTACTTTGTGATTAGACCTTCCCGTGGGCCTAGTAGCTTGACGGTCTCGACAGCTTGCCAGGTGAGAAGACCGATTTAAATGGTAGTCGTGTATAAACCTTCCATCTGACCAGGTCTCGTTTCGATGACTTCACAAAAATTGGAGTTCATTTTACGATTGGTTTGCAACCCGTGATCACTTTTCGATGATCTGGCAAAGCCCATGGGGTCCAATCACTTGCTCCTACCACTCATGCAAAACTCCATTTCATTTCCGCACATCCCCAGTTTTAATACTGGCGTCTCGACGATTCATTTCAGTATTGTTCCCTGCTTTACTTTACTTTTCTTTTGGCACAACATATGAACCCACCAGGCTGCTGTAGAAGATCTTGCGATACATCTATATCGGAATTTAAATACGTACAGAGTTACAACCAAGATGGATGCAAGAGACTCTTATCTTTGCTTCCTATTTTGCAGTGTTTTTACTTAAGCCAAAGGCATTTGGACCGAAGGATGGAAAAAACACGAACTTTCTTCATCATAACCGCGTTTTCAAAGAAACGAAGCAACGGATGACTAATCATAATGGGGTTGCAAGTAAGAAAGAATGGAAAAGGATAGCCTAACTGCCCGGACAAGTTGGAAGAGTGTATTGCGTGCTCTTGGTCCTAACACTGAGGCAGATCGGGAGGAGGCGGAGGCAATGTCGACGATAGGGTGGGCCCGTTCTCGACGACAAAAGCCATCGCTAGTCCCATCGTCAAGTGGCTGTCCAGGTGACAGTGCAATATCCATACACCTACAGAATACACAGAAAAGTTGAGATACATTAATCATCTTGCTTAGAGGGATAAAATAATCATTATTTTTCAGTATGTTATAAGTTGAGCTTATCATCGAACTTGTCTGAAGGATTTGTTGAACCGTCGCTATCCATTCACGTCGTTCCATCTAATATGCCAAACTCATTCCTTCTTCTAACTCCCTCCCTTGAAATACATTCATGCTCGCATATACAAAAATGCAAGTCCAAGCCAAATGATATCAACGTATGAACCGTCGCTATAAAGGACAAAAATCAATGTTTTGACTAGTTAACTTAAAGATAATGATTAGATTGCCCGATGTTAAGTGGATTTAATCCCTTTCATCTTGCTTAATTACTCCCGAGAAAAGGTTCTATGTATCCGCTAAACTTGCAACTGATCGTTCATTATACTTAGGTTATCTTCTTTTTTGGCTAGGAAATAATCATGCTTAGATTAGATACTATATAATCACTCAATTACGAACTATATTGAACTTTTTAAAAAGATGCACCGACTCATGTTTTGTTTTCAAACACTAGCCAATCATACTTTAACAAACGATAAATCCCACTTTAGACCCCAATGATATTCTAGCAGTACGATTTTGTGGTGTACAATATCATAATTAATACAATGAAAGAGCGAAAAATATTACCTGGATTATTTGCTTGGAATCTGATGGCAGCCCAACCTCCCACGGGCACACCGATCGTGTTACGTATCACCGGGTTGAAGAGATTGAACTTCTTCCGATCCTTGACCGGGTGGAAGTTCCCGAACCCTTGCCCCACCACGTGGAAGTTGTAGCCGTGCAAGTGCATGGGGTGATTCTCTGCGCCGATGATCGTTGTGTCCTGGAACACGATCTCGACCGTCGCGTTGTACTTCACTTGCTTCACCCTCGTGCTCTGAGGCGCGAACGCGAACGCTGTGTTGTTGCTGTTGGCGGGGTTCGTGTAATCGAATTTTAGCGGCGGCTGGTCGGGGAAATCGGGGGTGTAGATCCCTTTCACGTTGAAGTAGTGCGCTTGCAAGAGGGACAGCCTTGTGGGAAATTGGAACGACGCGTTGTTCATGTTTGCAGACAACCGGAGGGAGGGGATATTGGGGATTGCCTTACACGTGGCCGTCGACCCGCACGGGGAGAGGCTCAGTCCGATGGTCACAAACATTTGCTCATCCACCTTAGTTGGCACCGGCATCCAATTCGGGCTCCCGACGAGGCTGGTCAAGGAGGAGGAGAACTTGTGGGCCGTGGGGGTGTCGTTGAGGGCCGGCAAGAGAGGCATGATTGGGCTCGTGTAGGGCAGCTTGTCGTAAATGAGGATCCCGGTCGTGGTGGTGTTGTCAGGCGGTGGAGCATTCTGGGCGCTAACGTATGGGCGGGCTGCCATGTAGTAGGCCCCCGGGGTCTGGTCCGTGGTGAGGAGCACATCGACCGTGTGGCCTGGGGCGAGGACGACGACGTCGGTGATATAGGGGTTAGTGTATGAGGCGTCGACGGCGATGACAGTGAACTTGTGATTGGCTATCTTGAAGAAAAGTTGGTTATTGAGTGCGGCATTGATGATGCGAAGCATGTAGATCCTTCTCTGCACCACCTTTAGCTTGTAGGTATCTACGCAGGAAAAAAAGTGCCTTAAGTATTTAATTATCGATAAACTACCAGTTGAAATTTCTCTGACCTTGTTCCATTTCAAGATCTCTCTGAACTTTGTTCAATAATTCATAGTCATCAAGGTGATACGAAGAAGAAAGGTGCAGTTTGTGTTGGTGGTTTTGCTTACGCTTTCTGGAGCAAGGATAGAGATCTCCGGGCCGTCCATTAATGGTGTATGCATCTGAATTGGCAGGCGGCACGCCGAGCGCTTGTGCCTGGTTCTGCATATCAATCACATTTCCGTTCCACCACTCTCCTGCAGTACCACCTAAATCGTTTGATTATCATGTTGACAAATCATATGGTGACGGGATCCGCCTTCTTTGATTAGTCTAGTCCGGTTGATTAGTATTTCGGGTACGGGCCCAACACTCATGAATGAAGAAACTGTTTTACTGGTTCTAATTGGGTGAAGAGTGATACCTAGAATAATAGGAAATTCTTTGTGGGGTGTGGGAAATGGGTAGTGACCCGACTTGGGACGGATGATGAGAGCGCCATAGACGGTGGTGCGGAGCAATGAGACATGAGCGTGCCACCAAAGTGTGCCTTCTTGTTTAGTGATAGTAAATTTCTGGATATAACTATGTCCAGGACGTATTGGACACTGCGTAATGTAATTTGGTCCATCTGCCCAGCCACTCAACAGTTGTAGCACTCCGTGCCTGTACAAATCACGCTAAGTGTCGTCATTAGCAAGTTTAGGGGAAAAAATGAAGATAAAAAGACATCGCAAAGTAGCCACTTGGGAAGTTCAATGGGACAAAGTTGGGTTTTTCAAGCGAATAGTTGACCAATTTGTGGGTGAGGTGAAATCTCATCTCATGTTCGCAAGCCATCAGCAATACCTAGTCAAAAAGCATGTGCTCATTTTATCTTTCTTTGTCGTGTTAACCATTCTAAACAGCTGTGAAAGAAAACAACAGAAATGAAAAAACTATCCTCGCAATTTGTCAAAGTCAACTTCCCCATGCATCTTCAGTTTATCTTATGTATTTCTATGGTTCCCTACATACCAGTGAATAGTGACGTTGTATGGGGACTTGTTGAAGACGTAAACGACAAGTGTGTCGCCTTCCGTGACTTGAATCGTCGGGCCAGGAAGAGCTCCGTTCACTGCAGTGATCACACGGTCGTGGCATAATCTCCTCACTGTCGCGTTCTCCACCTGAATGGATCATTAAAAGGAAGATGATTAATCCCATGCCGTGCACTGGAGTTTAATCCATGCTTTTGCAGTTTAATCCACGAAAATTGAGACTATGCAGAGTCCTAACGCTACTCCAATACAGTTCTTTCCTGGAGAACCAAGAGATAGATAAATGAGCGATTGAATTAGGTGAGCAATCGAATTAGGTCTTGCATGCAAAACAGAATCATGCTGCAGACGAAAAAGTCTGTAAAAGAACAAGAACATAGAACAGGTCGGTGCGTAAAACCCTCGCATGGTATGTACATAGTTGGAAAAGAAGCTTTAAAAAGAGTAAACCAAAGCCCGTTACATTGAATATGTGCTCCACGATTGCAGCTGAAGCCATTGAAGACATAACTCCAAGAGCAAAAGCCCATGCACGCAGAAACCCAGTTTGTTCATGTCGTCGCGCCATCGTTCGGTGCAAGCTGTTTGTAGTTTGGGGAATGTCTCGACGATTTGCTCATATTTAAATCACAAACCCTCCTACGTTTCTTCTAGGGAACGATAAGTGCACATCAATAAATTTTATATCAATAGAACTTTGTTGCTATTGGGAACCTTCGATGGTGATTTTTTTTTGTTTTTTGTTTTTTTGTCAAGAATGATGTAATGCAGATCATGGACTTATTCGTAAGCTCGGACATGATTGCGTGAGGACATTAATTGAATTGGAGAAATGGTCCCTGAGGGTGTTTTCTCAACGACGGTAGGACAAACTTCGCTGTCCTGCAGTTCAAATGGCTTCCATTATAAAAAGAAACGAAGAAAATAGATTAAAAAGTGTATAGGTAGAAGAGAGGCATGGAACTTAATGTCATTGTTTTCGTAACATAGTCGGTCCTTGGAATTGGTTAATCCAACTATGACTAAGCAACCTTGGAGTTCTAGTTGTACCAAAATGCAGTTCATTCGAAGGTTCGGATGCAATAGTTTGGTTTGTTAGAATTAGTACGAGCACCTAGAGGGGGTGAATAGGTGATTAAGATGATTTTATAAAACGTAACAGAATGCATAGACAATTTATTTGATGATGGACTAAGGAATTAAAAACAGTAATCGATATAAGTGAAAGCAATGTAAAGTAAAAGGATTAGGGATATAGAATCAATACTCCAGATTTATAGTGGTTCGGCTTAGACCAAGCCTACGTTCACTTTCCCGCACGGACAACCCACTGGCTGAATTTCACTATGAATCAAAAATAGAATTTACAGTCTCACACCCTTGATTCCACAGTGTAGAGACTCTACTACACTTCCTCAAGGTCTCACCACACTTCAGTCTCTCTTTTGATTACAAATGTAGCTCGAAGAATAAGATCACAAGATAACAAAAAGATTCAGACTTTAGAATTCATCTATCTCGCACACTTGAACAACTTGAGTGTCTCCCTTAAATACTTCTTCATGCCTTAATTACCATTGGCACATTCCAAAGAAGTTCTTCCAATCAACTCGTTGGACATAATCAATTTAAAGAGATCTCGAGCTCTTCAAGGAAAATGGCGATAGCCCATCAATATTGCTCGCCCATACAATCAGGATCTAAGTTTCCATAAGTAGAACCTTCAAATTATAAATTGCGAATCTAGAGAATCTAGATTATTCGAATATGAATAGAAGATCTTGAAGTGCTAATTCCAGTCGTGAGATATTCTTTAACCGTTTGAGTCGAAACCATACTAGATAGAATCGGAATAGAAATTTTAACTTTGTCGGTCTGGAAACTGTCCATGAGAGTAGACTTTGAAACTTGAGTCTGGAGGTCTTCAGACTTTGATCGTAGAGTCTGCAAGTCTTTAGACTAGACTGATAGAAATGTTTTGTCGACTTCAAAATACCTTAAGAGGATTTTTCTAACAATCTCCCCATTTTTAATGGTGACAAAACTTTCCTGCAGATTTGGATACTATTGCCCTACAATACAACATTTAAGCTAGTAATGATATCTCATAAAAGATTAGGATAAAGATATTGAAAGCTATACTGTACACAGATCTGCATCCACAGAAAACAGGTTAGTCTTGTACATATATTTAACAGCTATCTTTATCTAATTAAATAGCTTAAAGCATTGCAATAATAAGCAAGTAAACCAAAGCTTAAAACCAAACCAACCAAGGATAAAGTCAATTACAACCACATCAAAATATTAAATCCAAAGTATGTTGAAAAGTTGAAAGTTTGGAATAAAAATCTGCAAAAAACTTCTCCCCATTTTTGTTAGCATAAAAAGGTGAAAAAGTCAGGGTACTCGAGGAATGCGAATAAGCTGAAAATCTCTCATTGACTTGACAGTTTCCTCCAGCTTCTTCAAATCCTCCTGCAGTTGTGCGAGAGCTGTGCCTTTGGCTGTTGCCTGAATCTGAAGATTAATATTTTGAATCTGTTCTTGCAAGGAGATGGACATGGCACGATTCTCATTTTGCAGAGTCTGGAATTCGCATCCTAAAGCATAAACCTGGCCTTTGAGCTCCAACAGAATTTCAAGCAGTCTTCCAAAGTCTCCTGAATGTTCTGTTTGCGTGCTTGCTTCAGCATGGTCAGATTATGGAGTTAAGCCAGTGGAGCAAACATCAGCAGGGAGATCAATATTTGGAAATGTTGCCTCTTCCTCAGGAAATTGAGAGGCATGGACATCCTCTGCACTAGCAGGAGAACGACTAACACTTGCACTGGTAAATGTTAAGAGATGAATACTTTCTCGTGGAGCATCTCCCCTTGTCTTAATGCCTTCTAGAGGAGAGAAGTATTCTTCTTGCTGCGATGCTTCTTTAGTGTCAAAATGTCTTTGATCCTCATTTTCTGCTGGAGAATCTTCACGATCTTCTTCTGCATGTTGTTCTTCTGGCTGTAACTGTGAGTCTGTTCTAGTTGTTTCTTCTTCTTCTTCCGTCTGCATGGAATCCTTCTCCTGATTCCCTTTCTCAGTTTCTTCTTCAACTTGATGTTCTTGTTTTGCTAACTCAGGAACAAAATGCTGGGAAACAAAAGCAGAGATAGGAATGTCATCCTCATCATCTTCATCTTGCAAGATGATCGCCCACCTTCTCTTGGTAGGACCAGTCATAGGATCTTTTCATTTTCTCTTTGCAGCAGATAAGTCTTGTCTGGTCTTGACAGGGGTTTTCTCCTTGAACCGCTCTAGCTTCTTGCTGAATTCTTTCAGATGCATCTTTGTAATCATTTTCAACCCAATTACCATTAGATCAATGGTTCTTACACACAGAATGTTGGGAGGCTGAATATTCAAATGTCTGAATAAGCAAGTGATGAGAGCAGAATAAGGAAATTTACCCATGTCCTTTGCCATAGACCGATATATGTGGAACATGATTGTATGAGGCAAGGAAAACTTATGGCCGATCTTGATAGCGTACATCAATTTTGCTTCAGAAATGGAGACATCTGTCTTCGATGTCGACTTGGGTCTGAGACAGTTGATCACAATTTTATAAAGCAAAATGTTTAATGCACTCATCCTTGAATAGGAGAGACGTCTTTCTGCGATTCTATCTTTTGCAAGCTCCAAAGTTGCATGGCTAAGAGACACAAATCGATTGGAAAGCTCCTCTTTCCACTCCAATAACGTCAGTCAGAGTATCTGTGTCAACCACATACTCCTTATCCCTCACACTTAATGAAAAGTTGTTTGCATCAAGAAAACTCAGATTGGAGTAAAAATAAGCAGTCAGTTCAGAATGAGCAATCTCACTCTCGGTACAGAATCTATCAAGTTGAAGTCTCTCAAACTTCTCTCTCAGATTTATGTTCAACAGATCGAGAAAATCAAAGTTCACAGTTCTTGGGTATAACCCCCCGCTTCAGCAATTTTGCATAAACTTGCTTATGTTCCTCCGAACGAAACAATTCTTCCCTCTTTCCCCGAATATTTGCAGCCATGACCATTCTCGCCTTAAAATGCACAAACATTTTTTCATCATCATCTTTCCCTTCAGGCTAATTGACACCACCAAATCGTGGATCACTTGAAAAGTTAGCAAAAGTCTTTGCTGCTGTTCCAACATGAACAACACCCGAGTGTTCCATAACGGTAAGAAAATGAGTCTCATTCTTATAGTCATTTTCTTTCAAGAACTCGTCAATAAACGTCATTGCAAAACCCTCTTCTTTCAGAGCAGAGTAAAGCCTATAAACAAATGCTGGCTTAAGAGATCTTGCTGGTTCTACATCCTCAATGATGTTTTCCTCTGCATGTTGAGGGTTATGAGCATGTGATCTAGCGGAAGAAGTGCGCTGTTGAGAATGTTGATGCATATGTCCACTTGGAGAGTCTACTTCTTCAGTAAGATCGAAGTGTGTAGGCCTCTCACGCAAGCCTTGTGGTCCCCTACTTGCTATTCTGGAAGATTTTATTTGATGCGACATTGTCACTGTCGTTGAGAGAACTTTTACACTTATATCACAAGAAATGTGAAAACTTGAAGAGATGAACTTTCGAAGGAAAATCTTAGAGAGTGAAAATTTGTGCTTTAAGGTTTTTGGGTAATATGAGAAGAGGAAGAAGAATTGTATAAAAGGCAATCGATACGGGGTATGTGAAACGTCACAAAAAGGAAAAATAAAAATGCATTTTCAAAATAACTGTCTTTTTTAAACAAATTGATAACCACCCTTTTAAAAAAATAATTGCCTTAATAATATCAATTAGAGATTAACAAGTGGTCTTACCTTTTCGAGATATTAGTTTAAATGAATAAATGTACTGTAATTGAAATAACTTACAGTCGTAACGTTTGGTCTTTTAAGTCTGAACTTTTGAGTTTGATGCTTTTCAGATTTAGTTTCTGAGTCTAAGCTTCAACAGTCTTCAAGAGATAAAATGTTGAGTCTTGAACGAATAGACTCAAATAAACTTTTCTCAAGCAGCTTTGTGAAGATATCTGCCAGTTGATCCTTTGAGTCGATAAACTGTATCAATACTTCTCTATTCTGAACATGATCTCTTATAAAATGATGTCGAATCTCAATATGTTTTGCTCTTGAGTGAAGAATAGGTATTGTCACATTTGATCTCGGTACAAGAGTCTTCAATACCAAAGTCTCGTAGTTGTTGTTTTATCCAAAGTATTTGAGAACAGCAACTTCCAAGAGCTACGTATTCAGCTTCAGCTGTTGAAAGAGCTACGGTATTTTGCTTCTTTGAAAACCAAGATACTGCCCTGTTACCGAGTAATTGACAAGTTCCAGAAGTGCTTTTTCTATCAACTCTAAAACCTGCAAGATTTGCGTTTGAATAACCAAGAAGAGTAAAGTCTAATTCTTTGGGATACCATAGACCAATCTTAGCAGTAGTTGCAACGTATTTAATGATACGTTTAACAACACTTAGATGAGATTCCTTAGGATCCGATTGGAACCTAGCACATATGCAAACACTAAATTATATGTCAGGTCTAGATGCAGTAAGATAAAGAAGTGAACCAATGATACTCCTGTATAGTTTTTGGTCGACTTTCTTCCCTCCTTCATCTTTGTCTATCTTCAAAGAATTTGACATAGGTATGTCAGTCTTTTTGCAATTCTCCAACCCGAACTTTTTAACAAGTTCTTTTGCATATTTTTCTTGATGAATAAAGATTCTTTCTTTCAATTGTTTCACTTGTAGACCAAAGAAGAAGGATAGTTCACCCATCACGCTCATCTCGAATTCATCCTGCATAGACTTAGAAAATTTCTTGCACAAAGTCTTATTAGATGATCCAAATATAATATCATCGACATAAATTTGAACAAGTAAAAAGCTTTTACCTTCATTTTTAATGAATAAAGTAGTATCTACCTTTCCTTTAGTGAAACCACTTTGAATTAAAAAGTTACTTAGCCTTTCATACCAAGCTCGATGAGCTTGTTTTAATCCATATAAAGCTTTCTTCAGTCTGAACACTGAGTCTGGTTTCTTTGAGTCTTCAAATCAAGAAGGTTGTTCCACATAGACTTCTTCTTGGATAAAACCATTCAGGAATGCGCTTTTGACGTTCATTTGGAATAACCTGAAATTCTTATAGCATGCAAAAGCAAGTAATAATCTGATTGCTTCTAACCTTGCTATAGGAATGTAAGTCTCATCATAGTCTATTCCTTCTTCTTGCGTGTATCCTTTAGCCACGAGTCTTGCTTTGTTTCTTGTCCATTTGCCTTTTTCATCGACTTTGTTTCTAAAAACCCATTTAGCTCCAATAACAGATTTACCTCTTGGTTTAGGAGTTAATTTCCAAACATCGTTAATACTGAATTGTCTGAGCTCTTATTACATTGCTTCAATCCAGCTTTCATCAACTAAGGCTTCTTCAATATTTTTGGGTTCAATTTCAGAAATAAGTGCCACAACACTAGACTCTTCTCGCTTTTTGGATCTTGTATGAATTCCCTCATTAATGTTTCCAATAATAAGTTCTTCGGGATGACTAGACTTGTGCTTCCAGTTACTTGATAGTCTGATAGGTTGTTGATCTTTTTCTTGAGTTGATTCTTCATCAACAACATGTTGTACTGCTTCTAAATTTTGAACTGCTTCAAGGGAGATAGATCTCGTAGAGTTTGGAGCAGATTCTGATTCTTTAGTCTGAATTGGCTGAATTTGTGGAGATTCTTGAAATTTGATATTAATTGATTCTTCCACAGTTTGAGTCTTCTTGTTGAATACTTTGTAGGCTTTGCTTGTAGTTGAGTAACCAAGAAAGAATCCTTCATCCGATTTTTCTTCAAACTTACCAACTCGATCATTTGCATTCTTCAGGATAAAGCATTTACAACCAAATACTTGAAAATATGAAACAATTTGTTTCTTATCTTTAAAAATTTCATAAGGAGTTTTCTCAAGAATTGGCCTTAAAAATACTCTGTTAATAATATGGCAAGCAGTCAAAACAGTTTCAGCCCAAAACCGTGAAGAAATATTACTTTCAATTAAAAAAGTCATTATCATTTCTCGTAAAGACCTATTCTTCCTTTCCACAACTCCATTCTGTTCTGATGTATATAGAGAGGAGAATTTATGCTGAAAACCAGATTCATCACAAAATTTAGCAAAGTCTTGATTTTCAAACTCACCTCCATGGTCTGTACGAATGCTTGAAATGGTGTGACCTTTTTCATTCTACACATTCTTAGCAAATTTTCAAAAGTGAGAGAAAGTCTCAGACTTACTTGCAATAAAATAGACCCAAGTAAATCATGAATAATCATCCACTATTACTAGGCAGAATCTTTTTCCACCAATGCTTTGCGTTCTTGTAGGTCCAAATAGATCCATATGCAGAAGCTGCAGTACACGATTAGTGGAAACTTTGTTTATTGGTTTAAAAGAGTTTCTAACATGTTTACTCAGTACGCATGGTGTGCATAGATCAGACTTTAGTTAATTGAGAGTAGGCAATCCTCGAACAAGCTTCTTTGAAGAGATTTTGGCAATTTGCTTCATGTTGGTATGACCAAGCTTTCTGTGCCATAAATTAGCTTCATCTTGTACTGATATTAAGCATTGCGATCTTTCTTGATTCACATCCAGAAAATAGATATTTTCATGTTTACGTCTAGTAAAAGATTGAGTGAAGTCTTTACTGATTCTTGAGCACGTTCCTTCTTGGAAATTGATCTTGAATCCAGTATCGCATAATTGGCTTATGCTAAGCAGATTGTAATTTAATAATTCCACTAAGGAGACATTGTTGATTGATAGACTTCCAATTTTTACTATTTCGCGACCAATAATCATTCCTTTGTTATTACCATCAAAAGAAACTTTTCCTCCATCTATCTAGACAAGTTTTATGAAACAACCTAAATCTCCTGTCATATGTCTTGAGCAGCCACTATTTAGATACCATTTAATCTTCCTTTCGATAGTGACCTGCAATTAAGAAGAATTCAAGCTTTTTTTGGTACCCACATCATCTTGGGTCCAGAAGAGTTAGAGCAATAAACAGTCTTTGCCCAATCCTTTTTAACAGGTCTCCAAACCAAAGAACATTTTTTCTCAAAATGTTCTGAGCTTTGACACTTTGAACATTTTAGAGCATTTCTGTCAACAGGTTTTACAAAAATTTTTTGGAAATGATTTTTATAAACAATTTTTGTTGGTCTTTGTTTGATTCTTTCCTTTACCTTTGGGAAATCAATTAGTGGAATAGTTTCTAAAGTCATACTGAGACCTAACTTATCAAAGTAGGGTCTTTGTATTGAAAGAATCTTATCCAATTTTTCAGAACCATTTGAAAATCTTTTTGATATGTTTGAAATATCATTTTTCAAATAAGTATTTTCTTTGAAAACAAAGTCTGAGTTTTCTTTCAAGATTGTAAAGTTCTTATCTAACTTTTCAAATTTTTCTTTCCAAAATTTCTCATGTTGCTTCAATGTAGAATTCTCTCTTTTTAATTCGGAGATCCTCTTAAGAGAGGTTTTTAGACCAAGACATAGTTCATCAATATATCTCGAAACTTTGACAGGTTTTTTTAGATTACTAACCTCAAGCTCACTATCTGAGTCTGTATCTGTCTCAAGGTTTGAGTCTGAATCAGATTTTGCCATCAAACAGATATTGGCATAATCATCATCACTTTCTTCACATTCAGTATTATTCCAAGTCTCTGCTTTGAGTGCCTTTCTGTATTTCTCAACATTTCCTTTCCTTTTCCTTAATAAAGGACAGTTGGGTCTGATGTGTCCCTTTTTCTTGCATTCAAAGTAAGTCACTTCTTTGTTGGAATCATCTTCCTCGGTTGATTTGTTCTGAAACATTTGTGAGCTTTGTTTCTTCCAATTGAATTTTCTTCCCTTTCTATTCAGCTTTCTGAATCTCTTTGTCATGAGTGCTAGTTCTTCATCATCTAGATCTTTTTCGGAGTCTGTAGCATCAGAATAATCATTAGACTTTAAGGCAATAGATTTCTTACTTTTTGAATCTACTTCTTCGTTGGTGTGCTCTACTTCGTAAGACTGAAGAGTTCCAATCAATTCGTCTATAGAGAGTGGTGCAATCCTTTGTATTTCCCTTATTGAAGTCTTTATATAATTCCAGTCTTTAGAGAGTCCACGCAGCAGCTTGTTGACCTTCATATGTCCTAAGATTGGATGTCTCTGATATTCAAGACCATTCACAATTTCAGTAAAACGACTAAATATGTCAGTTATTGATTCTCCTGATCTCATCTTGAAAACTTCATATTGTCCCAAAAGAATATTGATCCTTGTCTCTTTCACTCAATCAGTTCATTCATAGATGATGTGAAGCCTATCCCAGACTTCTTTTGATGTATCATAAGATGATATTCTATTATACTCAGTAAGAGATAAAGCACAATATAGAGAATAAATGACTTTAGCATCAAGAGTCTGTCTCTTGGTTATTTCTTCTTGAGTCATTTCAGTAGGAGCAGCAACTTCTTTTCCTCTCTCTAATTCTGATGCAGCAGTAGGAATGATTCATTTGTTTACCACTTCCCATTCCAAAGGATCTTTCAATCTTAGGAATGCTTTCATCTTGTTTTTCCATATGCTATAGTCTTTTCCATCAAAGTATGGAGATCTGGTGTTGGTTTGACCTTCAACCAACCCTGTATGCAATATACTAGCCATAGATCTTTAACTCAGAAGTAAAAACACTTCTAATAAACGAGTACACAAGCTCTGATACCAATTGTTAGAACTATTACGAGCACCTAGAGGGGGTGAATAGGTGATTAAGATGATTTTATAAAACGTAACAGAATGTAGAGACAATTTATTTGATGATGGACTAAGGAATTAAAAACAGTAATCGATGTAAGTGAAAGCAATGTAAAGTAAAAGGATTAGGGATAGAGAATCAAGACTCCAAATTTATAGTGGTTCGGCTTAAACCAAGCCTACGTCCACTCTCCCGCACAGACAGCCCACTGGCTGGATTTCACTATGAATCAAAAAGAGAATTTACAGTCTCACGCCCTTGATTCCACAGTGTAGAGACTCTACTACACTTCCTCAAGGTCTCACCACACTTCAGTCTCTCTTTTGATTACAAATGTAGCTCGAAGAATAAGATCACAAGATAACAAAGAGATTCAGACTTTGGAATTCATTTATCTCGCACACTTGAACAACTTGAGTGTCTCCCTTAAATACTTCTTCATGCCTTCATTACCGTTGGCACCTTCCAAAGAAGTTCTTCCAATCAACCCGTTGGACATAATCAATTTAAAGAGATCTCGAGCTCTTCAAGGAAAATGGCGATAGCCCATCAATCCTACTCGCCCATACAATCAATATCTAGGTTTCCATAAGTAGAACCTTCCAAGTATAAATTGCGAATAGAAGATCTTAAAGTGCTAATTCCAGTCGTGAGATATTCCTTAACCCTTGGAGTCGAAACCATACTAGATAGAATTGGAATAGAAATTTTAACTTTGTCGGTCTGGAAACTGTCCATGAGAGTAGACTTTGAAACTTGAGTCTGGAGGTCTTCAGACTTTGATCGTAGAGTCTGCAAGTCTTCAAACTAGACTGAGGAAAATGTTTTATCGACTTAAAAATACCTTAAGAGGATTTTTCTAACATGGTTCACTAAGTTAATTATTTTTTCATTCTTCCCGAATAGCTGATGAGATCTCATAGAGGTTTGGTGAATATTGACGGGGGAGCCATGTTGAAAAGTTGATGCTTGTCCCAAAAAAAAAGATTATTTTGAAGGGATAATGAGATGGGGTTCTGTTGAACTCTATTTCGAGCTCGCGGATAAAACCTTATTTGAATTGGACAATTAGATCGGTTTGTTAAACCAAATGGGTTAGAAAAATCCAAACACACTTATGCTCAAGTTTGTTTCACAAAGAACTTTGACATTTTTCGAAAATGTTTTCTGATAAGCCATTTTTCAAAAGAATGATAATGCTTTTTGATATTTCGTTGAAATCTGAAAATGAATTGAAAATTTTCCTTCAATTGGAATGGAAAGCTTATTTTTATTTACCTAAAAAGACATGCATTATTAATTAAGATTCCTTGGGCCCAACCTTTGTGAACTTGGGCTTTGTCGTAGAGGAACTAGGCCTTTTGACGCTAGCAACTTGGATGTAGGGTTGGGTACCTAATCACAAGTATAAGGGTCCTAGACCTAGTCTAGAAAGGCTGGGCATGAAAGAACTGTGCTTGGCCTTTCTAGACAGAAGCTTAGGCATTGGTCACTTGGGCGCGAGAGTTGGAATCTCAACAAGGTCACCAAGGACTTGAGCATGGGCACCAAGGTCTTGGGCCTAGCCTTGAGGAACCTTGCCCAATCTTTGTGGACCCAACCTAGGTCCATCGCCTTGGATGCGGTAGTCACTTACCCTAGCACGAGCATTGAGGTCTTGACCTTAGCCTCAAGACACCCGAGCTCACCTTTGTGGACCAAGGCACGAGTGTTGTGATCCCTTCACTAGCCTTTGTGATGGCCGAAGAAGGTTGTTGATTGCTTGGGAGGGGGCTTGCTAGCCACTGGTAAGGGCCCGCAAGGGTTGGCATAAGGTAGGCTGAGGAGGTTGCCTCTTGCCTACCTCATGCCATCTAAGTGAGGCTATCACTCGCCAAATCTAGTGTGGGTAGCCTCGTCCAACCCTTGCTAGAGGCTAACAAGGGCTAAGACGCGTTTGCCATCCCTAGAGGCTTGCTTGCCTAAATAAGGCAGCCCTTCACCAAGCCCTTGCCAAAAGTCGGTGGGGGAGCAACCTAGTGTAGATGGCGTGAGACCTCGCCAGGTCTAGCAAGGGGCACCTTGCCTAGCCCTCGTTGGTCCTCGTCAAATGCTAGTAAGGGTTGTGAGGGCATTCTGGCCCTCGCCCTAGCCACATGCCCTTGTCGATGGCTGGCAACCTTTGTCGGCCATCATAGAGGCTAGTGGAGGGAAAATGAGAAAAAAAAAAGGAAAAAAAAGAAAGGAATGAAAAGAAAAAAATTAATAAAAAGTTAATGTAATTGTCAATGTTAGTGTCAACCGTGTTACATAGGATGGCCGACATCCACTTTAGCAATTTTTAGCTTAAATTGACCAAATGGACTGAATTGGTAGGACTGTGAAATGATTTTGGACTAAATTGATCCAATTGAAAGATTTATAACTGAATTGGTGTCATTGTAATATGAACTTTTTGGTAATTTTCTAGGGTCTAAGGCCTAGGCTTTTCCTACTTGGCCTCAATAAACATGGACTTGAGTGTTTGTGACTTGAAGATGGGAGCTAGGTATCCCAATATGACCGTGGAGACTCGGTCATGAAACTAGAGTTCCAAGATCAACCTCTGAAGACTTGAGCCCAACCTCACCGGCCTTGGTATGAGCACTAGTGACTAATGCATGCGAACCGAATATCGAGAGACGGCCTCTTAAGACTTTGGCATGAGCACTAGGGTCTTGGGCTTGGCCTCGAGAGACTTAAGTTTCCAACCTTTGTGGACTCAAGCCCAAGCAATGGTGACTTGGGTGTAGGTGCCAAGTAGTGGGCGTGGTTGCCATGGACCGAAGCACCGAATTGGGTTTCCAAGCATGACCACTGAGGACCTAGGCATAGACACTGAGGTCTTTGGCCTAACCTTTGTGGGCCAAGGCCCAATCATTAGTGACATGGGCGAAAGAGCCAAGTATAACCACTAGGAATCTATGCACAAGCATTAGGGTCTTGGGCCAAACCTTTATGGACTCTGAGTTGGTCTTGAGGGACCTAACTAAGGTACAAGTGACTTGGAGGCAAAGGCAAGAGCCAAGTACTCGGGCATGGCCTTAGAATCCTAAATCTAGTCTCTATGCACTCAAGATGTAATGTCCTAGTATGTGACCTCACTAACGCAAGTTATTTAATGTTTTCACTTTTTGCACAAACGGAAGCAAGCATAAGAATCAAACCATCATAATAGCAACAATGGATGAACACAAAAGCAGAACATGCAATAAGCTTTCATTTCATTATCATATTTATACATATGGGTGATTAACTGAATTACATCGGGAGGTCAAAAGGATGTCTACTCTCATTAGCTATCCATACAAGCGACATAATGAGCCCACGGTTATCAACATCACCCATCACCAGCTACACAATCCAATCCCACAAAATGACAACCGTGTCTCCAAAAATGGTTCCCTACCTCCAACCTATCTCCTCTACTCCATACCACCTGCACCGGCATGGCTAAGGATCTATATAAAAAAAAAAATAGGAGTAAGTTAATGCTCAATAAGGGAAATAACAAACTCATAAACCACTTGATATAATTGACTCTTGATTCCTAGGATAAGACTAAATATTCAAGTAAGCAAGCAAGCACACTAGTACACAATATACAACGAACCATTTTCAGTCACACAAATAGTGTCGGCATGCATTCAAGACCTATGGTATCATTCTAATCCGAATATGAGATACATATACATGACCATGATTGCTACACACATCATTTCATGTGTAATCCAATCACAGAACAATAAACAAAGTAAGTCATATACCATTAATTTAGCAAATGTAGCAACAATCATACATTATCAATAAGACATTGCACACTTTATCAATTGATCGAGGCATAATGCCTTCATGCACTTTCATCACCACACATAGGAATTCACAATGCAATTACCACACAAAACTATACATTCACACACAAACCCATACGCCATATAAGTTATATAGTAATCTCATGTGATCACATTGTCTACTTTCGAGTCGAATTTACACTGGGTTGCTGGCTAGTTTGCTTAAGTCACTTCCGGAATTTCCATGGGAACTGGTCTTGGGTATCTTACTTTGAGGCATCTCGATATTAAATAGTCGATGCGTCTAAGGGCCACCAACCTTAGGCCTCGACTCTCCCAAGGCATCTCGGTTTATTATCCAAGGCATCTAAGGGTCGCTGGTCTTGGCCATTCTGACTTCTCTGGGGCGTCATCGGGTCACTAGTTGATGGATATCTTTTATATTCTTTTCATTTCACACAGTTCGCACTTCCACACGTTGAATTAATCACATCACACTAATATGTTGAACACTCATGCAATTCAGAATCACAAATGGAGCTAATTCTCACAGCATTTACAAGATAGCAAGTCACTAGTCGATTTTCATGTCATATAAGGCTCAAATTTCAGAATTTGTGTTCACACTATACCTTAAATTTCCACAAGTAAATGATATTAGATTAAAACCAAATACACTAGCCAAATTAATGTAATTTCTACCATCAGTAGACCAAAATTTAAGATTCCATCATCTTCCTATAAAATTTAACTAAATTCGGCCCAAAGGACGGAACCGACCACATTTACAAAGTCACAGAAATAGAAGCCACAACCATAGTAAATAAACTTGAAAAATTCTAAAATTTTAGTATATTATAGAAAAGACCTTAAAATTTTTTAATGTAGAAGACTATGTCTAAAACAATCTGTGTAAAGAGCAGCAAATTGCACGAAGTCATGCAAAATCTAGTGATTGGAATAAAGTAAGCAAACCTCAAATTATATGCATCTCACTGACTTAAACATGTCGAAACATCTTGAATTTTGGATATGTTATAGATCAAAATGTCCTCTACAACTTTTATGAGGAAGCGATCCAAAATCTAAAAGGAAAGTTTTATAAAAATTCAGAAAGGCAAATGGGGTCACTATTCCTATTGCATTGGACAGATCAAGCACTATAAAAGAGAAGTCCATTGTACCATCCATATCATCTCAGAAAATTCCAAAATTAAAATATGTTATACTTCAAGATATTTTGTATAACTTTAATGAAGGAAATCTCCTCAAATCCGAATCCCACAAAACTCCACAAAATTAACAAACCCAAGAGGTTTAGCAACTCCAATTTCTAGAAATCCAAACTGAGGCTCCAAATGGCTTATTATTATGAACACATAAGTACACAGCCCAAGAATACACCAAGACCAGACATTATAGAGAACATGCAATAGAGGTCTTCAATCGTAGATCATAAAAAAACTTCTACAAGTCAAGTACAAGAACCGAAGCTTACATGCAACACAATTCGGGCTACAACAACAACATGCATGTCCCTCCACCTTTAAATCCTACTACCGCAACATCTCGGCAACCATTTTTTACCATCATAGAACACATGCAATACCATAAACGCAAACAAACACCAAGAACAACAACAATCTTCCATATTCTACAAAATTAAGCCTTAAAGATATTAAAGGGTTTTGAAGAATGCCATTTCTCCTTGCCTTGCTTCCTTGATCGAATTGGCTTTGTCTCTTTAGCTCGCTGGCCATTTATCCTAGCCAAATAGAATCATAGCTTGGAGAAGATGAAGAGAGGTGCGGCTAGGAAAGAGAGAGTGAAAGAGAGCTTGGTGAGAGAGAAGGTCGGGCAAGAGGAAGACACTCAAGAGAAAGATGAAAGAAAGAGAGCCGAGAGATATTGATAGGGAAATGAGAGAGATGGAAGGGGAAAATGAGGGCCAAGGAAATAAGAGGGAAGAGAGAGAAGTCAAGATGAGCAGTCTTGGGGATGTGACCTTGCATGAAATAGGATTGGTGGGGGAGAAGATGGTGCCATTTGGCCCATCTTCGGTGCCACTTGGCAGGGGAGAAGGAGAAGAGGGGGAGACAAAGGGTGGTGGTCTAGTGTGAGGAGGAAGGAAAGAGGAAGAGAGAGACAGTTACAGCCATAGAGGAATGTTCGGACCGATTGTCATTAATTTTTGCGTAGAATAAATATCTACGATTGAGTATCGCACTCTCAACTCTTTTAAAAATAAAATAGAATAAAATTTCTTTGCTAATATAAGGGCCAAGACCATTATTCTAAAATTCTATAATTAATTAAATTCTAATTTATGCCCATTGGCATAACCTAATTAGTGGTACTTAAATTACTAATCTGGCGAACGAAAATCTAGATGTCACAAATATTCCCCTCTTAAGAAATTTTGTTCTCAAAATTTTAGTTCGTATATGTTCATTCAAAGAGATAAAAATAACGATTTGTCATGTTGTCCTCACTATTCCACGTCGCTTCTTCCATATCTTGACATTGCCATAATACTTTGATGAGAGGAACAATCTTATTCCTGAAATTTGTTTGCTACGATTCGTTATCTGCACTGGGCCCCCTCAACAAACTTTACTTGCTCATCTACCTCAATTGTTTCGAAGTCCAAAACATAGGTAGGGTCGGGTTGACATTTTCTCAACATTGACACATGAAAGACATTATGCACATTATACAACTTTGTTGGAAATGCCAACCTATATGTCAATTCTCCTATTCTTTCTAGCATCTTAAAAGGTTTGATGAATGTTGGGTTCAATTTTCCTTTCCTTCTAATCCTTGATATACCCTTCATTGGTATACTTTTAGAAACATGTGGTCTACCACGTTAAATTCGAAGGGTCTACATCGGCCCCGTTTGGTTCAGCATGTGGAAGGGGCTTTGGGGCTCTAAAGGGGTTTGGGCAAAAGCAAGTGGTGTTTGGTTCAATTTTTCAAGGACTTTGGGGAGATGCAATTGCATCTCCAAGGGGCTTCAAACGGCTTTAGGGGAATGGAGGGTCCAAGGTGGATTTGAGAGTAGCATTTTTGGAATGCTGGGGCATTTATTTAATGAAAATATGTTAGTTGCCCATTTTACCCTCATTTATTAACCAAAATCCGTTTTTGCCCTTTTTCTAAATAGAGAACCTTAAAAGCCTCCCGTAGCCTCACGCCTCCTTTTCACTCTCACGCCTCTCTCCGTCATCCCTCACCGTCTCCTTCGCGAGCTGCTATCCGGTGTCCATCCGAGATTAGCCATCCCAACCTCGAAGATCGCCTCCCGTCGTTCTACTCTTGTGCTCGCGTCGTGCTTGTAGCAAGGTAGTTGGGTAAGCTTGGAAGCTTCGATTCCATTGCTCATTCATCCGATTTCGCGGTTGCCACTGAAGATTCTGTCGTCATCCCGCACCGTCTCCTTCGCGAGTTGCTCTCCAATGTCCATCCGAGATCAGCCATCCCAACCTCGAAGATCGCCTCTCATCGTTCTACTCTTGCACTCGCCTCTTCAAGTAAGATTTCTCAGTGCCGCTGCCTTACGGTGCCGCGGCCTCAAGTTGGCTTTGGTTCGCCCTTTGTTTTTTGGTCAATCGCTGACTATCGAGTTTCATTCGCTTTTGCACTTATTGCACTTCTGTGTATTGTGATTATTCGTTGCCTCGACTTAATTTGGCTATCCTGTTTTTCAATCAGTGTTTTTTGTGGGTGTATGGATGTTCGGCACATATATTATCTAAATCTCCACACCAATGCCTTGTGCTCAATGTGCTAGTTCATGATAGACGCATACGTTGGATGAACTCAAATTCGTTCTGTGCTAAGTTTAGGGCTGCTTCCATTGCTGTTTTATTATTTTGAGTGGTTATTCTACTCCGGGTGAGGAAGAACGTGCTATTCTTTGTTTCAGGTTATGTTCTGACCTTAATGAATGATACTACTGAATGTGCTTGTTCCAAGATTGTCCAATAGAAGTTACGGAGTGCCTCGCAAGCTAGACACGAAGGATTTATATGATTCCTATCTGAGGTGAACTACACTGACCCTTCTTTGTATAACTTTGTTAGAGTTACTATGGGTGCTACATTATGTTGTAAATGCTCGTCTTCTCAAAGATGAGATATGTTGTACTGTGTTCTAATGAGTCAAAAAGTTTGGCCTTTACTTGAATTTTTTATAATATTTTGTGTGAATTCATTTGGAACTATGCTCAATCTGTTGAAGGTGGATCTTTTTTATGAGCAAAACCTATAGCTTGCCCTTATGGCATAAAACTCCTTGTGGTGTTTGTTGTGGGTATGAGATTTTTCGACTATCATTCTTATTTGATGCGTGATTGAATTGAGAGATTAGGAATTTGGTTTTCTGGGGTAAGTGTTTGGTATGGGTTTTCTGGAAATGGTAGATGAAAGGGTTTTATATTGGTGTGTATGAGTGGAAAATGAAATTGGGATAGATGAAGTTCACCTTCGCAGCTTAATGAATCACACCTCGGCCTAAGATAAAGAACCCAATTCACCACCCAAGCATAAAGGAACACATCACCCCCGCTCAAGGATAAAGAAGTTTACCATTCTGAACGTTAAAAAATTCTGAATTTGATGGGAGTTTGGTGGTTGATTGGTTATTTTGAGCCCATTATGAATTCAAGTTCTTTTGCTTTTGCTAGACATATACATTTGCCTTCTGATCTCGCACTTTCGCTCTCCTGAGTTCCATTTCCTACTTTTATGGCGGTGGTGACTTCATTTTTCTTGTCTAAGTTTTAGAAATTTGGTTTCGAGGCTATGTTGTCTATTTCAATTTCTAATGTTGGGGCTTGATCAATATTTTTTCTGGTGTGAAGAGATGTAAAGCGGTTTCGAATCTTTTAACATTCATGTTTTCATACGAAATGTGGTCAATTACACCCCCACATATTATTAACACATTGAAGATGTTCTTCTTTTGGAAATTTCGTGATGTTTGCTAGTTGTAGAGTGACATGCTTGTTCTCATTTTACAATGTGAAAACTCCATGTTAGTTGTTTTTAATTGTATTAGCTTTAATTCAATTGCTGAATTTTTTCTTTATTATATGTCTCTCAAATTTGTTCATGCTCATATTGTTGGAAAATGGCGAGTTCAACAAAGGAAAATGCATATTAGACCACCGAAGATATGAAAACATTTTGTAAGTTGTGTGTTGAACAAATCGATAAGGGTAATCGTCCTACAACCAACAAGAGAGATGGATGGACTGTCATAATTAATAAGTTTGAGGAGTTGATGGGCAAAAAGTACGATAAAACTAAAATGAAGAGTAAGTAGGATAATCTTAAGGAAGAATGGAAAAGATAGAGGACATTGGTTTATAGTGAAACGGGATTAGGATGGGATCCAATGAAGAAAACCATCGATGCAAGTGATGAATGGTGGGAGAGCAAAATCCAGGTGTTTATCATTTGTTCTTTTACTTTTCGATTAAGTTCTCATTTTCAATTATATACAACTTACTCAAATGCTTTTTACAATAGGCCAATCCTAAGGTTAAGGTTTTTAGGACGAAAGACATACCTTCTAATCTTGAAGTGTTGCTAGATAGAATGTTCAAGAATACGGTTGCTACCGGAGGAATCACTTGGAATCCTACACAAGATTTATGTGTTGATGAGAATGTTGATGCCACACAACCCAATATTGATGATATTGTAGGATCTATTGATGATAATTTGGAATGTGATATGGGTGAAAATATTGATGAACCAATTCAAACTCAGGCTCGTAAAAGAGTAGCACAGACTTCAACGAGGCAAACTCGAGGAAAGAAAGACAAGAATTTGAGCCTAGCACAATTGCTTGGAAGCCAAATTAACAGGCTTTGTTTTGCTGTTGAAAGTAGGAGTGCCGATGTTGTTGCCTCTCGAGCATATGAGGGATTCGGTCCTTACAAGGATCTCATATCTATGTTGGATGCCATACTGGAGATTGTGCAAGATGAAAAGCTGTACTTTTTTGCAATCATACATTTTAAGGAAATGGTGGACAATAGGCAGGTCTTCATAAGCTTGAGTACCGATGCCTTGAGGGTGAAGTATCTCAAGCTTGAGATGGAAGAACTTAATCATGACTAAGATGTTGTCATAGCTTTTTATTTGAATTCTTGAATATGCTATTTTATTTTTATATGCAAACTCTATTTAAATTATGTATGGACCTAATTTATATTAATGTTTTTAATGTGAGAATTGTTTCTAATTGGGGTTCTCTTTATGTGGTTGACTTTGCATATATATATATATATATATATATATATATATATATGTTGATTGATACTATTTTTTTTTCTTAATGGATTGTCAGGATTATTTATTATTTTTCTTATTCTAAGTCTATATTTTGTTACGTTAGGCAATTATAGATGATTCTCAAGAAAAGGAAAATCGTGAACAAGAGGAAGATGAATTCCTTGATTTGCTTTCAATTGCTAATGCTTCAATTGCTTATCAAGCAATGTACCTTAGCAAACAACCTTCTATGACCTCATCATATACAAGTCATACATGGATGAGAGAGTTGATGGCCGAAGATACTAATCCAATAAGATGCTATAATATCTTCAGAATGCATAGGGATGTATTTAATAATTTAACATGTGACTTAGTAACACGCTATGGCCTTAAAGGATTAGGAATACTAATGTTGTAGAAATGGTTGGAATGTTTCTTTATATATTGGGACATGGTATAAGTAACAGGGTAGCACAAGAGCGCTTTCAACGCTCTGGGGAAACCATAAGTAGGCATTTTAGTTTAGTTTTAAATAAAGTATGCAATATGGGAAAAGATTTGATCCAACCAATTGATCGACAATTTCGAGAAGTTCCAGAGAAGATTAAGAAAGATCGACGATTTTATTTATATTTTAAGGTAAGTTACGATTGTACAATAAAAACAAAAAACTAAATTTAAATTATGTAATATTTGCATTATTTGTTTTAGGATTGCATTGGAGCTATAAATGGTACACATATCCCAGCAATGTTACCGGTGTATGATCAAATTCGCTTTGTTGGTCGAAAATGAAAGACTACTCAAATTATGTTGATTATATGTAATTTTAATATGTAATTTATTTACGTTTGTGTCAGTTGGGAGAGACAAGCTCATGATACTCTTGTCTTCTATGATGCCATTGGAAGACGTGATGCACAATTTCCCCCATCCACCTCCAGGTTGGTTAATTAATGGTTTATGTATATCCATATATATATATATATATATATATATATGTATGTGTGTGTGTGTGTGTGTGTGGTGTATGTTAATTAAATTTACATTATATTTGTGTAGGTAAATATTATTTAGTAGATGTTGGATATCCAAATCTCACAGGTTATTTGGGGTCATATAGATAAGTTAGATATCATTTGCCAGAATTTCGATAAGGTCCTACACCTATAGGTCATCGAGAAGTGTTCAACCGTGCACATTCCTCACTTTTTTCAGAAATTGAACGAGCATTTGGCGTATTAAAAATGAAGTGGATTATTTTAACTACTATGTCAAGTTATCCTTATGAAAAACAAGTGCAAATTGTCATAGCTACAATGGCTTTGCACAATTTTATAAGAAAAAATGCTATAACTGATATGGATTTTGAAACAGCAGATTTGGATCCTGAGTATGGATATTCAGTCGACCATGATGTTGTAAATGAGGGGACAAGTGCTTCAAATAATAATGCATTTCCTGACATGGTACATTTACGTGATGAAATAGCTATGAACTTGATAAATAATTAATTACGTTTGTAATATTTAACTATAACTAATTTTATTTCTTTCGGACATATGTTGTTATCATGTTTATTGTAATGAAATTACTTTATTTTTAATTGAATTTGATGTGATTTTTTTATTTAAAATTTTATTAATATGTCTCTTATACATTATTCTCAACTTGAAAAATATATATAAAAGTTAAGGTCATTAATTTTTGTTTTTGATTTTAAACAAATTAAAGTTGCAAAATTTTAAAATTGGCACATGAGAGGATTTTTCAAATGTAATGTGTTTACCTAACAGCATTTTCTCCATGTTGCATCTCAATGCATCTTTTCAATTTTGTTTACCAAACAGTATTTGCATTTCACTAAACTCCTTTAGACTAAAAGCCTTTGCATTTCTCCAAGGACATTCTCTCAAAGCCGAACCAAACGAGACCATCATCTATCGGCATAACTTTTTTTCGGCTTTAGGTAGTTCTAAGTCTATCCCTAATAAGTTCATTGTATCTAATGTTAGTTGTACCAATTCAGGCCTAGTCAACTTTCTTTCGCTTACTTCATTCCAACATATAGGAGTTCTACAGGCTCATCCATATAGTGCCTTAAATGAAGCCATCACTATACTCTATTGGAAGCTATTGTTGTACACAAATTCCAAGTTTTTTGTTCCAACTACCCTTGAAATCGATTAAACATACTCCTAACATGTTTTCTAATATTTGAATTACTCTTTTTGTTTGTCCATATGTCTATGGGTGAAAAGTTATGCCGAAATGAAGTTTGGTCCCTAATGCTTCTTGGAGACTTTGCCAAAATGTTAGACAAAAATCTCGAGTCTCAATCCGAAATTACTGTCAATCGGACTCCATGTTATCTTAGTACATGCCATATGTAAAATTCTGCATACCTATCTAGTGAGTAATCTGCTCGTATGGCCAAAAAATTGGCAGAGTTGGTCAAACAATTTACTATTACCCAAATAGCGTCGTAACTATTTGATGTCCTAAGTAATCCTTAGACAGAATCCATAATTATGTGCTCCCATTTCCTTTCAGGAATTTTCAAAGGTCTTAACATTTCTGCTACTTATGACGTTTAGCTTTTACCTGTTGACAGCTTAAACATTGCGCTACATGCTTCGCGATATCTACCTTTATCCCATTCCACCATAAATGTTGACGAAGGTTCCAATGCATTTTCGTATTTCTGGGGTGGATACCATACTTACTTTTATGTGCTTCTGACAAACTTTTCTTCTTTGACTCCTCATTGTCAGGTACACTTGTGCGTCCATGAAATCTTACAATTCCTTCACCCATAACTTAAAAATCCGACTTTTTCCCTTCTAATACCTTAATCCTTTGTATAATTTCAAGTTCTATCCTAAGTGTAGCCATCACACAAATTTGAGCCCAATGATTCCACCTCTTGGCTCAACCAAACACACAATCTAGCCAAATTATCCCTACACCTTTGTCGCCATAAATTCAAGACTAAAACCATCAAAATCGACACCACTAACAACTCATCTGGCTTAGTCTAATCAAGACATTTACAACGCCTTTGCCGCAACATAGATTCAAGACTAAAATTTGACACCATTCATTTGGTTCAAAGATCAACAATCCGCCAAAACTTATTTGACTGAAAGATCGACAATCCACCAATATAAGAATTTGTCTAGTTTTCACAAAGTACTCCTAAAGTTCCTAACATGAGAGATCATCACTTAGACTAAGCATTCATCAAATCCACAACTTAAACTTTCAGCATTTCACCTTAGAAAGAGTAACCACAATTGATCATATCTATTAATTCCACAGAACCTTTTAAATTGAGATTGTCACCTAAAATTAGAAGTTGACCACCATTGATTAAACCTATTACTCCAACATATAAACCATAAGTAATTTCATGTCTCAAATGACAATTCAAACTCATACCTTCTAGGATCAATTCTTACATACTAAATACCTCCATGTAATGCATCAAAACTTCAATGAGATTTTCTAATAGGAAATCATAACCTAGCTCAAATGATTATAACTTAATCCTCAAATTCATAACTCGCTCTCCATAATTCACATATTAAGCTTTGTAATCTTAATCCATCTATGCCAACAATAATCAAAGTTTATCCAATAAGACTTTATATGATATAATATAATAATTGCCTATAACCTTGTGAATATCTAAGCACTCCAAAAGATTATAATTATCATTAGAGCCTAGAGCTAATAGTTAACACTTCTAAAATATTTTCTTGTCATGAAGCAATTCAATTGATACTAACATCGTCAAGTCTCCAACAGTTGCTTATGAAGTCAATACATCCCCGTAATAATGTCGAAGTCATATATAACTAGCACCATCAAGTCTCTCATCTGACTTCATCCTGCTATAGTAATCTTATGATCCAAACTAGTTAGGGTAGATAGAACAACATCCTTTAAAGGCGTAGTGACACTTAAGTGTACTTCCATCAACTTAGGTTTCAATCAACATAGTCGCACAAGGAAAGATTATCTGAAACGACAGTCTTCAAAGCCTCAGCTTCCTCCTAAGTAGCTGCATACACTCATTCTTGAGCTGGTGGTCTTTGTTGGTTTCCATGTTGTGGTGCTCCACCTAAAGAGGGTTGTTGTGCTAGCATAGTACGTGGCTACTATTATCTCTCTTGAGGACAATCCTTAAGTATATGACCTGGCTACCCACAACCATAACATCCCCTTCGCACCATACAAAGCATGTTTCCATGAAATCTATTACACCGATGATAAGGACCATTTGAGTAGTGCATCTGTCCTACCATTTGACTACTTTCAGCTCCTTCATAGTTTCCAAAATTATGCTTCTTATTGGGGTTAAAAGGGTTGTCTCCTTAATTGGTTAGGCCTCTTATCCCATCCAATATTGGCATGAGCAGCTTAGTGACCTAACCTTACTTGAGTTACCCTTCCAATTCCTTTACTCATTAACTCCTACTCTATGAGTTGAGCTTGTTCATAGAGTTCGTCATAATCTTATATTTAAAGGCACTAGTTGCTACCTTATGTCTGTCTTTAGACCTTTTAGAAATATCTTAACCTTATCATCTCTATTTTCTATCAACTAGGAGCATTCTTGGAAATTTTGACTTAACTGCATAAACTTCGTCATCTTTTTATCCTTAGTGCAGTTAGAGAATGCTTACCAAGAAATGCCCTAACAAAAGTCTCCCAATTTATTACCGCATCAGCTAGGAACATCGTGTCCTTCTATGCTCTCCACCAATGCTTGGCATTCCCTTCCAATTGATAATCTAGTGATGTCAACTTTTCAGCATCATTACAATCTAAAAGTCTAAAGGTTCTTTCCATACCATCGATCCATTGCTCAGCCTCCTTGTGATCTCCTATTCCAATAAACTTAGGAGGCTTCAATTTCAAAAATTGTTCTACCAAACCTTAGGTACGACACTTACCGCCCGTTTGCTATTGAACTTATCTTTCTAACAAAACTCTCACGTTCACAAATTCTTGAGAATCCCCTCCATTCGAGGATCCATTCCAGAAGTCGATTCACCCGACCTCTTCATTTTGTCCTACAAGCTTCTACATATTGACAATTCAACGTACCGTCAACTACCTAATAAGTAACATTTGTTACTGTTATCATAGCATAAGTAACTGATGTGCCGTCAACTACCTAATAAGTAATATTCTTCTCATAGAGCAATCAGTAATGAGCCATTACTAACATCATAGAACGAGTAATATCCATTACCGGTATAAGTAACATACATTACTTGTTTTTTTTTCAAAGCAAGACAAACACATGCACTTAGTGTTTTAGACAAATGTGTTCACCCTATTCGCCTCCACCATTAGAGTGCCTTATCACTCTAAGTCATAACTTAAAGCTCTTCTCCTATTCAGTGCATAATTTAGTTCATTCTTACATCTTTCGTCATCCCAGAAGCCTATCAAGAGCCGCTTCTTGTCTAGACACTCTAGCCTCGGCAACTACTTCCCGCCTTCATCGGACCAGGTCGTTATAGGCCCATAAGCTTCTACCTAGGGCATTAAGCTTTGATACCATAAAGCTAGGCTATGACATCCCAATACGCGACCTTACTAAAGTGAGTTATTTAATATTTTTGTTTATTACACAAGCGGAAGCGAGTGTAAGAATCAAACCATCATAACAGCAAAATGGATGAAGAACGGGCAACAAGCTTTCATTTCATCATCTTATTTATACATATGAGTGATTAACAAGGCTACGTTGGGAGGTCAAAAAGGTTTCTACTCCTGTTAGTTATCCACACAAGCGACATAATGAGCCTAGGGCTATTAATATCACTCATCACTAGTTGCACAATCCAATCCCACAAGGTGACAACCATGTCTCCAAAAATGGTTCCCTACCTCCAACCTATCTCCTCTACTCCATCCCACCCACATAGGCTATTCTAGGGATCTATAAAAACAACAAGAGTGAGCTAATGCTTAACAAGGGAAATAGCAAACTCATAAACCACTCAATCTAATTGTATTTTGATTCCTAGGACAAGACTAATATTCAAGCGAGCAAGCACATAAGTATGAACACACGATGTACCTCAGACCATTTCCAATCACACAAGTAATGCTATCGTGCATTTACATAACATAAACAATACATGACTTATGATATCACTCTAATCCAAATATAAGATGCATATACATGACTATTGTGACCCGATCTCGCCACCTAATCCTTCTCACCAGGAGAGGAAATGGGAGAGGTCAGATTTAGGAGTACTTGACCACGAAAGTTTCCTTACATCTTCTCTAAGGATAAATCTCTTATGAATTCCCTTCAAGAGGTCACGAGTTCTCCTAAACTTGTATCCCGCGTGACAGCAGAGTGTCGTGATCCATACTCACACAGGCGACACACCTCGAGAGAGGAGGTCGGGTGTGGATATCGGATTTGAGGGTACATTTACCATGGTAGCCTTCCCTTTAGTACTCATTCTTAAGGATGGTGTCACTTCATCTGTTAGGAATTTTCCACATATATGTATGGCTAAACCATGGTGAGTTTTATCAAGGCCTGTACCCCATGCGACGGGTTCATTTATACGGTCTAGTTATTTAGGATAACCTAAAAATAAGATGAGAGTTGCCACTAGCCTCGTTTTTGGGGGTCGGCTAGAAACCCAATCGAGAGTCAAGAGTATTCCCTCGATTCCTAAGCAACTGGATATCTAGGTCTAGGGATTTGGATTACGCCAATATTTCTATTAGTGTCATTTTGGCATCTAAACAATATGTTGTGTTTACCTAACGTGTCTATGCATTTCTTTTTACATTTTTAGGGTCGTTAGTCCTAAACTAAGCGGTCATGTTGTTGGCTGTTTTCATGCTATTATATTTCTAAAGAAAGTGAAAAGGAAACACCTAATTGAATTGAAAATTGTAAAGTAGTAAGTAAACAATCAAGAAAATCTATAAATCTATCATGCAATTCTAGAAAATATAAAAGAGAAACACAATTGGATAAGATAAGAGAAAAATAGAACCCACAACTCCTCGAGCTTTTATATAAACAATGAGAACCCGAGACATATATCGGGGATGAATGGTACTAAATAATGGTTGAAATGGACATCGACCTCCACCATCTTCATGTCTTCTCCATCTTGAGGGTCCTAATCTAGATCTAGTCTAGGAAATCTATAACTAGATACATACAATGGAAAGAAACGGGCATACATGTCAAAACAAATAAAAGCACAACATCATACTTAAATCAATCTCTTAAAAGGAGTTCAATTAAAAAAGAATGTTTTGGCCTTGGGGTCGGCCTTTGTAATTCATATGCAGGTCTCTCTAAGACACCTACTCAATCTATTTTTGTGACTTATAGTTATTATTGACCAATTGCGTTCCCTTATGGCCAATAACATTTGTAAGTCCCTCAATATCATACATCGACCCTACTTTTCATTTAGAAATCACATGCATTTGCGAGAAGTAAACATGCATGCAAGTCTTTTAGACCTTATTTCTCTATCAAATAAATGAGTGAGCTGTTGGTAAATCACTCATTACTAAAGGCATGCGAAAATCGCAAACATATGCATTTTCTAAATGAATGATGTGATTGTATGCATAGGGAGCACATGTGATATTCCATAGACATTTTTTGAAAATCATCCATAAAAATTTTTGAGACAAAATGAATATCTCGACTATGAAAGGCATTCAATTATTGAGGCTAGACCAAGGCTCGCATAAATGCACTCACAAGCATCGCAGGCATTTTGAATACAATTCAAACTGTGACTTTCCACAATGTCAAATCATGATTGAAAATATTTCAGATTAAAAAATATCTAGATCATGAAATATATTCAATTGCCAATGCTAACTTGTGACTCACATAAACGCGTTCATAAGCGTCATAAGCAGTTTGAATATGGCCAAAACCATGACTTTTCCTTAAGTCAAATCAAGCTTTGGAATATAATTTCTCAATAAATGGTTTTCAAAAACATCATATGTACCAAAGCATTTTAAATTTAATTTGGAAAGAAGACTCGTCGAAAATCATTTAATAATGAATATCAAGGTATTTAAAGTAAATTTTATGAAAATGGAACGACCTAGGTTCATGCACAAACTAACCTAGGAAGTTTATCTAAACAATCACCATTAAGCTCATGTTCGAAAATTTCAGAACAAGCATATAAATACAGTAAAATTGGGCAATGCCTAATGACAATTTGACAATGAAAAAATTTTCTATCATGCATGACATGATAATGAATAAATTTTGTGAAGAAAGTTTTCCTAAACGAGTTACACATGATTTTACAAAAATCAGACAACAAGTAAGAGCATGTCAGAAAATTGTCGAAACAACAGGACATTTAGTCAATATCGTGAGGATTTGTTCTATCAAAACAAGTCTAAAAATCACCATATTTTCACACAACAACATAATGACAAATAAGCTTCATTAGGGATCAAGTACATAATCCTTACAGAAAAAATAGAACAAAAATGCCAAAAGCCTGTCCAAATAGGGGTTAGAATAGGGGTCTAAATTTAATCTCATGTCTCGATTCTAATTTAGTTTTGAAAAAAATATAAAGTGGTCTAAATGATAATCAATTTGCACAAAATTAGCAGCATTGGAAACCTCTAAGTGTGCCTTATGACTTCTTGGAAGGGCTTGAGTCCAAACTAAGTCAATTTGATATCCTAAGATCAAGATCTTTAAAAGTGTGCATATTAATAGCTAAAAATTAGAACATAAATATGCATTAATAAATCTCAAAATTGTTCAAGTAATGCATAAATAGCATGAAAAAATTGCATGCGACTTAGAATTGGATGCGACAAATAATTGGGGAGATCATCTAACCCTAAGTCGACATGAGAAAATGTCATACAATTTGATGATAATACGAGATGACTTAAGATTCATGATGAAATGTTTGAGGGTTTCTAGGTGAACATCCACTTTTGTGACACAAATTTAACATACAAAATGACAATCAAATGTAATGACGTGAATATGTACTCAAACCTTGTAACATGTAGTTTAAGTGTTAATAAGGCATTATTGCAAGATTTGATCTCTAAAAGACCCAAACAAGCATGGCAAGGTACATATATGTAAGGTTTTGTTCTAATCTCAATATCATAGAGTGAGCATGATTTCTATTATCTAAAGACTTGTAAAAATCTAACGAAAAATCTCACATATAGAACATACGATGATGAGTATTTTTTGTTAAGAGTCCAAGACCTAGATAAAATCACATGAGTTATGGAAAAAATGATAAAATAGACATGCATATTTAAGTTATATGTTACTGTAGCACAAATTCACATTACCTCATGCAATCGACACACTAAACAATATCAAAAATTTGCAAATCATGCATCAATTGAACACATACAATAGGTATTCCATCTTTCATGAAGGAAGTGAGACCAAACAAACTCATTTATAGACTTAATTTTACCAAAGTGCAATTCGGAATAGTGTAGGGCAGATCATCCTATGTTCAAATCTAAGAGATTTTGATCTAGTTAAACACATCCAAAAATTCCGAAAAAAATTACAACGCATTTTCCACACAATTACGAACAACTTTTATGAAGGAAAGTTCCTCTAGAAATCAACATAGAAATCAGTACAAAAATAACAAAATTAATGGCCTCTATTGCAAAAGACAAGGGCAAATAATAAAATAAACATAAAATTGGACATCATAGTTATGTGGTTTGATCGGTAGAACCTAATACATGAGAAGAGCATATTGAATTCTCAAGTGATATAATAGATATTATATCATGTTCGAGTCATTCATATACATTTAGTTATGAGAGATTTTCACTATCTCTGTTTATGAACATTTAGTTCATTTATAATCATATGCAGTTTATATAAATTAAAAAAAATTGTATATGATATGATGTAAACATATCCGACTTTAATACTACGATTCACCAAACAATGGACGGGATATAAAAAAATCCCAACATTTCATATCATATCCTATCTAATCCTATCCCAATTAGAAATCCGAACGACCAAACGTAGCGCAATTATACTCAATAACTCACACAATATTTTGCCTTCATAATAACTTTCAAAATATTCTCTCAATCATATAAGAAAATCATAATTTTTTCCACAAGATTCATTGGTTGCAATACTTTGGATTTCTTCATGATGTAATTCATGAAGCCTCTTGAATGCTCTTCACAACAAAGACACTTATATAGAAAAGAATTGGATAAAAAATATGAAATTCCTACTAAGAGTCCTAGTCAAGCTAGGAAATCACTCTAATTTGGAGACCTACTTGAATGAAGAAATTTCCTTTTCCAGACTCAAATTCGAGATATATCACAACACCAGGCATGGGCGTCAGTATTCCCATACCTAAGGGTAAAGTCCTCATGCCCAAGCGTTGAGGTCTTTGATGTAAGTGCCAATGTATGGTTTTATTTTGGGAATTTTTTTTATTCTTAGAAGAGGAAAGTATTTTTCTGAATTTTTGCATAAGTTTTCGGTTGACTCATTTTTCTAAATAATTCAAATGCCAAAAAGTGAGGAAAATTTCCATCCAACGGACAGCTTGAATATTAAGCAAGGAGCGACAAATGGAAAGTCATTTGTATGACTGTACTCTGTACTAGTCCTTCCCATGCGCTTGTACCTTGATGGGCTTGACAGGTTGGTTGGCGTGAAGACCAATTTTGATGGGCTTAAGAAATGACGCTAATCTATAAAAGTCCAACCCTATGTCCTTTCTAATAAATTTTGAAGAATAAGGTCTTGTTTCAATACGAAAATTGATAAAAATTGGAGTTTATTTTACGATTGATTTGCAACCCAAGATCACTTTTCAAAGACCTGGCAAAGCTCATTGGGTGTCCAATCATTTGCTCCTGCCAATCTACTACACAAGCAAGCTTCATTTCCTTCCCGTACATCGCCACTTCCCATGCCACCTCAACCTCTTCTTTCCTACCGGGGTATTGTATTGGAAGATATTAAAATTTACAGTTCGGATTTCAATCACTTACAAAATTACAACCAAGGTGGACGCAAGACATTCTTCATTTCACTTCCTCTTTTATTATGTTGTTACATAAATAGATGGGAAACGGGTAGGCTTTCAGATATATAAAAGACCAGAAATCATCAGCCAAAGGCGGTGGTGGGGGTGAATTAAGGGATGTAATTTGAATCAAAGGTTGGGAAATTGGCATCGTCGAAGGAATGAAGCTACGGACGACCGTGCATCACAATGGGTTTGCATGAAGAAATAATGGAAAAATTAAACTCAATACATAACAAATAGACAAAGCGTGCTCCAAGTACTTTCGGTCCTAACACTGAGGCAGATCAGGAGGAGGTGGAGGCAACGTCGACGATGGAGTCGGCCCGTTCTCGACAACAAAAGCCGTCGCCAGCCCCAGCGGCAAGTGGGCGTCCAGGTGGCAGTGCAATATCCATACACCTGTATAATGTACAAAAAAAAAAAAAATTTGAGATACAATGACCTTTTTGTTCGGGGTGATAAAATATAATTATATTCAGTATGTTTTTTTTTTTGAATTCATCATTGAAATGGTCTAAAGGATTTGTTGCACTGTCACTATCCTTCAACTCATTCCATCTAATGTACCAAACACATTCCTTTGCCTACTTCCTCCCCTGAGAAACGTCCATGCTTGCAAACACAAAAATGTAGAAGTTCAAGCCACATGATATCATATGTTACATGTGATTGTAGGATGCATATGGTTCACGAGTTAACTTAAAGATAATGATTAGATTGCTTGATGTTTCGTGGACTTTGTCCCTTCTATCTTGCTTAATTGCTCTGTGTTGGTTACACTTGCAAGTGATCGTTGATCATGTTTGGACTAAATCCTATATAATTACTCAATAAAGATTGCTATTTCTAGTCTTTTTTTTCCAAACACTAGTCAATCATACTCTTAAGAAACAATAAATTCTACTCAATATGGTATTTACTTTCATAGTTCATAATATGGAAGAGAGAGAATAAAATTACCCGGATTATTTGCTCGGAATCTGATGGCAGCCCAACCTCCCACAGGCACGGCGACCGTGTTACGGATCACCGGGTTGAAGAGATTGTACTTTTTCGGATCCTTGACCGGGTCAAAATTCCCGAACCCTTGTCCCACCAAATGAAAATTGAAGCCGTGCAAGTGCATGGGGTGACTCTCTGCGCCGATGATGGTCGTGTCCTGGAACACGATCTCGACCGTCGCGTTGTACTTCACTTGCTTCAAACTTGTGCTCTTGAGCACGAACGACAATGCCGTGTTGTTGCTGTTGGCGGGGTTCGTGTAATCGAATTTCAGCGGCGGCTGGTCGGGGAAATCGGTGGTGTAGATCCCTTTCACGTTGGAGAAGTGCGCTTGCAAGAGGGACAGGCTCTTGGGGAATTGGAACGACGCGTTGTTCATGTTTGCGGACAACCGGAGGGTAGTAATGTTGGGGACGGCCCTGCAAGTGGCGTTGGGTCCGCACGGGGAGACGCTCAATCCGATGGTCACGAGCATCTGCTCGTCCAGCTTGGTCGGCACCGGAATCCAACCCGGGCTGCCCACGAGGCTGGTCAAGGAGGAGTAGAACTTGTGGGCCGTGGGGGTGTCGTTGAGGGCCGGCAAGAGAGGCATGATCGGACTCGTGTAGGGCAGCTTGTCATACATGAGGATCCCGGTCGTGGTGGTGTTGTCTGGCGGCGGAGCATTCTGGGCGCTAACGTACGGGCGGGCCGCCATGTAGTAGGCCCCCGGGGTCTGGTCTGTGGTGAGGAGCACATCGACCGTGTGGCCCGGGGCGAGGACGACAACGTCGGTGATGTAGGGTTTAGTGTATGAGGCGTCGACAGCGACCACAGTGAACTTATGATTGGCTATCTTGAAGAAAAGTTGGCTATTGAGTGCAGCATTGATGATGCGAAGCATGTAGGTCTTTCCATACACCACCTTTAGCTTGTAGGGATCTGCGCCGAGAAAAAAGAAAAGTATCGAATGTCAACAGACCAACAATAACCAAAGCAATAAAAAATATCGAATTTCCTCTGATTCGAGTTGAACTAATTCATTAAAAGAATGCCATTGTTGTAATATGAAGGAAAAATCGCAGTATGTTGTTGTAATTGCTTACGCTTTTTGGAGCAAGGATAGAGATCTCCGGGCCGTCCATTGATGGTGAATGCATCTGAATTGTTAGTTGGCACGCCGAGCGCTTCTGCCTGCGTCTCCATATCGATCACATTTCCGTTCCACCACTCTCCTGCAGTGCCCACGCAAATCATTTTACAGCTTAAAGAGTATCTACAGTAAATGGTTTTACCGGTTCTTGTAGATCCATTTAATGATATAGAAAGGCATTACTTAGATAAAAACTACTTTTTGGGATATATACATTAGAAATTTGGAGAAGAGGGATACCTAAGATGATAGGAAACTGTTCGTGAGGCGTGGGAAATGGGTAGCGACCCGACTTGGGGAGGATGATGAGAGCGCCGTGGACGGTGGCGCGGAGCAAGGAGAAGTGAGCATGCCACCAAAGCGTGCCTTCCTGCTTAGTGATAGTAAATCTATATGTATAACTATGTCCAGGACGTATGGGGCACTGCGTAATGTAGCTCGGCCCATCTGCCCAACCGCTCAATAGTTGAAATATCCCATGCCTACATGAATTGAGCTACGTGTCATCATTAGCGACTTTAGGGGGGAGGGACAAATAACCCATTTTTGTAATTTTCATTTAATTTAAGCACATGTAGTTGACAAATTCGTTGGCGAGGTGAGGGCTCATAATCGCATGCCATCATCAATAATTGGTCAAGCAGCAATTGCTTATTGCATCTTTTTTAACTATTTAAAACAGCTTGTATGGGCATGTAAGAAAACAACGAAGGAAAGAAAATCTCGTCGTTGTACCATGTAAAAGTCAAACTTCCTATGCGAATTTTAGTTTTTTTTTTTTTTTATGCAGTTCAATGGTCAGGATTAATCACCAGTGAATAGTAACGTTGTATGGAGACTTGTTGAGGACATGAACGACGAGGGTGTCGCCCTCCGTGACTCGAATCATCGGGCCTGGCAGATTTCCGTTCACTGCCGTGATCACATGCTTCTGGCACAATTTACTCACCGTCACGTTTTCCACCTGAAACAGATCGCGTTTTCCATGAAAACCACCGGACAGGACAGGAACATAAAATGGGCCCCGACGCCTAAAACCATCGTACGTTATAGTACGAGTTGCGTACGGTCGGAAAAGCAGCACTAGAAGGAGGAAAGCACGTTACATTGAATGTGTGTTCCACAGTTGCAGCCGCAGCCATCGCAGACGTAGCTACAAGGGCAAAAGCCCACACGAGCAGAATCCGGGCTTGTCGTCCCACCATCGTTGGCGCAAGCTTTTCAAAGGTCTTGGAATTTGCTTCGACGGTGCACGAAACACAGAGGACACGCCCGTATTTAAACCGCAGTTCTGTTGTTAGGTTTCTTCCAGGGGGCGGGAAGCGCGGATCCTTATTTTATATCAATCGGACTGTGGTGGGATCGTGAAGCTTCGTTGGCGATTTTTCTCTCTACTACTTTTTTCGGGAAGTATGATGTAATGCGGATCGTAGGACTTATTCTCAATCCCTCGCACGATTGCGTGAGGAACATTATATTAAACGAAGAAAGGGTCCCTGAGGGTAGGTTTTGCAAAGCGACAGCGCAAGCTTCGCTGTCTAGCGGTTTAAATGGCTTCTATCACATGATAATAAATTAGAATATAGTAATATAAGCAAAGAAGATAGATGAATAAATGGATAAGTAGAGAAGCAAGGAACTCCTGTTATAATTTCTTGGCAGAGCCGGCCCTTTGAATTGTTTAATTCAACTACGACTAAAGAACCTCCGAGTTCCAATTTTGAAACTCTGTTTTAGTTCATTCGAAGGTTCGGATGCAATAATTTGGTTAATTAAGCTGTTTCCCCCTTTCTTTCTTTCTTTTTTTTTTTTATCGATTTTCTTGAATGGAGGATGAGATCTCATAGTGGCCTGGTGGATGTACAGATGTGGGAGCCATGTTGAAAAGTTGAGGCTTATCCCCCCACACATTCCCATTTGGAGTTGGAGATTTCAATACGAGGATGATCATGACTATTGACGACCATTTTATGGAAGAAATTATTTTGAAGGGATAATGATATGGGGTTCTCAACTTTTTGTAATTTGGGACAATGTCGCTCCTTCAATTTTTCTTTTCTATATGTGCAATTGATTTATTGAACTATATGTTTGTTCCTGTTGGCCCCCCTTGAAAATCCAATGGATAGGGTCATAGTCCTTTAGTGTCACAAAGCCCACATGGTAGAAACATGGCGCGTACATAGCAATCAAAAACTCAAATGGCACCACTCGATCAACAGCAAGGGTTGTAGACCCTTGCCACTCAACTAAAGATGGCCTGGACCCTCCTTTGCCGTCAATTGAGACAGTGGCGGTGACGGCAGCTAATTGTCAAGCTAGCGAAACTGGCGATGACTGGAGGCAAGCCAGGAGGCGAGGGTATTAGAGCTTGATAGCATTTGAAGAGAATGGAGAAGAAGAGGAAAAACAAGGAAAAGAAAGGGAAAAATAGACCCCAACTATCCAAAATCATTGGTGCTTATGTTTTCATTAAATTTCGAAGTATCTCGTTTCAACTAACCTATTAGGGAAAAGGATGCTAGAGAGGCTTCATTTTTGGCTTTTTCCTTTACTTTTTTTTATTTTTTCCCTTTTGGTCTTCTCCAAATGTGGCCTCAAGCCACATCGGCATCACATGTGCTTGATATATATAATGGGGCTTTACTAGCATAATAATCCTTAGACTAATATAGGTAACAGTTTGTTATGAGTCACAAATTATTGAAAGAATAAACTCACAATAATTTATAATTATTTGTTATTTGATTTTTTATGCTCCAAAATACACTATTATTTTCACAGAATATTAAAGAATGTCACATAATCATTTATCTTTAAAATGCAAGTTAATATTTTTTTTCCTCTTTAGCATACTTATCCCTCTAAAAACCAGATGATGTATTTTTTTTTTAAATTCGAATATTAATGATAAAAAACAGAGACGATAAAAAAAAATGTTAATATAATATCTATTTCCCCTCTCCCTTCTCTTTGTGATTTCCTCTCTTAGAAATGTCATCCAAGACCACCACAAGCAACCAATTGCCCTGCCGCTGCCGCGGTCGTTCGCCATGGCACATCCGCGTGATCATCAAGCTCCATCAAGAGATGTAAGTCATAGGCCCACAAAAAGGATGGCAACCTAAAAAATATGTATTTTATAGTTGGCAGGAGGCTGTCATAGTAAATTGCATTGAAAGCTCATGTAGATCATTGACCTTCCGTTAAATAAGAATAATGGAATACAGTTGTTCATTCATACATTGAAAACACGCATGTATAAAAGAATATAGTGATGGATACATCGAATGGCCAATCAATAGTTTAGCTAGGGAATATCCTTCACTGATCTTGGCCTTAACCGAAAATATCTTGTACAAATCCTCAAGCAGAACAAGAAAAAAGAGGGGAAAGAATTGAAAAAAAAGAAGAAGAGAAAGTACATTTTTTTTGTGAAGCCAAGCCGATCAAACACATATTGTATAGAACCGCCGCTATAGACCAAGTAAGACTCAAAACTCACCTTTATGGTCTTTGCACGCTTTACCGATGCGTCATTCTTTACCAAATCAAATCACAACTTGCTAAAGAAAAGCAGCTGGAATATTCACAAGTTGACTAATACCTCGATTGAAAATGACTCTTTGAATTATAAAACATCTTCTCGGCGGGGTGAAAACCATGGGGAGCGAGTCAAATTCGGTTCATTTTTATCAAGATTTGGCCAAGACATTGGATGGCAAGGATAAATAGTTGGAAATGATGAAAGATCCAAGCATGGTAGGTTGATGGAGAATGCAAAAAGCATAGTCCCGTTGAATCCATTGGTGAGGTGTTGATTGAAGTGACCAAAGAGAAAGATGTTGCAATATTGTGGCAAAATTTGAGTCGGTCTATATGATGGAGGGTTTGAATGATCGCTTGTATATGCCGAAAAAGATCTTTTAATTCAGATTTGTTGAAGACACAGCTATCAAAGCTCATTTAGATGAGTTTAGCAAATTCATTGTAGGTTTGAAGAATGTCAATGAAGCCTTTCTTGATGAGGAACAAGGCACGATGTTGGCGGAATCTTTATCAGATTCTTTTGAGTACTCTATTGATTCATTGATATAGGGACTCCCTACAATTAAGAGATACAGCTGGCCTTGTTTTCTTAGCATAGACCAAGATACCTAGTGGAGAATATGGCACAGAGTTTGCTTATCCAAAATAGAGACAAATGTCAAGGATCTAGAGTTAGCCAATGGAAGAGCTACTCTAAATCGAGGTCTAATTTAGGAATCATGGATGTTATCACCGCAAAGAAGTAGGGCATTATTGGAGAGCTTGTTTGAAGTACAAGGTTAAATGAGTTAAGGTGAAGTCTACAAGTGATCATAGTGCAATTACTGCAAAATTCAAACGTGACATGCTGGTTTAAACTTGCACAAGACTAATCTACTAGCATAGTAGCCTATATCTAATCAATCGAAATGAAATCTTTAGGAGAAATTGATGAAAGGATATCTATTCAAATCCTAGATTTTCTTAGATTCATAGACACAATTCAATTCCATGTGATATTTTATTCACATTTTTTCCACTAATAACGTTTTCTAAATCTCTTAGACCCTTGAATTTGGAGTATCCTACTTCAATGCAATTCACAGGTTGGTATTTCATGATCAAGAGTGTAGTGTTACTTGTGATAGCAATCCTTATATATCGTATCAACAATCAAAATATGATTGAAAGAAGAAATCTCTATTTGACATAACTCCATCTTATACCTATGAATTCTATTGAACTCATAAATGATACATTGGAAGAATCTTTTTTTTTGGTAAAGATACATTGGAAGAATCTTTTAGGTCTTCCAATATCAATAAGTTGATTGTTTTGTTCCTTTATTTGCCAAAAGGAAAAAAGATATCCGCAAGCTTTTTCCTCAGGGATCAAAGGCATGCGCGAAATCCAACAAACAAATTCAAAAATTGATTTTGTTTCACAATCACCGTGCAGATCGCGTGAGCTTCATAGCTGTGACATCCTGATTTTCAGGTTCTGATTTCGATTGGATAAGTTGGGCTTTTCATCAATGTGCCTATAGTTCTTTTCTCTGAGTTGGCCACTCACGAGATAACTAGCCTATCAGGTGAAGCTGTTAAGGAATTTTAATGCAATAAACTTGAGAATTCAATTAAGAATCGACTGCTCGACCATGCTAATCTGCTAAGGTCATTACGGCATTGTCAAAATCGATCAAAGATCAGGGATAGGTCGATTTGGCTGATATACGTAATCAAAGTGTGGGTGTTTCCACTTGATTGCAAAATTCTCATCAATCAACACTAGACCGATTTTTCTGTCGTTTTCGATACCTTGTGTCCATATTTGAAACCTGGAGATTTTCATGACTACAGAGGGTCACCAATATATCAAAGATGTACATTGTGACTCGAAATAAATCGATCACGGGTCAATTGTACTAAAAATTCCGGAAAGCTATCCGGTGGGCTAGGTCACACTAAAATCGCGCTAGATTGAAATTAACCACGAATTTGAATCCGATTTCAAAAATTGGGAGTTATGTCATGTCACGAGTCATTTTAGGAACATTGACTCATCCTTCGAAGATTTTTCTACAAACCGAAATTTTTGGCGAAAATTCAAAATAGGGCCGTTTTTGTCTGGAAAATTCAGAGGACCGTTTTTTATCGCGTTTTTTTTTTATGCAAGTTGATTCTAAAAAATGAGGAAAAATGTCAATTTGGTCGAGGACACCTTGGTGGAATTTATTAGGACCGATTTGAGTCCAATTGAAGAGAAATTGGTTCAATTTGGGAGAATTTGTGCCCAAATTCGTATGTCATAGCCACTACCACTTTTGGACCACTTCTTTGGCTTCTAAGGGAAGCTTGGTGGTTGCTATTTGGCTGAGGATGGGGAAAACAAGGTGGGGGGCCATCTAATGATCAAATAGAGGATATTTTGGCCAAGGGGGTCCCTCTATTTGTGTAGCTAGCTTCATCTTCTTCTTCAGAGATTGCTTTCTCCATTTTCGGTGTTTTGAAGCTCCCAAAAGTTGTAGAAAAAACCGAGCTAGCCGCTCTCTAGCCGTTGCATGTCCGCCTCGAACAGCCAGGATTGCTGCGTCGCCGTCACGCTCCCGTCACGCACCAGTCGAGCCTTGCTCGTTGTTCTGCTCGAGTCGCACCCAGTCCCGTGTCCCCGAGCCCTCCCTGGACGCTGTCGAAGCCCTAGCCGTCATTCGAGCTCGCCTCCGCTGCCATCCAGCCCTGCTAGTCCGCCTACTCACTCCCCTAGCTGCTAGACCTCCTCCAATTGCCGTTCCAGCCTTGGGCCAGCAAGCTCAGTTCTTGGACAGAACTGAGCAGCCCAGCTAGCTATGCGCCTTCAGGGTCCATTTCAAGCCATTTCCAGGCCCCGCTTGGTGTCCCCGCTTTAGAGTTTGTCATTCGTCTCCACCTCGTCGTCGTCGTGGACTCATCGGATTTTAAAACCAGTGACTTTACTCACTAATCTCCGCTGATGGAGTTAATTATGATTAAGAGTTGATTAGTTTAAGTTAATTATGGATAAGTGATTAGTTAGAACGAATTAGCAATTGAATGATTTGTTTATGCATGTTAGATGGTTAGAGTAGCGTAATTAGAGACTAGATAAGCTGTAGTATTTATCTAGATAGGTTCGGAAATTTTCTAGGCCCATTTCGGTATTTAATTAGGCTTTTCCGACCTAAGTTGCATTTATTGGTATTTATTAATTAATTTTGGTAATTATTTAATTATTTATTATTTTTCAGAAATTAGACCGGGATAGCCAATGACCGGAATTTTGTGCTGATTGCAATGGTATGAGTGGTTTATTTAATTGAGTGCTAAATGGTGTAAATTGAGTGTTGATTGTAATTTTGAGTACTCATCCCAAAATTTAGTATTTTCAGTATTTAAGTAGAAAATTACCGGGCATCAGTTTACAGCGCCAAAAATGTTTTATTCGACTATATAATTAGTGGGATTTTATGAAATAAAGATATATACTTTTTGGTTGAGACCTATCATGTACTCACACACGATTATTTTCATCGGGTATATTTTAACATGATGAAATTAGGCCAAGTTCGTTATTTAAGTGAGGGATTGGTGTGCAAGGCACAAAGTTCTTGGCCGGGGTGAGTTTATCGTAGTTCAGCTTGTGTGAGCATTGGGTGTTCAATTTGTGAGAGCAGTATGCTATATCAGCTTATAAGTGCTTGATATGTCAGCTTGTGGGAGTAGTATACTTTATCAGCTTGTGTGAGTAATGATCGTTTATCAGCTTGTGAGAGCAATGATCCATATATCAGCTTGTGGGAGCTACTATCTATCTATATCAGTCTGGTGCGAGCTACTATCTATCCTCTTCAACTTGTTTGAGCATGGTCTATGTTGACGGTATCGGGTAGATAGTAGTGGATCGATATATAGTATTGTTTGGATTGATCAATTGTTGGATTGAGCAATCGTTGGTATTGAATGATTGATTGGTTGAGATTTATGAATTGTACTGACTTGCAGGAAGGAATTTGAGGCAAAGGTAAGTGACCTATCTCTTGTGTGCATATGTAGTCTTTAGGTGTATTTCCTTCCTAGTCGGAGTTTAGGGGGTGGACTTGCTGAGATGTTGTTTCACCCCGTCGTGGACTTAACTTTTCAGGTTTTTAGATGGCGAATCCCCTTGAGCGTCATGGTCGTCCCATGAGGGTTACCGAGCGGGTTTCTAGTTACCCCGATCCTGGAAGTTTTTGGGTCTGTGAGCTTGTTGTAACCACTGTCTGGGTCGAAGAGGTTCCACATCAGGAGATACCTAATTGATTCAGAGCGTGGTTTCGCTACACTCCCAGTGGTGTCATACTAGGTCCCCTTAGGACTTTTGATATCCCTAATGTGGTAATTGATGATGTTTTGGACGAGGACCCAGCTGACCCTCCTAATGGTGTAGTGGAGAACCCGCCGCCCCGCCCGACTCCTGTGGACACTGAAGAATTGACGAACGAGTCAGACTAACTTGTCATAGGACAGCTTGTTTTGAGGATTGACCTTTTTGTAGACCTTGTAGATATCGGCTAGTAATGTACATGAATTAGTTTGATATGTATAAATGTGTGATTTGGTTTTCAAAAATTTGTTGTCCTTCTTTTCTATCTCATTTTGTTGTTGTCTGGGGATTTATTTATTCACTTCTGCATGCGCATTAAAATGACATGGGTCGGCAACGCATCTTGAGACGTTGCTATTTAATTGACCATCGAGGGATGGGCACGCGCTCGGAGAATCGGGGTGTGACAATAGCTCTAACAGAAAGGAGTCACACTTTTTTGTGATTGCGTGCACGTCATTGCATTCGTGTCAAGTTTTTCATGCTATTTCAGGTACATGCATAGAGAATCTAGATTATTAAATTAATGGTGATGCGTCCTTCCAAGGTTGAAACCTTCGAGAGGAACTGTTTTAAGGCCTTCCTAGTATTTTCCACGAAATTAAGTACCCGAAAAGAAAAGACAACCAGTTGACTAGAAATAATCTTTGTTTGCTACGACATTTGCGTATATATTTAAACATGAACTTTTCCCCTTGCCTTGCCTTGGGCTCAAAGGTTTACTTCTAATATTGCATGGACACGGTTAACGATATATCTTTTGGGTCGGCATTCATAGGAGGGACATTGAGTAATCACCAAGATAACAAGAAAAACGAGTTATCAAGAGCGTCACTTGTTTTTTTCTTCGAGACTTCATGACTTCCTCTTAGTCTTTTTTTTTTTTTTTTGGTATATATACCACAAAAGACCCTAAACTATAACCATCACGACATAAGTATCCGAAACTTTTTTTGTGTCACTAAAAACCTCAAACTTGCCTATTGTGGCATAAATACCTCAATTTTTTGGTATCATAAAATGCTCCAAATTTATACCAATGTGACTAGTATGCCTTGGATAAAACTGAAATAAATGGTATGTTATGTGCAAAAGTTGGGGATATTTATATTAGAGAGGGCAAATGTAGGGCTTTTGGCGACACAAAATAAAGTTTTGGATACTTATATCACAATGGATGTAATTTTGGTTTTTTGTGATATATATTTTTCTTTTTAATTGCCTGACTTTGTTCACTTTTTTGGGACCTTCATGATTTCGGTACACATTAATAAATAAACTCCCCACTTACTCACACTGCATTCATTCCCACTCTTTTCCTTCTCAATTTGTGATCTTCAGCTAATGGGCCTGTTTGGTAATCAGCAAAATAGTGTTTATTTATATTCTTTTATTCCCAGGAGTAGTTTTGGAACATAATTGCGTTTGGTAAAATTTTTGTTCCTAGAAAGAGATTTGGAGCATAATAAAAAAAAAAAAATTGATTCTTTGTTCCCAGGAATAATTCTAGAATCAAGTCTACTTATTTTTCGTTTTTCCTCCTCTTTCTTCTTGTTCTTTTTCCCTCTCTCTTGTTCTTCAAGTGCTACTGCTGCCGCCATTACCGTCTGCTGCCGCCGCTGCCCCCCGCTGAATGCCGCCGTCTGCCGCCCACCGCCACCGCCAGTCGCCCATGAGCCCAGCAAGGCTCGGCTGACAAGGCACAGCCTCACCGAGGGTCGGCGACGCTCCGGTGAGGTCGCTAGAGAGTCGTCAACCCTCGTCTGGCCAATCGCCGATCATCCCAAGGCCGATGACTGGCCACCTTGAAGAAGAAGAAGAAGAAGAAGGGGAGAAAGAAAGGAGAAAAAAGGAAAAAAAAAAAAGGAAAAAAAATGATTTGAAATAGGAATTGAAATTTTGCTATATATAGAATACATATTTAACTTTGTATTTTAAATTATTATTTAGTATTTATAGTTTATACTATAGTTTATTATTTACTATTTAATAAAAAATTGATTAGTTAATATTTTTATTACTTAGTATAAATATAATTAATCAATAGAATTTCTATGATTTGATATAATTTTATAATGGAATAGAATTCTAAATTCGAATTCTTTTGAAATTGAAAATATAATAAAATATAATACGATTTCTTCACTCATAAGAAGATAATTATATTAGTGAGTGGTCCATGAGAATCCAATATCAAATTTACACTCATTTAAAAAGGTAATTCAAAAAGAATTGGAATAGAAATTTTATGTAGTTACTAACCACATTTTTATTCATTTTCTATTCTAGAATCAGAAATTTTGTGCAATTACAAAATGCGATCTTTTGCTTAGAAATTATTCTCGAAAACAGAATAAAAAATAATTAATTCTGATCAGAAATTGTTCATGGGAACATAATTGTTATCAAACGCGCCCTTAATGTTATTCTCCGGCCAAGGTTAGAATGAGTTTGACTTTTGAGTGCCCCCTACTTTATATCAGCTAAGAGAGCAATATGGAGATAATTCACCGTAAAGAGATGTATATGTCTCTATGTCTCCATGGTCTTTACAAGAAAATGGTGAATTCCCAGGGGATCCTTGGGTCACGTATACACACAACAATTATCACGACAAATCAGGTTTGTAATTTTTATTGTGTCCCTCGTAAAAGTACGTCGTCCTGATTTTTGAACCCGAAACCTCGACCAAGAAAGGCAGGCACGCCTGCCCCTCGAACTAAGTCCTTTCGCGGATTTTGTATCAGACATTAAATGATGCCGTTTGGGAGCTAATATTTGGTGCAGGGTCAGAACTTATCACTCTCTGCCCGAGTATGAAGTTGGCTTGGTGCATTCGGACAGAGACTGCTTGCGAGCAAAAGCCACTTTTTGCGCAATTGTACTCGTTTCTTCTCTTCCCCCATGCTCCGGCATGATAAGTCAAAGCATATCGGTTGGCTCTGGACGGACTAAACTATATTACGGCCTAAAATCTCGCAGATCCATCTAATCTAAATCTTCAGTGTGGACTAAAAAAAAATGCAGATTTGACATGAAGTTGCATTACCATTGATTTCTCAAAACCCACTTCTGCAATTAATAGAATAATACCCTACAAGAGTTGAATATAAAATGGAAAAACTATTTAATGAATCAGTGCATACACTAAACTGAATTCGAACCGTCAAATATGATAAAATCCTATAAAGAAATCTACATAAAATCCAAAAGGGATCATTTCCATTGGTTTAAATCCAGTTTAGTATATATACTACACCCATTTAACAATCTTTGTATGAAATGAGTAAAACGAAAGAAATTGTTTGATGTGAAGACGCCACGTGTGAGTTGTTCATTTCATACCGAACCTAAATAACTTAACCCCCGGAGCACTCACGAATGCAGGAGGGCTGGGGGAGGCCTAGTCCCTCTACAGAAAAAGGTAAAAGCAAAGCCCAAGCCTACCCATACAGTTTGGCTATAAGTAGAGCTGTTAAATGGGTGGGTCAGGTCGGGTTTGGGTCGGGTCATTAATGATCCGACCCAAATTAACATATTAACCCATTTATGCATAAAGTAAATTTTCTGACCTATACCTGACCCGACCCATACTCAACCCATACCCGACCTAACCCATATTAATAAAATATTTTCATATTTAATCAAATTTAGAAAAAAACTTATTCTTTTTTTTTTAAGATTATATTACTAAAATACTTCTAAGCTTATTTCTTATATATATGGTAAAAATGGTATTGCTAAAATAGTTTTATATAACAAAAATTTAATGGACAATTTTTTATAATTTTTAAAATAATTATTTTTAAAAATTTAATTTAATTTATTTTTAATTTTTTAAAATTAAATTTTTAATTTTTTAAAAATTATTTTTTATTATTTTGTTTATTTTTTAAAAATTAAAATTTTAATTATTTTTATTTTTTAAATATACTTTTTTTTTTCTTTTTTCTTTTTTCTTTTTTCTTTTTTGTTCTTCTTCTTGGCTGGCCACCGGCCACGACAACGGCCGGCGGCCGACCACAGGCAAGCCTCGAGCTCGCCCAGCTCGCCAACGCCGGCAAACTCGAGGCTCACCAGAACGGCAAGGCTCGAGCCTCCCCCGATGCTGGAGAGCTCAAGTCTCGCCATATTGGCGAGGCTCGAGCCTCATCGGACGTCGGCGAGGCCTCCGCCTCGCCAAATCCGGCGAGCTCGAGGCTCGCCTGGCCGGTCATCGGCCATCGCCATGCCGGCCACCGGAGGAAGAAGAAAGAAAAAAAAAAGGAAAGAAAAAAGAAAAAGAAAAAGAAATTATAATTTTACCACCTCTAATAAGGTAGACTAGATAGTAGGTATTTTTAATGGGTTAGTAAATGAGTCTTTAAATGGATACAGAGTAAACCCATATATTTTAGTCCTTTCATTTTTAAAACCCATCATGAATGTCTTGGAAAATAAGGCATGACCCATCAATGACCCATTTAAGCAAACATGGGTCCATAAATGGGTTGTGCAACCCATTTATCACCTCTAGGTATAAGGTACTATCACAAGCCCAAATGAACTTTCCTAACGTGACTTCGGCCCTCCAAGCCACTCTCTCGCTCCTCCTGTCTCTCCCACTCTCTCTTATTTTCCTTCTTTTATAAGTTCTGTTGACACCTAAATTTTGACGGCCCGTTTAGAAAATTATGGGTTAATTTTGTTAATTGCATAGTGTATAGATTTAGGTTGCATTTATTTTTTATTTGCATTTTTTGCTTTTTATTGAATCGGTGGCGGATAAATTCAAATTAGTTGGCCAAGCCTATTTTTAATGATCAGGAATTATCTTGTGAGAAAATAAAGATTTGAAATTTTCTGGGATAAGGCAAGTGAAAAAAAAACGAATGTTACGAAATATTGCAATTTGGCTTTTTAGGATTTGGAATTAAAGAGTAATCTTATCGAAATCTTGGATCGTTATCAATAGGTGAAAATTTTGTGAAAAGATTTGCGAAGATTGACTCGAGGAAAATTTTGAAAATCCAATTCCTCTCCCTATAAAAGGCCATGTGTGCGAGAGGTTAAGGGGGGTTGGCTTTTCTTTGGAATCAAAGAGAAAAAGTAAAAAAGGGAAAAGCTTGCTTTTTGAAGGAAAAATATAAAAGGCAGCAGAAAAAGTCTTCTGCTGCACTTTTTTCCATTGACAAGAGTAAACAGAAAAGGGGGCAGGGGAAAACGTGCAGCAGAGGAAAAACAGAGGAGAAAGAAAAAGGAAAAACCAAGAAAAAAGGGGACAAAGGGTTCCTGTTCATCTTCCTTAGCGACGCCCCCTGGTGTTCAATCCCTCCACCGGCGCACCCGTGCTCGGCCTTCGCCCGACGCCGCGCTGCTGTGATCCCTGCGCCAACGCGATCCGGAGCCTCTGCCAGACCCGATTCCGCCTCCTGCTCTGCTCCCCTGCGTTCGTGAGTTGCCGTTCACTGCACCCGACGACCGCTCCAGCAACGCCGCGACGACTTGCTGCTCTGCCGTGCCACGATCCGGAGTCTTCTACCCGAGCCAGATCCGCCCGCATCACCGAGCTGCCCCCGAGCCCGAGCAACCTGCAACTCACGCACCCCGTGCCCACTCAGCCCAGCACCCGACGCCATAGAAGCTGGTTCCGTTTTTCGCCGCCACCCAGCCCGAACAACCCGACGTCCAAGCAATCTGCCTGCTGCCGCCTACCGCCTGCCGCCGCCGGATCACCGATCTGCCATCGCCGATCCGATCGCCAGCCTTGCTCCGAGCTCTCTTCCCGAGCTTCGCCCCCTGCTGTCGCCGGAGCCCCTCACCGGACTGACGACCGGCTGCCCTTGACCCCCCACGAGTACAAGCCGTGTGTGGGTGGTGGAAAAGTAAAAGAAAAACAAAAAGAAAAAAGGGGAATTAGGTAGTTTTCTTTTTACTTTTACTTTTACCTATTTTTTTATATAGTTTTGTTTTTTATTCTTTCTATTTGTTAGGTCATGTTTTTGGTTATGTTATTTGATAGTTTTTTTTTAGTCTAGGAATTTAAATTGTGATAATGGGTGCGATATTCGCAAAATCTTTTAGGCATTATCTTTAAGGAATTGCCCAAAATTATGTAATTATTAATTTGGTCCGTAAGACGTCGGATCATTTTTTTTATTATACTAATTTTTGGGCATTTTGATGATATTTAAATTGCTAAATCATTATAGTTATTAATTTGATCCGTAAGATTTCGGATTAGATTTTTAATTATTTTAATTTATTGTCTGATGTTTAGGGTTAAAAATAATCGTTAATTTGACCCGTGAGACAACGGGTTATTTTTTTCGTTTATTTTAATCCTTTATTAGTTTGAATATCTGGCTTGTTAGATTTAATGTTTGTTTTGGAAAATCACTAAGAAAAATAAAAAAAAAAGACATTTGAATTAGGATTTCAATTGGTTCTAGAATATTTCTTGTTATTTTGCATATCTAGAATAGGGATTTTATTTCGAATTTAAAAATATAAAAACAAAAAAAAAAATGCATTCATTTAGATTGTTAGTTTTTTTTTATTCGAATTGCACGTTTAATTATGTGTTAGTTTTAATTTCGAATTTCATAAAGAAAAGCAAAAAAAATCATTGTGCATATTAGGTTAGAATTGCATGTTTCATCTTTAATTTAAATAATCTTTTTTAGATAATTTGCATTTTAGGTTAGGATAATGTCTCAATTTAAATTAGGATTTAATATGATCTAATCCTTAGTTTAAATTAGATAGAATTTTAATCTAGCTAGATCATTTTTTGCATTCGAATTTCATGAAAAATACAAAAAAAAATTGTCTTAGAGTAGATTCATTCAATTTTTAAGATAGATTGCATTTTTAAAAGTAGAAACATCAAATGCACATCATTTAGTTTATTTAAGTTCATTTAATTAGAACTTTTATGTCATTAGATTAAGTCATTTAATAAATGTCACGTGACATATAGCTTGCATATTAAATTACATGAAGCATGTCATTGTAGTTAAAATAATTTAGTATGTCATTGCATCACATTGCATGTCATTATAATTAGATAATTTAGATTGCATTTAATTATTGCATTTCTTCATGTCATATAGTTTTAGGTCATGTCGTCATTTCATGTTTGAATAGTAATAATGCATTGCATAAGTCATGATTTTTAAAGCGGAAACAAGAAAAAAATTGATTGCTTGTTAATTAGGAATCATATCTAGGATTGTTGATGTGAATTCTAAGTTAACATTGCAGATGTTTTCGTTGCTTTAAGGTATGCTTTTTGCATTATTTAATTGCTTTCTTGATGTGTTAAATTGGTGGTATGCGCACATGTATGATCACCTCACATGTTAGGAAGCTCAATTAAAATCAAATCAAGCTGCCTGCAAAACATTTTTAAAATTGAAAAGAAATGGTACCGAAAGGGCACTAGGGTAGTCTAGTGTAACCAAGTCCCCGTACCCAAAATCTCTGGTTCGTAGGAGTAAGATAATCCTCCCGTTATTTTACTTAGGTGTCTAATCGACCTACCCTAAACTGATTAGTGGCGACTCCTAGATAATGATCTTTTGCATGTTAAATCCTAAGTCGCGATTTGGTATGGGCTTGGGAGAGCCCGAGCTGAGCTTAAAGGCTTAGTAGTCCATCAACCTAGTTTTAGGTGGCTTTTGGCAAACCCCGAAAATCGGGTCGCGACAGCTTGGCGACTCCGCTGGGGACTTGTGTTAAAACACTTAGTGGACTTAGGCCAATTTTTCTTTTAAAATGTTTTTGTTTGGCAGCAAGGATTCCAGGTACGTCCCTAACATTTTTAAGGTGTTAAATGTTTTTGCAGATGGGAGGTATAAGGGGAGTAGTCTTTGCTAACCTTTGTCATGTAGGTTGGAGTGTGGGATGAATGCTTTATTTTTCCCAATTAGAAGTGTTGTTTGCATTTAAACTGTTGTGCATGCTTTATTGCTTTAGCACCACACTATTTGCACACACAACCTGCGGTCCGACCTAGGCTGCGATAGGATTTCTAGGATGGTGTTGAGAAGTATTCTTCCTCCAAAGCGAGACTGCTATGTAGAGGTTGACCTTCTCTTCCCCGAAAGTTTTTCATGGTGTTGAAATGTGTTTTGTCCATATCCGCGAGACTGCGTGACTATTGGACATTCCATTCGACTGAGCCCGGAGTTAAGGGGACCTGAAGTTAATGCGAGACTGCAACGATCAGATCACCCTCTTAGCTCCACTTTGTTAAGCATTTTAGATAGAAATCGAGCCTCACGTTTCATGCGCGTGTCTATGTGATTGCCATTGATTTTCTTTGGTAAAGTAAGTCTCCTATCCTGGTACCATGCAATTTATTTTGTTATACTTTTGGGTCGGTTCATGACAATTTAGGTCAATCATTGATTTAATTCCTTTGTCAATTAAAAAAGAAATGAGGAAATTGTCATGCAATGAATCATTTTAAAAAAAACTTTGGAGAATTTGTTTTCAATTCATGTTTAGGAAACTTGATCTTGCTAGGGTGTCTATTTTTCTAACTCTCTTTAGGAAACACCCCTCTTCTACAAATTTTTCATGAATAAATGAAAAAATCGATTAGGTCATTGTCATGGATTGACTTTTTATTTACATCTCATGCTTACATGTTCCCGTTCATTTGAATTAGGTGATTATGGAGCGATCTCGCTCACCCATCCGTTCATGATCAAGAGCTAAAACGACGGATCAAAAAGAGCTAATTGCGACTCCAAGAAGAGAGCCAAGAAGATCTTTCGAACCGTCTCATTTAATTAAGGGCATGTAGCTTCCCTTGCGTGAGAATTTTTATCGCTCTTTAAGGATTTGTTACAATTTCTTCTGTGCTTGAACATCACATTTTTCAATAAATGATTGATAAATATCAATAAAATTACAAGTTTTGTTTTAAGGACATGATGGGGTACACCAAACCAGCCCGGTGACGATATCCAACAATGAAAAGAAAATATCATCTATGGAGAAAATCTGAGGACCGGGCTTCTTCATGCTTCCTCATCCAAAATATTCCTTAAAAAAGAAAATCATTTTCGAAGCAATTTCCAAAAGCATGCATTAGGTTACCCTTGTTTGTTTTTCTAACTCATTTACTTCATGTCTCAGAACATAACAGAGAGGCATTTGAAAATAATGCGTCAATTTCCAGTGATAGTTCGCCCGTTGATTTTGGAACATACATCCAAAGGAAAATAGACATGAGGGCAAAGGATCATTTCCTAGCCGATTATGAAGAATTGGGGCACTACAGATTCTAGTAATGACATGACTGAAACAAAATCTCGATCCGAGCCAAAATGGTTGTGCAATTTGAATATACTCTGATGTTGCATAGTATCCTATTCATGCACGTTCTCTTGTGCAGGGGCAAAAGCGGGTCTCCATTTTTGATGGATAGAGACGATTCAAGGACATCCATTGCTGAGGCAATTCTTTTGTGGAGCAATTCCCCTAAATGAGTGCTTAAAATCATGTTTTGAGTGCAATAAATTGTTTGTTTTGAAGTAACAAACTCTTTTCATGCTTAAAGTTGCTAGACTCTTTTGAAAAGGGAATTTTCATATTGATTTAGCTCACCAATTTCATGTGGAGATTTGTCAAGATAGACAATTCAATAAAGTGACATCAATGCTTAAGAATGCGAAATGAGACGTGTCAGGATGATGAAAGGCAAGCCATATTCTATACACAGTCCCATACTTATACACTTGTGAGATGAGTGTAGGAAGTTCCATATTTGCAAGGTAAAGAGTTCTCTCGCAAAAGGTACGATGACCGAAATGATGAGAGGCAATTCATTTTTCTATCCCAAACACTACAGGTGATCCATTGCTTAACTTTTTTGAGCCTATACACTTATGGATTCTTTTCAAATTACCCCTGTCAAGAACCACCTCACATTGGGGCATATTGGAGGGTAAGACAATACCATAAGGTGAAGAAAATTGATTGAAATTTTCTTGCTCTCACTTGCATCAATCTTCAAGTTATGCTATTACATTGAATTCATGTGTTAATTTAAGTGCCTTAGGATGACGAAGAGCATTTCTTTCTCTATCCTATACACATATATCCTTTGCATAGCCCATTTGAGCCTGCAATTTCATTTCTTTAAACCCAGTTGATGATCATCCCCCACATTGGGGCAAGGCAAAACCAGTTGATGATCAACCCCCACACTGGGGCAAGGCAAAGGGCAAATGAAGACTCTTGAAAAGTTCTAATGTCATTTAAAGTGTAATTGCTTGACGCATGCATTATGCGCAAGAACCGAAATCAAAATAGAACTAAGGGGCATGAAAAAGCAGTGTGCCTGGTAAAAGTAAGGCCGATGCCCATGAAAAAAGAAGTGAAGAAAAAATGCATGAGAACTAGGGGCATAAAAAGTAGTGTGCCTGGTAAAAGCAAGGCCAATGCCCATAGATGAAAAAAGAAAGTCAAGGTAGGTGACTGTCAATTGTAAGGGTTGAATCCCAATGGAGCAATACTCAAAGAACTCAAATGCTGAGTTTTTACAATTAAGGGGGCATTCATGAAGACAATCCCCGATGGTGAAAAGAAAATTGGTGGTAATGCCAAGATGATCATCAACTCTCACCCTTTACACACCTTTTGAGCCTAATGATCCTTTCATTTCTCAACCCATGAACCCAACCTACGTTATGACCCTTATAAAGTCTCTTCAGATTAGGGCACTTGAATTAACATAGGAATTCATATGTTTATAAGCATCGCTCGAAGAAGTGCGGGCAAGATGATTTCTTTCTCATTTTTGCAGGGTTCTTGACTTATAAACCCGGAAATGATTACAAAACTGTTCATTCAATAGCCTCGACTCAAAGAGTCCATTTGTTAAGCCGTTGGCTAAACCCACATTATGGTCCCTTTTAAAGACCTCTCAGATTGGTAAGATCGTACCGCTTGCGAGAATACTTAGACCTATGTCGATATGATGAAATTGAGTGATTCTCATAAAATAGCCATTCTAAATGAGAGTGAGCGAAAGTCCTTTCTAACCGAAAGTCTCTCATTTAGTATTCTTAAGAAATCCATGTCATGAGTGAAAATTGTCTTGAATGATAATTCTCTCTAGTGGAAATTCGGATGATGCAAAAGTCATTATGCCTGAATCTTGATTGAATTAATAAAAGCTTCAATAGATTTTAAAGTTTGCATTCCAGAATAGCCTCAATTGCTTATTTATTTGGTGAATGCATTTTTGCTCTAATCATGTCTGACAAATAATGTTTTCTTAAAGACCCAAGAGCTCCTAACATTCAGGTTCTTTTCAAGATGCCTCATGATATGAGGAGGTGAGAAACCATCATGAGTATTCAAGGTGCATCCTTTATGCTCCAAAATTTATTTCTACCAGGAGATGAGAGGCCTCCACAGGATATCTAAGTTCCAAAAGACATATCCCAAAGAATCAGAGATATCATCAGGTAAGTATATCTCTGCCCATTCTCGACACTTGACTCGGTCAAGCTGTTCCTTTAAAATTGACCTCGAGTGCTTTCGTAGCCCGGTGTCCTTTAAAATTGACATGGCATGCTTTCGTAGCCCAGAGTCCCTCCTTTTAAATTGACCTGGCATGCTTTCGTAACCCAGAGTCCTTTTATATTATCCTGGCGTGCTTTCGTAGCCCAAGGCCCAGATGACATATCCCTAATGAGCAGAGATGTCACCAGGTAAGTGTATCTCTATCTATACCTTAAATACTTGTCATTGTACAGGTATTTTCACTTTAAGTAATTTGACACTCGATGGAGTTGTCCCTAAAGATTTTTCTCCAGATTGCGACGCCGGGCGACCGAAGAATGGTTCGGGTCCTAGCCAAGCAAAACCTCCGTTTAGGCGACCATAGAATGGTACGAGTCCTAGACAAAACTTTATTTCCCTATTCAGGCGACCGTAGAGTAATGGTACGGGTCCTGGAAGGTAATAATGCGTGTTTACTTGTAAACACAAGTACATGTTGCATCTCCTACAATCATGTTTTATAGGAGACATATCCCTAATGAGCAGAGATGTCACCAGGTAAGTATATCTCTATCTAAACCTTAAATACTTGTCATTGTACAGGTATTTTCACTTTAAGTAATTTGACACTCGATAGAGTTGTCCCTAAATATTTTTCTCCAGATTGCAACGCCGGGCGACCGAAGAATGGTTCGGGTCCTAGCCAAGCAAAACCCCGTTTAGGCGACCGTAGAATGGTACGGGTCCTAGACAAAACTTATTTCCCTATTCAGGCGACCGTAGAGTAATGTACGGGTCCTGGAAGGTAAAACCCCGTTTAGGCGACCGTAGAATGGTACGGGTCCTAGACAAAACTTTATTTCCCTATTCAGGCGACCGTAGAGTAATGGTACGGGTCCTGGAAGGTAAATCCCCGTTTAGGCGACCGTAGAATGGTACGGGTCCTAGACACAACCAAATTCTGTTATACTAGGCGACCGTAGAATGGTACGGGTCCTAGGAAAGCAGTTTTCTTTATAAAGTCATGTTACTATTCTAGGCGACCGTAAAATGGTACGGGTCCTAGGAAAGCAGTTTTCTTTATAAAGTCATGTTATTATTCTGGGCGACCGTAGAATGGTACGGGTCTTGGACGTATAACACCAATCTATCTTGAATCATTTATCCTCCTTGAAGGTAAGATATTTCGGGTATGTTCTTTTGACATCTCAGTCTGGATCTGGATGTCTTAATTCTTGTCGTTGAACATTTCACTTTGGATGTGAATGTTCTTCTCGATCTCAATGTTTTAATCTATTACCTGTTTGACTCTTCAAGGAACCTGAGTGAGAGTTGGGTACTTGTGAAGTAAATAGGGATTTATCATGTACCTCAAGATGCTTTACCGCACTAATTGGTAAGTAATTGCAGGTATGTTCCTTCATTTCGTATCATGCATTTGCATTAGCATTTCCATGCATCATATAAATTGCATTTTAAAATGGGATTCATTTTCCGACAAAAAAATCAAAAATAAAAAATCAAATCATTAATGTATGTGCATGGTCAAAATTTAGGTCTCAATTTATCTTTGAAGGCAACCTCTTCGAGCTCACCGTCAAAGAGGGGCAGCTGTTGACACCTAAATTTTGACGGCCCGTTTAGAAAATTATGGGTTAATTTTGTTAATTGCATAGTGTATAGATTTAGGTTGCATTTATTTTTTATTTGCATTTTTTGCTTTTTATTGAATCGGTGGCGGATAAATTCAAATTAGTTGGCCAAGCCTATTTTTAATGATCAGGAATTATCTTGTGAGAAAATAAAGATTTGAAATTTTCTGGGATAAGGCAAGTGAAAAAAAAACGAATGTTACGAAATATTGCAATTTGGCTTTTTAGGATTTGGAATTAAAGAGTAATCTTATCGAAATCTTGGATCGTTATCAATAGGTGAAAATTTTGTGAAAAGATTTGCGAAGATTGACTCGAGGAAAATTTTGAAAATCCAATTCCTCTCCCTATAAAAGGCCATGTGTGCGAGAGGTTAAGGGGGGTTGGCTTTTCTTTGGAATCAAAGAGAAAAAGTAAAAAAGGGAAAAGCTTGCTTTTTGAAGGAAAAATATAAAAGGCAGCAGAAAAAGTCTTCTGCTGCACTTTTTTCCATTGACAAGAGTAAACAGAAAAGGGGGCAGGGGAAAACGTGCAGCAGAGGAAAAACAGAGGAGAAAGAAAAAGGAAAAACCAAGAAAAAAGGGGACAAAGGGTTCCTGTTCATCTTCCTTAGCGACGCCCCCTGGTGTTCAATCCCTCCACCGGCGCACCCGTGCTCGGCCTTCGCCCGACGCCGCGCTGCTGTGATCCCTGCGCCAACGCGATCCGGAGCCTCTGCCAGACCCGATTCCGCCTCCTGCTCTGCTCCCCTGCGTTCGTGAGTTGCCGTTCACTGCACCCGACGACCGCTCCAGCAACGCCGCGACGACTTGCTGCTCTGCCGTGCCACGATCCGGAGTCTTCTACCCGAGCCAGATCCGCCCGCATCACCGAGCTGCCCCCGAGCCCGAGCAACCTGCAACTCACGCACCCCGTGCCCACTCAGCCCAGCACCCGACGCCATAGAAGCTGGTTCCGTTTTTCGCCGCCACCCAGCCCGAACAACCCGACGTCCAAGCAATCTGCCTGCTGCCGCCTACCGCCTGCCGCCGCCGGATCACCGATCTGCCATCGCCGATCCGATCGCCAGCCTTGCTCCGAGCTCTCTTCCCGAGCTTCGCCCCCTGCTGTCGCCGGAGCCCCTCACCGGACTGACGACCGGCTGCCCTTGACCCCCCACGAGTACAAGCCGTGTGTGGGTGGTGGAAAAGTAAAAGAAAAACAAAAAGAAAAAAGGGGAATTAGGTAGTTTTCTTTTTACTTTTACTTTTACCTATTTTTTTATATAGTTTTGTTTTTTATTCTTTCTATTTGTTAGGTCATGTTTTTGGTTATGTTATTTGATAGTTTTTTTTTAGTCTAGGAATTTAAATTGTGATAATGGGTGCGATATTCGCAAAATCTTTTAGGCATTATCTTTAAGGAATTGCCCAAAATTATGTAATTATTAATTTGGTCCGTAAGACGTCGGATCATTTTTTTTATTATACTAATTTTTGGGCATTTTGATGATATTTAAATTGCTAAATCATTATAGTTATTAATTTAATCCGTAAGATTTCGGATTAGATTTTTAATTATTTTGATTTCTTGTATGATGTTTAGGGTTAAAAATAATCGTTAATTTGACCCGTGAGACAACGGGTTATTTTTTCGTTTATTTTAATCCTTTATCTGTTTGAATATCTTGCTTGTTAGATTTAATATTTGTTTTAGAAAATCATCAAAAAAAAATCAAAAAGACATTTGAATTAGGATTTCATTTGGTTTTAGAATATTTCTTGTTAGTTTGCATATCTAGAATAAGGATTTTGTTTCGAATTTAAGAAAATATAAAAACAAAAAAAAATGCATTCATTTAGGTTGTTAGTTTTTATCCGAATTGCACGTTTAATTATGTGTTAGTTTTAATTTCGAATTTCATAAAGAAAAGCAAAAAAATCATTGTGCATATTAGGTTAGAATTGCATGTTTCATCTTTAATTTAAATAATCTTTTTTAGATAATTTGCATTTTAGGTTAGGATAATGTCTCAATTTAAATTAGGATTTAATATGATCTAATCCTTAGTTTAAATTAGATAGAATTTTAATCTAGCTAGATCATTTTTTGCATTCGAATTTCATGAAAAATACAAAAAAAATTGTCTTAGAGTAGATTCATTCAATTTTTAAGATAGATTGCATTTTTAAAAGTAGAAACATCAAATGCACATCATTTAGTTTATTTAAGTTCATTTAATTAGAACTTTTATGTCATTAGATTAAGTCATTTAATAAATGTCACGTGACATATAGCTTGCATATTAAATTGCATGAAGCATGTCATTTTAGTTTAAATAATTTGGTATGTCATTGCATCGCATTGCATGTCATTATAATTAGATCATTTAGATTGCATTTAATTATTGCATTTCTTCATGTCATATAGTTTAGGTCATGTCGTCATGTCATTTAGATTATTTGCATAAGTCATGATTTTCATTAACTAAAGTGAAAACGAAAAAATTGAAATTGCGTGTTAATTAGAAATCATATCTATGATTGTCTATATCAATGCAGATGCTTTCGTTGCTTTAAGGTATGCTTTTTGCATTATTTAAATTGCTTTCTTGATGTGTTAAATTGGTGGTATGCGCACATGTATGATCACCTCACATGTTAGGAAGCTCAATTAAAATCAAATCAAGCTGCCTGCAAAACATTTTTAAAATTGAAAAGAAATGGTACCGAAAGGGCACTAGGGTAGTCTAGTGTAACCAAGTCCCCGTACCCAAAATCTCTGGTTCGTAGGAGTAAGATAATCCTCCCGTTATTTTACTTAGGTGTCTAATCGACCTACCCTAAACTGATTAGTGGCGACTCCTAGATAATGATCTTTTGCATGTTAAATCCTAAGTCGCGATTTGGTATGGGCTTGGGAGAGCCCGAACTGAGCTTAAAGGCTTAGTAGTCCATCAACCTAGTTTTAGGTGGCTTTTGGCAAACCCCGAAAATCGGGTCGCGACAAGTTCAAAGGGAAGGAGGGGCGATAAGCGCAAGTGACACCCGTCGAGCATTGTCATAATGGTATCACACCCGTTATCGTACATTTGGTTTGAGCAGTTATTACTTCTTCACCACTCACAAAAGTTCCAAGATGAGCAAGCTTATCACCACAGCCCACTAGAATACTAGCGATCAGAAAATGTACGCAAGCGAGGTATGACGCGGTTGAACCAACACAACATGAGCCATCCAAAGATTTGCTAACGACGTAGATTGAATTCTTGATCTTGTAAACAATAGGTGACCATTTTAACTCGTGGCCAATCATATTTTGTCTCTCCCTCTTACTATTTATGTTATATTTGATTGTCTGAAAATAGATTTCTTTCTTTACCGAGGTTGGTTGCAATACATTTGGATTAACTCATTCAAGGTATTATTCTCTTTGATCCATCACATTCCAAGTCTCGTAGTTTTACCTTTGGCGTTTATGGTACTTTTCCAAGAGGTCGCCTATCTCATTAGTAATCTCACCTGAGAACGCTTCCAATGTTAAGCATCATCACTACATCAAAAGGTGCGTTCTATTAATTAATTTCAGTTTTACGTATATATTTTAAGAGTGCACTCCCCTTATTTTGTGAATAATTCGGTTCATTCATACCTTTTTCATCATCTTAGAAACCTATCAAGATCATTTTTTTGTTCGGGCCGCCTATCTCAACAAACACTGCCCACCATAATTGGACCAAATCAATGGCAATGTTACCTCAACTCATAGGGCCAGCTCTGCCCTACTCCAATTAAGGCAATCTTGAGAGGGGGAATATGATATAATTGCACAAGGGGTGAGCGAGGGATGGGGCAGGTTGTTGGGGTGCAAGGGACAAGCTTGGGGTCATTGATCCCGGCCCCAACTTGGCATCCGTATTCTACTAAACTTATGGAAATATTCAACTTTTGGTTTGTTTATTTCACAAACAAAAAATTCGGAAAAAACATTTTCCTCATTTTCAGCATTTAATTCGTTTAAGAGAATGAGTCAACGGAAAATGTTTTCCTAGTTAATGGAAAAAAATTTCCTATCAAAATTTAAATTTAGGAAAATAATTTCCCCTTGAAAAGAACTAGAAAATGTTTCCAAAAATATAACTACGTGTGGTGCTTGGACTCAACACTTTACCAAACCCGAAAGTTCCAAACCTAGACTATGGCTGCTCTAATCCAATATGTAAGTCGTGAAGACAACACCCCAAAATCTCCATAACTAGAATTTAGAACACATTAATGTAATAAAAAGAGATTTATGCATCTGATTTAGAATTCATCGTTCTTGATACGAAATAGCGATGATTTAGAGCTCAAGTGCATCTCCTATATTGTGTTTTGTATCACTAGGCTCAATGAAATTGCCCATCATGAATTACATTAAGTAACTGTTCTTTATGTGAGGTTATTTGTACATCAGGGTTAGAGAAAAAATTTTAAACACTATTTATAGATTTTTTAGCTATAGACCCTCTCATTATAGGCTGAACTTTACTCAGCCCACACAAGCCAGTCTCATATTATACTAATTAAGAATCTTTATATCTTACCTTATTAGACCAATTCCATACAACAAAAATTTTTAATCTCAATTAATGTGGCCTACATTGGAAAAACTCTAACGCAAAGTACAAATGTTATTCCTAAATTAGTCTTCAGCTTGCATGTTTTGCTAGAAAAATACAGTTTCTTTCCATTATCTTAACTTTATTGTAATTCCTTTAATTACTTGTTTCCTTATTCACTTTTTTCCTTCTTTGGTACCACATATGAACCCACTTAGGTTATTGTATTGCAAGATATTGAAACATACATTTGCTAAGTCACAACCAAGGTGGACACAAGAGACTCTTCTCTTTATTTCTTCTTTTATTATGTTTATACATAAACAGATGTAAACAGGTAGACATTCTGATATATTAAAGACATGAAATCGCCGGCCAAAGGCGGGGGATGTATGTGAACCGAAGGACCGGAAAACATGAACTCTCTCCATTGAATCGGCATTGTCGAAGGAATGAAGCAATGGATGACTGAGTATTATAATGGGGTTGCATCCAGAAAGAACAAATAGAGAACGCGCGTTTCGTGTGCTGTCTGTCCTAACACTGAGGCAGATCAGGAGGAGGTGGAGGCAACGTCGATGACGGGGTCGGCCCATTATCGACGACGATGACCGTCGCTAGTCCCATCGTCAAGTGGCCGTCCAGGTGGCAGTGCAATATCCATGCACCTGTAAAATGTGTATGAAAAAACAATGAGATACAATAATCTTTTTGTTTGGGGTGATATACTGATCGTCTATTTCCAAAGTGTCATATTTTGAGTTCATCATCGAAATGGTCTAAATGATTTGTTGCCCTGTCGCTATCCTTCAATTCGTTCTATCTAAATTCCAAACCCATTCCTGTACCTAACTCCCTCCCCTGAGAAAATTCACGCTTGCAAATACAAAAGTGTGAGTTCAAGCCACATGATAACAACGACAAAAAGTAATGGGATTATAGAATGCATATGGTTGACGAGTTTGCTTAAAGATAATGATCAGATTTCCCGATGATTTGTGGACTTAGTCCCTTTTATCTTGCTTAAATAATCACAAGAAATGGGTCTGCGTGTTTGCTACGCTTGCAAGTGATCGTTGATCGTACTTAGATTATCTTCTCTTTTGGCTAGAAATAATCATGCTTAGATTAAACCCTATATGATTACTCAATTACGAATTACATTGGACTTCAACAGAAGAATCGCCTACTCATGTATTGTTTTTTTGTAAAAAGATAATCATATCTAGTCTTTTCTCCAAACCCTAGTCAATCATGTTTTAAGAAACAATATACCCCACTTGAGACTTCAATAATAATAATCTAACATTATGATTGGTTTTGTTACCCCATATCTTGATGTTGGAATGCAATAGCTTGATTCTCTATAATATTTACTATCATAATATATGATGTGAAACAGAGACAAGGCTGGCTTGTTTGTAGGGATAGACTACTGACAACAAAAGCCATATGACGGTGGATGCTTCTAGTTGATATTTAGTGTAATATTTGTATGGCCGGTATAGAAGACAAAACTCATTTGTTCTTCCGGTGCAACTGGACTAGAAGTATATGGCGTAATATCTTTGCACAACATGGGATCTGGCATTCTTTAAGAGGCTAGACTGATGACCTTCAATAGTTTGATTGAGGCTACTAAGGGCAAAGACACGGCGGCAAGGCTCCTCAAGATATCTTTCCTAATGACTATATAATCTATTTGGATAGAGCACAAATGTGGACGATTCAATATAAGTCAATTGATAATCACATTATTTTGGCTAAGGGCCGTAAAATAATAAGAGATAGAACTTCACTTTACTAAAATGGTAGACATTCCTAAGCAAATGTTGTATTGGCTACTATATGGAGATTTTTTATTTCCAATTTCTTGCATTATTAATTTTATTTGTAATGCTGACATACCCCAACGCTTCTGTACTTCATCTGATTAATAATACTAGCACACATACAAAAAAAAAAACAATATTACCTGGATTATTTGCTTGGAACCTGATGGTAGCCCAACCTCCCACGGGCACACCGATCGTGTTGCGTATCACCGGGTTGAATAGATTGTATTTCTTCGGATCATTGACCGGATCGAAGTTCCCGAACCCTTGTCCCACCACGTGGAAGTTGTAGCCGTGCAAGTGCATAGGGTGATTCTCTGCACCGATGATGGTCGTGTCCTGGAACACGATCTCCACGATCGCGTTGTACTTCACTTGCTTAACCCTCGTGCTCTTGAACGCGAACGCCAACGCTGAGTTGTTGCTGTTGGCGGGGTTCGTGTAATCGAATTTCAGCGGTGGCTGGTCGGGGAGATCGGCGGTGTAGATCCCTGTCACGTTGAAGAAGTGTGCTTGCAAGATGGACAGGCTCGTGGGGAATTGGAACGAAGCGTTATTTATGCTCGCGGACAGCCGGAGCGTAGGGATATTGGGGACGCCCGTACAGGCGTTGGGGGGGCCGCATGGGGATACACTCAATCCGACGGTCCAGAGCAATTGCTCGTCCAGCTTAGTCGGCACCGGCCTCCAATTCGGGCTCCCCACGAGGCTGGTCAAGGAGGAGGAGAACTTGTGGGCTGTCGGGGTGTCGTTGAGGGCTGGCAAGAGCGGCATGATTGGGCTCGTGTAGGGCAGCTCGTCGTAAATGAGGATACCAGTCGTGGTGGTGTTGTCGGGCGGCGGAGCATTCTGGGCGCTAACATACGGGCGGGCTGCCATGTAGTAGGCCCCTGGAGTTTGGTCGGTGGTGAGGAGCACGTCAACCGTTTGGCCTGGGGCGAGGACAGCAACGTCGGTGACATAGGGGTTGGTGTATGAGGCGTCGACGGCGACGACAGTGAACTTGTGATTGGCTATTTTGAAGAAAAGTTGGCTATTGAGTGCAGCGTTGATTAAGCGAAGCATGTAGGTCTGTCCGTGCACCGCATTTAGCTTGTAGGTTCCTGCGTGGAGAAAAAAAAAAGCCTAAGTATCGAATATCATCAAACCACCCATTGAAATTTCTCTGACCTTCGTTCAAGTTGAAATTATTCTTTATAAACAAAATCACCGAGGTGATATGAAGGAGAAAGGCGCAGTATGTCGTTGGTGGTTGCTTACGGTTTTTTGAGCAAGGATAGAGATCTCCGGGTCTTCCATTAATGGTGTATGCATCTGAATTGTTAGGCCCCGCACCGAGCGCTTGTGCCTGCTTCTGTAAATCGATCACATTTGCGTTCCACCACTCTCCTGCAGTACAACGTAAATCATTTAACAGCTTGGTTGAATTTCTGTTAAGAGAGATTAATTGCGGGATAATTGAATCTAGCGAACTTTGAATTTGATTAGCATGTTGATAAATCATTGGGTCATGGAATTCGGGTTCCATGACTAGTCTGGGCTGGTTGATTAATGACTCACGTATCCATTCAAAGACATAGAAAGATATTTACTAAGATTGGGATATATACGTTGGAAATTGGGTGAAGAGTGATACCTAGAATGATGGGAAATTCTTTGTAAGGTGTAGGAAATGGGTAGTGACCCGACTTAGGGAGGATGATGAGAGCACCGTAGACAGTAGCACGGAGAAACGAGACATGAGCATGCCACCAAAGTGTGCCTTCCTGTGTAGTGATAGTAAAGTTGTAGGTGTATTTGCCTCCAGGACGTATTGGGCATTGTGTAATATAACTTGGTCCATCTGCCCAACTACTCAATAGTTGAAACACCCCATGCCTACATAAAATCAATTGAGTGTCATCCTTAGTGACTATAGGGGAAAGAAACAAATAACGAGACAAATAACGAGGAAATTAAAAAATTCCCAAAGTTGGCCCTTGAGAAGTTCACCAAAGTCAACGTCTTTTTCTCCCTTTTTTTAAATTTTCGTTTGTCGTAAGCAAACGTAGTTGACAAACTCATGGGGGAGGTGAGGCCTCATGATCGCATGCCATCATCAATCTTGGGTTAAAAAGCAATTGTTCATTCCATCTTTCCTTCTTTTGTTTAAAAAAATACAGCTGGAAGGTCATGGAAAAATAAAACAACAAAATGGAAAAACCTAACGTTGTCCTAATCAAAGTCGAACTTCCTATGCGTATGTCAGTCTTTTGATGTAGTTATTATTAATTACCAGTGAATAGTTACGTTGTATGGAGACTTGTTGAAGACGTGAACGACGAGGGTGTCTCCCTCCGTAACTCGAATCGTCGGGCCAGGAAGAGCTCCATTCACTGCAGTGATCACACGGTCGTGGCATAATTTTCTCACTGTCACATTCTCTACCTGGAACAAAACATTGCATCCACCCTTAAGTGAATAAACGAGAGGAAAGCTAATTCTAGATAAAGGAGCATTAATGTGATGAACAAAATCGATCATTAAAAGGGAGCGGATTAATCCCATGCCGCGCATCCAAGTTTAATCCATGTTTTCTTGCAGTTTAATCCATGAAAAATGAGACTATACAGACTCCGAATGCTACTTCAATATAGTTCATTCCCGGAGATCTAAGAGATAGATAAATGAGCAATCAAATTAGGTCTTGCATGCATGGGATAATCACATTGTGCATGACTAGGATTGGATAGAACAAGAACAAAAAATGGGTCGGTGCATAAAACCTTTGTATGGCATGTACATGGTTGGAAAAGAAGCTTTCAAAGGAGGAAAGCAAAGGACCTTACATTGAATACGTGTTCCACGATTGCGGCTGAAGCCATTGAAGACATAACTCCAAGAGCAAGAGCCCATGCAAGCAGAAACACGGCTTGTTGTCGCGCCATTGTCCGGCGCAAGCTGTTCGCAGGTCGTGGAGTGTCTCGATGATGTGCTCGTATTTAAATAGCAAACCCTCCTACGTATCTTCTAGGGAACGAGAAGTGCACATCCATAATTTATTTTGATAGGACTTTGTCGTGATTGAGATGATTCGATGGTGATATGTTTTTCGGTGTCCTGTCTAGAATAATAATAATGCGCATCGTTGACTTATTCTCAGCCTCTCGCTCGATGACTATTTGTTGGCTTGCTCATATTGGCAATACTTTAAAACCCAGCGAAAAATGGTGTCATGGTTGTCACAGCACCCTGCGTGGCCAAAAATCAGTCCATTTGGTTATTCGATTTTCTTGAACTCAGTTTGATCGTCCAATGTTCTTCGAGAAATACACGTCAATTCTCGCCAATTTCCTCCTAAACACAAATTAATATACATTTACCTTTGCACACTCCCATTACTCTTTAGAAGGCATCTAACTGCCTTGCAACCGAATTCTCGGTGGCCTACTAATTATCTTGTCATTCTCCTCCTCTAACGTGAGTGGATAAGTACACTAGGGCAGGAGTGCTTTAGGACACGCACGATAAAATTTATGTTTTTCAATTTCTCTATTTCTCTGTTCTCCGAAACAGGTTTGGAACAGAAATCCGTTTGGTAACGCAATTTGATTTCTCTATTTCTGAAACAGATTCTATTTCAGAAATAGAGAAATCGAATAAATCAGAAACTGAAATTTTTAACTTCTCAGTTTCTGAAATAGAAATAGTTTTTTTTTTTTGATAAGGTAAAAATAGAAATTTTTTTTCTTGTCTCCATTTGGGCATCCTTCTTCGTTCACGGCTTTTCTATTTGGGCGTTGCTTCTCCTTCTCCTCTCAACGCTTCAACCAAACCCTAGCGCCATCGACTCTGAACAACCTGTCCATCCTCACCGTCGACTCCGAATACATCCTTCTTGCCACCGTTGACTCCAACGTCGTCGCCGTCCTCTTGCCGGTCAAATCGTCGCTCATCTCGCCATCGCCGTCCTCAGACCGTCCAATTTGCTCTGGTCATCCCGTCGGACTCACCTCCTCCGTCCGCGTCCCCGTTTGGATTTGGATTGTGCCTTCCTTCCTCTCCGATTCGAGGTCCTCTCCCCCCCCCCTCCCCTTCTCTCTCTACGCTTAGGAAAACCATTGCCAATAAAATGGCAAGGGATAATAATATGCCGAAAATTCCATGAAATTGTATTTTCACCTTTTGTAATGTATTAGTATTATTTGGACTATTATTTTGTATTTGAGGATTTCCTATGTTGTTATCTAATCAATTTCTATTCCTAGAAATAGAAATTTTATTCTGTTATCAAACAGATTTATGTTCTAGAAATAGAAATTTTGAGTCGTTATCAAACGGGTTTCTTTGCTCAAAAACTTGTTCGGGGAATAGAAATTGAGAAATCAATTTCTGGCTAGAAATCAATTTCTGAAACGGAAATTTAGTCTGATAGCCATACCTCTCTCTTTAGAGTCTTGCCATCCCTGAAAGTATAGTAAAGGGACAACCAATTCTTGATAGGACAAGCAAATTAATTTCGTTTGCGATTCACAGCATGTTTTGTGGGGAATAAAGAGAATTAGTGGTTCTTGCCACGTATACCAATTTAATATTTTAAACATTAATAACTTGTTTAATGAAATATTTCCTATGCATGCTAAATTAGAAATCCATATTCTTGGAAGATAGGATCAAGCTAAAGCGAAGATGTAAGGAATGGGTCCACAATACAGATAGCGACCTAAATACATGTCGTACAGTTGGTGGGAGGCTATCATACAAAGTTGCTTTCGGTGCTCATTCATGCATGAAACTGAGGTAGTGATGGACTCATGAAATTGTCAGTCAAAAGGGGTTAGTTAGGGAAGATCTTTCATTAATCCTCAAGCTAAACAAGAAAAAAGGGAGGAAAGCAAGGAAAATATATGATAGAGTGCATTTCTGTTGTCAAGTCAAACCTACCAAACACCATAAGTCATGAAACTAAAATCGCACAGTATATTCATGAAGAGAGGTTTTCCAAATCTCGATTGCATATAATAAATTCATAGGCAATCTTCTTATAAAATTTGATCTCACAGAAATTAGACCTAAAATACTCATAGTTTACATAGAATCCTCGCTATTTGATCAAATCATGGGTCAAACTTGGAACACAGTTTGAATAGCTTTTACGCTTTTTTGCAAGCTTTACTGATGTCATTCATTACGAAATCAAATCACATATAAGCTTACTAAAGAAAAGAAGCCGAATATTCACAAGTTAGCTTATAACTCGATTGAAAATTACTCTCTTTCTACTACAGAACATCTTGGCCGGGTGAAGACCGTGGGGAGTGAGCCCCATCTGGTTCGTTCTCCTATTATAATTATGACTTCAATACTAGCCATTCTTCAACATTTTTTTACTTTACAAGTATTTCAATAACTTCCTCCGAATTTCCCTGGCGGTGACTTAGTAGAAATTTCAACTCAAAAGGAGTATTACTTTACGACAAAAAAAAAAAAAAAAAAGAGTATTACTTTAATAGCCCCCTCGTGGGGCCCCCCCACACACCATATAAATTGGGCAAAACCTGATTCTGATGCTATTGTTGAAAGGTCAAACCTAAATTTGTAAGTGTATAATCACAAGAAGACAATGTGGATATAAAGAATATGTAAACCTCATTGACGATACAAGATACTTTAATATTATGGATCAATTGAAATGAGTTGATCTCATGTGAATCGATGATTTAATTTATGTGCACATATTAATGGTCAATAGATCTCATGATCTTTTCAATAACAAACAAGAAAATTTGACATTTTGGAAAAATCTATGGAGCCTAAAAAGCTTGAAAGTTTTTCAAATTCCATTTTGAAAAAAATATAAAGCATCCGAACGACATGTTTGTTTTATAAAAAAGATATTCATGAAATGACTATTCAAATTTTCACGTGGTTGGTTCCCCGAAAGTAGATAATCAAGGGAAATTCAGAGTCATGGAAATAATCATATTTAAATTGAGGAAAATGATTTTTCCATCATTAATAGAAAAAATCATTTTACCAAACCCCTTTTCCACACGCATGCTGACACAGACTTTCATGACAGAGAAATTAAACTTTTCAATTGCTTTCATTTTCTGTTTTTTGGTATCCTTTTTTTATTTTGGGTTGCTTTATTTTGAAATAAAAAAAAAATGTACAATTCATACTTCGCATATTAGTAATATCTTATACCGGCGTTTTGATATTATTTGAGTATCTTATATTAGGAACATTATATAATAATAACAGAGAATAATTTTTTAAGTAAATCCAAACATCGAAAACCTTTTTCCATCTCACTTGGGGGTGCACCACAGGTTCCAAGTGCACCACAGGTTGGTGAGCTTGAGCTCATCGACCTGTGGCAAGGCTCAAGCTCGCCGATTTGGCCAGGCCCTGAGCCTCGCCAACCTATGGCGAGCTCAAAGCTTGCCGATCTAGCAAGACTCGAGCTCGCATGTGACAGGTTGCTGACCCTCGCCATGGTCGGTGATTGGATAAGGAAGAAGCAAATATAAAATAAAGAAAAGAATACATATAAAAATAAAAATAAAAAGAAAAAATACAATTCTTTTATAATTTTCCCCATCAATTTTTTTTACTAAACAATGGAAAGTACTTTTTGATTCTCTTTTAGGTTTTAGCTAAATATTGAAAAATAAAGTCATTTCCTACTAGAAATAGAACATTTTCCACGAAACAAAATAGACCGTTAATTTAAAAATAAGTCATTGTTTACCCAAGAAAAAAGTGATTTTTCCTTGTTTGAATGTCATAGTTCTTGCTACATGAAATTTTTCAGTTTATTGTTTCTTAATTTTTTGCTCTTTTTTTTATTCTTTTTATCTACTTTGGTCAGTTGGGGCCTATTTGGCAAAAACAATTTATGTTCCCCAGAACAACTATTTCTGTTCTTTTATTTTAGAGAACGAAAAAAGCATAAAAAAGTGTTTGGTAAAATTTTTGTTCCCGGGAATAGATTTGGAACAGAAATAAGAAATAGAAAAAAGTAGCTTCTTGTTCCTGAGAATAATTTTTTCTTTTCTCTTCTTTTCTTTTATTTTCTCTTTTCTTCTCTTTTCTCTTCTTCACTTTCCTTTCTTTCTTCTTCTTTTTGGCCAATCGCCTGCCTCGATGATGGCCGACAACCTCGCCGGAGCATCGTCGGCCCCTAGCGACGCTGAGCCATGGCGAGGTTCGTTGACCGGAGCCTCGCCGTGGTTCAGCGAGGCTCGTCACCCAATGGTGGCTCAGCGAGGCCAAGCCTCGCTAGGCCAGGGCAAGGCCGACCTCACGCAGGCCTGGCGAGGCCGAGCCTCTTGGTGGCCAAGTGAGCTCGCCAGCACCTCACCTAGCTAGTCGTCGGCCGCCATCATGGCCGGCATCCGGCCACAAAGGAGGAAGAAGGATAGAAAAGAAAAACGAAAAAAAAAATTATTAAAAATATATTAAAAAATTATACAATTTTACCAAACGCATTTATATCTCGAGAATAGCAATTTTGTACAGTTACCAAGCACGTTCTTTTACTTAGAAATTATTCTCGAGAACGGAAACAAAAAAAAACCATTTTTGATAAAAAAAAATTGTTCCTAGGAACAAAATTGTTACCAAATGCGCCCTTGGTGTGTGATTTGAAGGCGTTTGATTCAAAAGTATGTGTTTGATTACCGGAATGAGATTTTTTTTATCAGTCACGAGCTTGTTTAACAGGTTCTTGTAACATATATAAGATGTAATTTTCTATATAAGTGGGTAGCTTTTTTAAGAGATGGGGAAAATGGATATTTTTCTTTTTATTTTATGGTTGGTGTGAGATCTAATTCATCATGAGGTCACCATATAGTTAGAAGCCCCGGGCAGTCGATAGAATAAACATTCCACAAGTTTCCTTTATCTCTATCGAAAGTCATGTCTGTTAAAGTAATTTATTAAGGAAAACGGTGGAGTCGCATGTGATATATTTATAAAGGGAGAATTACCCCAAAAAATAAAAATAAAAATCTTAACCTATTATAATTATGTTAATTTAGTCTTAAATATATTTTTTTTACCAGTTCAGTTTTAAACATTTTGTAATTATGCTAATTCAGTCCATCTAGCGGAACTTGGCTGGCCGCCCCAGTCATCCAGCAACAACTAATGTGAACAATTTTTTTTTTTAATTTTTAAGATTTTTTTTGAATTTTTGAATTTTTCTTTTCTTTTTTTTTTCCTCCTCCTTTCTTCCTTTGACCAGTCGCTAGAGTGAGGCAATCAGCCAACGCCCTTGCCTACCCCTAGCGAGGCTTGACCTTGCCCAACCATTGGTGGGGCAAGCCCTCGCTAGATTCGATGAGGGCTGACAAATGTTAGAATATTTATTAAATCACGCATTTATTTAACATCTTGATCTTCTTTAAAATAGTTAGTAATGATCTCGCAAGATTTAACATATTGAATCATCAAGATTTTGACACACATACGAGCTTTATCTGGGACCAATCCTAGTCATGTAAACTAACTAGGCGATTAAATAAATGGCGATAAGTCCTTCCTTGGTTGAAACTTTTAAGACGCTTTCCTAATACTTTTCAAGAAAGTAAGGTGCCCAAATAGAAAAAGAAAAAAAAGTTGACTAGAACATCCGCCTTTACGTATTTATATGAACTTGGCCACCTACCTTGGGCTTGAAGTTTGACTTCCAATCTTGCGTGGCCCCTGGCCTTTGTGTCTTTATCATTGAGTAATCACCAGCATTATAAAAATAAAAGTGATCAAGAGTCTCACTTGCTTTCTTTTCTTCAAGATAGTTTGAGGTAATATCAATTATCGCCGGCCGTTGTACATGACTTCATTGGTAATGAGAGCATAAGAGGTCGCTTCCTAATCCTCTATTTGTTGCCACCTTCCAAGTCTCTACCATGTATCTCGCCTAAACGAGTGACTAGTCATTGATATGTAAACTCCCCATATATTCACCTTGCACGCACTCTTATCTGTTTCCTCCTAAATTTTGTAATATTCAGCTAATTAATCTCATTCTCTGCCCAAGATCAGAATGATATTACTTTTGAGTGCCCCTTATGTCATATTAGCTAAGAGAAATATGTATGTCTCTTGATTTTATTGTCATTACTGTCTAGGATTTCTTCCCCCGACAATGGGGTTTCTAGGGTTTTTTTTTTTTTTTTTAAAGCAAATCATGAATCACGAATGGGTCCTTCAATCGCATTTGCATTCGGCAACTATCACAACAGTAAGTTTTGTGGTTTCTGTGGTGTCCTCTGGAGAGTATTTTATTGTGATGTTTTGAACTCAAGGCCTTGAGCGAGATGGGCGTACAGGCATACCCTTTGAATTTAACCCTTCGGCGTTTCTTGTAACTGATATTCTATATGAGCATGTAGTATTAACCAACGTCATTTAGAAGCATTAGACTCGGTCGAGGGTTAAACTATCACTATCCGTCTGACTAAGAAGTTTGGGTTAGTTAAGTTTGAAATTTTAATTAATTGGTTAAAAAGGGTTATGATACCTGAACTCTTATCTTTAGAGTAGTTAGAACCAAATCTCCAATTATGATAATTGCCATCTTAGCAATAGATAATGATAGTAACTACGTAGGACAAAACCGAATTCGTAAGTGGGAATGGACCAGACGTCTGACCGGTTTTGGACAAGGACTGCCTGAGGGCCGAAGCAGCTGTTTGCACAATTGCACTCTTTTTCTTTTTTCTTTTTTTTCTATCTTCCCTATGTTCATGCTTGATGCATTAACGCGTATCCTTTGGCTCTATTTGGTGACGGACCAAACTAAATTACGAGGTAAGATCTCATAAATCCATCTTATTAAAATTATCTTTAGTGTGGACGCAAAAAGCGCAGATTTCATTCGAAGTTACATTCTCATCGTTTCTTTGAAACGCGCTTCCGCGATTTATAGAAGGAAAAAGAGTAGATAATGGCCCCGTCAATCTCCGTAGAGTGACCGAGCCTTAGCCACCACTCATTTTATACAGAAAACTGGACGACACCTGTGTCCAGCTTTTAGCTTGCAGCATCAAAAGCCACTTGCGTGGGATGGCACACATTAACCAAATCCCACTATTTTATTATTTTCAACAAGTAGATAAGAAAAAAGAGGAAATGTAAAAAATCGAGCATCAGACACCTCAAATACCAAAACTTGGCACAGATAGACACGTAAGTACTAAAACCTCCAAAATGTATACTTAAGTGTCAAAATCGGAAAAGAAATGAACACTTAAGTGCTAACGACAAGAATTTCCCACCAAAGTACTGACGTGACTTTTTTCGATTAGATTTTTTTATTGATGTGGCAATTCTTTTAAAAAAAAAATTATCCACGTGACTAGAAGCCTAAACCGATGTCGTTTTGCTCCCGAATTTGACTTTTAGTACACATATTAATTAAATTAAATTAACAAAACTAAATTAAAAAAGAAGTAAAAGACAAGGTATCATTCAACGAGGGATTCCACAGCACTCACTGCCACTACCTCCCCAATCGTTGGAAAGGACCGATGATAGTGGGGCGAGGGTTGACCGAGGTCACCAATGTGACAACCCCAGCATGTTATGGTTACCATGACGCCCCATGGTTATTATTATTTTTACGCGGAAGCATATAATGACAACTCAATTACACTTTAAATTGATGCACACCAAAACTATAGAACCAGGCACTTTTATTTATTTATAGATTATAGACAACCTAGGTCGGTACATTAGGGTCAAAAAAGTTATTTCTTCTGGCTACATCCAAAATACTGCCCCGAGCATCCTACTACCCATTTACATGGCCGCCTACGTAACACATCCTAGTCTTGCCAAAAATGCTACCCCCATCCCCCAAGCCCTCCTTCTACTTGACCCCGCTATCACGATCGTCGTCACCGTTACCGTTTGGAAGTGGGAGTGGTCCCACCGTACGCCCATTGACCCAGGCGTAGAGTGCGCCAAACCCCATCAGTACAGGGCCCGATGGAAGACCAACATCCACAGTTAAGATCGCAATGATCCAAATGAATGTAACCTCAGGAAAATTGGGGTCGACTTGCTCCACTTGGTCCCACGTGAGATTGGTGGGGATGCCGTAGAGCATCATGGAGGACGTGGGTTGCAGAGGCATACTTATGTGTCTGAAAAAATATAGTCCACAAGGGGTGAGTACAACCACTCAGCAAGTAAAAGCCTATTAGACTATACTACACGAGTCTACCACTACCCATCCGACGGAATCCTAAATATAAAATATACGAGATTGAAACAACTCAATTTGCAATGACTCTAAAGGAACTTCACGGAGACAACACACTAGGGAGTAAACAGATATTTGGAGAATTTCAATAATCATATCTAGTTTGGATCTAGCTACCACCATCTTCTGAAGGGAACCGTGTTGCACCCCTCCAAGCATCTCGCACCCCAACTGGCAACACAATGACCTCCGGGGTCCTTATTTCCTGGGCATCCAAAGAGCGTCATGTTACGCCCCTCCAAGCATCTCGCATCCCGACTGGCATCGCAAAAACCTCTAGGGTCCAATTATATCCCCCCCCCCTCCCAAGGCATCTAGAGGGCATTATGTCACACCCCTCCAGGCATACTAACTCCCGGGGCATCGTCGCCACGGTGGACCGTGTTGGAGAAAACTTCCCTATTTGTTTCGAAGTTGACAAAACGTTTCCATCAGTCTAGTCTGAAGACTTGCAGATTCTATCATCAAAGTCTGAAGACCTCCAGACTCGAGATTTAAGTCTGCCCTCATTGACAGTTTCCAGACTGACGAAGAAAAGTTTTATCCGTTGAAGAAGACTTATCCAGATGTGGGTTTATCCTTAAGGATTTGATTCGTATGGTTGAAGAAGATCTCACGGCTGGAGATAGCATCTCGAAATCTATTATTCGTATTGAAATCAATTCGAGTAATTTAGATCCGTTGATTGATGAAGTGTACTTGGAATGTTCTACTTATGGAAACCTAGATCATGATTATATGGGCGAGCATGATTGGTGGGCTATCATCATATTCCTTAAATAACTCGAGATCTCCCTAATTGATTCTGTCCAATGGTTGATTGGAAGAACTCCTTTGAAAGGTGCCAACGGTTATGAAGGCATGGAGGAGTATATAAGGAAGACGCTCTAGTTTTTCAAGAGTGTGCGTGATAAACAACATAATCTTCCGGGGGGAAACGCTAGAGATCTCAGTTATGAAGAACCACATTACCAAGGTGGTTAAGGATAAAGCGATTACCTTCAAAAATGTACATGAGAACGCAAGAAACATGAGACTTCAGCGATCGTGGGGTTTCGACCCCTCCATTTTTATGGGCACCTCCACTACCTAGCTCGGTGCTTCCCCCTTTCTCGTGCCTTGGTTCTGCTCAACTCTCTCTCTCTCGTCCCACATGCTTCTCTACTCGGCCGCGGAGGGTTGTTCCTTGTGTTGGTTTTCTAGTTTGCTTGTTTTGCCTTTCTAGCTTCTTTCTTTTCTTTTACACCCGCTCCCTTTCACTCATTAACATTGTGTTCTTTGAGTGATTGTTCCTGGTGCCGGTCTGTTGTAAAGTGATTTCGAGCTATTATATTCTTACCTCTTACCAAAAAAAAATAAAAATTCTAAAGTCTTAAGCTCCTAGTTCTTTGTTATTTCATTTGCTGAGCTTATACTGTATTCAAAAGAGAGATAAATACTTGTGAGACCTTGAGGAAGTGTAGTAGAGTCTCTACACTATGGAATCAAAGATGTGAGACTGTAATATCTCTTTTGGTTCTTAGTGAAATCTAGTCGGTGGGCTGTCAATGCGGGAGAGTGGACATAGGCTTAGTCTAAGCCGAACCACTATAAACCTTGTGTTCTTATTCTCTTCCTTAAATCTCTTTATTTTGTTCGTAGCTCTATTTAACTGCTAAAGTCTGATCTCGTTCAAAGTCTGCTGCTTTTCAAACTCAATTTCAAAAGTCTGTTGTTATTCAGACTCAGGTTAAAAGTAAAGGTTTTCATAGTATTTTGCAGAATCTGTTTTTACACCTATTCACCCCCTCTAGGTGCTTCTACTAGCCCTTTCAATTGGTATCAAAGCTTGTGTACTCATTTAATTGAAGTGTTTTTTACTTCTGAGTTAAAGATCTATGGAGGTCAAAGCAACACCAGACCTCCTTACTTTGATGGAAAGAAATACAATGTATGGAAGAACAAGATGAAAGCTTTCCTAAGATCGAAAGATCCCCTTGAATGGGATGTGGTAGAAAAATGAGTTATTCCTACAAATGTATCAACTTCAGAAAGAGGAAAGGAAGTGGCAGATGCTAGCGAGATGACACAAGCAAATATAACCAAGAGACAAGCTCTTGATGCAAAGGCTATTTACTCTTTATATTGTGCCTTATCTCCTACTAAGTATAATAGAATTTCATCTTGTGAAACAGCGAAACAAGTCTGGAACAGGTTGCATGTTACCTATGAAGGAACCAATCGAGTTAAAGAAACAAAGATCAACATTCTTCTTCGGCAATATGAAGCTTTCAAAATGAAGCCAGGAGAAACCATCACTGATATGTTTAGCCGATTTACGGAGATTGTAAATGGTCTTGCATATCATGGACAACCAATCTCAGGGCAAATGAAAGTCAACAAGTTGCTACGAGGACTCTCCAAAGACTGGAATCACATCAAGACTTCCATTAGAGAAACACAAAAGATCGCGCCTCTATCAGTAGATGAATTTGTAGGTACACTTCAATCTTATGAAGTGGAGCAAATCAATGAGAAAGAAGGTCCTAAAGGTAAGAAGTCAATTGCTTTAAAGTCTAATGATGATTCTAATGTTATGGATTCATAAGAAGACCTGGATGATGAAGAGCTAGCACTTATGATAAGGAAGTTCAGAAAATTAAATAGAAAATGAAGAAAATACAATTGGAGGAAGCAGGGTACTCAAAGATTTCAGAATAAATCAACTGAGGAGAATGAGTTCAACAAAGATGTGACTTGCTTCGAATGTAAGAAGAAATGACACATCAGACCCAACTGTCCTCTTTTGAAGAAAAAGAAGGGAAATACAGATAAATTCAAGAAAGCTCTCAAAGCAGAGACTTGGAGCGACACAAAATGTGAAGAGAGGGATGAAGAGTATGCTAACATTTGTCTGATGGCAAATTCAGAATCAGACTCAAACTCTGAGATGGATACAAACTCATATTCATACAGTGAAATTGAGGTAAGAAATTTAAAAATTCCTACTAAAATGTCGAAATACATTGATGAACTTTGTTTTAGCCTCAAAACTTCTCTTAAGAGGATTTCCGAGCTAAAAAGGGAAAATTCTACACTGAAGCAACAAGAAAACTCCTGGAAAGAAAAGTTTGAAAATTCAGACAAAAGTTTTGTCATTTTGAAAGAAAATGCAGACTCTCTTTCAAAAGAAAATACATGTTTGAAAAATGACATTTCAAATGTTTCAAAAAGGTTTTCAATAGGATCTGAGAAGCTAGAAAAGATTCTTTCGATACAGAGACCTTATTCTAACAAATCAGGTTTAGGAATGACTTCTGAAACCATTTCTCTAATTGATTTTCCGAAAGTAAAGGAAATAATCAAACAGAGACCTACAAAGAACTTTTATAGAAATTATTTTCAAAAAGTCTTTGTAAAATCTATTGGCTGAAGTGCTCTTAAATGTTCTAAGTGTTACAGCTCAGAACACTTTGAGGAAGAATGTCCTATGGTTTGGAGACATGTTAAGAAAGATTGGGCAAATACTACATATTGCATTAACTCCTCTGGACCCAAGAAAATGTGGGTACTAAAGAAAGCTTGAGAATCTTTTTTAATTGCATGTCACTATCAAGAAGAAAATTAAAAAGTATTTGGATAGTGGCTGTTCAAGACACATGACAGGAGATTCAAGTTGTTTCTTAAAGCTTGTTCAAATAAATGGAGGAAAAGTCTCTTTTGGTGGAAAAAGCAAAGGAAGAATTGTTGGATGTGGAACAGTAAAAATTGTAGGTCTTACAATTCATAATGTCTCCTTGGTGGAATGACTGAATTACAATCTTCTAAGCATAAGCCAACTATGCGACACTAGATTCAAAATCAATTTCCAGGAACGAACATATTCAGGAACTAGTAAAGATCACTCTCAATCTTTTACCGAGCGTAGACACGAAAATATTTATCTTCTGGATGTAAAGCTAGAAAGACCTCAATGCTTGATATCAATACAAGATGAAGCAAATCTCTGGCATCGGAAGCTTGGCCATATCAACATGAAGCAGATTGCCAAAATCGCTTCCAAAAAGCTTGTTCGTGGACTACCCAACCTGAAATACCAAAAAACTGACCTATGCACACCATGTGTGTTGGGAAAACAAGTTAGAAGTTCTTTTAAATCAATAAATCAAGTTTCCACTAATCATATATTTCAACTTCTACATATGGATCTTTTTGGACCAACTAGAACTCAGAATATTAGTGGAAAAAGATTTTGCCTAGTAATAGTGGATGATTATTCACGATTTACTTGGGTCTACTTTCTGGCAAGTAAGTCTGAAACCTTCTCTCACTTTTTAAAGTTTGCTAAGAAGGTGCAGAATGAGAAATGATATACTATTTCAAGCATACGGACAGAGCATGAAGGTGAGTTTGAAAATCAAGACTTTGCCAAATTCTGTGATGAATCTGGTTTTCAGCATGTGTTCTCCTCTCCTTATACTCCTAAACAAAATGGAGTTGTGAAAAGGAAGAATAGATCTTTACAAGAAATGGCAAGAACTCTATTAATTGAAAGTAATATTTCTTCTCGTTTTTGGGCTGAAGCAGTTTCTACAGCATGTTATATTAATAACGGAGTATTTATAAGGCCTATTCTAGAGAAAACTCCCCATGAGTTATTCAAAGGAAAGAAGCCAATTGTTTCTTATTTTCATGTTTTTAGTTGCAAATGTTTCATATTGAAAAATGTGAATGATCGAATTAATAAGTTTGAAGAAAAATCAGACGAAGGTATTTTCCTTGGATATTCAACCTCTAGCAAAGCCTACAGAATATTCAACAAGAAGACTCAGTCTGTGGAAGAATCGATGAATGTCCAATTTTAAGACCATCTGCAAAATCAAATGATTCAGACTCAGATCGAAGAATCTGATCTGCTCCAGACTTTACAAAGTCTACTTCCCCTGAAAAAGCTCAGACTCCAGAAGAAAAACAACGAATGGATGTTGAAGATTCAACTAAAGAAGAAGATCAACACTCTGTCAGACTGACCAACAATTGGAAGCATAAGTCTAGTCATCCCAAAGAGCTCATCATTGGCAACATTGATGAAGGAATTCGTACCAGATCCAAAAAGCAAGAAGAGTCTAGTGTTGTGGCACTTATTTTTATCTAACCCAAAAGCATCGAAGAAGCTTTAACTGATGAAAGCTGGATTGAAGCAATCCAAGAAGAACTCAGGCAGTTCAGCATTAACGATGTTTAGGAATTAACTCCTAAATGAAAATGTAAATCTATTATTAGAGCTAAATGGGTTTTCAGAAACAAGATGAACGAAAAAGGAAAAGTGATAAGAAACAAAGCAAGACTCGTGGCCAAAGGATACACGCAAGAAGAAGGGATAGACTATGGCATCGAAGAAGCTTTAACTGATGAAAGCTGGATTGAAGCAATCCAAGAAGAACTCAGGCAGTTCAGCATTAACGATGTTTAGGAATTAACTCCTAAATGAAAATGTAAATCTATTATTAGAGCTAAATGGGTTTTCAGAAACAAGATGAACGAAAAAGGAAAAGTGATAAGAAACAAAGCAAGACTCGTGGCCAAAGGATACACGCAAGAAGAAGGGATAGACTATGGCATCGAAGAAGCTTTAACTGATGAAAGCTGGATTGAAGCAATCCAAGAAGAACTCAGGCAGTTCAGCATTAACGATGTTTAGGAATTAACTCCTAAATGAAAATGTAAATCTATTATTAGAGCTAAATGGGTTTTCAGAAACAAGATGAACGAAAAAGGAAAAGTGATAAGAAACAAAGCAAGACTCGTGGCCAAAGGATACACGCAAGAAGAAGGGATAGACTATGATGAAACTTACGTTCCTATAGCAAGGTTAGAAGCAATTAGATTATTACTTGTTTTTGCTTATTATAAGAATTTCAGGTTATTCCAAATGGACGTCAAAAGTGCGTTTCTAAATGGATTCATCCAAGAAGAAGTCTATGTGGAACAACCTCCCGATTTTGAAGACCCAAGGAAACCGGACTCTGTATTCAGACTAAAAAAGCTCTATATGGATTAAAGCAAGCACCTCAAGCTTGGTAGACAGGTTAAGTAAGTTTTTAATTCAAAAATGGCTTTGTTAAAGGAAAAGTAGATACTACCTTGTTTATTAAAAAGGAAGATAAAAACTTTTTACTTGTTCAAATTTACGTTGATGATATTCTATTTGGTTCATCTAACGAAAACCTGTGCAAGAAGTTTTCTAAGTCTATGCAGGATGAATTCGAGATGAGCATGATGGGTGAACTATCCTTCTTTCTCGAACTACAAGTAAAACAATTGAAGAAAGGAATTTTCATTCACCAAGAAAAATATGCTAAAGAACTTGTAAAAAAGTTTGGCTTGGAGAATTGCAAAAAGATTGATATACCAATGTCAAGTTCTTCGAAACTGGACAAAGACGAAGGAGGAAAGAAAGTTGACTAGAAGCTGTACAGGAGTATCATAGGGTCACTTCTTTATCTTACTGTTTCTAGACCTGGCATTTTGTTCAGTGTTTGTATTTGTGCCAGATTTCAATCAAATCCCAAAGAATCTCATCTAAGTGTTGCGAAACGCATCATCATTTTGTTCATAGCTCTATTTAACTGCTAAAATCTGATCTCGTTCAAAGTCTGCTGCTTTTCACACTCAATTTCAAAAGTCTGTTGTTATTCAAACTCGGGTTAAAAGTAAAGGCTTTCATAGTATTTTGCCAAATCTGTTTTTACACCTATTCACCCCCCCCCCTCTAGATGCTTCTAGTAGCCCTTTTAGACCGACGGTATCCATCAACTCAAACCATGGAGCAACAATCTAAGAATTCTATTTGAAGTCATCGAAGCATAACTTGACCGACCATCCACTCCTTAGGAAAATAGTGATCTCTTCTTGTCTCGACCCCACTGAGCGTAAGCCTATGGCCATCAACCTATCCAAACCCGCACTATTTTGAAATCAACTTAGTTTTATTGATTTGTCTAAGGAGTTCTAACACACGAAACACTAGAAAAAACATGTAGAGTTGTCCTAGCACAATGGAACACGTCTAATACGACTTGAACCTTGCGTGGCCACATGTCTCACTAAATTGACCATGGCCTTGACTAATCCCGTACCATATCAATGCAACTCTCCTCGGGTCCGGAAAGGATCCACACCTAGACCAAACCGAGCCACAACATTACGACCTATTGAAGACCGATGCTGACTTCTCCAATGGTCGTCGCAGCTCATAGCCTTACAACCCGAAACCAACGTTGACTGTGCCGATGGTCGTCGCGGCACACGACTATATGAGTCAAGATTGAACTCCGCTTAATCAACAAGAAGTAAACCATGATACAATAGCAACTTGACGCATTCGAGTCCAAATTCATAGATTTCTATAATGGAAACTCAAGTAACGACAGCACTACATAATATAGAAGAATAGGACTTCCACTTGCCTTGTTTCCTCGGTGGTGCGAGCTGGTAGCAAAGCGGTGAGATGACGCGAGCAGAACGAAAGCAAAGCTATGAGGTTTCTGGTTAGAGGCCAGAATAAATTCAATGGTGGTGCGGCGAGGTGGTGCAAGCGGCCGGCGTCAAGAAGCAAGAAAGGAACGCAGCTGTGAGAGTCTTGATGAAGATGATTCTTCACTGAAGACGTTGATGAACGAAGGAAATTATGAGGTGAGGGGAAAGAGAGAACAATCTTCTTCTATGCTTCGGCTTCTCCGCCTGCTTTGACTATCTTGGTCAACATTTCTTAGTTCTATGGCAGTCCAAAGGAGAGATATGTGTGGAGTGGACGTGGCCATTAGCAGTAATCCTCATTGCCACTTTGAGAAAATCACAAAAACGTGGTTGAATTCTATGGTCAAAGTCTTCATTTGTGGCAAGCTGAGGAGGAAGCGGATGGGAGTGGACATGGGTGATGGTGGGAGTTCTCTACTCCTCTCTTTGACAAGTTGCACAAATACATGGGGATGAAGGAGAATTTACATGAGATATTAGCTTGGCAACGTAATGAAGAAAGTAACATTGGTGGGAGAGGAGATGTGGCCGATCTTGAATTAATTCTTTTTGAACATCTCATGGTCGTGGTCAATCTTTGAGGTCACATTAATCTCGCTCGTGGCATTTCATGAAGAAGAAATTTAGTGAGGTAGTGGACTAGGTGGTGGTCAAGTTGTCATGGTGCGACGAAGACGTGGTGATGGGGTGGTGTCGTAGGGACGTGATGAGGCGCGATGGTTCGGTGAGATAACGGTGGTGGCAATATGGTGGCCATGAGTGGCGCCAATAGCATAGTCCAATGACAAGCTTGTCGACACGGCATGGACTATTAAGTATTCAAGGTTCGGGTGAGGTCCGGATATCACAACCAAGCCTTGGTTAGTGGCCAACAACCCTGGCCGACCGCAGGCAAGGGCCTATAGGCCTTGCCCAGATCTTGGGTGAAGGGTCATCGGCCCTTACCCAATCAGGCCAAGGGTCGCCTAGCCCCCACCACAGCTAGTGGCGACCCTAGGCACACTTAGGCGAGGGCTTGTAGGCCCTTACTTGTAGTCGGCCAAGGTCACTAGCCACTGGCTGGCACCCGGTGACCTCGGCCGCCCCTCGCCCCATCGTTGCTAGCCCTTTCTTGCAATGATGCGTCAATAATGACGAGAGCTATGGAGGCCCTAGCTAAATGTTGCCTCCTTTTTTTTAATTTAATTTAATTAATGAATTTGGAGGCAAAATGACATCATTTTGCACATTAATTGCTGAGTGGACATTCTAGCGAGTCACATCGACCACTTTTATTATTAAAATAATACCATGTCGAATTTTCGGCAAGCCTTGTCGGAGTTGATACTTGAGTATCCAATTTTCTAAAAAAGTGACACTTAAATAATATTTTTAGAAATTTTGGCAATTATGTGTCCGCCTATGTCAAGTTTTGGCATTTAAGATATACTTTTTTCTGTAAAAATTCATATTAATAAAGAATACATCTTATCATCTCATGGCTTTTTTCTATAATTACAGTTGGCCATCTACAATAATATAAGATTAGGATAAGTGTACTAAAAGTGTTAAAAAAATTTATGAAATTGTAATTGATTCTTAAAACTTATTAAAAAAAAAACAATCAAGCCATTCCGTTAATTTCTTCCAATTTGACTAAGAAAAATTTCATCGTGACTTTTTCTTTTATTATTTCTTTGCCTTATATGGCAATGACGTGACTGAAATGATATCATTTTGGTCCCAATCTACAAATTTTATTTAAATTAAATTAAAAAATGAGTTGAATTCTACAAAAAGAAAAGGGGTGAGAAACCGGGCAACTGAGGCCTACAAACCCTTGTCGTCACAACCCCACTAAAATCAAGAAGGGTCGACAAGGATGTGGGATCGTCATTGGGGTTTGCCAGACCTTGGCCATTAACCAATGACCCTCACCAACCACAGGGGAGAGTCACGCCATCATAGCCTTACTGGCTGCGAGTGAAGGTTAGGGCCGACGACCCTTGCCCCATCTTGGAGGGCCATGACCCTTGCCCAAATCCAAGTGAGTAGCCCCTCTTCAAATTGGACTAGGACCTATAGGCCCTCACTTGTGGTCAACAAGGGTCGACAACCACTAGCCAAGGCTCAGCTACTTCTGATTGTTATCCCCTACCTTTGCCAACCCTTCCCAACGATGGTGGCACAACAATGACAATGGCTTACAGCCCTCAACCTCCCAGTTTCTCATCCCTTGCCTTTTCTTTAAAATTTTTCTTATTTTTTAAATTTAATTTAATTAAAATTTGTACTAAAAATCATATTTAAACCAAAACAATATCGTCTAAGCCTTATAATTCAAGTTTTAGCTATCATTACTATGTAGAAGAGAGAAAATATTACAACAAGCAACTTCAGTATTTTTCATTAGCCAAATTGAACGCAAATAATGGAAGGACTTGGTTGCACTTTTTATAAGTTTTAAAACTCAATTGCACTTTCATAATCAATTTTGTACTTCTAATACACTTTTCCCTATTAAATTTAGATTTATAATACATTTACCCCAGTTTGATTTATGGTCATTCAAGCAATGTTCCAAATTCATCATAATGGTGTCGTTAGGTTAGATGGAATCAAAACCACATATCTATTTATACTATTATCGACATGTCAGATGCCATATCATCATGCTTGCATGCCATGTATTCAACGTCATCCTGCCATCTCGCCATGTCATCATGTGTGCCACGTCATCACCATGTCACCGTGCTATGTCATGGCATCAACTCACATTTCATATAGCCTGCAAATTAGGTTCATCAAATTGATTAAGATTGCATGTCATCATGTAGCTCAATACTTGTATGCCATTTGGTAATGGCATGCCTAGGTTCATTTAATTAGAATTTCTTGTGATATTAAAGTATTGCATATTACTTATTACCCGCTGTTAGAATTAGGTTATATAGTTGAATACGTACCATGTTAGAATAGATAACAGTTTAAATGTCATTGCGTTTTAATTGAGCTAGCATTCCACACATTCTATAGCATATAGCTTATATTTCATTTAAATAAAAGAAAATCTGAAAAGAATTAATTGCAAGTTTATGCTAATTAGAAACCATATTTAAGTTGAATGTGTTTTTAATTAACATTGTTGCATATCGCTTTTGCTTCAAGGTAAGTAAATTCTTCCCTATCCTTGCAATATATTTATTGCTTTGCTCTATTGAATGTTACATTAATGGTTGCACAGCCACATGAACACCTCATATATTAGTGGCTAGGTTAAAATCAATTTAAGCCGCTTGCAAATCATTTTTCATAAAGAAGAATTGTTACCAAAAAAGCATTAGAGTAGTCTAACGTAATTAAGTCTTGAACTCCATAATCTATAGTTTGCAGAAGTAAAGTAATTCTCTCAATGCTTTAATTAGATTCCGAATCAACCTGCCAAAAAATACATTAGTGGTCACTAGGGGTGTAGAAAAGAATTGAGAACTGTCCCGACCACTCAAAACTAAACTAGACCGAAGCAGAATTGGTGTTTCTCAAGAGAGCCAATTCGGTACTCGGTTCAAATTTATTGGAACTGGTGGGTACTGGTCCAGTTCTTAGTTCTAGGTGTGGAACCATCCACCCGAACCGGACTGGTAATAAATAAATATATATTTAATTTATTTAGAAAAAATTTTAATCAAAAATAATTTTAAAAAAATGAAAACCCTAAAACCCCAAATTTGGAACTCAACACTCAACCCATAAGCGGGACCACCACCCCATAGCATGTTGCCGCCAGAAGCAGAATCCCGTATTTCTTCTAGAGAATCTCCTAATTTCGACTCATGGCCTTGACTCAACTTTTAATATGAGTTCAATTTTTTTACTAATATTGCAACTAAGGAAGTGGAAGTTCTTTGTTTTTTGCTTTACTTTGGCTTGCTAGAAAATGTTGCACTAAGTGTGTGAAGCGTGATAGGACTGATTTCATGAATTCACCCGAGAATTTCGGACCGTGTGAAGCATGGTGGGACCAATTCCATGAATTCACCGGGAACCGAATCGGATCGGGTGGATCCATGGAACTAATGGGCAGTTGCTAGTGTTAGTTTTTTCAAAACTGATCCTTAGTGAGCGGTTCCTACTTATAGGATGGGAACTAAACCACCTAAACCATGCTCATCCCTAGTGGTGACTCATAAATGAAATGACCTTGCTTATTAAATAACTTGAATCTAAGTTACGAATTAGCATTAGCTTGGGAGAGCCCAAGCTAGGTGTAAGTTTAGTAATCCATTAGCCAACCCTTAGAACCGCATTTAGTTGTCCGGATTTCTAAACAGGATAAGACTAGATAGGATAAAATAAAAATAAAAAATCATTGGATTTCTTCATATCATATCCACTACTTGGTGAACCATAGATTTAAAGTAAAAAATTCTCATATCCCATCCTATATGTTGTTTGGTGAATTGCAGATTTAAAGTCAATTTTTCTCATGAACAATTATATACTTTGAAAAAATAGTAACAAATTAAGAAAGCACGGGGTAACAAATTAGATAATAGCAAAATCATCCAAAATGGAATTATTATTATTTTTTCAAATCAATATATTCTCATGAACTCTCATCAAATTAATCCACGATTATGCATAATATGTGAAATGCATAAAGAACCAAAGCAACCTCACGCTCATGTTTAGTTTATCAATAAAGAAAAAAAAAAGTGGGAGGGGGGGAGGGGGTGGTGAAGGAAATTTCTTGAAGTAATAGCCTAGATATCTACTTGTAGAAATTTGCATCTACTGAAATTTAAATCAAGATAGCTTCAAAATTTCCCCCCGAGGTGCTTATACAAGTGAAACAATCCTCATGATTGACATAGGAAATACGTACAAGCCTAATATTCTATTCATCATGATAGTAATCAACTCGACTTTGTGTTTGTTGAATTACGTACATCAATCTTTTTTTCCTTTCAAAAGGTAATGTTGCGTATACTAATATGAGATGAGTGAATTAATACTAACACAAGTACATTAGAAATACGAATGGATAATGAGCCAAATTTCATCATAGCATATTCGAATGGCAATAGCCATGATCTAATAGAAACAAGAAAATAGAAACATATTACAATACAAGTCTTGCAACAATGGGAAAGAAGTGATTCAAATCATACAACTCCTCCATGTCCTTGACTTGCATTCCATTCATTAACAATTTGTATTACCAAATTTTGCCCTCCATGTCAACAATGATGTGACGGCTCAACAACATCAATTGTTTCCACATCTTCAAATGGTGTTAACAACTTCATCTAACTGTGCCTCAAATGGATCAATAGTCATTTCTCTTCTTATCAAGTTGTGTATAAGTGACCTTGCATTCTAATTGGATTAAAAGATGGACTCCTAAGAATAGCCCATCGTAACTTAAGTAGATCGAAGCATCTTTCTATAATATTTCTAGATTGAGAACACTTCATGTTGAAGTACTTCTCAGGGGAATTTAGTGTACATTCTTTTGGCCCCGTTTGGTTCAGCATTCCCAACGGGCTTTCGGCCCTGAAAGCCCCTTGGGAAAAAATTTAGGTGTTTGGTTCAGCATTTAGAGGTGTCATTGGTCAAATGCTGGCCTTTGAAATGCAAGTCCACCTCTACTATTCATCTGTTGACTTCTTCTTCTTCTTCTTTTTCTAAATCGATCATCTTTCCCACACCCTAACCGCCGTTGATCGGCAACGGAGTTTCATTGGGTTTTTATTATTTTTATAAATAAAAAAATAAAAACCCTTTGCAAATGTTGGGTTCACCTTTCTTTTCTGTCATTTTTATCTTTTGACAATCAATAGCCCAACTTTTTATCAATACACTAGAATAATCATTAATTAACAAAGATGATTAATACTACAATAATTAAAAAAAATTATTCAAAGTTGAAAACAAACCTAAAAGAACCCTAAGCCAAAAGTTGAGCTTTGCATTTAATCTATAATCAAATTATTTTAATAGAATTTTTAAATAAATTTACTAATATATATCTTTTACATTACTTTCAACATGAAATGTAAAAGGTTACATAGTCATTGTTTCTTTTTTGCAATTTTAAAAATACTAAAACTAAAATACTTAATTTGGTCACATTAAAGGGCTTTTCAAATATATGTTTACCAAACAATCTTGTATTTCCCTAAAGCACTTTTCAATTATAGTTTACCAAACAGTCTAGCATTTCGAAAAACCCCTTTACATCAAAGGTATTTGCATTCTCCCAGGGCATTTCCCCAAAGCCGAACCAAACGGGCCATTTGTCCTCTCGGATAGGTGGCATCGAATACCTTTTTAAGGAACAAAAAAGCCCTCCCCATTTGTGTATCTAGCATCGACAAGATAATGATTACCTAATAACAAATAACATTATTAATTGTTTTAGAATCATTAAAACCTACATGACAAAGAATGCAACATATTGATAAAGGCTTATTTAACCAATAGGAATCTTCAAACCATTGGGTTTAATCTCCACGGACCGACGCGTGCTGACGTCAGCATGACGTCACCCAACGGTCGGTAACCGCTGGGGTGACGTCATCGCTAACGTCAGCACCAACGTCGGTTGGCTGGGCGGTCACCGGCCGGCGACCCGACCCGATCCGACCCGCGAAGGCCTGGCACGCGCGCGGCACGTGCAGGCTGACGTCTGCGTGACGTCAACCCACGCACGTGCGGTCGGTCCGTCCGACTGGGGCGACCGGTCTGACCGGCCCGACCGGTCCGACGACCTGACCGTTGACCGTTGACCGACGACCGTTGACCGTTGACCCAAAAAAAAAAAAGAATGTGTTTCTTTTTCAATTATGTCTATGTGGATTAAATGTAATCCATTTTTGTTCTGCATTTGTTGCAGGAACAATGCCTCCCCGTAAGCCGCGCGCATCTGTGCGCACAATGTCAGATGAACAAAAGGAAAGGCTTTCAAGGTTGATAGCCGATTTGAATGGTTATCGATGGGAGAGTGACGACATAATTGATCATGTCATAGAAGTCAACAACAAAATTCAAGAAGTCAGTTGGAACGGTTATCCCATGCCAGATATTCAGATGGTGCGATTCTTTATTAACACTCTTCCACCGGAATGGCCTATGGGAAGTCAAAGGATTTACTAGATATAAGGAGCTAGTAATGGAATTTGTGGATGAATATCATTGGGTTGGAGCCACAAAGACTGCGACCCAAGGAATGACTTCGATTAGGCTAGGAATGAATGTGCGTAGGAGAAATCCTAAGGGATATCCATCTGTTTTTCCGTGGCTGTCGAGAATGCCTGAAAATTTTATAGAGAAAAAGCAAAAGAAATTTAACCATGTAGCTGCTTTCCCTATTAGTAGTATGATGCCTTGTTTTTAGATGTTATGGCTGGTCTTTATTTAGTGTTCTTGGTGGACATCTTATGTAATGTTAACTACCTGATTGTTGTTATTGTAGCAACCTATATGTTAGCCATACTATGTTAAAGCGTTATTATTATATTGTATGTCAATTATCTATTTCTTTCTGCGCTTGCTGGTTGCTGTGGGTAGTTATTCATAAAATTGATTTTGCATATGACAATCATATCAATGATAGTTTTTTAAGTTAGGATTTTTGGAGGATGATTGGAAACATAGTGACATTTTGATTATGAAACCTTACTTAAAATTATTAATTAATATGATGGGTTTGTGCAAAATAGATGCATAAGTGATAGGCATTAATATTCCGTGCATATGTGTCTGATATGTTCAGATCGATGGATTCAGCAAATAAGAACATCATTGCTGATTTGAATAAAGAGGACAAATTGAACGGCGAGAATTGTGAAATATTGAATATGAGAATTCAATATGTGCTGGAAAAGCAAGAAGCACTAAAAGCTCTTGACCATGTTATGGAAGATCTAGAGGATGCTGTGCGCCACCTTGAGCTAGCTGATCTACGCCTCAAGGCATTTGAGCAGGATACATATATTTGTTGTGTTGCTTTAAGCTCAGAAGGGGCTTCAAGCTCTAAGCGCAAGCGTATTGATTCGTTCAATATGTGGGAAAGCAAGGGATCAAGTCCTTCTTGCAAGAAACCAAGAATTAACCAACAAAAGAGAGGAAAACGTTCTCATGTGAATAATATCTCAAGGGTGAAATGTTACAACTGTGACCAAAAAGGTCACTATGCGCGCGATTGTCGCGAGCCAAAGAAGGTACACACCCTTCGTACAATTGGGAACTTTGCATATGTGTCAAGTTCTATATTCTTGACTGAATCTAATCCTCTGTGGACTGTGGATTCAGGAGCGACAGACCATGTAGCGAAGGATAGAGGATCCTTCTTGGAATTCCGACGAGTACCAACTGGAACTAAGTGGATCTATGTGGGAAACAACTCCAAAGCTGAAGTGAAAGGAATTGGCACATGCCAACTGAATATGCGTGGTGGACGCACTTTATTCCTACATGATGTGTTGTATGCTCTGGAGATTCGTCGGAATTTAGTGTATGTTTTAGTGTTGGTTAAATTAGGTTTTAATGTGAACTTCCATAATAAAGGTATAGATTTGTATTTGGATACAAACTACTATGATCGTGGTTATTTTCTGGATGGTTTCATTGTATTAGATATAGACTATGTTAATGCAAATGTTTGTTATTCCCTTCTCACATCTCCTAATTCATATGATAATGATGTGAATGTGTGGCATACTAGACTTGGTCATATTGGCCAACAACGTATGAATAGACTAGCCAAAGAGGGCTTGTTAGGCAACATTGAAAAATTCGACTTGCCCATCTGTAAGCATTGCCTAGAAGGGAAAACGACAAGGAAACCATTTGGAAAAGGTAAAAGAGCTAAATTTCCTCTGCATTTAATCCATTCTGATGTCTGTGGTCCAATGAATGTGAGAGGAAGGCATGGGGCTGTTTATTTCATCATTTTTATAGATGATTATACTCGATTCGGATGTCTATTTGATTTCTCACAAATCTGAAGCAATAAGTTGTTTCAAAAGGTTTATGAACCTGGTAGAGAATCAATTAGACAAGAAAATAAAAGCATTGAGATCCGATCGAGGTCGAGAATATTTATCTGATGAGTTCAGAAAATTATGTGATGAAAAATGAATAGAAAGACAATTGTCTATTCAATATACTCCTCAACAAAATGGTGTTGCGGAGAGAAGAAACAGAACCCTACTGGAAATGGTTAGGTCCATGATAGCGCATGCTAACTTACCTATCACTTTTTGGAGTGATGCGTTGTTAACTACTGCCTATATACTTAACCGAGTTATGGACAGGTAGAAAACCAGACTTAAGTTATCTTAAGCCATGGGGTTGTGCTGCCTATACACATGAGTCCTCTCACAAGTTTGGGAAATTGGGTCCCAGGGGAAAGAAGAGTATTTTCATAAGATACTCGGAACACTCAAAAAGGTATGTGTTCATAGGTGAGCAGGAAAGTGGGAGTATAACTGAATTTGAATCACGGGATGTCACATTCTTAGAGGATGAATTTCCTAAGAAGGGCGAAATAAGGGAAGACAACTCCCTATTTGAAACCTCGGATCAAGATAATGATCTTAGTGGAGTTCGTCCAAGTGGGAGTAATATGAGAAGTGGTGAATTGAATTCAACTCATTCTCAATTGCAACCACATAATGAGACGACATCATCATTATCTAATCCAAGTGGGAGCATAATGGGGAATGATGTGCAAAGTGTACAATCTCCCATACGGCGAACAAGTCGCCAAAGTATCCACCGTCGACGTTTTGACATTGAAGGGGAAACTTTTATGGTTGCTCCACAAGATGAGGATGAGCCAAGAAATATTAATGAGACTCTGAATTGCCCTAGTAAGAAAAAATGGATTCATGCAATGGAAGAGGAAATGGAGTCAATGAAATCAAACCAAGTCTAGGAATTAGTTGATCTTTCAAAAGGACGCAGAGCTATTGGGAACAAGTGGGTTCTCAAAATAAAGCGAAAGGCTGATGGCTCGATAGAAAGGCATAAGGCTCGCCTTGTTGCGAAGGGGTATAATCAACAGGAAGGAATTGATTATGAAGATACGTTTTCTCCTGTAGTGAGATTTACCTCGATTCGCATTATTCTGGCAATAGTAGCTAGTATGGATCTTGAATTACATCAGATGGATGTAAAGACTGCTTTCCTTAATGGAGAATTAGAGGAAGAAATATACATAGAACAACCTACTGGTTTCATAGTGAAAGGCCAAGAAGAAAAGGTATGTCGACTTTTGAGATCGATATACGGCCTTAAGCAGTCATCGAGACAATGGTATATACGTTTTCATGGCATATGATTTTACAATGATTGATGAGGATCATTGTGTATATATCAAAAGATCCAAGGATCAATTTGTGATCATATCATTATATGTTGATGATATACAGATTGCCGGAAGCAATATGGAGTTTGTTAATACTGTCAAGAGTTGGTTGTCTTCCAACTTTGAGATGAAGGATATGGGTGAGGCTGCATACATTCTTAGAGTTAAGATTTCAAGAGATCGTTCGAAGAGATCGTTGTCTCTTTCGCAAGAAACATATATAAATAAAGTTCTTGAACGATTTCGTATGCAAGATTGTAAACCCATAGACACTCCTATTGCAAAAGGTGAAGGATTGAGCCATAGACTGTGTCCAAGGACTCCACAAGAGAAGGAACAAATGAAACATGTTCCTTATGCTAGTGCCGTTGGGAGTTTGATGTACGCTATGATGTGTACAAGACCCGACATATGTTTTGCAGTTGGAATGGTGAGTAGATACCAATCCAATCCAGGTCCAGCACATTGGAAAGCCGTTAAGAGAATACTGAGGTATCTGAAGGGAACTGCCGATTTCAAGTTGAATTATCAAGGAAAGGATCTGCGACTTGAAGGCTATTCAGATGCTGATTGGGGAGGAGATTTAGATGAAAGGAAATCTACCTCTGGATTTGCTTTCTTACTGAACAATGGCGCCATATCGTGGAGCAGTAAGAAGCAAACATGTATAGCCTTGTCCACGATGGAAGCTGAGTTCGTGGCATTATCAGCAGCGGTACAAGGAGGAGTTTGGCTTAACAGATTTTTGGATCATTTAGGTGTTATTGAGAAAGCTGCACATCCATTATTGGTTAACTGTGATAGCCAAGCAGCTATAGCATACACTAAAGATCCAAAATATCATGGCAAGACCAAACATATAGATACCAAGTATAACTTTGTCAAAGATATGGTTGCACGAAAGGATGTGAACTTACAGTACATATCTACGCATAGAATGGTAGCAGATCCTATGACAAAGCCAATACCTAGAGATGTGTTTTGTGGTCATGTAAAATCTCTAGGATTGCGTAGAGTCTGATGTACTGGATATTGTAATTTCCCTGAGTTGTTCACATTTAATAAATTTGTGTTTTCATCATTAATGCCTATGAATCTTTGTTTGATCTTTATGCATCTTAATGCTCAGTGTATTATATTATATTGATAAAGTATGTCGGACAGATAAGAGATTAGCCCACTCACACGGGTAATCGCCTCTATTTATTATGTGATAAATAGAGATGAGACGGTTTTTAAGCTTATTATATAGGTGATAATCAAGAGCTCAAGCTTAAAATAAATATGTCGCCTTAACTGAGTGTTAAGATGAGGACATAATACTTACGATGTCCGAAAGTAAAATAACTCACATATTTTACTTTATATGTCTAAGATGCCAGATGTGAGTTCTGATGAATTTTGTAAATAAGTAGATACGTGAACTCAAGTTAGACATTGGGTATGTCTGAACTATCATATGTACGGTATTGAAAAATGTAGACATACGCTCCATGGGAGAGGAGTTAATACCGTAATACATATTTCATACTACGTATGCATGAAACGACCAATAAGAGTGGCAAAAGTTTTGATCTCAACTTTCATGCCGTATGAGACTCTTGAGGAATAGAGTTCCTCAATTTTAGTGCCCTCATGATTCTTACTTATTCTCAAGATTTCTATTTAGTATTTGCTATCTTAGAATGTTACCAATGGTCATGAGTTGATTCGATCTAATGGGACATTTCTAGAAAAGCAAGTTGAACTGAAATTGAGAGTTTGAAGGAAAGAGGAAGATCGGATTTAGAAAATCACATTGTGGTTTTGTATTCACTGGTCGACCAATTATGACTGTCTTTGGGATAATCATAATTGTGAATACAATATATATATATATATATATATCATTGTTTAAATGAGATTAAGAGAGATATAAATGTGATCGATCGATCTAGGGTACTGCATACTAAATTTACTCGGAAAGTGATGCCCATTATGAGCTGCTATATATTCCTAATAGATATATAGCAACGAGCTCTCAAAGTATGCTGGTCGCACGAATTATTCACCGATATGAATGTTGAAGAGAGGTAAAGAGAATCCTGTTCGACCCACCATGTGCGAGTGGGAGATGATGGTTTTATAAGTGATGGGCTTAAGGCCCGTCCGCCCATGTTGGGCATAAAGGCCCGGCCCACAGGAATAAAGCCCGTGGAAGGAGGAACATATAAAAGGGATGAGAGAGAGGGAGAACATACCTTTTCACATTTTGCACGTACGTTAATTCTCTCCCTCTCCTCCCAAAAAGAAGTACAAAGGCAAAAGGCAACTTCATCTTCCCTTCACGGCGAATTGTCGTCATCGGATCGAACAGGGCTGAATTCTCTTCCTCTTTTCGGTGTCGGTGTCTAATCTGTGGCTAACAAGGTACGCTCGAATCCGTGGTGTGCTTTACGATCGGTGATACGTGACTTTTCCCGGGCTTGTCTCCGTGTTCATTTTAGGGGTTCGGTTTAAGTGTCGAATCCGTTTTCGGGGATCTGTTAATCCCAACAATTGAGAAGAAGACCATGCAATTGTTTCTGCGAGCCCTACCTCAGGAGTGTTTCGACAAAATGTTCAACAACATTTTCCTCAGTTTCCCTACAATGATTGAGTTGGGAGAACATATAGAGGGAATTATTCAAGATGGTAGACTTTCCGAGACGACAACTCACAAATTTATCTCGAAGAAGGACAAAGAGTCAATGATGGAGGTTGCCAAGGCTGATGTCCTAGTTACTCCCTATGTTGATTAAGCACCGATTGGTGACAAAGGAGTTCCAAGAGATAATCCACAGAAGTTCGATGGGTTTGATATTAATAAGACCTATGAGTACCACGTGGGAGAAAAATGTCATAATGTCGATTATTGCTAAGAAGATGTTGTCTTTCAAAGACACCGTGCCCAACATCCAACAAAATCTGCTCCCTAATCATGATGAGGCTATTAATGTGATTTTACAGGAAAACAAACGCCCGTTTCTTGTGGATACTCACAAACTGAGTCAAATCATGGCTTTCACTGATTATCGAGAGAAAGGCGATAATATTTCCAATGAGGAGAAAATAGCTTGTTTAGCCAGGTTGTGACACCCATAACATCACCTAACACGTGTTTTTTATATTATTACTCTTTTTTAGCATGCGAAAGCATAATCAAACATTTACAAATATTCATTTAACAATTAAAACCTTACAAATATAACCAACATACTTAAACTTCTTTTATTTATACCGCATATGAGTTCTCAAGTTTATTATATCACGAGCAAAAAGACAAAATAAACTTCTTTTATTTTCCTTCCAAATATTTCCAAAAAACGACGTTATGTACCCAGGTTTGTTTTTGCTCATATGTCATTTCCTTTCATTTTCTTTTATTTCCCCAAATGGAATTGACTAAAAATTATAGTTATCAATTAATTTTTGAGTGCAACCTCTCCAAACTCCTACTCAAAGAAGGACAGCTATCGATACTTGATTTTTACCCGACGCGTCGATAAAGGTAAAAACTTGAGCTTAGGATTTTCGATCGAGATGAAACTCATTTCTCGAACAAAAACATCATTAAACAATTTCCCATTCATTTTTAACAAAAATTAGAAAAGCCAACGGTTGACTTTTAAGTTGGCTTTTTTGGTCAATTCTTTAATCAAATGTTGACTTTTTGCATAAAAAAAAAATCATTTTTAGTCTTAATAACACTTGAGCGACATTAGTTTTTAAAAATTTCAAAGATTATCACAAAATCAACCCTTTAGGACTTTTGACCAAAAAATTAGAAAACACAAAAATCCATGAATAACTTCGTTTGTGTCTCAATTTGACTTTAGCATTAGAAATTTTACAAAAATCGATTAAGAACCTTGTTTTCAGAATTTTTCAGTTATAGGTTCAAAATTGGCCAAAAATAAAATTACTATTATTGTAGTCATAATTAGGCTTAATTCCTCTATAACATTTGACATAGAGATCGTTACCCATTCAGTCATTTAATCAATTTTGAGATTAGTCTTGTCAAAATATGTATTATCCTTTTTTGTCCTAATTGGGGGTCCAGATTGATTCTACATGATTTGCAAACGAGCAATTCCATTCCGCTCATTTTTGTAAGATAAGTTCGAATCCGATGTCCATTTTGGGAAATTCATTCGGGAACTTCTCAATTTGAGAAATTTAGCCTTCTTGAACATAAGAAAACCAAGCTAGTGAAGTCCGATTGATGAAATTCAAATTGACCCACTTGAGATTAAGGTTCAATTTCGAGAATTGAGGCTTAATTTAACCATTAAACCTTGATTTAGTTTTAGCATAGAAACCGTGCCATCAATTCAAGGTCAATTTGGTTGTAATGAGTCACCCTAGGTATGGGTAATTAATCCAACAAGTGCCTTACAATTTCAACTGAATTCAATTTCAATTAATTTACAAGTTTGAGCAAGAAATAATTTAAAATTGTCTGAATTAGCCAAGAAAATCGAACCACATGATCCCATGATGTGAGTCCAATAATTTTCGTGTCAACAAGTAATTAGGCCAATAGAAAATTATTGGATTGCGTTTAAATTGGATTGTTTTCCCTCAATTTGATAATGTAATATGTTTGCATTTAGATGAATATCTTATGCAATATTTTTAATGATTTCATCAACGATAGGAAAGGCAGTGTATTTGCTTCCTCACTCGTCGAACGTAATTGCCTTGTTGCTATCTTGAACTCACGTTATTCTATTGATATCATTGCTACTAAAGTGGGAAAGTGACGTGCAATGGAATTTGTGGTTGAAGATGTAGATTTTGATATACACTATGACGCATGCTCATAGAATATGAAATGTTTTTTTTTTTTGGTCGAAAAGATAAAACTTCATTCAGGTTAAAGGAACATTACAACCCGTTGTTATAGCGTCCGAGTAAATAAGATCCAACAAGAGAGAGAGGGGAAAAGCGGCCCAATTCGGAGACAAAGAGCCGCTGCTATGGGCCTTAGCAGCCCAATCCGCAGCAAAGTTAGCCTCACGCCTACAAAACCTAACTTGAAGTCAAGAGAAATAGGGGAGGAGTGCAGCGACTTCAGCAAGCAAGGATCGAACCTCCCATGGCGTCGCTTGAGGATCTTTCACGGCTTCAACCAACGTAAGGCAGTCCGATTCGAGTAGAAGTGGATCTTGAGTCTTGCCATGCTGCAGAAGATGGTGCAGAGTGATACTTAGCGCCTGAGTCTCAACCTGCAGAGCTGAGGAAGCGGCTACATCTCTGGTAAAGCCCTCTATCATTCTACCTGTATGATCGCGGCAAATATATGCCATTGAACCAGTAGTACTATCCATTTGAAAAGCCCCATCGATGTTGATCTTTAGGACACTTGGATCCAGGGGCCGCTAGAATGAGCCTAGATCTGAAGGAGTTCGCCCTGATCCCGCCGCGTTAGAAGAGGAGTGCTGAGCAGTATGAGCTTGGGCAAGGGTTGCATTCACGACATAGGATGGATCAGGGCTTTGACGACAGAAAATGAACTTGTTGCGCGCCTTCCATATATGCCACAAGATTGCGGTGATAGTCTCCATATCAAGTGAGATCCTCTTGTGTGCAAATCTATTTGCAAGCCAAGCATCTATGCGTGTACTTATGTGGGTAAAATGTGAATGTCAATCTGTGGGTGAGACCAAATTCTGAAAGTCCATGGACACAATAGAAAGAGGTGTTCCATCGTTTCTGGTATTTGATTAGTGCATAAGTGGCATACCGGCTCTAAGCTGATGCGTCTGTGATAGAGGTTGTCTTTAGTGGGCAGAGCATTCTGGTAGATAAACCAAAGGAAAATCCGAAATTTGGGTGCAAGTTTCAGTTTTCATATACTTTTCCAAAGGAGCTGAGGTGTTTGAAAGGAAGACAATGCTCTATTATCATTAGATCTAGGGGCTGCATGTCTGATAGTATGGTAGCCACTTTTCACTGTATATTGACCTTGAGTAGTAGCTGTCCAAATAAGTTGATCTACTACATAATTAGGCCGTACCGGGATGTTGAGGATTTCTTTTGTTGTCTCGGCATCAAAGAAGCGTTGTAGTAATGGAACATTCCATTGGTTGTTATTCGGTACAATCAAATCAGATACCATCTTTGGTTCATCTCTAGTAGTAGGTCCACCTAGTATTTCTCTAGGTAGCCATCGATCTTCTCGAATTCTGATCTTTTTCCTGTCACCGACCGACCATTGAATCTTTGGTAAAATAGAGTCCCGCCCTTCTAGTAGGCTCTGCCAACCTCAGGAGGGTCGAGCACCTTTGGTAGCATATCTGAAATCCTGTGAATGGAAATATAGACCCTTAAAGAGTTTGTTCCATAGAGATAAAGGTTGCTGGATTAAGCACCAAGCTTGTTTGCCAAGCATTGCTTTATTGAAAGCAATGAGATCTCGAAATCCGAGGCCTCCCTTTTCCTTCCTGTTCTTTAGTAATTCCCAATTTTTCCAATGAACACCTAGCTTGCGACTATCATTCTACCACCAGAATCTCGCTATCTTCTTTTCAATGGAATGACATAGTGACACAAGAATTTTAAAAATGGACATGGCGTACTGTGGGATTGCCTGAACAACAATCTTGATGAGAATCTCTTTCCCACCCTTCGATATAAGATTTTATTTCCATCCGTCAAGTTTGGTGTTAACTCTCCCCAAAATCTAGGCAAACATATCTCGTTTGGAACGTCCCCAATTTGACAGAATTCCTAGATATTTACCCGTCTTATCTAGCACAGGGACTCGAAATTCATTCGCCAAGTTTCCTTTTAGACTACTAGGGCAAGCTTTACTGGAAAAAAAAATACCTGATTTATTCCGATTTACAGCCTGTCCCGTAGCTAAACAATATTGGTTCAGAATGTTGGCAAGATTTTGACATTCCCGGACTTTCCCATCTAAGAAGAATATGGCATCATCTGCGAGTCGAGTTGTGGGATGATCTTTTACCTTAGACCTAGAGAGTTCATTTATTGAGCTTAGGCTCACCCCCCATATATTTTACAAATTTGTCAAGTTAGGAGTTCAAGGGCATTAGGTTAACGCTTTTGAAGATCACTAGTAAGGATCGGATCAGAGTGCGTAGTGAAAGTAGAGATGGCTTTCTATACATAAGGTTTTGATTGATATTAGCTATGGTTAAATCACTTGTACAATTCATCTCTATTACCACATGGGGCCACTAATTCGACATGGGCTCGAAGTCTCAAAACCCAACTAATTGATACAAATATTCAAATTAATATACAGCCATATTCTTCAGCCAGTCCTCGATCTAATCACCATCCAAGTTCTACAATACTATGATCCTCTTTCTCAACGTCTATTGGATAGTGTTTGCATGAAAGAATTTAGTAATTTTATCACCAAGTTTAAGCCAGTTAATTTTGGATCTCATTCCCTAGTACATTTCCTCTTACTTCCACAATTTTCCAATCTTCCCTTGTAAATGACATTACCCGCTTCTTATCATTGTTTCTATTTATAAGCTATTGAAGTTCCTGTTTCAACTAATTGATCTTTTGATGCCCATTAAAAAATCTTTTCCTACTCCATTTGGCAAGTGCAAGGGACATTGCAAATAATTTCCAGAAAGATTTGTCTCTTTTAAAATAGGAGATTCCCAAGAATTGATAAGCACAGTTCGACACTCTTCATCTTCCATCTAGAATGCTTCAAACTTAAATTCCTTTTTCTTTTCACTCGATTTGCCTCTAAAGATAATAGTATCGAACTATGGTCATATTAGATAGTAAGTAGCACAAAAACTTTAGCTTGTGGGAATAGTGGATAAGTATACCGAAAGTGCCAAAAGTTATGTACAGTGCTCGCTTTTGTGCCAATTTTTTTTTTATCATTTAAGTGTTAATTTTTTTGAAAAACAATCTTTTTAGTACCAACTCCAATTTGATTGGCCAGGAATCTAGCATGGCAATTTTTATTAATTTTTGAATCAGATATACGCAACTTTTAATACTTCTAGTGTACTAATCCCTAAGAACAACAGTCTCCATTCCGTTGTACAAACCACCCTATCTAGCATTTTCTTCACAAAATCATCTTTTCCTATTGTTTGCCCAAGGGAATGTGCAACCCTTATTGTCCAAGCCCATCTAGGAACTGGTCATTTAGGAGCTCTATTTAAAGCATTCATTCTACAAGTATCAACTATCCTCTTACCTGCTTTCTTCCAACAATAAAATAATTCATTGAAATCCCCAATACATACCCACGGAAGAAAATTTGAAGAACTCATCTGTTGTAATTCCTCCTAGAGTTGTAATCTTATTTGGTACATAGTCGACGCAGTAAGGCACGTGATGCACATCTTTTTTCTACTATCCATCTCCTCACAAATCATATCTGTAAACTCCTCAACCATGCATTCATATTCAAAGATACATTGTCATTCCACACCATCGCTAGCCCCTTTGCTAAGCCTTTGGGATTCACTACACAACAATATGGAAATTTCAACCTCTTCTTTATTATTTGGATCACCATCTCTTGGTTCTTTTTTCATTAAGAACATTACATTGAGCTTTTCTTGAACCACAAGGGCTCTTAAGGGCTGTTTGGTTCAGCATTCCCAAGGGGCTTTCAGCCCCGAAAGCCCCTTGGAAAAATTTCAGCCGTTTGGTTCAGCATTTGGGGTTATACTTGGGGGAATGCTGGCATTCCAAATGCTGTGGAAAGCTGAAAGCCCAAAGCAGGTGGGGACCTGCTTTGGGCTTTCAGCATTTTCGGAATGCTAGAAGGGGGTTTAATGAATTTTTTTTCTTCCAATATTACCCTCACTATAATTGAGTTTTCATGTTTTACCCTCAAAAACAACTGTTCATTGTCTTCCTCGTCTTCCTTGTTTCTTCAAGACCGAAGCTCAGCCGCCGGAGCTCAACCGGCCGGAGCTGGTCACCCACGCATCGCCGTCACCACACACCGCCGTCGCCACGCACCACCGTCGCGTGGGTCGCAGCCTCAGGCGGCGTCGCCTGGGTCACACAACCCACGCGACGAGCTGAGCGGTGCTCCGACGAGCAAAGCGTGATACCGCTAGATCCAGGTCGGCGCTAAGTCAACGAGGCGGCGTAAAGGTGTCGACCCCCGAGGACGGTGCATGGGTCGCGACCCAAGCGACACCGCCTGAGACCGCGACTCGCGCGACGGCGGTGTGTGGGTCACGCGACTCGCCGCCTCCCCACCACCACTGCCACCAGCTACCTCCGCCACCACAGCCACCAGCCACCTCCGCCACCACAGCCACCAGCCGCCTCCCCCACCAGCTCCGATTGCCTCCCACTCGTTCCCCTCCTCTGCATCAACATCTCCTCCTCCTTTTTCCTTTTCTTTTTTTACCTCAAAGCTAATTTGCCAAATGCTGCACCAAAATAAAAGTTCCCAAACACTTCAGCATTCACCAAATGCCCATTCTTCTAAAGATACTTGGGGAAATGCATTTGCATTTCCCCAAAGTTGAACCAAACGGGCCCTTTTAGTGCTTAGACTGTCAAGAAATTGCTCAGACCCTTACAGTTCCAACTAATAAGCTTCATTTGTCACTTGGTAGCTTATTGGGAAAAGCCATCAAAGCTTATCTTCCTAACCCCGCACCTCAAGAATCAGGGTGTCTAACAGTTGAGTCTCATCAATCCCATCCTATAGATTTTCTCTCAGTTCATAAGGATTATAGTGGTTACTTTTTTTTAGATGATGCCATTGACTCCATACCTGTAAGCTTCAGTTTCTTGACCTTTGTCAAACCCTCTCCCTTTCCCTTCCCTGATTCTAAGCTAATATTGGTGACGAGGGAGTAATACCCCCATATCCAATCGTCTCTCTATCCTAGTGACGTTTACTCAGTATACCAGGTGCTACATCCACCATCGCTACCTCCATCACCTCCACAATCTCTTTGTCTTTGTTATTGCAAGGTGGCTCAAAAATATCGAATTGAGATCCTAGTGTTTCAGGGATAATTTCATCATTTTCCTCTACTTTCTCTTGTTTCCCATTAAAAAAAAAAAAAAAACTATCCGATACAGGCTATATTTTCCGAACTTCAACTTGCAGCCATTGACCAAAGCACATCTCCTCTTTTCTTTCCAATTTATCCTCATCAAAAGGTATATCTCTTTGCAATAGACTACATAGTGTCCCAATCTCCCACATAAAAAAACAAAAATGTAATAATCTTTCATACTGTAAATCCAAATTATGTATTCTTCCCTTCCAACTTGATCAGCTTACCAGATTTTAGTTATTCCTGTAAGTTGATTTCTGTTTTGGCTTCCCCCGCCATCTTTTGTTTCCACCTTCGCCTCTATAACTTTTCCCAACTCTCAAATGGCTCCACAAATAGCCTTCTCAGTGACCCTTTCCAAGGGCAAAACATAAACTTGGACCCAAAATGCTTATAAAGTCATAAGTTTGAAGGGGGTAATGGGAATCCAAGGTTTCAGAATCAATTGGTGATTTAAAAAGAGCCAAGGGTTACTCTCCAAAACCCTACTTTTCTCTCTTTTCTTTCTAGATTTAAACACATATAAACCAGACTCACGTCGTGTGATATCAATAACAACTTTCCAAGCCCTTTTCATCGTAAAGGCTTGAAAGTTGATGGAAGGGTTGGACAGGAGCAAACCCACTAAAATAAGTTGGCATTCCTCAAGTTTTTTCTTTGGCGCTGCATCATCCCATACTTCAATCTCCTCTTCTGACCATAATCGACCTAAACTTTTGTAGAGCAAAGCCAGGTGAGCTTTTCCTTCCTCAGTTTCTTCCATATGGATTGGAAGATAGATGCTTCAGTAACAGAAACTCCAAGGGAAGAAATTGCGTACTGCTAAGTGCATAAATCGGAGTAAAAGGACAGTGGAAAAGGGGGGGCTCTGGACTCGATGGAGTATTGAGGGGAAATCAGATTTCATGGGTAGGGTTTATTACAAGGCGACGAAAATTTAGGTTTTAATGCCTAAGGGAGAACAAATCTCTGGTTGGTGAGTCGTTCTAGACAAGTATATTCTAGGGAACAGGTCCAACTTTCAACGGATAATGGGTAGTTTCTTGTGGAAAAACACAGTGATCTATTTTTTTTTTATGGAAATGGTAAAAGTCGAGCCTTGTTTCATCTTTTGTGGGCTAAGAAAACTCCAACACAAATTGTATGGTAGGAATGATGATAGTTAAATGTAAGAATGCGGAAAAGTGAAATTGGGGAATTTGCATATATATTTTTTTTATGAAATTGGGGAATAGAGTAGATTAGTCTATATATAGACTTTATGAGAGACAATTACAGGTGATATATATCAATCAAAATATAAACAATCAAATGACATATTGCACAATCTTGAGATACAGAAAACTAACAAAAATATTCTAATATCTAATATAGGAAAATATCCTAGAGAATCATCCTAATTATCTCTAACATTCTCCCTCAAACTCAAGATCCATTGAATATGTCAACTTGAGTTTGAATACAAGTCTTAATAGTGTCCAACAATTAAGTCATGGCAAATGAGGTGGCATTCTATAGCTGTTCATGGCAAAACTTCCAAATCTAGCTAGTCTAAGGTTGGCGAGTCTGATGGTGATATTGCTTCTTGAAATGACATGCAAAACATTGAGAACTGGAGGGGAAATAGCAAGCGTCTAATGCGGCCGACTTGCAAAATAGTAACTAAGCAACATAGCTCATATGACTGGTGTTATGGCATCAAGTGCCCTATCTAGCTCGCTTGGAAAAATAGTTACTAAGCGATGCGGTCTATGCGATTGGCATCGAAAGAAAAGCCACCTCCGTGAAAGGCTTGATTGGGTGATGCGACCGGTGCAATTGGCATTGAAACATGACCATCATGATGGACTTGACAAGGTGCTTTCTTATATGAGGGGCTCTGCAGACTATGCGACAAAAGTATGTTGGCTACTGGATGAGATCAATATTGTTGAAAACAACTTGACTGGAGGATATTAGGACTTATTGGAAGAGAAATGACAAGAAACAATATTAGCTTCGGAAACGCCCTTGGGTGTGCAACGAGTGTGAGCACACCCAATGCACTTCAAGATTGACTAGATCTGATACCAAGTTAAATGTAAGAATGCGGAAAATTAAAATTGAGACATTTATATATATATATATATATATATATATATATATTTCAATATATCATAATAAAGTAGATTAGCCTATTTATATAGGTTTTATGAGAGACCATCAAATGTAAGACATATCACTCAAGAAATGCACAATTAAAGGAGATATTGCACGATGTTAAGATATATGAAATACTAACAGAATATTCTAATTATCTGTAATATAGGAAAATATCCTAGAGAATTCTTCTAATTATTTTTAACCGTGACGAAGAGGGACAAGGATACAAACGGGAAAAATTAGGGTTTATGCAAATGGAACTACCATGGAAGTAAAAGAAACTCTACATACATAGTCGAGAGAGGAGCCGTTTTGCGACCCAAGATCACTTTTCAAAGATCTGACAAAGTTCGGGGTGTTCAAACACTTTCTCCTATCAGGCCACCACACAAGCAAACTTCCATTCCTTACCGTACATCTCCACTTTCATTGCTACCTCAACCTTTTTCCTTCCTACCATAATGCCTCACCAGATCCATTTAGTTTTGGTTCCTCCCGTCCAAACAACAAATGTCATTCCTAAAATTTCTTTAGCTCGCATGTTTTGTCAGAAAAATACGGTTTCTTTCCATTATATCTTAACTTCACTGTAATTCCTTTAATAACTTGTTTTTTTAATATGAAACCATTAGGTTATTTTATTGCAAGATATTGAAATATATATTTGCAAAGTCCAATTTAGGTGGACACAAGAGACTCTTCTCTTTATATCCTTCCTTAGTATATTTTTACATAAATAGATGAAAACAGGTGGACATTCAGCCATATTAAAGACACAAAATCACTGGCCAAAGGCGGAGGATGTATTAGAACCGAAGGACGGGAAAACATGAATTCTCTTTATTGTATCGGCATTGTCGAAGGAATGAAGCGATGAATGGCTGTGCATCATAATGGGGTTGCATCCAGAAAGAACAAAAAGACGAAGAGTGTTTTTGTGCTCTCAGCCCTAACACTGAGGCAAATCAGGAGGAGGTGGAGGCAACATCGACGATGGGGTCGGCCCGTTCTCGACGATGATGACCGTCGCTAGTCCAAAAGTCAAGTGGGCGTCCAGGTGGCAGTGCAATATCCATGCGCCTGCAATATATACAACAACAAAAAAAGTTAAGAGTTACATTAGTCTTTTTGTTTGGGGTTATAAACTAACCATCAATTTCCAATATGTTACATTTTGAATTCATCGGTCTGAAGGATTTGTTGCGGTGTCACTATCCTTCAACTCGGTCAATCTAAATACCGAATTTATTTTTTATTTTTTTACCTGACCATGCTCCCCTGAGAAACAGTCACTCTCGCAAATACAAAAATTCGAGTTCAAGCTACATGATATCAACATGTGAACCGCACGTAGGAATTGGTAAAGGACACGAACAATGGGATGATATGTTACATGTAATTCTAGAATGCATATGGTTGACGAGTTAACTTAAAGATAATGGTCAGATTGCCCCATGTTTCGTGGACTTAATCCCTCTTTTCTTGCTTAATTTATCACAAGAAATGGTTCTGTGTATTCGCTACACTTGCAAGTGATCATTGATCGCACTTAGATTATCTTCTTTTTTGGCTAGGAAATAATCATGCTTAGATTAAACCCTATATAATTATCAATTACGATAATTATGTCAATCTTTTTTCTAAACTCTAGGCAATCATACTTCAAGAAGTAATAAATACCTTTTTAGAATACGATAGAATGATTGATTTTGTCTCCCCGTATCTTGTTTAGAATACAACAGAATGATTCTATGTAGTTTATGCTCTCATAACTAACAATATGAAAGAATAATATTACCTGGATTGTTTGCTTGGAATCTGATGGCAGCCCAACCCCCCACGGGCACGCCGACTGTGTTACGTATTACCGGGTTGAAGAGATTGAACTTCTTCCGATCCTCAACCGGATCGAAGTTCCCGAACCCTTGTCCCACCACGTGGAAGTTGAAACCGTGCAAGTGCATAGGGTGATTCTCTGCGCCGATGATCGTTGTGTCCTGGAACACGATCTCGACCGTCGCGTTGTACTTCACTTGCTTCACCCTCGTGTTCTGGAAAGCGAATGACAACGCTGGGCTGTTGAAGTTGGCGGGGTTCGTGTAATTGAATTTCAGCGGCGGCTGGTCGGGGAAATCGGGTGTGTAGATTCCTTTCACGTTGAAGAAGTGTGATTGCAAGATGGACAGGCTCTTGGGGAGCAGGAACGACGCGTTGTTCATGTTTGCCGACAGCCGGAAGGCAGGGTTCTGGGGGACGCCGGTACACGTGTTGGTGGGCCCACACGGGGAGATACTCAATCCGATGGTCACGAACATTTCCTCGTCCACCTTAGTCGGCACCGGCTTCCAATTCGGGCTCCACGCGAGGCTGGTCAAGGAGGTGGAGAATTTGTGGGCCGTCGGGGTGTCGTTGAGGGCCGGCAAGCGAGGCATGATTGGGCTCGTGTAGGGCAGCTTGTCGTAAATGAGGATCCCGGTCGTGGTGGTGTTATCAGGTGGCGGAGCGTTTTGGGCGCTAACATACGGGCGGGCCGCCATGTAGTAGGCCCGCGGGGTCTGGTCCGTGATGAGGAGCACGTCGGCCGTTTGGCCTGGGGCAAGGAGGACGACATCGGTGACGTAAGGGTCGGTGTACGAGGCGTCGACTGCAACCACGGTGAACTTGTGTTTGGCTATTTTGAAGAAAAGTTGGCTATTGAGTGCAGCATTGATTATGCGAAGCATGTAGGTCTTTCCTTGTACCACCTTTAGCTTGTAGGTATCTGCACGGAAAAAGAAAGTGCCTAAGTATCATCAATAAACCCAAAAATTAAAATTTCTCCGAAATTAGTTTCAGTTGAATTATTCATAAAATTAAATTCTTCAAGGCGATATGAAGGAGAGGATGCAGTATGTCGTTGGTGGTTGCTTACGTTTTTTGGAGCAAGGATAGAGATCTCCAGGCCTTCCATTAATTGTGTACGCATTTGAATTGTTAGGCGCCGTGCCGAGCTGCTGTGCCTGGTTCTGAATGTCGATCACATTCCCGTTCCACCACTCTCCTGCAATATGACGTAATTTATTCAACAGCTTGTCAAGTTTCTACGCAGAGAGAGTAATTACGGCATAATTGAGTCTAGCAAACTTAATTTGATCATCATGTTGACAAATCATAGGTTCAAGGAATTCGCATTCGCATTCTGTAGATCCATTCAACAATTTAGGAAGACATATACATTTGATATCAGGTGAAGAGTGATACCTAGAATGATGGGAAATTGTTTGTGGGGTATGGGAAATGGGTAGTGACCGGACTTGGGGACGATGATGAGGGCGCCATAAACGGTGGCACGTAGAAACGAGACATGAGCATGCCACCAGAGTGTGCCTTCCTGCTTAGTGATAGTAAATTTATAGGTATAACTATGTCCAGGACGTATCGGACATTGCGTAATATAACTAGGTCCATCTGCCCAGCCACTCAATAGTTGGAACACTCCGTGCCTGCATGATCGAACTGAGTGTCATTCTTAGTGATTTCTAGGTAAAAAATAAACATTGAAGACAAATAAACATTTCCCAAAGTAGGCACTTGGGAAGTTCATCAGGACAATGTTTTTTTCCTTCCCAATTTTCAAATTTTCATTTGTTTGATGCAAATGGGGTTGACAAATTCGTGGGTGAGGTGAGGCCTCACAATCGCATGCCGTCATTAGTGAATGGTCAAACAGCAATCCTCTTTCCATCATTTTTTATCTTGTTAAAGATACAAAAAAAACAAAAAGAAAAACAACTGGATGATCATGAAAAAGAAAACAACAAAAAAGAAAAACATAACGTTGGACCTTGTCAAAATCAAACTTCCTATGCATATGTCAGTTGTTTTTTCTTTTATGTTAGTTCTACAGTTAAACTTAATTACCAGTGAATAGTGACGTTGTATGGGGACTTGTTGAAGACATGAACAACGAGGGTGTCTCCCTTCGTGACTCGAATCGTCGGGCCAGGAAGAGCTCCGTTCACTGCGGTGATCACACGCTCGTAGCATAATTTCCTCACCGTCACGTTTTCCACCTGAAACAAAGCATCGCATTGTATATTAATAACACTTAAAGTGATTGATTGAGAGGAAAATTAATTCTGAATAAAAGACATAATCGCGCAATCTTATTCAATTACTTCCATGTTGCCTATGTATCGTGATGAACAAAATTAGTCGTGAATACGAGGGGGAGAATTATCCCCGTGCTGCTTTCCCTTTTTTGGCTGAGTTAAATGCTTGGTAATCGAAAGTGATACTATACGACAGTAATCTCTATCGCCTGAGAACGCCATTTCAATATAGTTCTTTCCCAGAGAACTAAAAGATAGATAAATGAGCAATCAAATAAGGTCTTGCATGTATGAAAAAATCACGTTGTGCCATGAAAACCATTGACGGAACAAGAACACAAAACGGGTCGACCCATAAACCCTAGTACAAGTCAAACAGAAGCACTAAAAGGAAGTGAGCATATCACATTGAACGTGTGTTCCACGACCGCAGCTGAAGCCACTGAGGACATAATTACAAGAGCAAAAGCCGATGCAAGCAGAAGGGCAACTTCTTGTCGCGCCATCGTTCCGTGCAAGCTTTTTCGAAGGGCTTGGAGTGTTTCGACGATGGATGAAACAGAGAGGAAGCGTTCGTACTTAAATCACAAGCCATCGTTAGGTTTCATCTGGGGAACGAGAGAGTGCACATCCATATTTTATCTCGATGAAACTTTGCCGTGATTGAGAAACTTCAGCGGTGAGAATGGAAATGCAGATCGTGGACTTATTCTTAACCTCTCGCGCGACTGAGAATGAGTCCTGAGCGTGCGTTCCCAATGGCGGCGGCAGGACAAGCTTCGCTGTCTTTCAGTTCAAAAAGCTTCTGTAAAATGATGACTTAGTAAACGGAAAACTAAACAAATAAAATAGATAATGTAAGCATTGGATTTATGCTATAGTTCTCTGACTTTGAATGTGGTTTTGTTAATGGCTGACGAGATCTCATAGTGGCTTGGCAGGGTATAGATGAGTGAGCCATGTCAAAAAGTTGAAGCTTGTCCTTACACATTTCTATTTGCCATTCGGGATCCCTATATGAGGATTTTCCATTACTATTGACAACCATCGCTAAAAATATTTTGAGGGGATAATAATAGGGGGCTCCCCAACTTTTTCAATTTTTTACAACATGATATTGAACATTTTTTTCATTATATGCAAGCAATTTATTAGAAAGAAATGTTTATGTAACTATCATTAATCTCTGAGCCACAAAAAGATAAATGACAAATAATTAGAAATTATTATGAGATTTACTTTTTCAAGAATTTGTGACTTACAACATATCGTTACTCTCATAGTGGCCTAAAAGATATTATGCTATCAAAATCCTTTGTTAAACTATATCTACATTCATTCATATTGGCCCTACTTTAAAACCTAATGGGAGATGATGTTGTGGTCGTGAAGTGTCACGGCACCTGAATGGCAAAAAAATCAATCATTTCGCTTATTCAATTTTCTTACGCTTTGTGTGATCATTCAAGTTTCTTCATATGAGCAATTGGTTGTGCATCTTCTCCTTCAATGTCAGTGGATAAGTACAATAGGGCAGGAATGCTCTTTTATCATGTATGCAGATTGCTTGATCGATTACCTATATGCACCACTCTCATAGTTATAGCTATGTCTTTAGCTTCTTGCCATTCCCAAAAGTAAAGGCACGACCTATTTGCGATAGCAAAATTAATTTGGTCTACGATTCATGGCATGTTATGTGAGGAACTGAAAAAAAAAAATAGTGGTTTTTGCTGCGGCACTGCCAATTAAATATTTTAAACATATTTTACACATGATAACTTGCTTAATGGAACATTTCCGCTGCATGCTAAACTACAAAAGAGCTCAAGCAAAGATGCAAGCAATGGATCCCAAAAAAGGAAAAAGTGGTACAGAAGAAAAGAATTGATAAAGTACATTTCTGATGTCGAGTCGCAAAACTAAAATCACACGACATATTCACTTTGTTTATAGGTTGGTATAACCTGAGTCTATGGAGATAGACTTACCAAATCCCGCTTACATTTAATGGATTCATTGACATGTTTCTTATTTTTATATAATCTCATAGAAATCAGACCTAAAGTACTCGTATTTCACATGGAATCCTCGCCATAGAACAAGTCAAGAGTCAAACTCGAAACATAGCGTGAATAGCTTCTGTGCTCTTAGCACGCTTCACTGAAGTCATTCATTACGAAATCAAATCACTTACGAGATTTATAAAGAAAAGAAGCTGAATGTTCCCAAGTTAACTAATAACTTGATTGAAGGTGACTCTCTTTTAACGGAAAAATTGTCCAAAAAATCTTAAATCAATTGCTTAGCAACCCATTCAATCATAAACCTTTCAATTTTGCCAATTTATCAAACCTTTTAACATTTTTCTCATTCAGACCTAAATCTTTCAATTGTACAAATTTCATATAAACCTTTTGAGAATTTACCAATTTAATCTTGAACCTTTTTCGATTGGAAATTATTGACGTTGCGGTCCAGTCAGCATTAGACTTCCTATGTAGCTCGGTCGATGCTGATGTTGACAAATTTATAATTTCTTTAAAAGAATTCCAATTTTTTATTGATTTTTTTCTTTTTCTTTTCTTTTCTATCTTTTCCTTTTTTTTATTTTTTATTTTTCATAGGGCCCGCTAGCCACTAGGCGAGGGCCATGAAGCCCCCTAGAAAAATTGCAATTCCAATGATACAAAATTACACAAATGAAGTAGCAAACCTCTATTGCAAGTTTCAATTATTAATTTTGCCCCAGATCCACGATTTTAAGGTTAGGTTTGAGGAAAAGCATGAAGAACAGTTGAATTTAGGGCAAATGCATGTTAAACAGCGTCGTTTAAGGCTATTAATGCTAACTAGACATGCTAGCAAGCCATGCCAAGTTGGTAGAAATCTTAGAATATTGCCACATTAGATTGATAACGTTCCAAATCGGAGTTGGCACTTAAGTTATAGAAAAAGTAACAATTAATTGATCTAATCTAAAATTTTGGCATCAAAGTGAGTATTGTGCAAAAGTTATGACACTTCTAATGTCCTTTTTTTTCTATTTCTAGATGATTGATGTTCTTATTTAAAATTAATTTCAAACGCTAAAGACAAAGTTCTTAACTTTCTAGTTTGTCATTTCAAGTAAACATAGCTTTAATTTTTTTTCTCAATAAAATTGAGACATCATTAGAAATGTTAAATTATATTTTGTGAGAAACAAGAAGAAGAACAGTTATATTTACCAAGTACAAGTTAATTTTACCACAAACACCTCATTCTTTACGAAGAACAAGTTGAATTTGTCAACAATAAATAAGGTTTACAACTATTTAATGTAAAAGTAACTCATTGTTCACCCAAGCAAAAGTAACTTTTCCTTGGTAAATGCATGTTCTTCTCAGTGAACGCAAATTGTTCTTGGTCAGTACGAGTTATTCTTGATAAACATAAGTTGTTTGTACATACAAGATGTTTGTGGTAAACATAGCTTGTACTTATTAAATATGAGATTTTATTTTTCTGATTTGTTACGAAAAAAATAACTTAACATCATTGACCATGATGACCTTGATTAAACAATCAAAAAACTTATTTAAAGTTTTATTTGAATATTTACCATGAATGAATGAAATTTGCCATATATATGTTACCATGGATAAATTAATTCATCACTATTGCAAAAATGACTTGTTCTCCGTGAATGCAAGCTATTCATGGTAAATGAAGGTCGTTCTTGATAGATGATATTTTTTGAATAAGTGTTTTTAATTTTATTTTACTTTGGTGTTTCTTAATCTTTTATTTAATTTTTTCCTCATTTTTAGATGTTGTTTTTATTAACTTTGGTCAATCGGTCTGTGATTTGGAGGCGTTTAATTCAGGAGTGCTGCAACTCATGTGTTCGATTACCGTAAATGAGACTTTGTACCAGTCACAAGCTTGTTTACCACAAATGAAGCTTTTCACAATAAACAAAGGCACCATTTGTTTCGTGGTAAATAAATAATTTTAAATTTTTTTCTTAAAAATGATTACCTATATCGCTTGAATAATTGATCAATGAAATATATTTCATTATTGACAATAATTTATGTCTAAATATTTTTGCAGATGATATAATCATTTTTAGAAAAATCTTTTTCAGATCATATATTTTTCATAAAACAAATGGAGCTAAATAGCATTTGACATATACTTATAACAAATATAAGATTGGGTAACTTGTCTAACAGATGGAAAAAATGGACATCTTTCTTTTTTATTACATGGTTGGTGAGAGATCTATTCTTGTGGTGAGGTCACCGCCTCATCAGAAGCCCCGAGGGAGTCAATACAATTGAACATTCCACAAGCGCCACCTCGTCTCTGTCGAAAGTCACGTTTCTCAAAGAAACTTAATTAAGGAAAACAGAGGAATTTGAAGCGAGCAGGGCTAAAGATCATCACAGCTTTTTAATTTAGACTGGCTTATTGTGACAGCGTGCATTGCATTGAATTTGCGTCCGTTATTGATTATGTATATGTAGAGTATCTTATATTAAAGTACGTCTTAATCTAATTGCTTAAGTATTTTTAATAGTTGACAGTGACCTCACAAAATCCCATATAGTATCAAAATATGAAGCCCTTAGGCCAAAATTTAGTCTAAAATGTGGAGGAATATTAGAATATTTAAATATGAAATCATGTTTTCACATAACGGCTTAAATTTTTTATACAATTAGCAGTAGCTTCACAAAATCCTACATCTTAAATCTTCAAAATTTCGATATATATCGAGCAGGGACCAACCTTAGTCATGTAACCTTGCTAGAAGATTAAATTAATGGCGATGAGTCCTTCCTAGGTTGAAACTTTAAAGAGGGAAGTGTGTCATTGCTTTCATAATATTTTTCACTAATTTAAGCAACCCAAATAAAAAAGTGAAAGAAAAAAGCAGTTGACTAGAATTCGTCTTTGTTTGCTACAAAGACTGTTTGACTTCTTCTCAGCCCTTTTTTAGGGGCCTTCGTGACTTCGTCGGTGATGAGAGCATAAGAGGCCGCCTCCTAATCCTCACTTGGTTGTCACTTTTCAAGCCTCTACCATACAACTAGCCCTAACCAAGTCAATAGGCACTGACATGTAAATTCCCCCTCTATTCACATTGCATGCTCTTCAATCTTTTCCTCCTGAATTTTGTAGTATTCAGTTAATTAATGACATTATTTGGCTAAGGTTAGAACGATTTGACTTTTCAGTTGCGCTATCAAGGATAAAGATATCACAAGTGTCATAACTTTCATACAGCACTTATTAAGGGCTGTAACTTTTTCGACCGCTTAAAGTGCCATAATCTCTATTTTAAAAAAAAAAAAAACCTTCACTTGAATGTCATAACTTTCAATCATTCACTTAAATGCCAAAAAAAATTAAAAACGTTCACCCAAGTATTGAAAATCCTACATAGCATAGCATTTATGATAGACATTTTTAAAATATTATAACACTGAAGTAATCAATTAAAAAGTTATATAACACTCAAGTAATCAAAAAAAAATATTATTGCACTCATATAAGCACCATACATAAGTTTTGACACTCAAATGAAGATCGTATGAAAGTTTTATCCTCCCCCGGCTAATATTAGCTAAGAGCAACATGGAGATGATTTTCCCTACCAGAAGATATATATATATATATTGTCTCTTGATTTTATTGTCATGACTTTGTAGGGTTTCTTCCCCTGACAAAGGGGGTATCCATGGTTTTTTCGAGCAAATGATGAACATCGAATGAATCCTTAAGTCGCATTTGCACTCAGCAATTATCACGACAAGAAGGTTTGTATTTTATCTGCTCCATTGTGATTCTTTGAGCTCAGAGCCTCGAGCGAGAAAGGCGAACAAGTACACCTCTCGAACTTAATCCTTCGGTGTTTTTTGTAGCTGACATTCTATACGAGCATGTGGCATTAAACAATGTCGTTTAGAAGCATTAGACTCGGTCCAGGGTCAGAACTATCACTACCTCTGACTATGAAATTGACTTGGTTCATTTGGGTTAATTGAAGGTGAAACATAAATCACTTGGTTAAAGAAGAGTTGTCATACCTAAACCCTGTCTTAGGAGTAGTTAGAACCAAATCCACAAGTATCATCATTGCCACTTCAGCCAAAAAAAAATGAGAATGATCACATAGGACAAAACCCAATTCCCAAGCAGGAATGGGCCAACCGTTTCACCGGTTTAGGACAAGGCCTCCTTGAGAGCAAAAGCCACTGTTTGCACCATTGCACTCCTTTTTCTCTCTTCCCCATGCTCGTGCATAATGCATGAACGCGTATTGGTTGGCTCTATTAGGTGACGGACCAAACTAAATTACAAGATAAAATCTCACAGATTCATCTAATCTTAATTATCTTTAGTGTGGACATAAGTAGCGCGGATATGACTTGAAGTTGCATTTTCATTTATTTATTTTTAAACTAGTACAATAACGCTATACAACAATCGAATATGAAACAGAAGTTCAGCGGACCTAGTGTACGTACAAAAATAAAATTTGAACGGTTAGATATGATTGAAACCATGTGGGATTCACATAGGACTTACCGGTTTAGTACATATATTACACTAATGTAACAATTTTTTCTCTCTCCTTCTGTCTCTCCCTCATTTTTAGTTCTTTTATTAGTTCAAAGAGAAACGGGGAGATTAGCACTAGTAATCTCCATTAAGCGTTGCCCTAGGGGCATCACACTTGCTACAATATGTTGTATTTGAGTCATCACTATTTCGTATAACTCACTGACTCAAAATCTCAAGACTGGCAAGCTCGTCATCCAGCCCAATAAGACACTAGTAGTCCAAAAGTCTTTCGGTATGACTCAATTAGGGGGCACAGCACAAGCTGTTTAGAGGTTTGCTTAATGCATGAACCGAACTCGTGACGTTTTGACTTTGGTGACCACTTTAACTCGTGGCCAATCAATTTCTGTCTCTCAATCTCATTATTAAGTGGAGATAAGTATATTAGGAGTCTTAAAACTCATTATGAAAGTGCAATTTAATCATAAAACTTAACAAAAGTGCAATTTATTCCCAAAACTTATCAAACTGTTTTGATCAAGTCTTTCTGTTAACTTTGTCTAATTAGACTAATAGATAATGCCAACATAATTTTTTATTATTTGCTCTCTCCATGTGACTTTTTTATTATTTTCTCTCCAATGAGGCATTGACCATAGTAAAACACAAATTATAAGACTAAAACCGTTTCTTTTTTCTTTTTATTTTTTGCCTAAATCCTAATTTTTCAACCAAAATTTTAATTATATTATATTTAAAAAAGAAATTTGAAAAAATAAAAAAAAAGGCGAGGGCAATAGATCATTGCCACCGCTGCTACGCCACCATCGTTGGAAAAGGTTAGCAAGCACTCAGCAAGGGCTATCGACCCTTGCCTATTGCAAACAAGGGCCCGACGACTTCTACCTAGATATGGGCGAGGGTTGTCAAGCCCTCACCTACGATCAGCGAGGGTCAAAGACCCTCTTTGAGCCCCTGTCGGCCCTTTCTGATGATAGCGGGTCGATAGCAAGCCCTCACCGCCCTTGCATTTCTTTTTCTTTTTTTTCCTTTTTGAGTTCTTTCTTAAAAAAAGAAAAATTAGCTTTCAAATTTTCTTTCCTAATTTAATCAATATTTCGGTTAAAAATTAGGATTTGGGCATAAACAACGTTGTTTTAGTCTTATATTACATGCTTTCATCGGGTCAATGCAACACATAGGAGAGAGAAAATAATTATAAAAAAAAAAATCCACATTAGTATTTTATGTTAGTCTAATTGGACGAAATCAACAAAACCATGATCCAATAACAAGTTACCAATTGGAAGAAGATTTTAGATGATAATCATTGTCTACAAAGTGATAGCTAAGCGAGCTTATACTTCAGCACCATAAAAGCACCCCTATAATCCAAAGGGCACCCATTGGACGCAGCATGAACACAAATCCTTTTTCAAGAATATACTTGTAAGTACCCTGTCAAACCAGAAATGAAATCAGAAAGGACCCCCACATGCAGGGAAATGGAACTGAGGATCGCAACATGTGGCAATATCTAATTAGCATCCTAATTCCAGTGAATTCTCAGACTATGCCATGCAAGACAAATTCCAATCAGTTCAAGAACCATGCCTGCTATGGTCAAGGTACATTTATCCACTAGCAGTTTATTATTGATGTTCATTAGAGGAAGAGTGGCTAAGTACTCTCAATTAAGACAACCTTAAACTTGGAGGTAAGAGTACTGAAAATTTGCACGAATCACTGCTCCTAGACATGGCAAATTTGTTCATTCTTTTCATCTACAGGGATGAAATGGGGTCATGGCAGGTATGATGAGCAAGAGTGGGCTAGCCAAACCACAGAAGTCTTATTCTATAAGAGAGAGTCTATAAATTCATATAGTGGCAACTTCGCAAATAGAGGAAAAGAAGGCTTTTGAAGACAAATTATCTGTATTCTATTGACAAATTTAGAGACATATATGTTTGAAAACTAAATACTTTTGAAATACCAGAAAGATGTTTAAAGAGGCAAATCTTTGATAGTCATTGCAAAATCTCTCTTGTAGATGAATTCTTTAAGGTTTGAACTAATTTTCTGTGTATCCAACCCCTCTATTATTCAGGACACTCCCGCTAGGGGTGATCGGGTCCAGGGTGGGTAGGGTCTAGACCTGGACCCTGTACCCGACCCTATTATAACCGGTTCCTCTTTTCTGGACCCTATACCCGACCATGTTTGTATTGGACCCTGTACCCGACCCACCCTGTTTTTCCAATCCGGTTCCAGGGTCAACCCTGTTTCCATTGGAACCTGTTTTGCAATCTTCGGATATCCTATACGACTTTGAATTTTATATTAATAAGCGAGAAAATAACGTAATCCTCCTAATTTATATTGAAACATTAAGCACTGGTAATAAATTAATACATGAACATTTGGAATAAACGAAAAATTAAAGATCCATAGGGCTAATTATAATAAATAAAATCATAAGGCAAAGAATTAACATCAAACATGGGTCTAATATTAGTATTATTCCCACAACTACTACATGAAGCTACTCATTTATTCAAGCATAACTCTTTATACAAAAAAGAAATTAGGCGAGCCAATCCATGTGATACACAAGAATTTGGTGGCGACAAACAGCGTTCGTCCATCAGACGGTGCGAGAGGGAGACGGTGAGGGAGGGAAGCAAGGGAGGAAGATGAATGACAAATGAGAAGTGCTATGCGTGTTTGAGAGAGCCAAGAGGAAAAATATCATGTGATTACGAGAGTAAAAATAGAAATCAGAAGAAAAAAAAAATGTTTTGGACCTCTACTTACAAAACCGGTCCAGGAACCGGTCCAGGAACCGGTTTTCGGGTGGGTAATCACTCAGACCCTGTTCCCAGACTGGTTTAAACCGGTTCTGAATTTTGGGAACCTGTTCCCGGACCGGTTTCAATGGGAACCGGTTCCCGACCCTGTTTTCCGGGTGGGCCGGTCCGGGAACAGGGTATACCCGGTCCGGTTGCACACCCCTAACTCCCGCGTTCATCCCACATTCAGAAACTTCATTTCATACAAGAATGAACCACCTATGGTGCAATTATAATAGATGATATAGCCTAAAGAATAATAAAAGATATATTTCTTTACTATCAAAAAGAAAAACTGCAATTTAAGAAGGAAAAATACGTACCAGAGAAAAACTAATGATTAGCATCAAGAGCTTTAGCATTAGCATTAAAATTGTCAAAGCCTCCACTAGTCGGTCCTGCTGGATTCATTTGATAGGCAGGAGGTGGAAGCATTGAGGGGGCACTACCAGAAGAGGTTAGATTCAGTGCACTTCCAGGACCTGAAGGAGGGACATTCAATGTAGGAGGCCTTGGTGCCATTGCTGGCATCCCTGGAGGAGGAATGTAGCCTGCCAAAAAAATTTCAACCAATAAAATTAGGTCCATGTTTCTACTCTGATAGCCATCTTAAAACAGAAAGTACTATGTGAGGAAATAAAAGACATCAGTAGAAGGCAGCAGGCTCTCTCAATAAATAGATAAGAATATACATGAAACATACTGCCTGCTAGATTTACAACGTCCAAAAGAAAAAGTCAGTCCCCTTTCGCGCACTATCACGAATCTGAAGGGAAAAGAAGAGGAGAAAAGCAAACCAAAACTCAAGCTTATAAAAGAAACATGGCACCATATGAAATATGTGAAGTTTGTGCCTAGAATAAGGACTAATTAAGTATGACAGAATGTCTTTTCCTGCCAAATAATGACTATGATTTGACAACTGTCACCATTAGAAACAATTCAGAGTGAATTAATTTTATGCGTATTTGTCCTTGCCTCTCAGAAGTAACAGTTTACATGGTTGAGTTAAAGAAATAACGAAAGAGAAAACACAAGAAGTCAGCATCATGTATCCATCTATGCCATTACATAGCATGCAGCATTTATCCTACCATGTCTTCTACACCCTGTCTTATCCATGTTAACAAGAACACTTCCACAAGGACATTTACTCAACTCATAGCAACATCCACACAATCAATGTTTAAAAGATCTTTACCCTATTTATTTTTTCATATGGGAGCATGAAAATACCGAAAAATTGACAGTAGACAAAAGGAACGAAAGAAAAATTTCAGTGTCCAAGACGGTATGTGTTTCATTTGGAAGATCTAACAAGAAAATTAGGCAATCTAGTGAACAATACTAACAATTTTATGAAATGTTGTGTTATCCACAATGGATGTTAACCATTTACTACATTATCTGCCAATCTATGTTCAGACAAAGTGTCTGTAAAAGATAGGCTTTCTTATACCATTCACAAAATGAGATGATGAAGCATAGAAAGCATAGAAACTGAGTGGATAGGCATTCTTTCAGTAAGGCTTTTCTTGGGAATGGCTGTAAAGCTTTGATATGGAGAAAGATAGTTTGTGAAGAAGCGTATAGTTCCAAAATTGGTTTTGGAAGATGTATGGTGAAGAACAATGTCTAACCAAGCGGCACACAAGATTTGGCTTTCAAAGCAAAAAATGCAGGTGAGATAACTTCAGTAGCAGAAATTTAAAGCAGGCAATTATAGGAAAACTGTGTCATTGGATGACAGATGGTGGGGAGATGATGCCTTAAACGATATATTTGCCGATTGGTTTGCATTACAAGGATCATGACAGTTCATGCAGGTTCATTGGCAGAGATATAGTAGACATATGGGGTGGAAGGTGGAATTTTTACATGGGACTCAAGATAAGCAGCTCAATGCTTTCTCTTAACTTTTTTGAGCCACTAGCTTAGATGGCGCCAGGTGTGGGAGAGGACGATAGTCAATGGTTGAAAGTTTTGTGCATGTAGAAACTAATCTATCAAATTCTACTACTCTAATCTCGTCTCTAGTCAACTGCAAGTACAATGGAACACATTCTCCACTTGGGAAAGTAAAGGTTTCTTTTTCTCTAATGAAGCAGCTCAGAGACATAATCTCAATTGAGATAATCTTCAAAGAAAGGAAAACTTTGGTAATAGATGTTTTAATGCAAGAATGAAGAAGAGAGTGTGAATCACTTATTGCTACATTGTCACTGGAGAAGACAAGTTAGGACTATGAATTTTGCAGTTTCCGAAGCAAAGTGAATCACTTTAGGCACAGTGCAAAGTGAATGTTGGGCTTGGAGAGGGACCATTAAATTCTCCGTTGGAAAGAAGAAAGTAACTCAGATAGTTCCTCTCTTCATATTTCAGCTCATTCCAAAGAAACAATAGGCACGTCATAGGCAGCTTTTTGTTCTTGGAGGCATTCTTTGGAACTGTTGTATCTTTGAAGTTTTGTATCAGAGTTTTGTGTCTTCTCTGATCTAAGAGTGTTGTTACTTGTCTGGGTTGTAGAGCTATACCAACTGTTACTGCAGTTTGCTTGTATATTTGATAATGGAGGACTATGGCAACAACCAGACTTGCAAAAGGTGTGCCAAATGAAGATTTAGTGTTAGATGATAATCTGCTTAATTTGCCTCATTAGATTAAGAACCTCTTAAGTGTTTAGAATCATTGAGCAAATGGAACTTTAAGTTTCTAGTTTCTAGGATATTATTTGTCCTTTTCTATTTCCCATTTAGAATAGAGACTATATGAGTCTTTTAAAATGGTCTTCCTTTGGCTTATGATGTATCTATCTGTGAATCTATCTAATGAGTAAATACAATTTCAGCATTTCTTTGCTGAGACTTGTGCAGGGCAATTCTCCCCTAGGTGTGAGCTCAGGCACTTTGGAAGTAAAGCCTAAAGCATTTTTTTTCTCTCTTAACCTTTCTTACAACATCACCCAAACTCTTACTAATTTCTCTATCATTCACTTATCGGCCGATAAAAACCCCGCATTGTTCACTGCCTTGGAACAGTACTTCTAGATCTGATTCGACCAATCAGATTGTCCTACATCATTTGAGCTGTAGGTTTGCTAGTTCATTGGGGTTGTACACATATTTCACTTGTATTTGTTCATGATTAGCAAAGCTGGCTGATGATTATCAATGACGGCAAAAAAGAAAAAGAAAGAATAGGCATTTCAAAAAGTAGATCCCCTGAGATTCTTTTAGGGATAACTAATTATATGCCTCTCACTTTTGGTATTGTAGGAAACTTCGATTTTCATACTTATCTTTTGCTGGAAATGTTCAAAACAATCGTATTGGCATAATTTTTGGCTTCCCTTGTGAAGCCGTTCTGCATGGGGGCAATAACCCACAGCACCTTTTTAAATAGAACTTTCTTTATCATTCAGAGAAAGTGCAAGTAACATCCAGATCTCAGTTCTGCATATACACAAGTAAAACTCTCATTGCTCACTATGGGTACAGAGCATCTCCATATTATTTAGCCAAAAAATCTACAACAAACTAACGCTAAAAATTTCCACCATAAAATTTAATACTTTAACAAAGCCTGGACACAGAAATGACAAATTGCAGCCCCTAGTCAATCAATATAGCAAAACACATGGAAGCTATTTGCTCAAAGTATGTATCAGAAATCATGTATTAGCCAGTTTGGATATCAACATAATACCTGGTGCACCGGGCGGTGGCCTTGGCAAGACAGGTGGCCGCATTCCAGGAGCCAATTGCATATTTGGTCCCATGGGCATCATAGGTGTTGGTAGTATGGGTAACCGAGGCCTCTGAGCCATAAGATGTTGATTATATGCGGCACCAACTTGTTGGAAAGCTGCTGCTTGCCCCAAATGTTCCTTAATCCTTTGATCAATTAAACTTTGAGTTTGCTGCTCCTCAAATTGCTGATAGTAAATACGCACATTTGCCTAAAACCAGTTGCCAATTCAAGTTCAAACCCGAAATTAAGAACATGGCTTCTTCAAAAAACCAAAGATGAATGCACAGAAAGGCAACGTGGTAAAAACTTGGAGCCCATTCAAAATGTTACAACCAAGAATGGAAACAAAGGAACACGAAGCAGGTGCCGGTAAGATAAAGTACCTTGTGCTTGTACCCTGCATTGTGCTGCTTTCTGACTGACGGCTGAAGTATCAAAAGACACTATTAGGGACAAAAATCTTTCAACATTCTAAGCCCCTAAGGGATTAAAAGTCTAGTGCATGCTAATCATGATTATAGTTTACCAAGAAAGTTAATGAAATTAAACATGGCATGTAGTTATCTCAAGCGAAATGAACCCCATCTCATGAATAGAGGGTCAAAAGGCAGATGTCATTATACACACCTTCAACAAGATAGTCATACCTAGAGCTAATAACTACAAGGTCCCTGAGCAACTTGGAGAAGCAGGCAGCATCATAGCATATCATTTCAAAGCCCTTTCTTTCTTGTCCCCAAGTACTTAACACTCCCAACCAAATTCATACACCAGTCGAGATTGCAAATTACATACAGCACAATGCTGATAGGATTAAGAATTCGATTGAAAACCAAAAGAAAAGACCCCGACGCCACCAACACCACTCGCCAATCGTAAAGAACCGAAGCTTTGCTAACGAAAGGAGCGAAATTGGCGAAGCAAGCAGGCTTACAGAGTCGTGCGTCAAGTAGGTATCGCAGTAGTCACAGTAGTACCTGCCAATCATCGCCAAGAAAAGACAGAGGTCAGCAGAAACTAAGCAATGCGCGACGTCGGATACGAGAAGACGCGAGCGAATGGGACGCGTCGGACGTACCGAGGCATGGCGACTTCGAGCTCGGGGGGAGGAGCGAGGACCCGAGTGCGGAGAAGGGCGAAACCCTAGGAGAGGGACGAAGAATGGAGGACTTCTTCAGTTCCAGAGCGAGCGAGAGAGAGAGAGATGGACTGAGGGAGGTTGCTCGCGGGTCGAGGGCCGACGGAGAGAGGTTGCGCTTGCCTCGCGGGGTGGCGGCGGGAGGTTGCACCACGAGGGAGATTGCTCGGTGCCGACGGCGGACGGCGTGGGAGCTCGCCCGGAGGCGGCGGCGGCGGCGGGCGGACGGACGGCGAGGGGCAGACGGACGGCTAGCGCGGTCGCCGCTGCGTGAGACTGAGAAAGAGAGAGAGTTGAGCCGCGCGAGCCTGACGTTGTGTATGAGTTTGGGCGATTTAAAAATCCCAAATTATACGGCCGTGACAAATTTACCCTAATAAGGATGATCATATCCAGGACACATAGGGTCTAGACCTGGACCTTGTACCCAATCTTGTTATAATCAGTTTCCATTTTTTGGACTCTATACCCAACTTTGTTTGTATTTGACCTTATACTCGACACACCCTGTTTTTCCAATCCGGTTTCAGGGTTAATCATATTTCCACTGGAATCTATTTTGCAATCTTCTGATATTTTATATGACTTCGAATTTTATATTAATAAGTGAGAAAATAACGTAATTCTCCAGCGAGAAAATAACGTAATTCCCCAGCACTAGTAATAAATTAATACATAAACTTTTTGACTAAATGAAAAATTAAGGATCCATAGGGCTAATTGTAATAAATAAAATCATAAGGCAAAAAATTAACAACAAACATGGGTCTAATATTAGTCTTATTCCCACAGCTACTACATGAATATACTCATTTATGCAAGCATAACAACTCCTACAAAAGAGAAATTAAGCGAGCCAATCTATGTGAAACACAAGAATTTGACCGTCCGTCCATCTTACGGTGCGAGAGGGAGCTGGTGAGGGAGGAAAGCAAGTGAGGAAGAGGAATGATAAAGGAGAAGTGTCGTGCGTGTTTGAGAGAGCCGAGAAGAAAAATATCATGTGATTGCGAAAATAAGAATAGAAATCAAAAGAAAAAAAAAAAGTTTTTGACTTCTACTTACAAAACCGATCCAGGAACCAATTCCAAAACCGGTCCAAGAACCGGTTTCCAAGTGGGTAATCACTCGGAACCTAATCTCGAACTAGTTTAAACTGGTTCCTTTCAATAGTATGTAACCTTATAAATCATAGGGCCTCTAATTTTTGTATCAACGTTTTTCATTTATGTGCCCAACATTTGATATTTGTTCTCATAAATCTTTATAAGCATGCGATTATTTCAATTTTAAAATTCTCTATAATTTCATTGATTTCTTACCTTGATCCTAATCATATTTGCTATTAGTGTCTAGTACATGTAAAGATGGTGATTCTAATCACAATAAGTAATGTCATGATTTGTTAGGTAATTTTATTTAAGCATTCCATTTCTTGGGTCAATTTTATTTTGTTGTGATAATAACTACCAGTTTTGTATAAAGTTGAAGACATGTGTATTATTAAACTCGTGCAATTGTCTTATAATGGATGTTTGGAAAATTTTATTGTGCTTCCACATGTGTATGAGTATAAATGGAAAGGACACATATCTCTTGTGACATTCTGAAGCATCACAACATTCCTTATAATAGAGCTTTCGTGTACAGTAATAATTATTATAGCCCACAATAGTACTTTTGTGAACAACTGTAGGTCCTTGTACATTTCTTAGAGAAGAATTCTTTTTCGGATAAATTTTTGCATGTTAACAATTATGTGATTTATGGACATTTTTAGATAATTTCCTTTTTTTTTTTCAAATTACAGATTTGTTTTTTTTTTTTATAGAAACCATGATTGAACAATAATTAACAATAACCACCCCATATGATGGCCGCGTTGGCTTACGTTTTCATCCCCTCACGAAGGGGATGAGTTCAAATCCTAGCGTGGTCGCTAGTGGTATTAAGTGTGACGCTGTGGTGGTGGGTCCTGCGCTAGCGTCACCGGAGGTTTACGGTGAAGCTGTCGGCTGCAAGCTGGTTCCTCCCGTCTAAAAAAAAAAAACAATAATTAACAATATGCTCCACCACTTGTACGGCCCCCATTTCAAATTTATTAACTTTAATGCTTTTATATTGATTCAGCCTTGTTAATTTTTTTTTATTCGTAATGTAAGTTATAGCAATTTAGAGGTAGACTATAGTTGGGCCAAGCTTGTGAAATTCTTTGTCCTTTGTTCAATTATTTGTGTAGGTATACAAACATAGAGATGTGATTACTCATCGAAATTGGGAAAATTATCAAAAAAATCCTAAACTTATTGTATGGTGGTCAATTTAGTCTTAAACTTTTTAATTATATCAATTTATCCTAAATCATTTGATGATTTGTTAATAGAATCCTAAATCTTTTGATGACTTGCTAATGTAATTCTTCAAGTCAATTATCCAAATAATACGTTTAGGGCTAAATTGACAAATCTTTAAAAGGTTTATGACTAAATTGGCAAATGATCAAAATGTTTACAACTAAATTGATACAATTGAAATATTTAAAACATAATTAATTGTCATATAATAAGGTTAAGAACTTTTTGGACGATTATCCCATTTGAAATTTTATAAAAAAATTTGGTGATTGTTGCGTACTATTATGGTGTTGAAAATAGAGAGTAAAGTTTAGCTGACATCGGGATGTAAGAATAACTTCTACGCATATATACAAAAAATGCCATTATTATTCTTGACCAAAACTAATATTGAGGATAAATTACCCAAAATTTTCTTTTAAGCCAAAAGAGTAAAAGTAATCAACTTCAATTGAAGAAAAAGGAAATTTTTCATTGCGGAAGTAAAGACGAAAGAGCAAAAAGAAGCTCCTTCTTAAAATAAGCGAATCTAATTATTTCCGGCAACTTAATCAATTAAGTAAAAATTCTGAATTTATTTCGATGATTGTAGAATTCAGACTCCACCGGAAGTATGATAGCCCTTCTTTTTAAACTAACCAAATGGAAAAATAAGGAGCAATTTAAAAGAGTTTTCCAACAAAAGAAGACTAGAAGTCTAGAAACAGTGTATATTGGATTTATGCAAAAAAAAAAAAATAGTGTCGAGTGTTTTTGCAAAATCACTTTATTATGAAGAAAAATGGAAAGAACTTACTGAGGCAATATACAGACTTTGTATGGACATGTATATATATGTAGAGAGAAGAAGATATTTTAAGATTTGAAATTTTTGGTGAGATTCTTAGAAGATAGAAAAGGTCAAATTTTGAAACTGAATTACGGAAATAGAATTATTAATTTATGCAGCTGCTCATAAACAGAAAAATTCCTAAAATTAGCTAGCGGAAGGTACTAAGGGAAAGGAAAAAAATGATTATGGTCCCTTAAAAATAGCACACCCTTTATTTCCATTTATATGATGGTAGAGCATAACTGAGACATTCTATCACGAAGTTTTCTTTTCTTTTTGGGGCCCCAATCCTAATATAAACTTTTTCTCCGTAAATCAAACGTTCCCAATTCTTTTACTATTTCACATCACAACATAGCAAAAGGGGGTAAAAAAAAGGGTCTTTAAGATCGTTAAAGTCGGTGAAAACCGCTTTGGATACTCAACCAAAGCTTTGAGTTGATTCCTTTAAAAACCAAGTAAATTACTCGAGCAAAATCCATCCAATGCGACCCATTTGACCTCCCTACCCCTCCCGCGCCGCCCCGGCCGAGGCCCTCCGGGGGGGAAAAGCCGGGGGGCTCTCCCGTCTTTTCACCGAAAAGAGCAAGTCTTTCTTTATGATAAAATAAAGGCAAAGACATGGAAAGCCAAAGGAAACGGACCGAGTAAAATCCGTGCAAGAAATTCTGCCCCCGTTGACCCATCTCAGTCCGGAGTCTACACGCCACCTCGACCCTCCTAGACGATCGCGACCGCGATCACGATCCATGTTCGACGTCCGAAAAGCGCACGAGAGGGGGGGCCCGAGCCGCGTACCATCCGACGCACGACAGATCGTCAATGATTCGGGGACTCTGCCGACCCGCGTCGCACTGTACGATCTCCCCTCCTCCTGTCAGGAATATAATAAACCAGGAATCGAGCTGACAACTTCTCCGAACGCGAGCGAGCGAGCGAGGCGAGCCGAGGCGAGCTGAATGAATCCGACCCCTGCAAGTTTCCTCGTTCCCCCACTGTGACCCGGTCCCTCTGCCAAAAAGCAAAAGCGGCCCCCCTTCTCAAAAGACAGTTTCTTTCCTTCCTTCTTCGTGTCGCTGTTCTTATTCTGTCTCTCTGTTTCTGTTCCTCTCTCTCTGTCTCTCTCTCTCTTTCTGACATTATTATTCTCCTCCTCCTCGTCAATCCCAAACCCCACTGAGATTTTACCGATTCTTTTCTTTTCATTTTCGCCGAATGCTCTAATGGAGTTCGCAGTGGAGTAGAGGGAATGCCACCTAATCCATCCGAACCCAACAGTCTCCCTCCCCCTCCTCTTTAAATCGACGGGTTCCGTCGACGCTGCTTCTCAAGCTGTCCGGAGCTCGCCGGTCTCCTTCTTGAATCCCCGAAAGTCCCGAACTTTGGGCCTCCCCGGGATTCTTCGTGCTCGAGAAACCGTTCTTGAGCTTCTGGGTATGCCCCATAATGGCCTCCCTTGAAATTTCCCACGTCGATTTGGAGCGAGGCGAGGCCCACGAACACCACCGCCGCCGCCACCACGATGTCGGGGGCAGCGACGACGACGACGAGAGCGTGTGCTTCTCCGACGCCGACGACGGCAGCGGCTCGTGCCACTCCCAGTTCTACTCCACCACCGGGGGGTCCTACGACGAGTACGCCTTCTCCGGCGTGCTGGACTTGGACTACGACGCCGAGGGCGGGTCGGGGAGGCCGTCGTCGGCGTCGGATTGCTCGGTGGTGGCGGAGGGAGGAGGGAGGGTGGTGAAGGTGCATTTGGCGAGAGTGGAGAGAGAGAGGGATTGCAGGATTTGCCATTTGGGGTTGGTGAGCAGCAGCCACGAGTCCGGGGCCCCGATCCAATTGGGCTGTTCTTGCAAGGGCGATTTGGGTGCTGCCCACAAGAATTGTGCAGAGGCCTGGTTCAAGATCAAGGGAAACAAGTAAGTACCCGCAAAAGAAAAGTGACACGAGGAGCCAAAAAATTTAAAAATTTAGAGGCTTCATAATGTTTTCTGATTGCTGTTTGTTCCGTATCTGGAGTCGTTCTTAATGCAAGTTGCAATTATCCGTTTCATCTTCTAGCAAGTCTAACAGGGTAATTACTAGAAATTTATGGAGTTGGAAATTCTTGATAATTGATTGATTCTCATGCATTTTGAATTTGGGCTTCTCAATATTCCCGTTTAGGGATCATTCCAGGTCATAGAACGTCGTATGCAAGTGTGATCAACTTTAATATCAATTTTGAGTGTCCTGACTTATAAGTACATGAATAAATTCATTCATGATCAAATGATTATTATTGCTTTAAGAGCGGTTCCCTTAGGATCTTAAAGAGATTCCGAGAAATATAGCAGTTGAATCTGATGATATGGATGGATTAGGAATGGGGATGTCATCCTTTGCCATGATACCAGTAGGCAAACACGTCAAAAGGGGCACTGCTCTTGTAAGTGGGACAATCAAAAGTTTTCTTGCTCTGATTATAGAAACTACAAATTATCTTAGCCAAAAGGAAAACGGGAGGGATATAAATATGAAAAGGAACCAAAGGGGAAAAAGAAAGGAAGAAGATGAAAGATGAAAGCATCGGAGCAACCAGATTGCGTGTCCAACGGCACCGCCCCATTGTGCTTTTTTTCTTATTTCATATTTAGAAGTCCTTATAGTCTCTACTCTGTTGCTCTCTCCAGATTCTGCTGCTTTTATAAAAGTGGAGGAGGGACCCCATGTGATTTGGTCATTTTCCCATGGCTGAAGATTGTTGTTCTTAACAGATTTGATCAATAACATCGCATCACTTGTTCGTTGTGTAGATTCCAGTTATTCACATGGTCCTTGAAAATGATGTTTCTGGCATGGATATTCTAAGTTTCGAGTTTTTTGCAGGCATCATATCATGATATGATTCTTTGTTCTCTTGTTTAAAGATGTGGGATGTGTTAACATGTCACTCTCATCTTTGTTGATGATGCATCTTTCAGTCTTTTCTATGTGTCACTCCTCTCGAGTCTTGAAGCTTCAGCATGTTCTGTGGCTTCAATTCAATGAGATTAGTGCTCATTTGTACTTTATTATGCTATGGTTGAGGAGTTATATTATTAAGGATAAGTTAGTTTCTTCTAGGGTGAAGAACTCTCACTGATACTTCATGTTCAAATCTATAGAGGTCTAAAGAAATCTTTAAATGTAAAAGCTGTGGAACTAGAGATGCAGGACTCTAAAGCTGCTAGTTTAACTTTAAGTGCTTGAGCTTTCATTTACTTCTGTCTCTGTGGGTTGGTGAGATGCTACATCTGGCCTGTAACCTTTTGAAGAGCTTTGCCAATTAGCAGTGAAGTCTATTTAATCCATGGGCTGATGGAATTTAATCACTACAATGATTCAGCAGAAGAAAGAGATGAAAGGACATCAATTCAAATTTTGGATTTTTGAGTTGAGAGTAGTTCCCCATTTGTTAGATACATTGATGCAATTCAATTCAACTTAATGGGATCTTTCATTAGGGTTGATTTCGAAAATCATGGTGTACATCTAAGCTCCCCAATGTAGACAGTACTGCAAAAATGGCCTTCGTGATAGAAAAACCGGCTTCTTCTCTATCCAATAGACATTAACATACTCTTTAATCTCTTTCTGCTGCCCAGTTAGAGCCATCTACATAACGTACTGTCTAAGACTATGCATGACATACTATCTCCTCTATTTTCGGATCTTCTTTGATTGGATTTATTTTGATCTCCTTGACTTGCTAGGACCTGTGAGATCTGTAACTCCGTCGCGCGGAACATTGCTGGTGTCAATGAGGTAGAGTCTGCCGAGCAGCCGACCAATGAGATTGACATTCCCCCAGCCCCGTCGGCCATCCCAGCCACCCCAACATTGCCCTCGGAGACCCGGAACTTCTGGCAGGGCCACCGCTTCTTGAATTTGCTGCTAGCTTGCATGGTATTTGCGTTTGTCATATCATGGCTTTTCCACTTCAACATGCCATCATCGTAGAGACTCGGGTCGCCAGCCGCCGCCGCCGCATTCTCTTCACACGTAAAAAAATCAAGCAATGTAGTAGCAGTCGCTTTTTACAAGTAAAATTTACAGAAAGTGAAAAAAGGGGAAGTAGGGAATTTTTCCATTTACCTCATCTTCAAAGCAGTTTACATATGGAGTTGTTTTGTGCATTTTTAGTGTGTTCCTCCATGGACAATCGGACGTGCATGTTTATGGGAGTGTTTTCTCATGATTCAAGAGCACACGAGCTTATTGATTTTCTTCCTTTCTTGCCTTTGACATTACACGTGGTTTGGCACTAAAATGGAGTTTCCTTGTTGAGAGGGAAAGGAAGCGTGCAACTGTATATGTCCATTATTGCTCTGGTAGTGCCTTCTGATGATGTCTTATCATCATTCAATCGCTGTTGTAAAGTCTTAGCCCCTTTTTATAAGCCATTTATTGCGAATATTTTCTGTTGTATGTACTATGATTGTCTTCTTTCTTTCAATCAAAGCAGTAGAATAATAATGTGTGGCTAGATTAATCAGCTTAGAAATAATTTATCTCTAGTTGAAATTATGTGTTTGAGATTAATGTAAAATATTTAAAGAGATGTTCAAATGTAGAAATTCTAACTCGGATTTAATAATTGTGTTGTGTTTAAATTTCGAAGATAATACAATTAATAAACGTGTTGTGCCTATCGTACGTAAATTGTATACGACGCCATTTTGACGTGTAGGCATCAGTTGACAGCCTTACAAATATTTTTGCTCCATCATAAAAGTTCATACTTATTCACGAAGAGATGTATTGACCGAAAGGTTTAAGCTAAGTGTTTTTTTATTGTCCTTATGATAATAAGAACACAAGGCTACGAAATAAGTGAGATTTAAGGTCTATTTAATAACCATCCCTTTTTTTCTGCTATTTTATTTCTCAGAATAGAAAAAAAAAATCTGTTTAATTATGTCAGCTAATTTTTTAATTTCTCATAATAAAAAAGTGGCCAATGAATGAATTTGGAATAGAAATAAGAAGGAGATTTGTTTTTTTTTTGGTTCTAGGAAATAAGAAAAGAAATAAGGTCATTTGATCATTTTAGAAAAAAAATGCTCAATGTAACTTAATGTGTATCTTTACACAATCAACACAAGGTCCGGTTTCTTGACTCAATCCAAGTCCCTATTTTTCGAAATAAAAAATAAAAAATAATTTAAAAATCAGAAATTTATGATAAAATTAGAAATTAGATTTTGAGTAGTTTTACACGATTTTAGTGTTAATTCTAGTTTAGAATTAAGTTAGCATGAAAAAATGTGAATCTTTTGATGAAAATTGAATTTAAAATTGAATAAGCTTTTAGTGCTTCACTAGATGAATTTTGAGGGCCATTTTCTTTTAAAGACAATGCTAGGTCGCGGAAGCTTGACGATTTCAGTCTTCTTCTCACAAGATTCTATTGGAGGCATCCTTTAAGATCTCTAGTCATTTCTAGCCATCCATCTCTACTAATTATTGTTCTGGATTTTCTAAGGCCATCTTAAAACATCTTGATCAATTAAATTCTTACAAAAGTCTAGTTTTATCCAAACATGAATTGTTGGGTCTCCACTAATATTTTTATAATCCAGTGAAAAAAATTGGGAATAGAAATTTTTTAGGGTCGTAGCAAATGCATTTTTATTCTTTTTCTATTCTAGGAATATGGATTTTATGCAGTAACCAAGTTCGTTCTTTTATGCAGAAACTCGAATAGAATTAGAAAAAATTATTTGAATAAAAATTATTTCTCGGAACAAAAATATTAGCAAACGCACCCTTGGCTCATAGACTCGAGAAACAAAGGCAATATACGTATAATGGCCCAAGCACCTCAAAAGAGGAGGCTAGAAAATCCCTTCTTTCAAGGAACCGTGCATGCAAGCAGGATTGTTTATGCACGCTGGTGCCCCGTAGTACAAAGTCGCCGACCCAAAAGAAGGTTCAAGCTAGGAAAAATCAAAGCTTGATCCACATTAATATTTTGTTTCTTGCTTTTCTTTTTTGCTCCACTCGAAATTAAAAACATTCCTGATCAACTCTTGATAAATTGCCAAAATTGCAGCTGCGCTGTACTTAATTCTGCTCCTAAGTGTTTTGATTGATTTGTTTGGTAATACACATTTCAATGTTATTATGATTTCTATTTATTTCGCGAGAAATGAATGATTTAGAAAATATTCTTCTCAAAATGATCGTTTATATCACTTACAAAAATGCATGAATAATTATTTTTTTCACCGTGCACGAAAATACTTAGAAATAAATTTTTATTTATAATAAAAATATATTTTATTAACTGATTATTTCAAAATACACAAGCAATCTTTTTTAAGAGAGTGTTTTTTTAAATCATTCATTTTCTAAGAAACAAATATGGCCCTCGTTTGGTTCCATATTCTACTTCAATTCAACTCGGTTGTTTGATTTAAGTAGATTGTTGGCGTTCCCTGAGACATAACAGGGAACATTGTTCTAGGCTAGGGTGGTAAATTAGTGAGATTGTTGGTAACTTTTCAAATACATAGTTCACTAAATTTCGATAGACAACTTATTGAGTCTGTAACGAGTTAGTAAGTGCACGAGTTAGTAAGTTCAATAGGTTTTCGAAGAGTACCAACATTTATTTGCACTTCCAAAATTACCGACTGTTGTAATAATTTATGGACATGTAGTTTTTTTTTTTTTTTTGGTCGGTCATATTTTATTCCTACTCTAACTTTCATTCTCAAACTTTTGCTCTGCCTTCTTGCAGGGCGTGAGAGTCGAAACCCACTCCTGAAACTAATTCGTCCCCATCCCAACCTCCACTGAGAAGGTGGAGATTCGAAACCCCCACCTCTCCCTTCCAAACTTAGAAGGGGGGCCACTGGGGCAAACCCCAGTGGTTTATGGACACTGGTTTATGGACATGTAGTTTAGTAGCTTACCAAAACATTAACATTACTTACTTTTATATAAAATTACCAAATTCAATTTGAATGATTGATTAATATTCCTCCCATTAAGTTATTGGTTAATTTAATTTTAGCCAACATTATTGAGTCACTTAACAACTTTTATTTGATTATTTCAACATTACTAACCATTATCACGATTTACTAATATTTATTTTTGGAGTTTACAATATCTACCGATAGATAATTTTGGATTTAGCAGTACCAGCGTGTCAAAATTACTAATAACACTTATTTGACTACTAAAAAGTATCAATTGTATAATGATCTACCAACATTCATTTGCGGAGCTTAAGTTACCAATGTATATTACCAAATTACCAACTTATTAAAGTGGCAAACTTCAGGAAGAAATTATCAACTCTTTCCATAATTACTTGCTGTTACAATAATTTACTAACATGTTTTGCGGGGCCCTAAGGGTGCGTTTGGTAACACTCCCGTAAATAAGTATTTTTGTTTTTTTATTTCTAGGAACAGAAATAGAACATAAACGTATTTGATATTTTTTCGTTCCCAGGAACAAAGTTTTGGAATAGAAATAAGAAACAAAAAAAAGTTGCTTCTTGTTTCCAGAAACAACTCAAGAAAAAACATTTTCTTTTTTCTTTTCTTCTTTTTCTCTCCCTCTCTTCTTCCCCTTAGCTGGTCTCCGACCCCTAGCAAGGTTGCCTCGAGCTCGCCAACCATCAGCGAGATCTCCTGAACCTCACCATGACTAGGCGACTCCTCGCCAGATCTAGGTGAGGTCGCCTCGCCCAACTAGGGCGAGGTCGAGCCTCGCCGAGCCACGGCAAGGCTCCCCCAAGGCCGGCAACCTTGTTGGCCCTCACCTGGCCTATAGCTAGTCAGCCATGGCCAAGGGCAATGACTAGCTTTAGAAAGGAGAAGAAAAAGAAAAAGAATAAAAATGTAATAAACAAAAATATTTGGGGTCGTACCAAACGCATTTCTATTCCTGCAATAAAAATTTTATGCAAGTTACCAAACGCCTTAAGTTGCCTAGAAATAGTTCAAGGGAATATAAATAGAAAAAGTTTTTCTAAACAAAAACTGTTCAAAAAAACAAAAAAGTTACCAACATTTTAAGTTGTCATTTCTTATATGAAACTGGCAACTCTTATTTGTTTCAGCTACTAACTTTTATCTGATTTTTTTTTTAATCACGAACTATTTCCAATTACTTACGCACTTATTTCTTATTGTTTCAGAAGTACCCACTTTTCCAATAACTTATCAACGAGTTTACGATGGGTTAAGGTGACCAAATTTTACACGAAAACCATAAATTATTGATTGCCTCAAATGATTCACCAACGTTGATTTGCGAACTAGACACACATCACAGCTACATCGGATGCTTGTGCAGATAGATCCTTTGCCAAAGAGCAGTTACAACCTTCCCACAACTCCTGCTAAGGAGATTGCATGACTTTGTCCCAAAGCTGACCAGACCTCTCATGAGCTTTATACCTATTTTATCTATTGCCAAGATGGGGTCAGACAAATGCCCTGAAAATTTATATTCGACACCTTCGAGTCCGACATACACGCATATCACCCTTCCCCAAATCATCGTCTTGGAAATATGCTTTGTAGAGGTTTCACTTGAAAACTTTCGAGCTGTTGGTCGCGTTGCATTGGAATAGTCTGTCGAGCTAATAGCGTTTAGAACGGGGGCGTTGACTGTCAAGAGAAGTGAGATGAAACATTAGAACGGGGAATTCGACGAGGATGGATGATGTCTGAACAGGTGCTTGACATGAACGACAAGCACAAAGCGAGATTTTGCGCGAGAAAAGATGACAATAGATCTCGAGGAAAGAAAGGAAGGACTTTCATACATTACAAAAATGCAAAGCAATCAAGATTTTTCCAAAAAGAAAAAGGGGCAAAAAAGAAGAAGAAAGAATCTCATAGTCGGTCGCTCCGATCGAAATCAGAGTAAATAAATACAGGAAGACAAGCATTACCACGGAAGGAAGCAAAGGGGGCTGGAGCGAGGTGGCGGGGGGAAGAAAAGTAGGTAGGAAGGAAAGGCGAAAAAGAAGAAAAAGCTATACATTTATTTTAATGTTTGGTCCTTTTTGTTTCTAAGCTTGTGGCGTCCTTGAGAGACTCCTGCGCTTCGTTTTCCATGCCCAGGATGAACAGGCAGGCTGCCTGAAGATACAAAGCCGTGGGCCACTCAGGAGACACCACCAGGGCTTGCATCGCGTCCCCGAGAGCTTCTTGGGCCATCTCACTTATCAAGTACGATAAGCACCGCCGAGCATACACGGTCGGCGAAACCATGGTCCCGCAATCGACGAACTACAAACAAAGAGACAACATGAGGTCGGACCATCTTCTGTCGGAAAGAGGAGCTATCCCTGCCTTTCCAGACAAAGTGCAGTTGAAACATAGCTTAAAGTAACTGTCTTGCAACATGCTTATTCTGCAGTTGGGCCCATTCCTTTTTCTTTTCATTTCTCCGGGACAAGCAGAAAACAAAGGTCTAAACTGGGAAGTTGCTTTCTCTTTCAAGTTGTTATCTCATTTTTGTAAGTTATCACCAGAAATAGATCTGATTCTTTTTATTCCAACCCTTAGCGGTCTATCTACATCGATGGGTCTACTAACAATATTATAAGTAACAAGGTTCGGTATCAGAATACTTACTTGGCTATAGCAATCAATAGCAGTTCCAAAATCTTTTGCCCGAAAAGCAGTATCACCATGCTTCTTTGAATTCAAAGTCTCCTGCATTTGATTGGTCCACATTTGAAAAGACAGCTGCAGGACAGAACTAGGCATCTCAGAGTTGGAAGTTGTTATCCATCCAAAAAAAGAAAAGAGTTGGAAGTTGTCGACAGACAGTTGGAGAAAAATGATTTGCTTGGAGCTTTTATCTTTATGTTATTGAAAAAAAATAAACATAAAGTTATAACTGAACAGAACACACTTGGGGGAAAAGTTCTCAAAATCGAAATCTAGGTCATTAATCCCCACAAGAAATGATTACACAATTCCTACTAATGTGTGGTTGGTTATGTTCATTTTGCAGGGAATTTGTTTGAGCCACCTGAAATTGATAAGCAGGACTGGGGAATTTTCTAAAACAGCAACCAGATGACACCAAATAGATGAAACACAATAATCCTCTGTACAACCTGAAGCAAGCATACAAGTGTTGGATGCTTCAACTAAGTTCTGGAGAGCACAATAAACACTTGCACGAATTCAATGACTCTCTTGAGAACTACTGAGAACTACAGCCTGGTTGCCTCAAGCACACGCTTTTCTAGATTAGGTCAAAATAGGAAGCTATACCATTCTTTCCAGACAGACACAGACGTATGGTGAAAATTGTGTTCAGTGTCATCAAGGAACATAATTCATGCAGGAATTAAGAGAAAGTTGATACAGAAAAACAGGGAGTTACCTCATTGGCAATTCCTTCATCGTCCTTGTATCCGATCTTCTCCAATATCTCATGAATTGCAGTGAGATCCATTCTCAAGCAAGCTTCGCCAAATGGTGTCAGTGACAATGGTTGTGCAGGAGACTGGGTCTCCCTTTGGATACCCATAAGCACATGTGATGGAACCTGCTAGAAAACTCTTGGAATGAGAGACAGGGAGTGATCAACTTTTTTTGTGAAAAACTGAAGTCAAGTCTCTTAGTGAGGCAAATAAAAGATCGTGGGACATATTTTGGCCAAACAGAGAAAAAAACGAAAAAAAAGAAGATCATGGGACATATTGCTATTGCTCAGACCAGCAGCCGTTGGTCCAGGGTGGAGACTTCATTTTTGCTTGTGCTTAAAGCAACAAACAGCAATTTTTGCACAAGCAAAAACTGTTGTCTTATGCAGGTAACACGTGTATGAAAGATTTCAACATAAACATAGAAGAACCTTCTTGGTACTGAAAAAGAAATGATTAAAAGTGAAAGACAGTGTGCAATCAATCATACCTCCGTTTCCTTCTGTAGCGACATAAGGGCTGTGACAAGGGACTTTGCATTTGGCCTCTCCCGAGCTTCATATTGCAAACAGCGGGAAGCTAAACGAACTAGCTCAGTCCCATCATCATTGGAAAAGTGACCCTCTAAAGCAGAATCCATCAGCATCAGGAAATTTTTGCCACGAATCAGATCGAGTGCCTAAAATTAGGCTCTATGTCAGTAAGCCCATTTTTGGGAGTATCATGCTTAAAAAACAACGGAACAGAAGCAGCAATAAGAAAGATTAAGCAGAATCCTAGTGGATGGCGAGGAGGAGGAGGAGGAGAGCAGGAAAATAATGTGAACAGATTCACCGAATGCCAAGGCCTATTCTTGTAACACAAACTTCCAACCCTGGAAGAGAGAAATTCTTGAAATTTGTGCAGGAAGTCTTTTTTTTCTTTTTTTTTTCTCACTTTGTTACATCAAGGAATCAATATCGTGAGGATCAAAACCTAGTACTAACTCATCTACTTTGTCCCAAATGTTGACCATTTTGATACTGAGATGAAGGTGGTCATAAAATGAACCCTGACGCTAGAGTCCAGAGTCAAAACCAGACATAACTATTGCTTCAAAAAAACAGTAGGATCAAGTATATCATCGACAAAGCAACCACAACACAATGACATATCAGATGTGATAGCAAAAGATATTTAAAGATTAGTTCTTGAGACGCAGCATAACCAGGTTATTCTAAACTTACGTGGCTTGGGGGTATATGTTTGCCACTTAGAAGATCAAGTAACATGGTCCCAAAACTGTAAACCACACTTTCTGCTGTCACTCTGCCTGCGAAACATAAAAAGATGAATGGTAATTCGAAATTATTCAGATTACAACAGGAACAGAGAATTAACATTATCCAATCTTGGACATATCATTCAGAATGCCGGCAGTATAATTAAATGATATAACTGCACTGAAGATATGTTTGTTGTTCAGATTGTTTATGTGCTTGTAAACCCTCTCAGTATAATCAATGAACATGGAGACTGAGATTAGGCAAAAGGACAACATACATATTTCTTTAATATCCATTAAGAAGACAAGCTGAAGGCTTTATTCAGAAATCAGAAAGAAGTGCTAACACCAATCTAGATTGCCAGCTAAATCCAAGCTATTTGCAGACCAAGAGCATAGAGGAAGACACAATTATCATATCAACTAAAGGGCCTTCATTTAGCACAATTTTCTTTCCCACTTCAGTCTAGGGTGTTTTTGGAAGGTCTCCTTATGCCTAATTGTTTGTACTTGTGCAACTTCTTACTTGAGATGATGTGGTCTCGAAATTGCAAATATTAAACTGCACTTATGAGAAGAGAGGGTTTGGGAGAGAATATTCTTTTTCACACGGGTCAACAGCATGAAATGTTTTAGTTGCCATTAATGTGCACAACTCATCAAACTCAAGCTACAATCACATGTCCTCACAGCAATTGCAGACTCGTGAGGAGAAATGCATATACCTGTCCTCAAGTATTCTGGAGGTGTGAAGGCTAAGTTGGTACTGTAACTCTTGCCGTCTCTACTGTTTTTCATAAGGCCAAAAGAAGACAGACGTGGATTTGCATCCTGTCGAGAAGATCAAAGTCAAAAATGCTCACAGGAGAACCAAGAAGAATAGACTTGTGAAGGGCTGTACCTGATCAAACAAGACTCTGTAAGCATTGAGATCGTGATATAAAGCCCGGCCTTTACTGCTGCAGTAATCCAGCGCTTGGGCCAAGTAAAATGCTACTCTCAGTCGCATTGCCCACTTCATAGGCTGGTTCTCCCCTGGAATCAACCAAAAAAAAAAAAAAAAATTCAAGTCAGAACAAACGGCAAAATAGGTTAAAAATTCAAAATTTGTACAATGCAAGTGTTCCATCTATACCAAAATACCGCATTGAATTCGTCCATGCATGTGATTTTTTTTTAACTTGGCACGGTTCAACAGCATTTTTTGAAGTGCCAATGTGCAAAGAAAGAAAAATAACAGCTCTGCAGCAACCACTAATATCTTTAACACCAATTTCCGGGAGCCAGATCCAATCCCTCATTGACGAAAACAGAATTTGCGATTACCAAGTTGTTATGAACACTCAAGGCAATCCCAAATTAAGAAATTACAATGGGATGGATACATCGAGCCTAAAATGCATGCTCAATGCAATTAGCAGTACCCATCCACTGGCTTGTCCTAAAACGACAGAAGTACGACTTACTGTCGAGACTCAACATATAGATCATCAGCATTTCACTCTTCCAAGACCTTTTCATTACCTTTGAATCCGAATTACGACATAATACCATCGCCGTCACTACCAAGCTCGAGAAATTCAGGCATCGAATTGGCAGAAATAAAAAAATAAAAAAAAAATGGCGGCATACAGTGAAAGAGATGCTTCGCAAGCGTCTCATTCGACATGAACTCCGCCACCAGCAACCTCTCATCTCCCTCGCAGCAACACCCGATCAGATTCGCCAGCCGCTCGCTCCGCAGGCTCCCGACGGATCTCGCCTCCTCCTGCAACCACACATTATTCCGATCAAAAGCGATCGACAAAGCCTCCGCAAAAGAAGAGCATTTCGATTCGGCCCGATCATTTAGACCGGCGGAGGAGGACGACAGGACGCACGAGGAACTGGCGATTGTCGGGCCAGGCGAGGCGGTTGAAGCGCTTGACGGCGATGCAGCGGCCGGTGTCGAGCTGGCCCTTGTAGACGATGTTGGGCGCCTTGAGGCCGTGCTCGGAGACGATGTTGTCGGGGGAGAACCCCCCCGTGGCGGCCTTCAGCTGGTCGAAGCTGTACTCGGTGAAGCTGGGCCACGAGCTCTCCTTCCTGTCCCCGTTCTCTGCCACCACCAACAACAGAACAAACCCAACATTCGAAAACGCCACTCGATCACACTTCACGAAAAACCCACCTTCAAAAACCCGCACAGTGACGGAAAGAGAGAGTACCGAGATCGGAGGATTCAAGAACGGACGGCTTGAGGTGTGAGTGGAACCAGCAGAGAGAGAATTTGGAGCAGCGAGCTCCCATCGTCAGAAACAGAGAGAAGAAGAGAGAGAGAGAGGGAGGGAAAGAGAGATCAAGCGGCGGGGAGAGCAGGGGCAGGGGAGGTCGAACGATCAGACGGCGCGCATTGCCGCTCCGAGGAGGAACCGGAGGCTGACCAGTTGCAGAGAGACTGCTGCGCTTGTTTCAGTGGCGAGAAGAGAAGAGAGCAGAGGAGAGCAGAGCAGCAATGGCGATCCAACGGCTATTCTCTCTCTCTCTCTCTATCTCTTGCGCTTGCTGTGTCGACAATGAAATGAGAGCGAAGCGAAGCGTGGTGATGGTGGTGGCGGTGGTGGTGGGAGGTGGTCCTGTTCGGCTAATAATAATATTACTTTATCATTGGAGGACACATTATTGTTCGGGTTTGTGTCTCCAACATCATGCGTGCTTGTTTCAAAAAGGGCCTCAAAAGCAAAAAGAACAAAAAAAAGGGTTTTTTATAAAAGCCCCTCATCTTTTCTAATTTCACCTTTTTCAACCCTTTCTGATTTCAGCTTTTCTTTAATTTGTGTGTGTGTGTGTGAGTGTTTTCCTTCCTTTCTGCAGTTCCCATCATTCCCTCTCCGTGTCTCGAATCAAGGTTTCATTTCGCCACCGAGAGAGAGAGAGAGAGAGAGAGACTGATGGGTGTGCATGTAGACCCGTGATGGGCCTCATCAGCAAATTTAGTATATTATCATGGGTTGTAAATGGAAATATAAATAAATGGTTGTCATTTCTCCTTAGGGCCGTACTATTAAATATTTTAATTTGGTATCTCGTCACATATTTACTCCCGCACAAATTTACTTCTTGCGAAAAAACAATCCCAAATTAAGCAACCAAATGACGTATATATATAAAATTTATAGATTCGACATTACACTCACAATGTTCGCATTTTAGTGGAGGGTAGAATCGGGTTTTATGGGTAACCGGGTTGGGATTCTTTTCGAGAAGGAAAATCAATTTGCGGTAAGCATGCTTGAGAAATTTTGTACAGCGAAATCTGATTCCGGGACATCTATGTCGGGTGAGTACCAATTATAAGATTTTCAATTGGTATCGACCCTTCACTTCATCAATTTAAACGAATCAGTCTTAGCACATCGGGCATTTTCATTATTACCCATGATTAGATCTGAATGCCCATAAGTTCGGGAGTGATCTAGCTAAATTGGACTTGCCGACGTGGAAATTCTTGTCGGTCCAAATTATTAGTTTGAGTGCGTTTTGGTAATGAATAGGGAGGGCGTGGAAGAATTCCACATTCTGTCAAAGTCAAAGGAAAACCCAAAAAGAAAACAGTTAATTAACTATCGCACTGCCTGAGGGTCAGGTAAAGCGGCACTGTTATCGGATTAGGTTAAATATTAATTACGTGTGTAGACATGTCCTAATCAAGTTTGACAACGACTCAATATCGGCCTTGTTTGAATTGTTAACGTTATTCCCATGAATAGATAATGAGGTTTGTTAGCACGGTTTGGCTGGGGAGACCATAAAAGGACCAAAGACAATTAGGTTGTTAGCATGTCAAATTGTTAAACGTGAGGGCGGACGTAGTGTTGGAATGAGCACAAAACACGTCTAGCATCACATTAAATATCTCACGCACGAGTAGAAACTAAAAAAAAAAAAAAAAACAATTGAAATTAAGGCAATGACAGAAATGGGTTTGAGGCAAAAAGAAAAAGGGTTTTATTTTGTTTGGTTCGATAAAACAAGTTTACCATTTGGTATGAAGAGTTGTTGAACGGGTCAATAGGATTGAGCTCGTGTGGGTTGAAAAGTGGTCGAACCCAAACTGACTCATTTGATCCATACCAATCATTTTTCTTTAATATAATTTTAGTAATTCATTTTCGACTCAACCTAACCTGAACTAAATTGATACCCAATACAATCGAAGTTCCAATTCTTGGCCATTTTTCCTCTTAAACATGGAAAATAGAAACTAATCAACTAAAAAAAGTAAAAGTCCCAAAAGATTGGCGAATTAAGATATTACTAATCCTTTTAATGAATCAAGATGCTAGAACAAATCTTTTGTTACTTCACCGGTTCTAAAAATTTCATCTATTTTTTTTATTTCTAAAAGAATGCTGTTCTTTTACTTATTAGAAAAACACAAAACAAAATGTTCAGTACACTATAATAATGATAAAAAGAAGAGAAAAAATGATGTTTTTGTTTTGATATTTGAGGATGCATACCGAAGCTTCATAAAATTAAATAAAATACAAATATGAAAGAAGTTGAAAAAGTGAATTCTCACGTTGTTGTAGAGGGTTTTTTCACCCTTCCTTGATAGTACTACTTCGCTACGGGTCGGTCATCCATGAGTATTTAGTCTCGTGTAAATATGTCTATTTGCAAATCATATTTTTAGACTAAAACCAAGTTTCTATTTGGCAGATAAGTTGGAGGTAATCACCGACTGAAAAGAAAGGTTGGGGGCAGTTCAAGATGAAAATGGATTTGATTTATGTTCCCAACACATTAAGACTCATAGGTAGTTAGATCTTCTTCTTTTTTTCGAGCCAAATTTGACCCGTTTTAAAATTTATGCAACTATTTATGATCCAACCCATCAAAATATGATTTAAAAGATGGATCTAAGACTAATATTGCCCACCTCTATGTATGACGGACCCGTAACTTTTATGGGACAAAAAGTTAGGACATCTTTACTCGAGATTACGTGAATTCTTATTATCTCGAGCCCGCCTTTCCAATTTTTGCTAATCCGAACTCTTTTTAGAAAGTCTCCATGTCCACATCAGAAGTCAAACATTCTGCTGATGGGCGGGGGGGTGGATTGCATGCCTGCCCTCCATCCTCCAAATGGTAAAAAAGCATGTTTCTTCCTAAACGCTGTTGGCGTTCTCCTCGTGAAAGAGTCGATTTCAACGTGACCTGACCAAGGACCGAGGGTCACTTTCTAGCTTCGGCAAAGGTCGCTTTTCCTACACAAGAATCACTCCCCCAATCAACGCCACCTACGATGTTGCATGCTACGTCCTGTCGTTTCGCGTGATGTAAATTCTCAATTCTCAATATATGTAAGGAGGAGTTTGAGAGTAAACGTTAGAATAAGCATAGAGTAGAACCGATCGATATATATATATATATATATGCGGTTTTTAATGGCCAGAAGCGCACAAACACATCTTCCATTTGGCTCATGTTACTCCTCTTCTAATTTTCACTTAAGGAATCAGGATGAGATACTGAGTTTATTTAAAGATATGATAATTTTCTTGGAAAGTACTCACACAAGATCCTTATTTTCCATTCAATGCCAAGGCATACTAACTTTCTATTTTCTTCCTAAGGGATAAATGAAGTCCTAAAACTTATCCAAAAAATTCAATTGAGTTCTGAAATTTTTAAAAATGTAATAAAGTCTCTCAATTAATCCCGTTCAGTTAGGCTTTCGAAGAAATTGACTCGATTTTTTTATTAGTTTTTCAAGACACATGACACCTATGTCGCACCTACCGATCTGAGAAAAAAATAACTCGAAAAAAAAAAAAAAAGATAAAGAAATTTTAAAAAGCAAAAGAAAAAAGAGGATGAAAGAAAAAGAATGAGGATTAAAAAAATAAAAAGCTTCAGCTGTCATGTCTGGGAGCTCCAAATTTCCTTCGCTCTACTGCGAGCTTGATGGAACTCAGATAATATATTTTTTTTCCATAGTTCTCATGCGCCTGTTGTCATTTGTCGTACCATGGACCATCGTCATCAATCAAATGCACAAGATTCGGACACGAATTCCACGGCTCACCAACATCTTTGAAAACCAGCCATATAACATTAGTTTGAACAAACAAATACTACACATCGTAGGCCAAGTCAATTAAGTATGCATTATATATAATTATAATCCAACTAATATAGCCGCTACTATTTCCAATGCTTAAGTTTAGTTAGGACATAATCGCTGACGCTCCCACCGGAAGGATCAGTGATCTTGTCTGCGAGTTCTAAGTCTACACCTCAGTGATTCCATCGGGAGCTTAGAAAATCAATAAATGACAAATGTGAAGTTTTTTTTTTTCCAATTTTTCGGATGCAAATTGAAAATCAGTAGTTCCATACACAAATCAAAGCATTCACAAGATGAACTGAGATCGATAATTAAATATAGCAGCATGAGCTTCACTGAGCTCATGGAGGGAGAGCTTCTTCGAACCCATGGTCATGGCTACTTGGGGTGTGTATGATAAAATTTTTATTTATCTATTTCTCTGTTTCTCTATTCCCCGGAACAGGTTTGGAACAGAAATCCGTTTGGTAACGCAATTTAATTTTTCTATTTCTAAAACATATTTCTATTCCAAAAATAGATTTGAAAAAGAAATTAGAACCTAAAATTTTTAACTTCTCAATTTCTGAAATAGAAATTGAGAAATCGATTTTTAACCAGAAATCAATTTCTGTTCTAGAAATTTTGTCATGCGCACCCTTGATCTTCATTGAACCTGGGGAGCAAATGGAGCTTCCTTGAGCTCACAACCATGGCTGCTCAAGCTTTATTGAGTTCGATCACGGCCAATCAAGCTTCCTCAAGCTAGTGGTCACGGTCACTTGAGTTTCGTCGAATCGTCCCTGTCGCGTGCAACTAAATCATCAAAGAAATTGATGCAGCAAGCCGAGGATTGGCAAGGTCTTGCCTTTTCTTTTTAACTTCATTTTTAGCTTTTTTAATTTTTTGAATTCTTGTCCTTTTTTTCTTTACTGTATTTTCTTTATAATTTTTTTCTCTATTATTCTTATTTCGCCTGTCTTAAGAAAGTGACGAAAATAAGCCACATTATCATTTTTGTTAGCCTAGTTAGATGGAGTCGATAAATCGACTCGATTGCATGCACCCATTTGACATGTTTGGCGACTTAAGTGCACTTTTCAAGAGTCTTATCACTCAATTGTATTTCCGTGACAAGTTTTAAAATTTTCGATATACTTATCCTTAGAATTTAATTTACTTTGAATGTCATTAGGCCGCTTAATAATGGGTCTCTTGCTTATAGTGCCCTTGACAAACCTATCAAACATACTTCCTAATTAAAAAAAAAAAAAAACTACTGCAATTTAGCAAAGCGTCGATTGCATATTACATGAGAAGGGCAAATTTATAAACTTCTCCTAACGAATTACACAGCAAGTATCCTAAGCCGAAACACTTGTGAACAAAAACCCTAATGATAATAAAACCCATATCAAAGGACAACCCTTTTCTCTCATTGCATATTACACGAGAATGGCAAATTTATAAACTTCTCCCGACGAGTTATACAGCAAGTATCCTGACCCGAAACACTTGTGAACAAGAACCCTAATAATAATAAAACCCATATCAAAGGACAACCCTTTCCTCTCATTTTCCTATTTTAACAATGTTTAGCATTATCCTTCACTAAAACGCACGTAGCATCATTGCAATAAGGAATTAAGGAGAGGGAGGGAGGGGGAGATGATGAGAGAAGGATGGGGGCAAGAATGTGAGTCATAATTGCTACCACCTCGACAGGGGTCAAGAGGCCCCCAATCCCACTTTTTCACAAGGGGGAAAAGGCAAAGCCTCTCCCCCTCTCCCCCTCCCCCTCTCCAAGACATAGGCATGCCTCGTCTCATGATCACGATATTCCCCCTCTCCACACAACTTTCCATCTTTATTGACCGACTTTACCACCACCACGATTTCCGCCAACATTATTTATCGTGTCTTAAGTCCCCCCGGGATCCGCCTCGCGTGTCGCCTTTTGGCGTATTTATCCTTGCTCGACTTCGCACGTCGTTTTCGGTCCCGTCTACGCCCCGATGAAGCGTGTGTCCGAAAGCGTACTCCGCATCGCCCCGTTCGTAGAATTTCTGAGAGCTCTCGAGTTAGAACTTCCTAACGTGTGAACGCCGCTTAAAGAATTAGGTCTGCTCTGGCCTCGAAAGGACTGGTGACCACCATTAGCACAAGAATGTCAGCTTAGCATCATGATAGCAACGGGGAACATTGAAATTTTTATTGACGACAGGATCTTTTTTTTTTTTTTTTTTCGATTTTCTTTCGAATTTTTTCTCTTTGCCTCGCGGAAATAAAGCCTGCCCTACTTCACAATCTGGCTGGGGGACCTCCTTTTTTGTTATGAAGCGTGGCAACACAACGATTATATGTTGTTCTCCCTGGAAATGATCCCACAGGCCGGGCAAGAATTAGCTGTATTACAGCTAATGGGTCTGCATCCCATGGAGGGAAACAAATCCAGAAGACAGTTCCCCTTTGGCATTTAATTCTCGAGCCGATTTTATGGTGGCCATGAATAGGTACAATAAACAAGTGGTTCACTTTAAAGCTATGTTCGTTTTGTGGAAAATGTGAAGTTTGTGGAAAATATTTTCCAGGAAGTCATTTTTCAGGAAAATATAATTATTTTCCGGTGTTCGGATGAAACTTGAAAATGAAACAGAAAATATTTTTCATTGTTTGGTAAGGAAAATATTTTCCTCCATATACTCTTTTTCATTTATTTTATTTTTTAAAATGGATTTTTCATATATTTTTTTTAAATCGATTTATAATTTTTAAAATCTATTATTGATTTTTTTTCTTTTTTATTTGTTTTCCATCTCCTTCTTTCTTGGCTGGTCGCCGGCCATGGCGATGGCCTACGACTGGTCACCGGCGAGCCTTGAGCTTGCTGACGAGCACGAGGCTCGCCGTTCACTAGATTGGCGAGCGTGAGCGTTGAGCTCAAGGCTCGCTAGATTAATGAGCGTGAGTTTGAGATCGACGAGCTTGAGGTTCACTTGGCGACGGTCGGCGACTAGCCAAGAAAGATTAAGATGGGAAACAAAGAAAAGAAAGAGAAAAGAAAAAGAAAAGAAATAGAAAAGAAAAGGAAATTAAAAATAATTCGATTTATAAAAGAAAAGGAAAATTAAAAAATAATTCAAATAAAAAAAGAAAAGAAGAAGAAGAAAGGGGAGGAGGAAGTGAGGACTTGTAGAGATGTGAAATAAAAGAGATCAAGTAAGGAAAATGTTTTTCGCTTTTTAAAAGTAGAAAACATTTTCTCCTAATTTAGAAGACTTTTTTTCATTTCATGGAAAACGTTTTCTTCAATGAATTCATTTTTCGTGAAACAAACGCCTGCGGAAAACTTTTTCCCGGAAATTATTTTCTGCGAAACGAACAGAGCTTAAGTGAGCATTTGATTAGAAAGTACCATGGGTGGAGTACTCGTTAAGTAGCCAAATACAACTGTAATTGTCCTTGTGATATGAACGACCAATATGTCAAAAAATCTTATAGTTACTCATTAAGCATGTTTGACAGACACTCATTAATAAAATCTAAAATCAATGTATAATATTAATTAGATCGAGTGGTTGAGTGATTTCTTACTTGATTCAAGTCATTATGGCGTTTTCAAGTCAAAATAACAGCATTACTGTGCCTCTTACCTAGTGAATTGAGTTTCATTTTATGCACGGGGACATGGCAATTTGTGTGTATTAATCGCGAATTTTCAATTCAAAAGTTTTGATATTTTGTTCCAATATATATTTTGTATTTGAATAATTCGCTAGAGAAAAACTACTTTCAATTTTCCCCAAGGAATTGGCTAAGTAGTTAGACATTTAATGTTGACATGACAAATTTCGTGTACATATAATTGAAGTTGAATTCCAGCATCATAGAGAGACCATTAAGAGAGAGTTAATGTCTCAGTCCTTGAATATATTCGGTTTGATATTTCTTCCCTTTAAAAACTTAAGCTAATAATATTTTGGCCAATTACGATTTGTCAATTATCCCACACCCTATCAATTCTACAATGTGGGACTTGTTGAGAATCGCTCAAACGTATACCTCGACAACCTCATCTTCACTTGTGAGTTGTTCCTATGTCAGTCTACTTCCACTTAAGAGAGAGCCCTAGTTTGGCCACATTAACATATCCAATTGAATTAACATCTATTCAAAAGTTCAAGCTAATAAGTTATGACCGAACTAAAATGTAGTAACATTCCACAATACGAGACTTAAACCTCTTCACACAGGCACCTCAACAACTCAAACTCAAAGATATCTTCGACAGCCACATAGAATAATCTTAGGAGTCACACTTACTTCTCTATGATAGAGATTTACATAATAACGGTGAATAAAATGATTTACATGCTTTCATGAGGATAAATTGGTACAAAAAGTTTGATTGTCCCGTAGTGTAGATATAAGGTGCCTATAGTATGATTGCTATAAGAGTAGGCAGTACTTGCATGAACTCGACTTGCAATCCATTTGAGCTGTCATATCATATGGCTCCGTCGAATTTGATGATTCACGTGAATTTGACTTACGTGGTGGTGTAGTGCTGACAATACATTTTGGTAGAATTGTCGGAAGAATGTGTATTTCGACGATTTAGAGAAAGAAAATAGTGCATGCATGAGATGAACTTCCCTTTGTTTTGATGTACAGCTTGGATGGAGCGGGTCAAGAACCGAAAAAGAGGGCACACCACATGTCTATGCCTGGAAAAGAAGCAACGTTGTACACGTTCATGTCCAAGGGACAAAATCTGTCCCATTCTTACTTTTCTGAAGGCATTCTAAGTCAGGAAATAAAACAACCTTTGAGACCAAACTTGGGAATAAAAGCTATCTTGTCGATTCTTCAAATGCATGCCACCTACATACATCTCTTTTGGGAGAAAACTATTAGCTACATTCAGATCACATGTGTGTACTCACTTCAACGGTTTAGACGGTGTGAACCTCATGTAGGACTCACAAGATTCAATGGATCACATGCGTCGAATTACTGCACCGAACGCATTCGATAACTTTTCCTTTTCAGGCTTGAATTTGTGCACAATTTCAATCTTATGATTTAATGTACACATGTAAACTCCATCAATTGAAATGTGTATTATTTTCTGACAAAAAAAAATGTTTATTATTTTGGTATTCTAGCTTTCAGATTGATCGTTTTGATAATCTTACATTAAGTATGTAACATGGCAGCTCTTCCTTTTGCATTGTGTGGATTAGTGACGATTAGATATACAAGTACATGAACAATATGAAATTTGAAACAACTGATCTGTAGATGCGTATTTGATCGATATCATGCTTTTTGATGCGCGATTTGGTCGGCAATGTTTGACGCGACAAGCTCCTGTGATCGGATCTGAGCACCACAAAGACAAGTAGTCCTTCTAAATTTTACCTCAGGAGAATCGCTCGATGCAAAAGTGAACTAGGGTTTCTGGGCCATGCCTTTGCAAGGAGTTGGTTTCCAGCTTTGGACCCCACATCGACAGATTACATCCACAAAGTTTAATAATTTAGGAATTGGGTTGATCTAAATGGGCCTTAAGTGGATCAGCCCAGTTACTTTTATCCACATCGATATTGGAATATAAATGTTACCTTAAATCGTTTAGTTCTTTTATGTGTAAGTCTTTAGATAATAATAAATGAACTTTTTCAGGAGGAATTAAATAAGATAATGAAATATGAAAAGACTGGACGAAGGATATACGGAATGTAAGAACGTGAGGAATAAATGTATATGCAGTAAAATATTCCGAGCAACTTAATATAAGTTCATCATTAAATATTATGACAATAGATAACATAAAACATCATGCAGGCCCCGTCGATTCCTTTGAGTTCAAGTACACATATTTTTTAGTAGTGTTATAAGTATTTTCATCGGAAAAATTGTTTAAAAAGTCTTGGACCTATTATAAATAAGTCAATTTAGTCTTGAACCTTTTAATTATGTCAATAGTCCTAAACATTTTGATAATTCGTTAATTTAGTTTTTCTGGCAAAATTTGATTGGAAATCATTAACATGGATATTGGTTGTTTTACTTGGTATGGCCGACACTAACACATATAATTTTTTCAATTTTTATTTAGTTTCTTTTATATTTGAAACTGTGGATGGGTAATGTGATTAATGAGAAATTTTGCTTCCAATAAGAATCCTTGCTTCAAGGAAGCTATTAGTTTCACCATTGGGTCTGTAAGTGAAGTCTCATTTTTCTATGTCGGGTCATAGTCCAAAAGATGCCGGATTCGATACATTGCCGTCCGATGTGAAAATAGTTTTAATTCCTTCTATACTTTGATAAATATTTTAGAAGTATGCAAGTAATTGTTGTAGAAAAGCATTTCAAAAAGCTTGTTCCCCTTTTCCTTGCCACGCATTGCTTAACAAGCTCTCTCTTAATCACCATATTAGTAAGTTCACCTTATTAGTTTAGCAATAACAAGAAAAAGGTGTTGGACTCACGCACATGAGCTTGGGCCGAACCAAGTGTGAAGTTGGAGCTTGCTCTCCCCCCTTTCGCACAAAATACATGAGAAACCCGGTCTATAACGACCGGGTCCCACTGTATAATATTGTCCACTTTGAACACTGAGTTCTCACGGCTTTAAAACGTGTATTACAGATTAAAGGGGCCAAGCCATTATAAACTGGCCTAGGATTCCCCCCTAAGCGATGTGGGACAAGAGGGAGAGGGACCCCTTCCTTGCGTACGTCCAGGGACCGAGGCGCAGATGCACCACCATCCCTCCTCCCCTCGCACCGCCGCTCGGGCCGTCACACGGTCCAACATTTCTCTCACATAATTTTTATTTTTGTCTCCGAAGGGCGAAAATTATTATTGAGAACAACGCTTGCACGGCTAGTTGCCACCATCGACTGCACAAACACTATCTTGTCGGCATCGTCCAACGCGTTACGCCACTGTCGGCGGTGGCTCAAATAAATGAATACGGCGTAGATGTAGTGTGTTCGCCATGAAGATATTATTGAACAATAAATGGCCCTAACTCGATTGAATGACCTTGCTGCACACTTGCTCGGTACCCAACACGGCATAGATGTAATGTGTTCGCCATTAATTCCGCTACGTAAAATGTCATTTCATGATGTCTGCGCTCGTGTTTTCCTCCCCCCCGCCCCCCCGGGGCGGATGTCCAACAATCCATCACAAGACATTCCAACATAATATACCTTCGACTGTTCAGCCGACAATCATGTGGGACTTTCGATCCATTGATTATCGATGTTATATATCTCGAAGACACACATTTAAACAAAAATAAACACATATATCCATCATATCGAGTAATTTAATAGAGAACTATATTAGATCCGAACCACGTTAATCTAAAGAATCCGTCGTTTTGAACCCTCGTCATATCTAAGATCTATGCTTTCATCCTAGTAACATTATTGCAATCGTGTTTGGATGTCCATGTAAGAAAGAGCGACCAGGGCGTACATGCATGTGATGCAAGATAAGATATTTTAGAGTCTAGAGGGAAAAAAATAATAATATGAAATCATTAGATATTGAATTGTCTTGTTCCTCGTATTAAATGAACATGGGGACAATAATTCTTGTGAAGTGCAGACAAATGAGCACATAAGTTGCTCCAACCGACCGACACATTAACGAGAAAAATGCAAAAAAGAACAAACAAGACTTGCTCACATGCTATGTCGTGAATCGAATGCGTGAACGTAGACGTTCTCAACATCAATCGGTCAATTAGACCATGTTAGTCTCTTTCCTGTTCCAGCAAACATGTCTCTCCCTATAATGGTGAGATTCACATTTATTACATCGATCACGGTCCCTTTCTTGTTCACTCAATATCGAGTTTATTTCTCTGTTTATTAACCCCTTTTATTTTCTTGTGGAAAAGGAAGAAGACCATAATATGTCCCGATCTGTTTCCTCACCAGACAAATCGTCCATCAATTCAATGCCGAGCTTGCAAAGATGATGATTCCCTTCAAAAATCGAATAAACAATTAAAGTTACCAACTTCATATAAAAATTAGAACCCTTAACGCGTTGATTACTCTTTAAATGAATGTTAATAAAACTTTGAAATGGTTGGTGGAATCAAATAATTCCAATACCTTTCTAGGAGTATTGGTAAGTTACTAACAAGTGACAAACGGAGCAGGTGAAGAATTGACTTTTTGCTACCAACAAGATCCATCTCTCACTGGTGTTTTTGAGGATAAATTTCGAAATCCAGCAACGCACTTGGGACCCTCAATAGTGGAAGTATCCAAGCCTAGTCAATATAATTGATTTTGATAAACTGCCATGTCAAATTCTTATGGAAGAGTCGAGTGGCTTATAATTTGATTTTGTGACTCTTAAAGGTAGTTGATTCATTTCAAAATAGTGTGTGAGGCCGTATAATATTGTTGATTTGTTTTATATACATAAGTCCAGAGACAAGCCAAAAGCTCCCTTAAAAAATATTATATGAAGCCCAAAAGACGGACTACCTTTGAGCCCAAACATGTGACTTGATACTTTCCTAGGCTATTCTTTCTTGGGCCATGAATGGCAGCCCGAATAACATACAAAATATTTTATCTAGTGTTTGGTGACATTTTTCAGAGTGGATAAATCTGGATTTGTAACGCTATTGGTGAGCTGTGTGGAGAGGTGATAGTGACAATAGTACCAATTTCTCGTGGTCAACAGATTAAAATTGCCGACCACCACAATGGTTGGCCTTCTCTCTCCTGATTCAAATTTGAAATTTGGGAAGTTATGCTATGTCTCTATCTCTTGATTCAAATATATGAAACAACGGCCACAAGGTAGCTACTGGCCTAGTGATCACAACATAGTGGTCACCACACTCAGGCAACCATCGTGCTATGGTCATTGGCCCCGCGACAATCTCCATCATAGGTAGCCACTAGAAAACACGATTGAGGGCTTGTCCGAAAGATCAACCGTTCTCTAGCGAAGTTAACTGCCATATTGTTGCAATGTTTAAATATCATGCCACTTTTTTATTTGACAGTTTAAATTTTTAAAATAATTATTGTGATTTAACAACTTAATATTAAGCTAAAGCCTAGCCTATCGTTGAGAGAGAGTGTTAGATTACTTACATATTAATTACATTTTAAATATGAATATGCAAATATTTTGAATGGTTGGCAGTTTTCGATCAAAAAAGAAAACAATATTTAATAGTAATATCACAAAATTTTTACATATAGTGTGGCTGCTGCTCTTGTACGGCCACAGGTGGTGGTTGCCACCCCCTAAGATGCCATTTGCAGTAGTCACTTGGCCGTGATTGAGGGAGGTCTATGTTGCTATATATATATATATAAACTTTTCTTTTATGTCTTTTCAATTTAATGTCCTTTTTATTTCAATGTCCATTCTTATAGTCAATCAAGCAGTGAAGAAGTTATAAGATATAAAGAATCCGAGGGGATTTCTTGTTTTATTTTCCAACTCTATCCTTATCTTGTCTTTACGACTAAACATGGTCTAATGTTTCAACTCTCCTTTTGAGTTGTTCTAGGATGTGTTTAGTAATATTTTATATTTGGGGGGAAAAATTTCTTTTCATGAATAGTATTTTTCTATTTCTACTCCCTGAAATAATTTTTAAGTAAAAGAATATTTTTGATAACTACATAAAATTTTTATTTTCAAAAGACAAAAGAAAAAAGAACATGATTGTGTTTAATATGATCTATAAATTTTGTAACGTAGATTTTTTTTTTTTCTTTTTTAATTTTCTTTTCTTCTTCCTTGCCGCCACCGTCCACTGATGCTTGCCGCCGGCCAATAGCCACCTGGCGATGGCGACATGGCGAGGAAGAAGAAGAAAAAAAAACTTATTTCTAGAAATTACTCTCAAGAACAAGAAGTTACTTTTTTATATTTTTTGTTTTTATTACAAATCTATTCCTCAACCATTTCTCTATTCTGGGGAACAGAAAAATTAATGAAACTATTAAACGGATTTATATTCTTTTTCTATTCCGAAAAGTAAAAGAATAGAAAAATAAAATAACAAAAACGTAACTATGCAGTACCCTAATGAGTTGAGTACATTCTTTCAAGGGTGGCTGCTTCCAAACACCGTCTCCATCTACCACCGTGGGGTAGGGGACACAATTCCACACCCACCGAGTCCATTCCATACCGAACCGGCCTAGGATTATATACCTGTAACTATAATATAAAATTTAAACAAATATATTAATAATATTATATTTAATTATATAGTTTATATAATATGTGTAAATTTCCATTCCATATGTAATGACAAAACGAGTCAAGCTTGTCTTTTTAGAAGAGATAGGGGTGGGGCTGGGGCAGGTCTCGGAGGTCGGTCCAATTGCCTTCTTAGTAAGGCGATGGTTGCTGCCAGTCGAGCGAGACATGTTAACATACGGAATTACCGGTGCAATCTTTCGGATTGTGTTGAACGTCGATTATATTTCTTATCATTAGAGGAAGGTTTTCGGTTCTTTTCTATTGAAAATGTCATTAGCAAAAAGTCCAATGGCCAACCTATTCGATATAATTTAATTATGCCCGATTTTTTTGTTATTTTTACTCTCATAATATAAAAGTTCCAATCGAGTACTTTATTTATTACTTTTTCATAATTTCATTAGAAACGCGATGGGTTTAATTTTTGAGAATCCTGCAAACAATTATTCGGAAATATGTATCTTCTACCCATTTTCGAATTTAATGAAAATTAGAATAGAAATATATATTTTTGCCGCAGAATTGGGCCATATTAATGTGTGTTTTGTTTAAGATTTTTAATCTAATTAATTTTGAGGTTGACTAAAGTTCAGGTTAAGCTCGTTTCTTTGGATTCGTCCCTACTCAAGTTGGCTTCCATCAATATGCGCACTTGTCTCATCTTCATTTTATTTATAAAAAGGAAAATCAAATATGAGATATAGTGATTTGGCATCTCTAAAATAAGAAAAGACAATTCCCTACATACGATGCAATTTTTCTTTCCAGCACAAATAATCTGAAGTTTGGAAAAATTGACTGAGGCTCTACATCATGTCTTGTCTGATCAATGAGATGAATTTCATAGAGGAGATATAAGTGTGCTAGTTTTCATCGTTTCGAAGCGGGCAATATCACCAAATTTCCAGGAAAAAGCACCTACGTAACTCGTTCTAACGACTGACAAAAAAAAAAAAAAACTCGTTCTAACGACAAAGTATTATGGTCTGCTGTCACATAAAACATCAGATAACGTAGTTTACTTTGCAAGGAGATTGAAAGACTGCAAATTTGCCTGCATATCGATGCTCTTCTTCTAGGTTTGCCATCTCTTACTGGCTCTTCCGCATGCTCCTGGTTTCCGGTTCTGTTTGAGTTTTGTTGAATCTGCAACAATGGTAGAAGCATCCGTCGCCTTGAGAATGTCAATGTTTTTGTCCTCGTTATCGCTGCAATTTAGTAGGACTTAGGATATGCCTTCTGTGTATGAGGAAACAAGCTAGTAGTTTCCTGCACAAATCAAGCGGAGGCTTGTCCTAGACTGATTGTCGCGGACTGGAAAAGCCAAAAATTAGAACTATGGCAGGAAACTATTCAGCCCTCCAAAAGCGAGAATGTTCTTGGTGCATCAATATCCAAAGTTAATTCCTCTTGCACATGGGAATAGCCTGTGCAACATCAATCACTTAGCCAATTTTTGGCCAGAAAATTGTTCTCGACCATGAAACTTTGATGTGAACCTGTCGTATTAACTGCTATCAAGAGTATATCCAGCTCAGACAAAGCAAGTTTCCCATGATTCTAATTCAATCTAGCAACCTGGTGGTTAACATGCCAAATGAAGAAGGATAAAACCTTCGAACGGTCTGAGAATGGTGAACTTCAGCCCTACAACTCAGAGAAAGCAAATTTGAAAGATGACAGAAGGCAAAAAGCATAAGATTAGACTTAACTTTCATGGTTGCCTCCCACCTTTAATCGTATGCAATCATAAAATTGTGACCGTAGTTTTAATATTGTATTGTAACTATCATTCATCCACATCTTCAAACTTGAGGGTAATAAGATGCCAACATCTCAGTACAAGGAAAACGTAGTTTGCATACTGTTAATTTCCCCTGGTTTGCCCCAGTGAAATAGATTGGACCGAACCTTTCGGGTTTTTCATAATGCAAACACCATTTTCTATGTTCTGGTACTGCAGATAGTCAATACAAGACCCATAACAACCTGAGTCATCTGCCGTGGAACTAAACCCTTTGAAGGGCTTGCAGTTCATTGCAGTATCCAGGTTCTACCAGGACTTTGCCCCCAATCCTCTTGGTAATCAAGGATTTTAACCATCTACCTGCAAAATCAAAGCACCCTTGCCCCTGAATTAAACTCTATCGAGCGGTGAGAAAGGAGGATATTTTGGGGGAACTTCAAAATGCGGCGTCATGTTTGGCAGATTCACATCATTTCCGTTTACTGAATGTCCCCGTGAAGTTCTAGATTTGGAAAGTTGATGCCGATCAGAGGGCTCAGAAGACATCTGGCAGCTTATTACAGCTATGCAAATGGCAAATGCTTGTAATGACGAGATTGTAGGATTGAATTTGACCAGGTAGATTCCTGTTCTATATAGTTTCAAGCTGAAAATGGCATTCTCTTGTTGAGCTTCTCCCTGTAAACAAGAAAATATTAGGTGAAACCAGAAGCATTAAGTGCACAATGCAATTACCTGAAAAGATGAAGGACACATACACACCTGAACAAAAAGTTCAAGGTGATCTGACATCGAGCAAACACTTGATGTTTCATAGAAGTCCTTTAGGGGAGAAAGAATGCGCAATTTGCAACCGACATCCCAACCTCCACAATCACATGATCCACCAGATCTCCATCTATTGATCAACGATGAAGGTTCTCCATTACTTGGCATACTATGATCACCCCCTGGAAGTATAACCATTAGATGATTTTTATCTTCATTTGAAAGTTTGGACCCTTGCAAACCCACTCTTAAAAATTTATGATTAGTAGCCTGTGCTTCGCAGTTGCTAGGCATGTCCATAGGAATCTTGAAGATGATGGCCGCAAGTTCCCTGTTCATTGGTGGATACGGTAATTCCTTGTCAGCTCGACTCAATCCGGGTCCCGATAAAACATATTCTCTCTCAACAGTCGGCTCATTGCAGTTGTCTGAACAAGCATCACGACATGTCAACTGACCAACTACATTGTGCACAGGGCCGCCACTTCTCGTCTTGTTTCCTTGTCCAATCCAGCGGTTGCTCTTCTTTATCGTTTCGTCCACAGAATAGATTGTGTATTTTCTCGCACAATTGCTCTTCCCAGATAATGTCGCATCTTTGGTGGCAGCAGCAACAATGTGGCCGTTCTTGCCAACCACAAATTTGAATAAGGGGAGTCCGTCAGCACTAGTAACTTGGAGAAGAGCTTCAAGTGTTGATACCTCATGGTTACCGATTTGAAGTGATTCAGTGGAATATTCATGGCTCGAGCTCAGGGAAGCTACGCTCTGTTCTGGTTGCCGAATGCTTTCAGAGCGATGGTATGAAATTGATGAATTGGACCTCAGAAGTGGGTCTAGTAATCTTCTAATGCCAGACCTAACTTTGCTAGCAACGTCGGGCTTCTCTTTAGTGAGACTGCCACTGCAAGGAAAATCCTCTGAAGCCATCGGACCAGATCTATCAGTCACAGATGCTGAGTTACAGAGAGGAGCAGAAGTACTTTCTCTGAAACTGAGACTTCTGCTTATCCTACCGAAACTGAAGCTGAACCGGTGGCTGGGTGATGGATGCCTACTTTTCTTGCCTGCGGAGTTAACAGCTTCTTGAGTAAGACTTCCCATACCCTCCCTTCTGCTTGAATTTCTAGTCTCGTCACCATCATTTGGCTTTCTCATATTTGAAATTGTACTGCTAGACAGGTCATCCCCTGAGCTGCTGTCGGCAGAGAAAGTTGAAGACTCGTCAAATTCGAGCTCTGAACCTCTCCTAGCAGTCTCTCTCTGGGAATCAACTTTCAACGGCATTGGACATGAGTGGGGTAATTCTGAGCATGGTTCTCTTGAGCGAAGCTCCTCGGAAAATAACACATCTGGGAAATAATTCCGAGTCGCATCCGTCAAACTGTGATCAAACAATTTTCTGGTGTCACTTTTCTGGGATGCATCCATTGAGCTACTATGTGGACGTTTACTGGTAGAAAGTAGAGCTGAGGTTGCTTTATTCCACGAAGATCGTTTGTTGGATGTTTCTCTATTTAACGACTTTTCAACTTTTTTCTCGCTCTCGTCATTCTCATCAGTAATCATCTCCTTTAAACTGATTGATCCGGCATCGATACTCAGCTTTGATGATGAAGTTCCAGCCACGGACATGCATTTCTGTGCTCTATTATTTCCTCCGGTGCCTGATTCAGCCATTTTCCCCACTCTGATATTTCCTTCGCCACTGGAAACTCTCCTCTTACTCTTACTACGCAAGTCCAATGAACCACCTAACTCCGATACAATCATCTGATTCAATGAGTTCCTGTTGTCCTTCTGGAGCGCAATGTCTGTACGCTCTTTTCTCGAAGATCTGTAAGTTCTATTTATCTTTTCGTGCCCCTCCAACATACTCTTAGAAGCACTTTCAACATCTCGAGAGAGCACAACTTTGCTAGCATTTGGCTTGACATGTCGAGAAATCCCATCTACCTCGCAATAACTAGAGCTAGGACAAAGAGATGCCCACTGCTCACTTTGATGATTACAAGTTCTGGTATTACAGTTGCGAGTGAAATTCTCTAGACGACTCCAGTCCAGGACTCCAAAGTTCAGAGCTTTCCCCTGGAGGTTTCCTCTGGTTTCGACACGCTGGAGATAATCAGGCAAATTGGTCATGTGCCTGACAAGCTCATCTTCCTTAACGATCTCCCCGCTAGCACGCTGTCTCTGTTGATCTGTAGAGGATTTCAGCTGAACAGCATGGGCATTCGCATACTTCTCCCCTGGGTAACCCTGCTTTAAGGTTGGTTGACCCTGACAACTTTGTACCATTGATCTCTCTGGATATCCAATCCGATCGGACCATTGTGGTTTCCTGACACTCTCGTTCACTTTCTTGGAGTTCTGGTGTGGCTTTAGACTCTTTCTGACCAATGAGTTGGATTTCCTGTCCCTGTGAGGAGGGAAGACTTCATGCTTTGATGGAACATCAGACGCCATGGCTTCAGTTGCTTTCACCACCCATTGTCACTGCAAAAAACGGTTCAGATCATTCTTCATCAGCATCATTGTTATAAGTAGTCTGAATCTCCTCAACACTATGCTAAGAATTGAAAACAAAATAATATTAGCATTTCATCTGAAAATTTTCGATGAAACAATGAAGTGGTTATACATATAATGCAGGTCTTTGTCAATTGCCACTGCAACCTTGAAGTGGAATGACCACAAACATTGTCAATTTGACATGAAAACTCACAGAATTTCAATAAGGAGAAGGAACATGGTTTTGGCGCAAAAGCAGATTCAGGATTACCAGTTAAGATGTTAGTTGCAAGCGACGAAAACATAGAAGGAAAAGCAAAATCAAGGTTCTTTGTCTTCACCAGCAGTTCCCCAGGCAACAATTTTATCAATCTATCAGCTTATGCAAACTGCAAAGAAATCATTCATTCTGGTTAGGACAGCTCGAGCAGAACCATCTTCACTGTACATGGACAAGTAGAAGTTACACGGTTAATGGAATGGAGCATGGAGTTCCACCCAAATAAGCCCTGCTTCTGAGTTCTGTGTGCTGCAATTGTTAACCTCAAGACTTCAACTTTCAGTTGTGGAAAACACCGATGAACGAAACAATGCAACGCCGATGATTATACAATACTTTCCTCTAAACATGCTTACTCCGAAGCAACTTCACTTTAAATTTTGAGGTGCCAAAAAAAGATTTCCTGCAGATTTTCACTGTTCACCTTCCTCCCTCTCCTGCTCAGATCTAAGGTCATCCTAGACACTGAAAATGACACAAACCGATCCCAAGTTCTTGCCAAAAACACCAACGAACCAGTTCTCAGCCACACGGTGGGGAAGATAAGATAACACAAGAAGTGCTGTGCTTTGCTTTGCTTTCCATCCAAGAAGAGTAAATGCCAAAGCTATTAATGGGGGACCAAGCCACCATACCAAGAAAGAAGAGCATCAAGACTAGGGGAAACAGACAAATGGGGTTACCAAGAAAAGCTTTAGAGCTCGCTTGGAGTTGAGAGAACGTACGGGTACGAGGAAAACCCAGAGAATCCGCGGCCCCTCCAATCCCGATGAAGATGAACTGAAGCTAATCACAGTGGCAATAAACCCGGTAAAAAGAAGGAACGGAGAGAGCGGAGTATAGGACTCGAAACGGAGCGTTTCTTATCGGTCGGCGAGACTCTTATAATAACGCCAAAGGAGACGATCGCTATCATCGATCTTTTCCACCGATCAGAACAAAAAAGAGAGCGGCAGACCAAGCAAGAAGGTACGTAGATTATAAGCAAAGAAAGGAATTCAGAGCAATCCACATTACCCAAAAACGAGGGCAGTCGAGAATGATCACCCCATTTAAGTATATGCAAAAATCATTTGTGGGAAGCAAAAGCAGAGACATCAGTGGCAAAGAAGATGGATCTCGGCTCTCCCTCTTTTTGACTCTCTGCATCAACTCCAGTCAGCACTGCCAAGAAAAGGAACCGGCAAAGACAAATTCAGCAGCTAGAGAGAGGGAAGGAGTGCGCCTTTCGGGGACGTGGGTCCGTTCATGGAGACTTCTGTCCTCCGGCGAATCCCGATGCTTGGCTGTGGTGCCGGGGCCGACCTAAAGCCTCCCTAATGATTTTCTCTCTCCTTAGCCATGAGAAAGCAATACAGGAATCTGGCATGCATACTTAAATTCAACTTGGAGGACAAACCTGGTGGGCCTGCGTTGGATCGACATGCCATCCTTTGTTTTCTATTTTGCACATTTGACATGTCTCGCACCAGAATTTCCGGTCTCGCTATAATACAGATTCTCAAATATGCGATTGAGGATGATAAAGTTTGGCGCGCGCGCGTGTATATGTTGCCTGGGATCCACCACGACATTCGATGTAGTGATAAGTGGGTCATCTATTTTTCTTGATATCACGATGGTGAGCGAATTTTTGAATTTATCGCATTATATTTGCCAACTACAGACTTTGGAGTCACTAGTGATGTAGAGTAGTTATGACTCAATTTGAATAGTTCTTGGCAGATGTGCGATTCTTATGACATTGCCCACAAAGAGTTGTTAGGCCCACCTATCTATATATTGTTGTCTATCTCTAATTTTGATGTTGCGTATTTTATGACAAATTTTGGCATAAATTAGTACGACATATATGCATAGGATGCACGGAGCCAATGGATTGCCCATTTCGTGTGTGGGCATATGACTGTCATGTCCATATTGAAAGTGGCAGGGCCTACGTGCCGTGCTTGGATCAACCATGTACAGGTTTTCGTGCACTGTTTGTGGTGTTTAATATTTTAAGGCTGAAGCTTCTGTTTGGAGGGATAGTCCTCGCGCTTAGGCTTTACTCGTCACCACTTCCACTGAAACATGAGTAGTATAAGTCTAGGCCTATTCTCGAGGTTCATTATTGCCGGAACTTGGGTTTGGATCTTACAAGGTATTGGGGCTAGGCTGTTATGGAGGAACAATATATGGTCAGTGGTGGAGTTACAAGGTGCGATAGATTTACTACTGTGTCAGGGTATGGTTCATACTCCTTATCGATAGGAAAACACGGAGGTCTCACTCTCTGATGAAATAAGTAGCACCAATACTGACACGATATGACACGACGTGCCGACACATCATTTCTTAAAGAACAGATAATTTTGATACGTTAGGATACCTTGAAAATCAAATGTATATTTTTATATATACATATGATTATTATAATCAAATTAATTTGATTCAATTCACAAAAAAATTAAATAATAGAAAAGGAGTTTATAATAAATTTACATTAAAAACATCAAACGAAGACAAGAATTGGTTCATGGAAATAATTTGGTCATAGATTTCCTTGTCAAACGTTGTACCAGACATTACTGTGACAGCCGACCTACCGGTGGTAGCGGCCAAAACTATAACAGGCCCAAAGTCTAGAGTAAGCCGAGAGAAAGGAATGTCCTAAGGTTTGTCGACCACACAAAGCATTTATCTCTTTTGAATGTGTCGTACAGATGAATAATGACAGAATGGGTATACTAGCCAGAAATTGAATGACACTATGGTCCCAAATCAAAAGGATTGGTCAAGATATATTCTTTCCCATATGTTCATCATCTGTGGAATTGAGAGGGCAAAGAAATGGAGATGGAAACTAAACTCCCCCCAAGAACATGACTGATACTGTTCGATAATCCAATCATGTCATGAAAATTGAAAATTCGGTATTTCATGATATTCAATTTGTTTGGATTATCATAACCAACGATGACTTAAGGATTCGATTAAGTTGATAAAGTAATTGATGGCAATTAAAATCCTACCAATTGTATTGCTAAAGCATGTCGGTAATGATCACAATGCCTTGTATGAGAAGCATTTAACAATATTCAGTCATCAATTTTTACTTAACATCAAACAACTTTAAATTTCTGATTTCAACACTTGAAATGCAGTGCTTAGTTTTTCAATTTTTATCAAGTGAGCCCTCATGCATTTTGCTCCAAATCACTAGGGAATGATCATAAAAATGAAGAGCATAAAGAAGTCCGAGTCACCAAAGCAAACATTATTCAAGCGCTAATTTAACAAGAGATATTACGTGTTCCATCAATATTTCATCTTAAGATGGGAAGGGATCCTTTTACATTAGTTTAAAATATCTGGTTTCTTACACCAAATCTACTAAAATCAAACGTCTAAAATTAACCGATTCATGGGGTTTGCATAATGTTCTATGGATTTTTAGGTCGCCAGACACCGCGTCTAGGAGGCCTAGCGATTCTTGTACACAAAATACTCATCGTGGTCTATTACCTAGAAGTGCAAGACAACTAAACCAGGTGTTGTGTACGGACTTTCAGCACATGTTATGCAACATTTCACTTATAAAAGAAATACTCTGTTCATATTACAAATTTCAAGAACGATTAATAGGGCAGACGCTGCTTCCCAACTGTAGCTAAACCTTTCCCTTTTTCTTTTTCCTTTTCGTACGTTTGCTCTGTTCGATATGATTTGAGCTGAGCGGGGGGGCCTTTACTTTTCATGGATCGATTGGAAATTACAACTTAGGTTAGTCCTCGAATGTAATGACAGAAAGGTTCTGAATAAAATATGGGACATCCTATGATATCTCCAGACCAAATGTATCAAGAGAAAGTGGAAATGATAGTCTTATACCTTGTACTTAAAGTTACTAGAAAGCTTAAATTTCACTTAGTACTCTCTGGACGGCACAACATTCATTTCGATACAATATATGGGAACTTGCATTATTACAGAGCATGAGGATGTACGCAGAACAACGTCTGATGGATCACAAGATCAAATTATAACCAAACCACCCACACAAAATTGTGACCATATGAGATCGTGCCTTATGAATCATTTTATTTTTATTTTTTGATCGGTCATATTCTATTCTTACTCTAACTTTCACTCTTAGACTTTTGCCCTACTTCCTTGCAAGGTGTGGGAGTCGAAACCTACTCCTAAAACTAATTCGTCCCCACCCCAACCTCCCTGAGAAGATGAATAATTTAACAGAGGTTTTTAATCCAATAAGTGATGTCTTCATCAGCGTTACTCCATATCACCTGCAATACTACTTTAATGCAATGCCTAATTAGATTAATTTTTTTTTTTTTTGATATTCAGGATCCGACCTGGCACAACCTTGCGGGTGCTCATGGCCTCCAAGGACCTGACAGGCTCAACAGAGACCACCGACTATACCTGGAGGGGAGATGGCCCAGGAACCCACCACTAGGGCCCCCCACTTAAGATGTTAGCAACGAGAAGATTCGAACTCTCGATCCTATAGTGGGAAGAGGGAGAACTTACCAATTGCGCTGTCTATTGGTGGGTTGATTAGATTAGTTCCTACCCTCTGAACCACGTAAAAAGTCTGTTAGAAGCCGCATGTTCAAGCTATCTCGCCTAGCTATTACTTTGCTCTCATCAAATCAATGTACGGGTCTACTCCATACATGAACCACACATCCACCAGGGGGAGTCTGCCTTTGATAAGATTACCAAATAATTCGGCCGATTTCAATGTGGGTCGGCACACCGAAGGGAATACTCAATCGTAACCACACAACTATGGTGACCCTCTGACTCTGGCTTGGGTCTTATGAATAACTTAATGAGGTCCATGGCAATACAATACGAGACTTTGGAATGTCACTCCGACAAAACACATCTCACTCCATAAATGGTTTTCGGCATCCTATCAAATGGTAAGCGAGGTGTTCGTAGTTATTTTGCCAAGAAGTATTAGCTTCGGTCTTTCCGAGTCAAAATAAAGAGCAAAAATGGGCATTAGTACTATTTTTTTTTTAATTCATAAGAGACCGTCATATAATACCCAAGTCCACGAACACCGTGGGGAATAAAGCTCTTGGGCATAGGGCAAATAACCAGCCATCGAGATCATACTTTAGAGGCTAGTCTAGTTCCAAATCTGGGCGTGGATCTTTTGCTCTCGTAGCCATACTTTTTCTCTGAAATAAGAAAAGCATTTCGGCTCGTCATTTTTGCTTTAGCAAAGGCGAGATGTTAACAACAGAAAAAGAAGCAAAGATCAAAGTTAAAAAGGAAAAGCGGTACCCCGAGAAGAAAAGGAAAAGGCCTCTTGCAATACCGTTACGAAAAGTGTAGATATACTAATAATGCCAGATGAAGTGGGGGAACGGGATTTAACGTCTTAGCCGTTAGTCACTGAAGAAGTTACGATTTTATTTCGGTCAATTGCGGATTAAGATTTTCAAAAAGGCCCAATTAGTGTTCAAGCTCGCCGTCGATGAAATTCAAGTTTCAAAATATCAACGACGCCCTCGTGTGGAATATTTGGTCACTTACTACGTTTCATGTCTGACATTTGATTACTATCGATGGTGAGGTCGAGATCTGATCTTTTTTTTTTTAAAAAATCCTTAAGTCCTCAATTTACCAACATCCAAAACCTTAAGTCTTTATTTTATTTTATTTTATTTTTTAGTTTTTTAATATTTTTATTTTATTTTTAAATGTTTTGAATAAATTTAGTTTTAAATTTAATTTAATTAACTTTTATATTAATTTTTTTACCACGTCAGCACCAAAACGACGTCGTTTTTGTATTGTCTAGTCATGTCAGCGTGCAAAATGACGTCGTTTTGCACTTCATTCGCCGGACAATCGTCACGTCGGCATTTTAGTCGGATTTTAGCTGGAGTGGCACTTAAATTATCCATTTTGCTTCGATTTTGGCACTCAAGTGTCACTTTCCTAACTTTTGACACTTAAATGTTCCTCTGTGCCAAGTTTTGGCACTCCAGATGTTCATACCTCGTGCTTTGTTGTTGAAATTGTGATCATTCTATCAAGTCCATTGATTGATTTTGATCACGACCCTCTTGAAGTGAATCTTGAGGAAGCTAATAGATTACTAAACGGCAAACAATCTTTTTTGAGGTGTGCCCATACTTTGTACAAACTCTTCCAAGCCTTATCAATTTCAACATGTTTTCTCTCTATTAGAATAATTAAATATTAAACCACGTTTTCATCTAACAATTTAAGCTTTTAGGACAGTTGACAGTAATCCCATAAACTTTCACATGATATTAGAGTATACCACTGCGAAAGCAAACACATTTTGAAATCTCCAAAGAAGATTCATCAGTCACAGCTTCTGAACCAGTTGGAGCCTCTGAATCAGCTCCCGCATCCTTACCAATCATGGCAATTCCACAATCTACTCTAGGAAATCAATCCCACATCATTACCCTTCTAGCCATTGGAGTAAAGCTTAATGGTAATAACTATGTTGTATGGAAAGCAAGGCTGCTTCCACTTCTTCGGGCAAACAAACTTTTGCCCATTGTTGAAGGTACCTCTTCTTGTCCTCCAACTCATATCACACAAATAAGTGCAGATGGAACTACTACGATTGTTTCGAATCCTACCTATGAAGAATGGTCAACACATGATCAAGTTGCCCTAAAAATGGATTCTTAACACCTCAGCTGACGCAATTGTCGGACGGCTCTCAACATTCACCTCTTCATCAGACGCATGGCGATTTATAGCCACATCCTATGCAGCACAAAATCATGCCTGAGTAGCTCAACTTCGGATGTAGCTGCAAACTCTTCATAAAGGTAACTAAACGGTTACATAATTTCTTCAACAAACAATAGCAATTGTAGATCAGTTCTCCTCCATTAATGAAGTCATCTCTCCTCAAGAACACCAAACCCATGTCTTTCGTGGGTTGGGTCCATAATATCAAAATCTTGCAATCTCTATTTCAGTTCAATGTCAGTATCAAGACGTGACCCCTGAGACACTCCACGTTTGCTTCATCTCGAAAGGTTCGGCTCAAGCTCATGGAATCTGTAGTGCAAGGTTCGGCTACTTTTGTAGGGAAGGCCAATGATGTCTTTCCTCCACACTCAACACGATCTCCACAATTTGGTATGGACCACTTCTATAGATCAAATTCTCATCAGTTCTCTGGGCGTGTACATGATAATAGTACACGTGGTGCTAGCCCACAAAATGCCAACAGATTCTCAAACATTCGCAATTTTAGGCGTGGCAATGGTGGTAACAGATGTCAAATTTGCAACAAATTTGGCCACAGAGCCAATGTTTGTAGGGAAAGATATTTGCAGCAGCAACATGAGCAATCCCGTACATCATCACAGCTCAATTTGGCGGAAATTCCTCTTTCGCCGTTTGTTTTCTCCTTAGAGTCATGGTACCTAGATTTGGGTACTACTCATCACATGACAAACAATACCTTTTAGCTATCTGATATTCAGCACTATCATGGTAATAATTAGGTCACCATAGGTAATGGATATTGCTTACCCATCACTCATATAGGTAGTTATATTCTAAGTAGCATTGACACACATCACGGACACGCAATACAACACGATACGATACGCCGACACGTTATTTCTAAAAAATAGAGAATTCTGACACGTTAGAACATGTTATATATTAAATAAATATTTTTATTTTTAATTAATTTGATTCAAATTCACAAATAAATAAATAATAAAAAAAGAACTTACAATAAATTTACACTAATAATATTAATAAATCTATTCATATAAAATTTGAAAGACATTCATAATTAATGCGTACCCATATTTGGGAATATGTTTTTAATTTTAACAAAAATTATGAATGAAATTAATGATTAACAAAAGAATAGAATCACCACCCCATGTGGTGGCCGCGTTGGCTTGGGCTTTCATTCCTCTCATGAAGGGGACGGGTTCAATCAGCTGCAAGTTGGTTCCTCATGTCTAAAAAAAAAACAAAAAAAACAAAAGAATAGAATCAACTTTATTTAAATATATCTATGATTTTCTATAATAATTAAAATTTATCATTATTTAACATTCAATATTTTTATTTTTTGAAATTACTTTTTAACTCGTTTATTTATTTTTTAAACAAAAATAACTTTACCGCCCCCCTCCTCATTTCTCTCTCCCCCTGTCCCCATGCCACCCCAAAATCCCCCCCTCGATTTCTTCCCCTACTCTCTCTCTCCCCCTCTCCTTCGCCCCACGCCACCACCTACTCCCTGCCCCCGATCAATCACCCCATCCCTGCTTTGCTCCCCCGCCCCTCGATTTTTTCCCCTTTTCTCCTCTCTCTCTCCCCCTCCCCTTCCCTCACACCCCCACCTGCTCCCTGCCCCCTCAGTTTCTTCCCTGCTCTCTCTCTCTCCCCCTCCCCTTCCCCCATGCCACCACCAACTCCCCCGCCCCCTCAGTTTCTTCCCCACCCCCCAAGAGCACCTGCCATTTACCTGATTTCTCTCTCCCCCCACCCCTACCCCCACCCCCCACGCCACCCCATCCACCCCCCTCTCCGCCCCCGGTTTCTTTCCGTCATCCCCCACCACCCTTCCTCTCTTCTTGCTAAAACCCTAACGACGGCCTTTTCTTCCTCCTCGTCGAGATGATCCTCTTAGCTCTCTCAGTTGCCTCATTGCAGTCGCTCACCGCCTCGCCTCCGGCTCTTCCTCCTTTGCAATTGCCGCCTCGCCGCTGGCCCTCCATTGCAGCGTCGCCTCAGTTTATGCTCTTCCTCTGGCCCTCCCTCATCGTCGCAGCCTCACCTCCGCTCCCTCGGCCTCACCTCCACCCTCCATCGTCTTCTTCAACAATCTCTCCCTCGGACATGTGTGTCGAAACGTGTCAAGAAAAGTTGATCACATGTCGGAAAATCCGACACGCGTTGACTGCGTGTTCGATCGTGTCTAAGCATGTCGACGTGTCCAACACGCTCCGACACGCGTGTCGGACACGACAAGGAAGCACGGACAAATGTGTCCGTGCTTCATAGGTTATATTTCCCCAAATTTTTGTATGTATCATATCTTAGTTGTTCTTTCCATTAAAAAGAATCTCCTATTAATTCATCAATTCTCTGAAGAGAACAATTGTGATTTCATATTCTCACCTACTTCTTTAATTGTGAAGTGTCGCCATCCAGGGAGAATCATACTTCAAGAACATCTGGATCATGGTCTTTACTCCACTCCCACGTCTTTAACCTTGTGTTCATCATCATCACTTGCTTTTCCAATGTATAAGATAGATTCCATCCACAAATGGCATTTTCGTCTAGCTCAAGCCTCCTACAGTATTAAATAAATCTATAGTTTCTATTTCTCCTTGTCCTACATGCCTCTCCAGCAAGAGTCATAGTCATGCTTACCCACTCTCCAAAATAAGTCTTCGGCCCCCTACAATTAGTCCACTTATGGGGACCAGTTCTAGTGACATCCTTTTTGGACAACCCTTATTATATATGCTCCACTAATGATTTCTCTCGGTTGTCCTCAATACATCTTTTTCGGCAAAAGTACGCTTCAAGTGCCAAAAGTTGGCACAAATGGATACTTAAGTGCCAAAATTGGAGAGAAATTGATCATTTAAGTGCCACTTCGGCCAAAATCCGACTAAAATGCTTACGTGCGCAATTTCCGGAGAAGTAAGTGCAAAACGGCGTCGTTTTGCACACTAAGGTTGTCAAACAATGCAAAAACGACATCATTTTTTGTGCTGACGTGGTAAAAAAAAATTAAATTAAATTAAATTAAATTAAAACATTTAAAAATTTAAATTTAAATTTAATTTTTTTAAAAAAATTAATTAAATTTAATTTGAAAGGGGGCGGCAGCCCTTGGCCCAGCCGGGTGAGGGCCACCGACCCTCACTGGATCTAGGCGAGGGCTCGCGACCCCGGCCGACCCTCCCCCCTCAGTCGCCGGCCCTTCCCGGCGGCAGCAGCGGCTGAGGGCTCAGCCGCCTCCCCCTCTTTTTCTTTTAATTTTTTTATTTTTTAATATTAAAAAATTTTATTTTTAAATGTTTAAATAAATTTAAATTTAATTTTATTTAATTGATTTTTATATTATTTTTTTATCACGTCAGTACCAAGACGACCCTGTTTTGCATTTGCTTCACCAGAAAATCGCCATGTCAGCATTTTGGCCGAAGTGGTACTTAAGTAATCCACTTTTCTCCGATTTTGGTACTTAAGTGTCACTTTCGTAACTTTTAACACTTAAGTGTCCATTTGTGCCAACTTTTGGCACTCCAGGGGTCTCGGTGTCCATCTTTTTCAATTCCTTAATCAATTTCTTTCCATTTTCACAGCATTTTAAAATTTGGTAGAAAATCAACTTAACACTACGATAAAAGCCATTCAAAGTGACAATGTAGGGGAGACTAGTCTGCTCCTTTCCGCAGACTCTTGCAGGACCGAGGAATCCACCACCATACCTCTTGTCCGACAATTCATCACCAAAATGGTACTGTTGAAAGAAAGTATTGACACATTGTAGAGATGGGATTTAGTTCCAGCTCACTCTGGGGATCTTGCATTCGAAAGTGTTGTTCATAACATTACTAGGTTACCTTTAGCAGTGCTCAACCATAAGTCACCTTGGGAGGTTGTCTATAATGTTAAACCTTCAATTCATCACCTATGTTTCTTTGGCTGCACTATCTATCCGAACCTTCGACCTTACGCAAAGAACAAACTACAGCATTGATCTCATTGCTGCATTTTTCTGGATTATCCTCCTAGCTTCCATGGTTATCCATGTTACTCTCTCAAGGATAATTGATTCTATATTACCACTGATGCTATTTTTTATGAAGACTTATTTCCTTTTATTTCTGCTGCATCATCATCCCATCTCTTGATTTATTAATAGATTCAAGATTTTACCCCTAGCCAGGTGGTATTTCCGTCCCTATCAGTCCACTCATGGCCTCTCCAAATCAAAATCATTCCACCTCAATTTCGCAGAACTCTTTTACTAAATCAAGAGCACTATGTGTTATTGCACCATCAATAAAAAATGTTTCATCTAATTCCACATGTTTTATCGTATGCTCCACTGATTAGTCCAGTCCCTCTACTAACCAGGCCATCTTTGGCTTGGTCAGAGCCCTCTCCTAGTTCACCCATGGCTCCTACATACCCCATGGTCACGCAACTTGGAGACGATACTTTGGCCCAATGTTATCTCACTAAGGACCACACATACGCCCTTCATTCTATGGTGCAACTGATACCCACTCCAACTTGCTTCAATCAAGCAGCTACAAATCCTACATGGAGGGCTGCCATGGCCACAGAATATACAGCCCTTATGAAGAATCAAACCTGGGTTCTAGTCCCTTGTCGTCACAATTTAAAGTAATTGGATGCAAATGGGTGTTTCACATCAAATATCATGCAAATGGCTCACTTGAATGGTATAACGCGAGATTCGTGACCAAGGGATATAATCAACATGAAGGAGTTGATTTCCATGAGACTTTCAGTCCCATTGTAAAGCATGTACATATCCATACAATGATTTCACTTGCCTACAGTTAGGGTTGGACACTTTGACAATTTGATGTTAAAGAATGCATTCCTTCACAACAACTTTACCGAGGAGATTTATATGCAACAACCACCAAGTTTTGTTGATGCTAATCATCCCGACTATGTTTGCAAACTTCAATGGTTGCTTTATGGATTAAAGCAAGCACCACGAGCTTGGCATCAAAGGCTAAGTTTTTTCCTCTTATCTATTGGTTTTCATGTTTCTCGAGCTAATTCTTCCTTATTTGTCCTACATACATCAACATACAATGTATTTCTCCTTGTATATGTGGATGATATCATCCTTACAGCTCTCCCTAGGCACCATTATCCACTTTAATTGCATCTCTACAACAGGAGTTCGCTATCAAAGATCTTGGTGATCTCCACTATTTTTTTGGGGATTGAACTACAACACATTGCCTCTGGCCTTCTTTTGTATCAAGGGAAATATGCTGCTGAAATTCTTAAGAAGGCCAACATGGACAAAACACGAGCTGTAGCTATACCACACCTGACTAGTTCGAATCCTCGTTCTCTTCATCAAGGTGCCCTGTTTCATAATCCTGCATTATATCGTAGCACGGTGGGTGCATTACAATATCTCACCATTACTCAACGAGACCTTGCTTATGTTGTGGATACTACTTGTCAGTTCATGCATGCCCTTACAAAAGCCCATTGACAATATGTCTATTTTATGCTTCATCTTTGGCACTCTTAGTCACAGCATCCTCTTCACCAAAGGATCTCGGGATTCCCTTCATGCTTTTTTCGATGCAGGATGGGCTGGTGACCATGATACTAGATGTTCTATGGGTGGTTATGCCATTTTTCTTGGTTCTAATTCAATCTCCTGAAGTTCTCGAAAGCAGAGAATGGTTGCTCATTCAAGTACTGAGGCAGAATTCAAATGTCTTGCTAACACCACTATTAAGATCATATGGATTCAAGCTTTACTTTCTAATTTAAGAGTCACCCTGCAAGGGTCCCCAATAATATAGTGTGATAATATTTCAACTATCTACCTCTATGGCAATCCTGTTTTTCATGCTTGGATGAAACATGTGGAGATTGACTATAATTTTGTTCACGAGCAAACTCATCAATGCCAATTACATGTTTAGTATATCTCTTCGACGGACCAACCGACGAATATATTCACCAAAGCTTTTACAGGATCTCAGTTCCACCTCCTTCAAGCGAAGCTTACCGTGACTGCCGCCCCCATCAGCTTGCAGAGGGTGGGTGTTAAAGGAAAGAAATCCCAACAGTGTTGGTTGTGGAACTGCTATAATTCCTCCATGACTTGGTCATCAAGTATGATCATTTCCTTCCAAGAATACACCCACAATTCCTCCATGACTTGCTCCTCAAGATAGATCATTCTGTAGAGATTGAATCCACAGAATCACGTCTCTTGTAAGCCTAGTGCTTAGCCTATATATATATATATATATATATATATATATATTGTGTCGTGTAGCAAATATGTGTGTAGAATATATTCTTTTGAAATATACAGAAAATACAAGGCAACGTTGTGCCTAAATCTTCTTCTTCTATTCAACCCTCTTTTACCATTTTAACATGGTATCAGAGCTGGAGATCCTAAATTCGAATCTTACCGGGCCTCATTTGCCTCATTAATTAAATTTCCACACTTAATACTAGACTAAGTGTGAGGGAAACTGTTAGAATAATTAAATTTTAAATCATACATTCATCTAACAGTTTAAACTTTTAAAACAATTGGCAGTGGTCCCACAAAATTTCACACTTTCATCAATTCATGATTGCCTTAGAAGTGCTACCAAATAATTTGCCAAGTAGGTTAGGAGCTCGATAAATTATAGGAGATCGTTTTACAATTGCAAACTAGATAATTTGGATATAGAGATTTGGTTATATTAGATTAAACTAACACCCATTATTGGCACCTTTTTTTTTAGGAAAACCTTTACATGCAACCTTAGTTGATTCTATTTCCTAACCATGGAAGCTTAAATGATCATGCCTTACAATCAATGTAATGAAACACTCGATACAAAAAAAATGTTAAATACATGATAAATAAATAGATTCAATCCGATCTATCCTAGGCAACATGAAAGCAACGAAATCAACCTAAGCCATCTTGGGCAATAATTAAGCATAGCCTCTTTGTTACGCCTTGAGAGTTGACATAGGACCCCTGTGAGCGGATAAATGGAAAGTCCAAAAATATTCATGCAGGTTTCTAAATTAAACCAAACTATAAAAGAAAAGTGAATATGGACAAGTGATATGCTATGCACATATATCTATTAAATAGATTATTTTCCTAAAATCAGCTATTAAACATGATATAAATTTTAAAATAATGAACTATAAAATGCAATGCAACACTAAGAGAATGAATATATTTATATTACATGAATGTGCAAATGAATATTTCCCTAAAGGGACCCCCATTTATATTTATATTTTATTTTTTTTCATTGAAAATTGACTAAAATTACTAGCATGCAAGATGTTCTTTTTCTTAGATTTTCTAATTTATGACATGTGATTTGTGATGAAGAAAACGTGTGCATATGACAAATTTCTTGCATTTTATGATAGGATTAGATTAGCTTTTTGTTACTAGTTTTATCGTAATTCAGTAAGAATTAATTTCTCATCAAATAATTTGGGAGATTTTCTTTTCTTAGATTAGTGCAAGCTTACTTTTTTATGCATAGCTCACAAGAACCCAGTCAGGGTATTATAACATGGTATTGTATTGACTTTGTTGGATGTGAGTCGTGTCTCTCTTTTTTCGTACTTCAATTTTTACGTACCATCATTATTGTTGTTGCCGATCTCTCTGCTTTATTGATAGTGTACCTTTACATGGACATTTAGATTTGCACGATTGGGTAAAATAAAAACAAAAAACTATTTCTTAAAACAACGTTTTCTTAAAGGAGAAATAGGTAGCAATGATGGGCATTACACGAAATTGGTGAAACTAATTCCTCAAATCCAAACTCTCTAGACCGCAAAAATAAGGCGATCTTCGGCACCTTACTCGGCTTCTAACGGTCTGCATGAGAACATTTCTATTCCTAAGAATTTATGTTCTTTTGTTCCCCGGAACAAAAAAAGAACAGAAACTCGTTTGGTAACACCAAGTTGATTTATATTCTCCGGAATAGAAAAGTTAGCCCGGGAATAGAAATGAGAAACAAAAAAAAATTGCTTCTTGTCTCGGGAACAATTTCTAGAAGTAAGCAAATTTTCTTTTTTTATTTTTGTTTTATTTCTCTCTTGCCGTGGCCACCTCCAACCGTCCGGAGCCACCACCAACTGCCGCCCGCCGCAGCCGCAGACCGTGAGCAAGAATAAAAATACAAATAAATACAAAAATAAATAAATACAAAAAATAAATACAAATAAAAAACAAATACAAGAAAATAAAAATACAAAAAAAATAAATAAATAAAAACAAATAAAAAACAATAAATACAAATAAATACAAATAAAAAACGCAAGAAAATAAAACAACAAATAAAAAACAAATAAATACAAATAAAACAAATAAAAAACAAAAATAAAAATACAAAATACAAAAAAAAAGAATAGAAAAAAAATAAATACAAATAAATACAGAAAAAAAAAACAAATAAAAAGCAAATAAATACAAAAAAGAATAAAAAAAACAAATAAAAAACAAATAAATACAAAAAAGAATCGTTGCGTTACCAAACACATTTTTATTATTTTTCTATTCCAAGAGTAGAAATTTTGTGCAATTATCAAATGGGTTATTTTGTTCAGAAATTATTTCCCGGAATAGAAATAGAAAAGAACTATTTCTAGAAAAAAAACTCTTCCCCAGTTAAGAAATTTTACAATGCGCACCCTAACTGGCCTAATATAGGTTAGTGGTGACTCTGGTGAGTCTAGTCTCATTCATAAAAACAATAAGTAAACAATCAAGTTGAGGTCGGTGGGGTTTAAGAGAGCCCGTACAAACCTTAAGCACCACCTCACAAAAGAGTTACAAGTGCTCATCTACCAATCCGTTAAACCCAAGATTTATCTCAGGAGGTTCACCATAAAATACCATTAGTTTTATCAAACAAAAGAAGCATTCATTTTAATGTTTTAAATTAGCAATTATTGAAAATTTTAGCCTTTTTAGTAACTCTTCTTATTATGTATTTTCTTGGAATTTTTAAAGATTAATATAACGAAAAAATCTCAAATTGATATACTTGTAACAAATTTATCCCAAACTAATTTTTTTACTACAAAAAATATTAAACCGGTACCTATGTAACAAATTTAATTCAAATTAATTTTTTAACCAAAAAAAAACCTATAATGATAATTTTTTATAAATTTACATTCTATTAATTTCCATTAAAATAAATTACCACCACAAAAAATCACAAATTAGTACACTTATTAGAAATGGAGAGTAAAACTCTAAATTGATATATCCATCAACTGTCATGTGTTATCCAAATTAAAAATTTAATAGTAAAATTTAACAAAAATTAACGAAAGGCAAATTTGTTACAGATGTATCAGTTTGGAGTTTTTGATGGGCGAAATATTAGTTTGGGGTAAATTTATTACAAATATACCTATTTGGGGTTTTTCATGGTATTAACATTTTTTTGTTATTTTCTCTCAATTTGAAATTTTCCAACGTCATATAATAATGACAATTAGGAATTTTCTAAAGTTCCTATAGTTTACATTAATAAACTAAGAATGACTTAACTTTGATCAAAAGAAGAAGATTTATACGAAATGTAATACAACTTGACTAATAGTTTATACTAAAACACATTTTAGTTTTACACGACCGTGGAATTTCATGATGTGCAACGCATGGATATGCTACTAGTATTGTTTTGATAAATATATACCTGGCATTGATAACGATTTTATCCTTAAAGAAGCAAAAGAGGCTCTCTTCCTAGTTATGAAATTAGAGGGAATCCCATTTATCATAAACAAAATACATCGGTTCACTTTGGGGAAAATTATCCAAACAATCCTAAATTTATTGTATAGCAGCCAATTTGGTCCTAAAAATTTCAATTTAGTCAATTTAGTCATATGCCTTGTGACAAATTGTCAATGTAGTATTTTTTATCAATTTTTGCCGAAAAATGGTGATGTTGATGATTTTTTGCTACTTTTTAATATTTTCTGATTTTTTTTTATTTCTCTTCTTCCCATTTCTTTTTTATTTTCCTTTTTCCATTTTTCCTATTTCCCTTTGCCAGTCGTCGGGGCCTTCGCAATGACCAAAAAGGGTGTTGCATCCCTTGCCCAAGCTCGATGAGAGCCGAGACACCCTTACCTATGAATTGGCTGAGATATGGACATTGACAAATTGTCAAAATATTTAGAATTAAATTGGTTAAATTGAAAAGTTCATAATTAAATTGATTGTCGTATTATAAATTTAGGACTTTTTTGACAACTATCACGTTCACTTCGCAAACAACCAAAAGAATAGGCAGTCAATTGTAGGCCACTGTCTTAGCTCAAAAGATCCTATGATGTGTCGTATCCTCACTCACAAGTAGTATCCTAATTGACCGGAAAAGTACACTATCAGTGTCATAAGTTGTGTATGGCACTCACTTTGGTACCAAAAGTTTCCGTCGGATCACTTAAGTGCCAAAATTTTTGAAAAACGATCATTTTCAGTGCCAATGTTGGCTGGAAATTCGACGTGGCAGTTTTTTTATTAATTTTTTATGCTGATGTGGCTTGCCGGAGAGTACAGTCAGCATGTAAATCACAAAACGACATCGTTTAGCGTCTTTCCCCCAAGTCGAAACCCTAAATCCCCAAATCGAGAGAGAGAGAGAGAAAGAGGGAGAGAGAGAGAGAGAGAGAGAGAGAGAGAGAGAGAGAGAGAGAGAGAGAGAGAGAGAGAGAAGGCATGGCAGCATCATCTGCTTCCCCAAAGAACAACACCAGCACCAGCCACTCTCTGAGCAGAGCCCAATCCACCATCTCCATTTGCGCCCTCCTTGTTTTCCTCACACTCCTCGTCTTCTCTCTCTCTCTCTGCACCTTCGACCCCCCTTCTTCCTCCTCCTCCTCCACCCTCACCTCCTATTTTCCCATCACTTCTTGCCCGAGAAACAACCTCAGCCTCTCCTTGCTCACCTAGTCGAGCATCTGCGACGGAGGCTGAGTGATGGTGGCCAAGCGACGGTGGCCGAGCGACGGTGGCTGAGCATGGTGGCCAAGCAACAGTGGCCAAGCAAGCTAGGTCGGCGAGGATTGAAAAAAAAACCCTAATTTCAATCTCAAATGAGCTGTGCGGCATCGTTTTTCCTTGGCCATCCACATATGACAGCAAAACGATGTTGTTTTCTTAAGGAGGACAGAAAACGACGTCATTTAAAAGGCTTGTCGATTTTTTTTTTTAATATAAAAGCCACGTAATCATTTGGGCCGGAATCTCTCGCCGGCGGCACCAAAGTGATCGTTTTTCCTCCGATTTAGCACTTAAGTGAGCGCCGTACACAACTTATGGCACTGATTGTGTACTTCTCCCCTAATTGACTCAAGCACACAAGTCCCCAATCCAAAGGCCCACACACAAGTCGTAGGATCCCTTGTAAGAAAGAAATAATAGAACTAGATCATGAGAAAACGAACTACTTAGTTGTATTATTAACGGCATAAGCAATGTACATTAAGAGACTATTGATCGAAAATTTTTGTTGTTGACCCCCTAAAGGGCTTTGCAAACATTATACATTTTTGCACGAGTAGACATTCCTGGTATTTGAGATAGCATCATTTAGAAATTACCAAAACTAGAAAACTTATGGAATATCTAAAGTACCTCTACACTATATTGACACGTGCTTGACCCAAGTGGCCATTGACAATGCGCCTGGTATGCTTGAATCATGGTATTCACAAAGAACTGTGACATCAAGGCACCGCTCACCCAATTAATATAGTAGATACCAGCAGTATTTAGTAACCCTTCTGTGATCAATGCTTTATGAATACAAATCATCATGGCCAAAGAAAAGAAAATTATATGAAACAAGCATCATCCCTATCAAATAGAAAAATTACGCAGTTCGGGAGATTCAAATTGAATTATATTCTAATAACTCAACTCGTTCGACCAATCTTCCTTATATTTTTAACTAGCCTTTCCAAGTTCTTCAACGAAGATCCCTCCGGGCCAACACTATCCAAACTCAATGCCGAAATCCTTGCCATCGATTTCATGATCTCCTCTTTTTTGTCATCCATCAATAATTTGACCATTCTCTCGACCGTCGATCTATCACAAGTATCCTTCATGTCAAGCCCAATTTTCCATACATCACTAACCCACCTACTATTAATTTGTTGATCTCCAATTTGAGGCCAACAAATCATGGGGATTCCTGCCACTATGCCCTCCAAGGTCGAGTTCCACCCGCTGTGCGTCAAGAAACCCCCCACGGCAGGGTGGGCGAGCACCTCTTCTTGTGGCGCCCAATCCACTACGCGTCGCCTTTCACTAACAACTTTCAGTTCTGAAAGTAGTGATCTCGCTTTCTCCTCGTTCTCTCCCAAAATCGCATCCTCCCTTAAGACCCACAAGAACGGTCTCCCGCAATTGACCAGGCCGTGCCAAAATTCCATCAATTGATCGACCGTGATCTTCACCAAGCTCCCGAATGACACATAGACGACCGATCTCGATGCTTGCGAATCAAGCCACACCATGCAACTTCGGTCTTCCATCCGAAGACTGCCTACAGATTCAGAACGCCCCGAAAAATGCCCAACATGGGATTTGACGGCCAGGGCATGGAGGGGCCCAATCGTGTAGATATCGGTAAAGATGGTGGCGAGATGAGAGAGCATCGGTGCTTCGAGGGCATCGAATGTGTTGAGTATGAGAGCGCAAGCTCGGGTCATGGCAATGGTTTCGTCCATAAAATAGCGATATAAGTTGGTATCGATCGGTGATCTGCAAATACTTGGTAGGTCTCTCCGTCGCAGAAGGCCTTCAGCTCCCAGCAAGCCATGGAACTCCTTGTCCAGATCATCATCTGCCAAATTTCGTCAGAAAGATGAAAACTAAAGGGAATAGATTCACCTCATTTTTCCCATGATCACCGGACTATTTTTACATGTGTTTGTTCAATCATTTTGCTGAACTCTTCTATATGTACGGAAATTTCCTATCTTGGTCCTCCTCTAAATACATAATACAGTCTTCAAATCTTGTGACTTTCCCGCTTTACATCGTCTGTTTTCAGAAATACATCTTTACATCCTCGACCAAAGAAAAAAATAAACTTATCTCTACTATCCGTAAATCCACCTACCCCAAGAACCCTAGTCTTCCCACGACCTTCAATCGCCGACTGAAGCCCCACTACCCTACACTCACATCTACACTCACATCTACCTAACTCTCTCTCATCACGTGCCGCGCCTGGGCCATGGACATCCATGCCCCCAGCCATGGCCTGCAACCTCTTTATTACATTTTCGAGGTCACAGCCCACCATGGTCGTCCATGGCCTGAAACAGACCGACGACCTTGGTTCGAGGTCGGAACACAATTGTTTGGGGGGCGCTCCGCGACAGCGGCTGCTGCTAGGTTGAGAATTTTAGGAAATGGATCTAGGATTTCAGGGTGACTTGTAGCCATAGCAAAGTGCCTGGGTATGTTAGGGAAGAAATGGCAAGTTGGTAAAAGCAGGTTTGGCGTGCGAGGGATTGTGGGGCATATTGGAAAAGCTAAGAGTCTAAATTTGTAACTTTGAAAATAGAAGAGGCAAAACGATACTCGTAGTGGAAATTCGAGATATTTTTTTTTTCGTATTTTCCTTTTGAAAGAAATGTATTTCCTTGGAAAGATTAGAGGGGCGGCCAGGAACACTTGTCAAAGCGAGCATTGCGTTTCCTTGGATTGCTGGACTCATTTTTTCATTAGATAATTATATGTTCAAATCCATTTTAATTTCAAAGCTCAAGAATCTCTACACCCCTGAACAGAACAGATTACGTACTTGTATACATAAATGAATTGTATTTTCGTTTCGAGACATGTCAAGAATAAACGAGGCCCGTAAGAATAACAAAATAAGGATATCCTTTGGCTTTTTGACCGAATTACCAGGAAATGGAAGCTTGCCCTCATGGATGAAGGTGGGAATGCAGAAGTAAGTCCACAAGCAGCAAGCGCTGAATGTCCGGAACGAGATTGCCGGAATGCTGAGCTCCTCCGCGACGTCAATCCCGATCGACATGATCCCGTCCGCTATAACGCAGGTCACCGGAGGCTCTGCACTTTTGGAAACCAGAAACTCCCTCAAGGGAGCTTTCATCGCCGTCTTGATCGAGAGGAGAAGCTCTTCAATCCGTTCCAAGCTTCGTGGGTGGTCATCGGGCAAGCCATCAGAGATGGACTCGAAGCGGAGGAGGGAGGAGGGAGGAGAGGAGGGGTCGCGGGGGAGGATGCGGCGGTGGTTGTGGTGGGTGTTGAGGAAGGTGACACGGAGGCCAGCAGCGGCGAGGAGCTTCGCGAGGCAGAGCATGGGCTTGATGTGGCCCTGCGCCGGGAACGGAAGGACGAGCACGTGGGGCTCACGTGGCTCCTCCATCTCTGCGGTGTTGTGGATCCTTTTGCGCAGGGTGGCTTGTTTGGGGAGTGGATGAGAATGGAATGGAGATAAGAAAGGACGGGAGCGGATGATCATAAAGTTCAGTCACGGGTCCTCCATTATCGTTGATCGAGGTGGGCAATTTGGATTTGTCTAGAAACAAACGTATGAGAACGGAAGACCACCATTATGCCCAACGATCTAGATTCTAGACTGGCTGGGCAAACCCGCTTTGGACTCTAGTAGGCATATCCTATAACTGGTCAATTCCATGCACTTTAAATCCTACAGTTCTCATTTCATAAGTTCAAGTACTAAAACTTGCAACTGCGGTACATATTAAATCGTCGCTTCCATTGACAAAAGAACTCAATTACGCCAAAAGTTATAAATTTTGGGAATTAAATGCATGAAATTAAAGTTTTAGAAATTCAGTGCACAAAATTGACAATTTTTTAGGACTTGCTCTTGGTCTTGTCATGTATTTCATAAGAAAATGAGGGGTCATATTCAACCCCTAAATAGTAATATCTTCGTCTTCTTTTTTGCATCATTTGCACTTACATTCTATATTGCGTATCTTTGCATTTAGGATCTCATAATGAGGAGTCTCTCTCTCTCCCCCTCCCTCTCTCTCTCTCTCTTCCCTCTTGTCTAGATTTATCTAGAATCAACTTTCTACAACAAGTAGTTAGTATTTGTGGTGTTGAAGTTCCCCAATTGAAATGAGTGGATGAAAATCACTGAGAATAGTTAAAACTTGTAATTCTAGGAGAGTCCACATTAACCTCTTGTGAAGCACTTCTTTTGTGCTGAGTCGGTGGAAAATAGCCTATATATAGGCAAGAGCTCAATCTTTTTGTTGTATGCTTGAGGACAAACAACCCACTCTTGTAATATAAATAACAGCTCTTCCTTTGCCTTTTGTTGCTCCTTCACTTAACTCTCTTGCCACAGTCTTGTCTTACGCACATACACATGTTAGGATTTTACACATCCACAATCCTATAAGTGGTATCGGAGTTAGGCGATCGGGGATTGTAAACCTATCGGTTGAGATCGTCGAGTGAAGAAGGAGAATACGCTAGAGTTCTAACTATGCACAATTTAAGATTGTGAAGTCGATGGGTCTAAGACGAGGCTTACTTCATATAGTCCTGGGCATTACAATCAAGTCACGGTACTGGATTTTTTGAGTTCGGTGAACAACGTCAAGAAGCTCAACAATTCCAATTATAATTATTGGAGTACCGACGTGCAATACTACTTGGTGGGTCAAGATTTGTGAGATATTACAGATAGTAGCAATGCCATACCATTAGGGGTGTCTAAAACCGAACTAAACCAAACCGAAAAATTTGTGCATTTTCAGTTCAGTCCAACTTTGGTTTGGATAATAAATAAAGGAATTTGGTTAGTTTGATGGTTCAGTTCAAATCGGATCAGATTTCAGTTTCTCTTGTATTTTTTTTTTTTTGTTCCCTCGCTCTTACTGTTCACTAATTCATTATTGCTCTCCCCCCTCCTCCCTTTCTCTGTCTTTCTTTATCTTCGCACGCTCACTGTTATGATGTCCTCTTCCTCACTTTCTTTCTCTTTCTCTTTTCTGCTTTATTCTATCTCTTCCTGCAGAAGTGACAAGACACAAATTTCATCTCCAAATATTGACAAGACACAAATCCATTTCGGTGTGGTTCCTCGCCGTGCCCTTGAGAATTAGCCCCTCCGCCATTAAGGGGGTGCATGATAAAAATTATTTCTGTTCCAGAAATAGTTTTTCTGTTCCAAACCAATTTCTGGAACAGAAATTTGTTTGATAACACTAATCAGATTTTCTATTTCTGGAATAGATTTCTATTCCAGAAATAGAAATTGAGGAGAAATCAATTTCTATTTCTTCAACCCTAGCCTCCTCTCTGCGTCTTCCTCCTCTCTCCCGACGCCTCTTCTCTGCCTCCTCTCTGCGTCTTCCTCTTCCTGAGATGAGATCATTTCCTCCGCCTCTGCTCTGCGTCCTCCTCCGCCTCATCCTCCGCATCTCCTCCGCCTCATCCTCCGCCTCTGCTCCGCCTCATCCTCCGCCTCTCTCGCGAATCCACCCCCTCCGCCTCTCCTCCGCCTCTCTCGCGAATCCACCCCCTCCGCCTCTGCTCGCGAATCCGCCTCATCCTCCGCCTCTCCTCCGCCTCTGCTCCACCTCATCCTCCGCCTCTCTCGCGAATCCACCCCCTCCGCCTCTGCTCGCGAATCCGCCTCATCCTCCCCCTCTGCTCCGCCTCATCCTCCGCCTCATCCTCCGCCTCTCTCGCGAATCCACCCCCTCCGCCTCTCCTCCGCCTCTCTCGCGAATTCGGAGGAGCGAGGAGGCCGAAGCCGAGGTGCTCGTTATATACATGGCAGCGACCCCACCCGCGGCAGCAAAATCACATAAATGATCGGGCCAATAATTCTGGGGATGGAGATAAGGGTCGTTGCAGAGGAGAGAGAAAACCACGTCGAATCCCGATGCGAAGATGAAGCTGAAATGGTTATGGAGGAGGAAGCTAGCGTTCACGGCTTCTTCTGCGTTAAGCGATTTGCAGAGAGCGACAGAAGAGAGAGATATAGAGAGAGAGAGAGAGAGAGAGAGAGAGAGAGAGAGAGAGAGAGAGAGATGCGCGTGGTGACCTTATTTTGTATTTGGGGATTTATAATGTTTGCTTTTGTATTGTGATAATGTATTTGATGATTCCTATCTCAATTCTTGTAATGTGATGTTCTACTTGATGATTTCCCTTATTTATAATGGTCTTTGTTACACTTCGTAAAATTCGCCGATTTTGTAAAATTTGCCGCAAATTACCCAATACACTTCTTAGTGTTTCTTTCTAAAACGATTGCTCGATATCGTAAACCGTGGCGGCGATCAACGTGACACACTAGCATGAAGGGGATTAGAATATGGTTGCCCGCCTTCATTCTAGTAGAATTTTGGGAACCTTCTATTATGCTCAAGAGTAATGCATATTGATCTCTTTTTTCTATTGTATGGAGACTATTGATAAGTATATTGTTTGACCGTAATTACCTATCTACGTGGATGCTAAAGAATTTTGTGTGAAAATTTATAAAATTTGATATAACATCTCTTACTTTGTATTTTTTTTTTTGCAAAAAAGGGAGACTTTACTTTAAAAAAAAAAAATCATACTTTGTATTTGGGTCAATGATTTCATAAGCATATGAAATTTGTAAGAATGTACATCTCATTTGCTCCAAAAAAAGAAAAATTTCTTTTAAGAAATAGAAATTTTATTCAGTTATCAAACGAATTTCTATTTCTGAAACAGAAATTTTGTATCGTTATCAAACAGATTTTTTTCCTCAGAAACTCGTCCAGAAATAGAAATAGAGAAATTCATTTCTGTTCCAGAAACTATTTCTAGAACAGAAATGTTGTCATGCGCCCCCTAAGCTCAGGGTTCCGAGGAGAAGAGAGGGTGGGGCGCTTATTTGGGGGTTTTCTTCTTCGGCGAGCGAGGAAAGAGTTGGAGGCAAAGGTGCGACCAGAGATGGATGGATAGATGGAAGCGAGATTACATACTCCCCTTTTGGATTAAGGTTTTCTTGTGGAGAAGAGTCATTAGTCATGTTGAACCAAATTAGACGAGGAAGTGATAGTTTGCTTCTCGTTGATGAATTGTTCATGATGCCCATGGCCTTCCTCCAGATCTCGTACGCTTTGACCCTCCTCTCCACCCACTCCTTCTTGTCATCGGCCTCCTCCTTTGGGAGCTTCTTCTTGGCCCCTGGCTTCTTCTCTACCATTTGCTCAAGCTATACTGTCGCATCGAACTTCTTAGCCGCCACCACCGCCTCATACTTGAGGAAGCTCGCGGCTACGATGAGGTCGCAATAATGTAGCCATGTCGCTCAAGAAGCGGAGTGTCCGAAGGGAAAAAAAAGCACTAAAAAAGAAGTAGATAAAAACTGAAAAGTGAACTAATCCGAACTATGTTTTCGGCTCAGTTCATATTACGTTTCTGTTCAGAGCAAGCACACATCAAAACGGTTCAGTTTAGTTCGAATTGGTTCGGATTTCCTAAAAATCCAAATCGAATCGAACCAATGACACCCCAATATACCACCCACAAATTATGACGAATTAAGAGAATAGAACATCAAAGTGGGTAAGGCACTTTACATTCTTGTTGTAGCTCTTGAAGATGAATTATTGCCGCACAAAAAGAGTATGAAGACCTCGAAGGGGCATGGGATAACTTGGTGGTGCTTTTTGCAAGGACAAATGATGCCAAGTTGCGAAGGTTGGAGAATGAGCTATTATCGATGTTGTAGCAAAAAATGACAGTGAGTCAATTCTTCTCCAAAGTGAAATATATTTGTGAAGAAATTTCCAAATTAAATCCTCATAGTGCCATCTCCAAGACAAAGATGAGAAAAATTATTTTTCACGAGTCAAGGCTAGAGTATGACTATATCGTTATGGTCACGTGTAGATGGGCAAATGAGCCAACTCTAACCAAGTTGGAGAATATATTGGTTAATCAAGAGGCCTTAGATAGACAAATGTCTAAGGTCTTAGTTAAGAAAAATGAAAGTGCCATCTTCAGTAATAAAAGAAGGTTCATGGGTCAAAATAGAAATGGTGCAAGCATTAGACATGACAAACATAGAAAAAGTCACGGAGAATAGGGAAAGCGACTAGTAGGGATGGGACCTCAACCAAAGGGGAACTCCCCAAGATCGCGACAAGGATGATAATGAAGATAAGAGTAACAGAAGGTTGGCGACAAGGATGATAATGAAGATAAGAGTAACAGAAGGTGTGATGGGAGGTGTTACAAATGTGGTAAAATGGGCCACTTTGCTAGGGATTGTGTATATCACACATTGGAAAATGAAGAAAAACCTATTGTCCATGTCATAATTCACAGACTCAATCAATTGTTTAATCCAAAAGATGTTAAGGTGTGCCATAATTTGAAACCTACTAGTACACCAAACATGGAGAGGCATCAACTAGAGTTTGTCTACATGATATCAGCTCAAATAGCATATATGGACAAAACTCAAAAGAGTGATATGCCTAATTTATGGCATGCACAACTCAGGCATGTAAGGGTGCGCATGACAACCATTCTGTTCCAGAAATAGTTTCTGGAACAGAAATAGATTTTTCTATTTCTATTTCTAGAAGAGATTCTAAGCAAAAATAAACGTTTGATAACGACACAAAATTTCTACTCTAAAAATAGAAATTCGTTTGATAATGACAGAACATTTCTTCCTTTCGGACGGCGGCAACGATGACCAGCGACCTTTAATTTTAAAAATAAAAAAATAGAAATGATTTATTAACAAAAAAAATAAAGGAAAAAATAAAATAAAATAAAATAAATCATAAAAAAATAAAACAAAAATATCATTTTATTTTAAAATAAAAATATCCTTAAAATAAATTTATTCTATTTTATTTTATTTATTTTACGAATAAATTTATTTTAAAATGAATAAAAATAAAAAATAAAAATAAATTTATTTGGCAAAACACTCAAGACAAATAAAAATAAATTTATTTTTATTTATCATAAATAAATTATTTTAAAAATAAATTTATTTTTAATAAATTTATTTTTAATAAAATAAAAATAAAATGATAAATAAAAATAATTTATTTATTTTAATAAATTTATTTTTATTTTTAAATGAATAAAATGAATATATTTATTTTTATTTATTCTTATTTTTAATATAATGATATTTAATTAAATTTATTTTTAATAAATAAAATGTATTTCGATTAAATTTATTAAATTTATTTATTTATTAAAAATAAAATTAATTTATTTATTAAAAATAAAATTAATTTTTATAATAAAAATTAAAAATTAAAATGAATAAATGATATTTTATAATAAATTTTATTTTTAAAATGATATTTATTTATTTTTAAAAATAAAAATTTATTCATTTTATTTTTAAGGTTTTTGTAAATTTATTCATAAAAATAAAATAAATATCATTTTATTTATTCAAATAAATTTCATTTTAAAATGATATTTATAAAAATAATTTATTTGGCGACCGCCGCCGCCGGCAGCGGGGACCGGCGGGCGGGTGGCAACTGACGGACGGTGGTTGGTGGCAACAGATGAAAGACCGGTTGACGAACGATAAGAAAAATTTTTATTTCTCATTTCTTTTCCAAAAATAGAGAAGTAGAAAATTTTTACTTCTGATTTCTATTCCAAATCTATTTCTGGAATAGAAAAATTGTTTCTGGAACAAAAATTCTGGTTTGTCTTGCACCCCCTAAGTTACCATAAATTAAAGGTGATGATGAAGAAATGTATGCTGAAAGGTATTTGTGACATCCCGAAATTTCAATCATGTTTTCAATTAAATAAATCGGACCTTTCATCAACGTGTCTATAGTGTTATTCTCTGAACTAATCACTCATAAGATAACTAGACTATCTAGGGAAGCCATTAAGGAATTTTATTGAAATAGACTTGAGAATTCGACTAATCGATCGTGCTCATCTGCAGAGATCATTACGGCATAGTTAAAAATTGATCAGAGATTAGAGATAAGCCGTTTCGACTGAGATAGATGATCAAAGTGTGGGTGATGCCACAAGATCGCAAAATTCTTGTTGATCGACACTAGATCGATTTTTCTGTCGTTTTGGTACCCTGTGTCTGTATTTGAAATCTCGAGATTTCCATGACAATTGAGAGTTACCAATGTGTCGAAGATATACATTGTGACTTGAAATAAATCGATCATGAGTCAATTGCACCAAAAATTTCTAAAAGCTACCTGATCGGCTAGGTCACTCAAAAATTACGCCAGATTGAAACTAACCGCGAAATTAAATCCAATTTCTAAAATTGAAAGTTTTGTCATGTCATAAGTCATTTTAGGAACGTCGACTCATCCTCCGAAGATTTTTCTGCAAAACGAGATTTTTGGTGAAAAGTCAAAATAGGGCCGTTTTGTCCGGAAAATTCAAGGAACCGTTTTTTATCGCATTTTTGGGATGCAAGTTGGTTTTATTGGTGAGGAAAAATGTCAATTTGATCGAGGAATTGATGGTGGAATTTATGGCCGTCAAATTGGCTTAATTTGAAGGGGATTTGGTTCAATTTGGAGGGGGCACTTCAAAATTCGTAGCCCATGGTCCTCCACACTTTTGAACCACTTCCAAGACTTCCCAAGGAAGCTTTGTGGGCTGCAAGTGTGCTGAGGAAGCCGGCAAATCGGTGGGACCTCTTCTAGGGGGACAAAAGGATAGAATGAAGCTTAGAGGGACCCTCAAGGCCTTGTTGTCCCCTTTCTTCTACCTCAGCCGACCACTTTCTCCATTTCTAAGCTAATTGAAGCTCACAAGTTGCAGAAAAACTAGAGGAGAGTCCCCCTTGGCCGTCGCACACCACCAGACACCCTTACCCCCGTTGCGTCGCCGTCGCACCCAACCGCGAGCTCGCCTGCTCACCGCGCGTCATCCCGCCATTCCGCATGCGTTCGAGCCTCTTGCTCATATCCCCTGTGATCTCGAGCCTTGTCAAGCCACCATTGGAGCCATGCCACCACCGTCTAGCCGTTGGAGTCACCCGCCTAGGCCATAGCAGCTTCGCCGGTCTTGTCTTGCCGAACCAGCCACTCAGTTCTGTCCCTTGGCCCACCGTCCAAAAACCGAACCCAGCAAGAAGCCATGGGCTTCAATGCCCATTTCCAAGCCCTTCCCGGCCTTGCTTGGTGCCCCCACTTTGGAGTTTGTTGCCCGCCCTCGCGTCCCCGTCGTTGTGAAATTATCGAAATTCAAAACCAGTGAGTTTACTCACTAAACTCTACTTAGGGAGTTAGTTATGCTTAAGGGTTGATTAGTTTAGGCTAATTAGGGGTTATGTGGTTAATTAGAACGGATTAGTGATTTAATTAGTCGTTTATGCATGTTAGGTGGTTAGAGTAGCGTAATTAGAGACTAGATAAGTTGTGATATTTATCTAGATAGGTTCGGAAATTTTCTTGGCCCATTTCGGTATTTAATTAGGCTTTTCTGGCCTAAGTTTGCATTTATGGCATTTATTGGTATTTATTTAATTAATTTTGGTAATTATTTAATTATTTATTATTTTCCAGAAATTATACCGGGATAGTCGACAACTGGAATTTCATGCTTATTGCAATGGTGTGATTGGTTTATTTATCTAGATGATAATTTGTGCTATTTAAGTGATGTTTGTAATTTTGGGAATTTATTCCAAAATTGGATAATTTCGGTATTTTAATTAGAAAATACCGAGCGTCGGTTGACAACGCCAAAAATATTATTGTGGACTATATTAAATGGTGGGATTTTTAAAAAGGGAAATTATTGTATTTTGGTTAAGGCCGATCGTGTACCTACACACGATTACTTTTATCGAGTATGACAAAAATGGTGAAATTGTCAGTGAATGAGAATAGTATACTAAATCAGCCTACGTGCTTTGACATGTTAGCTTTTGGTGAGCAGTATACTCTAGCAGCTTTTGGTGAGCATATTAAGTATCGCACAGCTTTGGTGAGCATTATGAGTATACTATATCAACCCGCGGGCCTTGATATGTCAGCTTAGAGTGAGCAATATACTATGTTATCAGCATTGGGCGAGCTATATTATTTATCAACTTTTGGCGAGCTATACTATCTATCTACAGCTTAAGGTGAGCAGTCTTTGATGTGATCGGACTTTATAGATAGTATTAAATGGGTTAACTGAGAAATGGTATTGATGGTATGGAATCGATTGGATCGATTGATCGATGACTTGATTTCATTTGGTGATGTGATTCGAATTGAAGTGATTCGTTGGTTATATAAATCGTATTGACTTGTAGGAAGGAACTGAGGCAAAGGTAAGTCATCTATCTTTGTGTGCATAGGTAACCTTTAGGCGTATTTCTTTCCTAGTCGGAGTTTAGGGGGTGAACTCGTTGAGACGTTGTCTCACCCTGTTGTGGGATAACATTTACAAGTCCTTAGATGGCTGTACCTCCTGAGCGTTTTGGCCAGCCGAAGAAGGTCACCGAGCAGCACACTCAGATTCCTCTCCCTGGGAGCCAAGGAGCTTGGGTCTATGAACTCGTGAGATCCACTATCTGGTTTGATGCGGGTTTACCTCATAAGGTACCCCATCAATTCAGATTGTGGTATCGTTACGGGCGAGATGGACCTAGAGAAGGCCCCATTCTAGAGTCTGAGATCCCTAGGTCGGTGCTGGAGATAGCTTTTGGTGAGGGTATGGCTGACCCTCTTGGTGGTTCAGTGTTGAACCCGAGTCTGTCGGATCTAGGGTCCTCGGAGTATTCAGTTCAAGACTGGAATGCTTAGAGGCTCTGTAGCACTCTACCCCCCCCCCCCCTTTGTAGACCTTGTACATATTGGCTAATATTGTATATGACTTAGTATGATGTTTATATAAGTGTGTTGTGGTTTAAAAAATATGTGATCCTGCTTTTCTATCCCACCTTTCTATTATCTAGGGATTTATTTATTCGCTTCCGCATGAGCATTAAAATGAATGGGTCGGTGACACGTCCTAGGACGTCGTAATTTAATCGACCACCGAGGGATTGGTATGTGCTCGAAGGATTGGGGCGTGACATCCCCGCCCAAAGTGGTATCAGAGCTGATTGATAATTGGAGTAATAAGGTGCGATAAGTTTATGGGATAGTTAATAAGAAAGACCTTTATTTCATGCTGGTGCATGTCTGTGATAGTTAGTTGGTAGATTGTTTGTTTGTGATCGCTCAGCTTCCAATTCTGTGTAGAATTGGAAAGTAGATTTCTTTAAAGACCCTACGAGATGAGTGATCAGGAGCAGAGGACTCCTAGAAAGAGGACCATCGGGCCTGTTACTCGGGGTAGGACGCCGATGAGGGTCAGTACCCGAGGAGGTCATGGTCGAGCGCCAGCTCAGGCTAGCGCTAGCGGAGTAGCACCACCTCCTATTGGTGCTAGGGTAGCAACCCTTGGTGATCCCAAGTTCAAAGAGATCATGCAAGCACTTGAAGCGATGAGAGATCTGATGGGGCAACAAGCCTATAATCAAGCCGCCATCACTGCCACCGCCGCTCAAGTTGCTGCTACTGTTGCCGTTGCCACCGCCGTTGCCGCACCTACCGAAGTTCCAACTGGGAACATAGTTTTGGAGAGGGAGAGACCAATCCATAAGTTGGTATAGCAGTTCCTAAAGCTGAACCCGCCAAGGTTCACTGGTGCCGGAGATTTATAGACTGCGTTACTTTGGATTCAAGATCTGAAGAAGGCCTTTGCACTACTGATGTGCATCGAGGCAAAGAAAATTGTCTTGGCAGTATATTAAATGCAAGGTAACGCGAATACATGGTGGAGGGTCGCCAGAGATACAATATTTTCGGAATGCGTAATCCTGGTGTGGAACGTTTTCCTTAGAGCCTTCAACGATAGTACTTTTCGGGTAGCGCCCGAGAACAAAAGATGGAGGAATTTCAATGCCTCTGCCAAGGAATGATGACAGTTGACCAGTATGAGGTCAAGTTCACGGAGCTTTCTCAGTGTGCTCCGAGGTTGATAAAGGATCCATAAGACAAGGCTCGAAGGTTCAGGAATGGCCTTCGACTAGAACTGAAGAATCCCCTGATGCCACTAGATCTGAAGGGACTATCGTGAGGTGTACAACTGAGCCCAGCTGATAGAGAGAAGTCTGAATGAACAAGCCGCCTCATCTAGATCGAGGTTTAATTCGAACAGAGATGGGAACCGGTATGGGAAGAGACTCGTGACCAGAGGAAGGTTCCATGTTCCGCACAATAAGAAGGGTGGAATTGGAAAGTCGGCGCCAAATTAGAATGGTGTATGTCGCTTCTGTGGAAAGCGACATGGTTTGACCCCGTGCCTTTGGAGAATGGATGCTTGTTTTTAATGCGGCCAACAGGGTCACCAGGTTCAAGATTGTCCCAGAAGACTGAGGGGACAACAACAATTACCGCCACCGCCACCAATGGGTCAGATAAGGGGTGTAGCGCCACAGTTTGTACCGCAGGGTGGACAGAACATATCCCCTGCTCAAGGGACAGTATATGCCATGACAAGAGGTCAGGCAGAGGGTGCGCCTGATGTAATTACAGGTACGGTTTTGCTGAACAACCATGTTGCTTATGCTTTATTCGACCCTGGCGCGACTCATTTTTTTTATTGCTGAGCAATATGTTAAGCTGATAGGTATAAGTCCTGAATTGCTGAAGTCAGTGGTTAGTATATCTACACCGTTAAAGGATAAGGTGTTAGCTGCATTGGGGTGTACTGGTTGCAAGTTAGTGATTAGTGAGCGAGAGGGGAAAATATACTTGTTAGTTCTAGCCATGTATGACTTTGATTTGATAATTGGCACGGACTGGCTCACCAAGCAACGAGCTAAGATGGACTACTATCGTAAAGCGATTCAGTTTGACCCGTTAGAGGGTGAGAGTTTCAAGTTTGTTGGAAGTCGAGGAGAACCCTCAATTACATTGATCTCGTCGCTTGAGGCGACCTGTTTGTTAGACGGGGGTTGTCAAGGTTACCTGGCAACTCTCGTGGATACGATAGTTGAGGAGCTGAAGATCGAAGATATCTCAGTGATGCAAGAATTTCCAAATGTATTCCCAAAGGAATTATCAGGCTTGCCGCCAGAGAGAGAGATCGAGTTTGTGATTGAGTTAGCACTCGGGACAGAGCCAATCTCTAAGGCTCCTTACCGGATGTCGTTGTCTGAGTTGAAAGAACTAAATGTGCAAATGCAAGAATTGTTGGATAAGGGATTCATACGTCTCAGTGCATCACCTTGGGGAGCACCAGTTCTGTTCGTGAAGAAGAAAGATGGTTCGTTGCGTCTGTACATCGACTATCGTCAACTCAATCAAGTGCCGATCAAGAATAAGTATCCACTGCTGAGGATCGACGACTTGTTTGATTAGTTACAAGGAGCGTCAATATTTTCAAAAATTGACTTGAGGATAGGATATCATCAGCTGAGGATAAAAAAGGAGGATATATCGAAGTCAGCGTTTCGTACTCGATACGGCCATTATGAGTTCACTGTAATGCCGTTCGGTTTGACAAATGCCCCAGCTGCTTTTATGGATTTGATGAACGGAGTGTTCAAAGAATATCTGGATCAATTCGTGATCATGTTCATCGATGACATTCTGGTGTATTCGAGGAGTGATGAAGAGCACGAGAGTCATCTAAGAATGGTACTGTAGACCCTGAGGATTCATGGATTGTATGCTAAGTTTAGCAAGTGTGAGTTTTGGTTAACTCGTGTTGCTTTCCTAAGTCACATGATTTCAGGCGAAGGAATCTCCGTGACCCATCCAAGATTGAAGCAGTGATCAGCTGGCCAAGATCGACTGCAGTAAGAGAGATCATAAGTTTTCTGGGTTTGGCAGGTTACTACAGAAGGTTCGTGGAAGGATTTTCAGCTTTGGTGTCGTCGCCGACTCGCCTATTAAAGAAGGAAGAGAAGTTTGTGTGGACAGACAAGTGCCAGTGTAGTTTCCAAGAGCTTAAGTAGAAGCTGACTACCGCACCTGTGCTGACCATTCCATCTGGTCCTGGAGGATACGAGATCTATAGTGATGCGTCGTTCAGAGGATTAGGTTGTGTGTTAATGCAACATGGTAGGGTTGTTGCATACGCCTCTAGTCAGTTGAGACCTCATGAGCTGAATTACCCGACGCACGACTTGGAACTCGCAGCAATCATTTTCGCTTTGAAAATTTGGAGACATTATTTATGTGGAGAAAGATTCCATATCTTCACCGACCATCAAAGTCTCAAGTTCCTAGTCTCTCAGAAGGAGTTGAATATGAGACAGCATTGCTGGATGGAACTTTTGAAAGACTACGATTTTGATATTCTGTATCACCCGGGAAAGGCAAATAAGGTCATCGACGCTTTAAGTCGGAAGTGTTTAGTCGCACATATGTTAATTAAGGAATGGGTTTTACTCGAAAGAGCTCGAGATTCGATGTTCAAGTTTGAAGTAGGCCACCTTTCGAATCTTATGGCCACTCTCAGAATTGAGCCAGATGTTCAGATCAGGATCAAAATACTTCAATCGACAAACCCATATGTTTAGAAGATTCTACAAGAGGATACTGATAAGAGAAATGCTGATTTTCAGATTTTTTAGGATGGAACACTGAGGTTCCGAGGACAATTGTGTGTACTTGATGATGCAGAGCTTAGAGAGGAGAAATTATCAGAAGCTCATCGTAGCGGTTACAGCATTCATCCTGGTAGCACGAAGACGTATTAGAATCTGCGTCAATACTACTGGTGGTCTGGTATGAAGGCAGACATCACCAAGCATGTCACCAAATGTCTAACGTGTCAGCAAGTGAAGGCACATCATTGTAAGCTGGGAAGACTTCTACAACCTCTTGAGATCCTAGAGTGGAAATGGGAGCACATCACGATGGATTTTGTGACAGATTTACCTAGGAGTCAGAGAAATAATGATTCCATTTGGGTAGTGGTCGATAGACTGATGAAGTTGGCTCACTTCATCGCAGTACGGAAGAACCTTGATTTGTATAGGCACGCAGAGTTGTACATGCGTCAGATTGTTCAATTGCATGGAGTGTCGATGATGATTACTTCAGATCGAGACCCGAGATTCATAGTTGTTTTTTGGAAGAGTTTGCAGGCTGCCTTAGGAACAAAGTTGCAGTACAATACGACATATCATCCTCAGACGAATGACCAGTCTGAGAGGACGATTCAAACCCTCGAAGACATGTTGTCAGCTTACATGCTGGATTTCAAGGGAAGTTGGGAGGAACAGCTTCATCTTGTTGAGTTTGCCTACAACAACAGCTACCGATAGAGCATTCAGATGGCTCCTTTCGAAGCGTTGTATGGCGGAGCGTGCAGAACGCCAGTGCGTTGGGATGAAGTCGGGGAACGAAATATCACAGGCCCATGGTTCAGCTGTAAGTGGATGCAGTTGCAGTCATCAGGGATAGGTTAAAGACCGCTCAGAGCCGCCAGAAAAGCTACGCAGATAAGCGTCGAAGGCCTTTGGAATTCCAAGTTGGTGATCACGTTTTTCTAAAGGTGTCACCAATTAGGGGTACTTTACGATTTGGCAAGAAGGGAAAGCTGAGTCCGAGGTACGTAGGTACCTTTGAGATTCTAGAGAAGATCGGGATCCTAGCGTATCATCTTGCATTGCTGCCAAGCTTGGCGCAAGTGCACGACATCTTTCACATGTCAATGTTGAGGGAGTATGAGCTTGACTCAACCCACGTGCTTAATTTTGAGGAATTGGACGTGGATGATAGAGTGTCGTACGTAGAAAGCCCGGTTTAGATTGTGGATCGAAAAGAGCAGATTCTGCGTACCAAGACGATCCTGTTGGTTAAAGTGGTTTAGCAACACCACGGCACTGACGGAGCAACTTGGGAAAGTGAAGAATCAAAGAGACAACTGTACCTCCACCTTTTTGTTTAAAGATTGTAATGGTTTAAATTTCGATGATGAAATTTTTATAAAAAGGGAAGAGTTGTGACATCCCGAAATTTCAGTCCCGTTTTCAATTAAATAAATCGGGCCTTTAATCGATATGTCTATAGTGCTATTCTCTGAGCTGATCACTCATGAGATAACTAGACTATCTAGGGAAACCATTAAGGAATTTTAATGCAATAGACTTGAAAATTCGACCAGGTTTCGATTACCCGACCATGCTCATCTACAGAGATCATTATGGCACAATTAAAAATTGATCAGAGATCAGAGATAGGCCGTTTCAACTGAGGTAGGTGATCAAAGTGTGGGTGATGCCACCAAATCGCAAAATTCTCGTCGATCGGTACTAGACCGATTTTTCTGTTGTTTTGGTACCTTGTGTCCATATTTGAAGTCTCGAGATTTTCATGACAATCAAGGATCGCTAATGTGAAGAAGATGTACATTGTGACTCGAAATAAATAGATCACGGGTCAATTGCACCAAAAATTTCTAAAAGCTATTCGGTCGGCTAAGTCACGCTAAAATCACGCCAGATTGAAATTAACCGCGAATTTAAATCCGATTTCAGAAATTGAAAGTTTTGTCATATCACGTGTCATTTTAGGAACGTCGAGTCATCTTCCGAAGATTTTTTGCAAACAAGATTTTTGGCGAAAAGTCAAAATATGGCTGTTTTTGTCCGGAAAATTTAGGGGACCGTTTTTTATCATGTTTTTGGGATGCAATTTGGTTCTATTGGCGAGGAAAAATGTCAATTTGATCAAGAAATCGATGGTGGAATTTACGGCCATCAAATTGGCTTAATTTGAAGGGGATTTGGTTCAATTTGGAGGGGAGCACTTCAAAATTCGAAGCCCGTGGTCCTCCACACTTTTGGACCACTTCCAAGACTTCCCAAGGAAATTTTGTGGTCTGCACGTGATCGAGGAAGCCAGCAAACCGGTGGGACTTCTTCTAGGGGGACAAAATGATAGAATGAAGCTTGGAGGGATCCTTAAGGCCTTGTTGTCCCCTTTCTTCTATCTCAGCTGGCCATTTTCTCCATTTCTAAGCCAATTGCAGCTCAAAAGTTGCTGAAAAACCAGAGGAGAGTCCCCCTTGGCCATCGCACACCACTGGACATCCCTGCCCCCACCGCGTTGCCGTCACGCCCAGCCACAAGCCCACCTGCTCGTCGCACATCATCCCACCATTCCGCCTGCGTTTGAGCCTCCCACTCATGTCCCCTTCCATCCCGAGCCTTCTCAAGCCACCATCGGAGCCGTACCACCACCGTCCAGCCATCGGAGTCACCTGCCTAGGCCGTAGTAGCTTTGCCGATCCTGTCTTGCCGAACCAGCCGCTCAATTCTCTCCCTCAGCCCACCGTCCAGAAACCGAACCCAGCAAGAAGCCGTGGGCTTGGAGGCCCGTTTCCAAGCCCTTCCTGGCCTTGCTTGGTGCCCCCGCTTTAGAGTTTTGTTGCCCGCCCTTGCGTCCCCGTCGTTGTGAAATTATCGGATTTCAAAACCAGTGAGTTTTCTCACTAAACTCTGCTTATGGAATTATGCTTAAGGGTTTATTAGTTTAGGCTAATTAGGGATTAGGTGGTTAGTTAGAACGAATTAGTGATTTAATTAGTCGTTTATGCATGTTAGGTGGTTAGAGTAGTGTAATTAGAGACTAGATAAGCTGTAGTATTTATCTAGATAGGTTTGGAAATTTTCTAGGCTCGATTCTGTATCTAATTAGGCTTTTCCGGCCTAAGTTTGCATTTATGGCATTTATTGGTATTTATTTAATTAATTTTGGTAATTATTTAATTATTTATTATTTTCCAGAAATTATACCAAGATAGCTGGTGATCAGAATTTCGTGCTGATTGCAATAGTGTGGTTGATTTATTTATCTAGATGATAATCTGTGCTATTTAAGTGATGTTTGTAATTTTGGGAATTTATTCCAAAATTGTATAATTTTGGTATTTTAATTAGAAAATATCGGGCGTCGGTTTACAGTGCCAAAAATATTCTTGTGGACTATATTAAATAGTGGGATTTTTAAAAAGGGAAATTATTGTATTTTGACTAAAGCCGACCGTGTACCCACACACGATTACTTTTATCGGGTATGACAAAAATGGTGAAATTGTCAATGAATGAGAATAGTATACTATATCAGCCTACGTGGTTTGATATGTCAGCTTTTGGTGAGCAGTATACTATAGCAGCTTTTGGTGAGCATATTAAGTATCGCACAGCTTTGGTGAGCATTATGAGTATACTATATCAGCCTGCATGCCTTGATATGTCAGCTTAGGGTGAGCAGTATACTCTGTTATCAGCTTTTGGCAAGCTATACTATCTATTTACAGCTTAGGGTGAGCAGTCCTTGATGTGATTGGACTTTATAGATAGTATTGAATGAGTTGACTGAGATATGGTATTTGATGGTATGGAATGGATTGGATTCGATTGATCGATGACTCGATTTGATTTGGTGATGTGATTCAAATTGAAGTGATTCGTTGGTTATATAAATCGTACTGACTTGCAAGAAGGAACTAAGGCAAAGGTAAGTCACCTATCTTTGTGTGCATAGGTAGCCTTTAGGCGTATTTCCTTCCTAGTCGGAGTTTAGGGGGTTAACTCGCTAAGACGTCGTCTCACTCCGTTGTGGGATAACATTTATAGGTCATTAGATGGCTATACCTCTTGAGCATTTTGGCCAACCAAAGAAGGTCACCGAGTAGCACACTCAAATTCCTCTCCCTGGGAGCCAAGGAGCTTGGGTCTATGAACTCGTGAGATCCACTATTTGGGTTGATGCAGGTTTACCTCATAAGGTACCCCATCAATTCATATCGTGGTATCGTTACGGGCGAGATGGACCTAGAGAAGGCCCCCTTCTGGAGTCTGAGATCCCTAGGTCGATGTTGGAGATAGCTTTTGGTGAGGGTACGGCTGACCCTCTTGGTGGTTCAGTGGTGGACCCGAGTCTGTCGGATCCAGGGTCCCCAGAGTATTCAGTTGAAGACTCGAATGCTTAAAGGATCTGTAGCACTCTACCCCCCTTTTTGTAGACCTTGTACATATCGGCTAATATTGTATATGACTTAGTATGATGTTTATATAAGTGTGTTGTGGTTTAAAAAATTTGTGGTCCTGCTTTTCTATCCCACATTTCTGTTATCTGGAGATTTATTTATTTGCTTCCACATGCGCATTAAAATGAATGGGTTGGCGTCGCGTCTTGAGACGTCACAATTTAATCGACCACCAAGGGATGGGTACACACTCGGAGGATCGGGGCGTGACAGTATTCCTTACTTGGAAGTTTAAGAGACATAATTAGTGTTAGATGTTAGTACAGGAAGGCATATTAGCTTCCATATGAGAAGTCCACATTTAAAGCTAAGATGCCTTTGAAAATCATCTACTCATATGTATATGGACCAATGAATCAACCGTTTGTTAGAGGATCAAAGTATGTGATAATATTCATCAATGACTTCTCTAGGTACGTCTCGCTCGACTTTATGAATGAAAATTTTGAGGTATTAAACAAGTTAAGGAGTTTAAAGCAAAAGTAGATAATGCAGTAAGAACATACTATGCTTCCGTATGGACAACAAGGGAAAATATACATTAGATGAGTTTAAAAAGTATATTCAAGAGTGGAAGACATGTCAACAATGTACCTGTGTGAATATGCCACAACAAAACGAAGTTGCCAAAAGAAAGAATTGGCATTTGGTGGAGACCTGCAAGAGCATGTTGCATGCGAAGAATGGACCACCCAAGTTTTGGACCAAATGTAGGAGGATAGTAGTGCACATGATCAACAGACTACTTCAAGCAAAGCTCGGCTTTGTGTTACCATGGAAGAATCTATGGAACTATAAGTTCATAGTAAATCATTTTAAAGTATTTGGATGTATACGCTATGCACTTGTGCCAAACCATCTATGCAGTAAGTTTGATAAAAGACGATTCGCTGCATATTTGTGGGCTACGACAATCAAAGGAAATGGTGGAAGTGTTGTGATCCTACAATAGGGAAGTGTCACACTTCCAAAAATGTGGTGTTTGACGAACTATCATCGTGATGGTTATCCCAAGCTCTTGAACAACCAAATTCAAAACAAATTGACAAATATATTCTTGAAAGAATGGAAGAAAATGACAATGACAAGCTTGATAAGGGCTAGCCAATTGAATAAGGAAATGATCTCATAGTTGGAAAAGAAGAAGTTAGAGCATAGTCACTAAAAAAAATCCAAGAGCCCATGGCGAACTAATGTACGTCTAAGAATAACAAAAGAGCTCCAACCAATTCAAATGGAAGAATCTGAAGAGCAAGAACCTCAACTTAGGAGATCAACAAGGTAAAGAAAATCAAACCCCAAATATGCCAATGCAGCGTTAATCGAAGATGTCAGAGTATTTGAGTAGCCTACATTCGAAGAAGCCTCACAAGGTGCGGAATGGAGGAAGGCCATGGAAGAAGAGATCCAAGCACTAAAAAAGAATGAGACATGGGATCTAGTGCCAAAACTAAAGAGGTACATCCTAAATCTTGTAAATGGGTTTACAAACTTACAATTCGACCAAACCAGTCGATAGAAAGATGTAAGACACGATTAGTTGCTTGAAAATTCTCTTAAAAGTATGGCATAAATTATGATGAGACCTTTAGCCTAATAGCAAAGGTTACTATAGTTCAAGTCCTACTAGCCCTTGTAGCAAGCAAGTTATGGAAATTATGACAAATGGACATGAAGAATGCATTCTTACATGGAGAAATAGATTGAGATATATACATGGAGCAACCAAATGGTTTTATGAGTAAAACTCACCCAGACTAAGTCTACAAGTTATATACATATACATACATATATATACACATATATACACACACATATATAGGGAGAAGTACACTATCAGTGCCATAAGTTGTGTACGTCGCTCACTTTGGCGCCAAAAGTTTCCGTCGAATCACTTAAGTGCCAAATCGGAGGAAAAATGATCACTTTGGTGCCACCAGCGAAAGATTCCGGCCAAAATGATTACGTGGTTTTTTTAAAAAAAATAAAATCGACAAGGCTTTCAAACGACGTCGTTTTCAGTCCTCCTTAAGAAAACGACGTCGTTTTGCCGTCCTACATGGATGGCCTCACAAAAACGACACCATTTAACTCATTCCAACCTAGCTTGCTCGGCCATCGTCGCTCGGCCTCTGCCGTCGTTGGGCCGCCGTCGCTCGCTCAACCGAGCACTCATCGGGGAGATCATAGATGGAGAGGGAGACATCAATGGTGGCGCACTCGTCGGCGGCCTCCCCGAGCACCGACTAGATCACGGCCTTCGACTTGGCCACCGAGTGGCCATCATCGGGGTTGGGGTCGGGGTCGGGGTCAAGGTCGGAGCCGTAGCCGCCAAGTGGCCATCGTCACGGTCGGGGTCGAGGTCGGGGTCGGGGTCGAGATTGGAGCTGCGACCGCCGAGTGGCCATCATCGGGGTCGGGGTCGAGGTCGGAGCCGCGGCCACTGAGCGCGGGGGCTATCGAGGACGGCGATTGGCCGAAGATTTAGGGTTTGAATTGGGGGAGAAACCAAACGGCGTCGTTTTGGTGTTAGGATGCTAAAATGACGTCGTTTGAAGGCCTAAGTGATCCAATGGAAACTCCGGCAAGCCACATCAGCATAAGAAATTATTAAAAAAAAAAAAAAAGGCCACATCAGATTTCTGGCCAATCAGATCGACATTGGCACCAAAGTGAGCGTTTTTCAAATTTTTTGGCACTTAAGTGATCCGATGAAAATTTTTTGGCACCAAAGTGAGCGCCATACACAACTTATGGCACCAATAGTGTACTTCTCCCCACACACCCACACACACACATAACCTCTATGACTTAAAGTAAGTCTTGAGAGCATGGCGTGGAAGATTGCTAAATTCTTGGTGCAAAGTGGTTACTCCATAGCCCAACAAACTTGAACTTGATTGCAAAGGCAAAAGATGGCAAGATTGCAATAGTATTAATTTACGTGGATAATCTAATCATCAATGGAGATAATGAAGAGGAGATATGCTAAATTAGAGCCAACCTCTCAATGTGGTTTCAAATGAAAGAGCTTGGAGAACCAAAACTTTTTCAAGGACTCGAGCTAGATGGTTTTTAGAGTAAGATTTATCCAAACTAAGTCTGCAAGTTAAAGAAAGCCCTCTATGGCTTAAAGCAAGCCTCGAGAGCATGGCATGGGAAATTTGCTGCATTCTTGGTGCAAAATGGTTACTCAATAGACCTGACAAACTCAAGCTTATGTAAGAAGGCAAAAGATGGCTAGCTTGCGATAGCATTTATCCACATGGATGATCTAATCATCATTGGATATAATGAAGAGGAAATATGCCAAATCAAAGCCAACCCCTCGGTGCGGTTTCAAATGAAAGATCATGGAGAATTAAAACATTCTCTAGGACTCGGGGTTGAGAAGACCAAGGAAGGATTATTCCTATGTTAGCAAAAGTATGCACGGGATTTCCTAGAAAAGTTTTGAATGCTTGATTGCAAACCTATATTGCTCCAATGGATGGAATTGTAAATTTATGTGCAAATGAATGACGAGAATTGGAAGGCTCAACTATATATAGCCTGTCGGTGGATAGCCTCATTTACTTAACCATAACACGGCCTAACATTGCCTTCACAATGGGAGTAACGAGTTGATTCATGGAGAAACCACGAAAACCTCACTTGGATGCAATCAAGTGTATACTAAGGTATGCAATTGGTACATTTGACTTTGGACTCTTGGACAAGAAAGAAGCATCATGTGAGTTAGTAGGCCATTGCAGTGCTGATTTTGCTGGAGATCATGACACGCGATGATCAGTTGTTTGGTACACATTTAATCTCGGATTATTAGTAGTATCATGATGTGATAAAAGACAACCAACCATGTCATTGTCTACAGTGGAAATTGAGTTTAAAGCAATAGTGATGGCAACTCAAGAGAGTATGTGGCTAGTACAATTAATGGAGGATCTCCATCAACCGATAGACTACTCAACACAGCTATATTGTGATAATCTATTGGCCATAAGTTTAGCAGAGAATCCTATATTCTATGTAAGGACTAAGCATGTAGAAGTACTGTTAACACCTAAATTTTGGCATCTGGTCATTTATTTATTGCATAGAAAATTATGGGTTAATTTTATCCCTGAAAAAATATTAATTGCATAGCATATAAATTTAGGTGCATTTGTTTTTAATTTACATTTTGTGCATTGGACTGGTGGCAGATGGGTTGGAATTAGTGGTTTCGAGCTTTAACTTGGTGGGCCGGACTAAACCCATGAAGCGAGCAAATTGGCCCAAGCCTGTTTTTTTTAATGATCGAAGATTATCTCATGAAAAATAGAGATTTGACACTTTTCCAGGATATGTTCGGATAGGGCAAGTGTGAGCAAATATTGTGTTCGGAAAAGAAGATATTGCGTTTGGAAAATAAATGTTCGTGGATATCGATTTGGAAAAATTAAAACCTTAATCCTTGGCTTATAAATAGGTTGTTCGCGTAGGGTTTCGGGGGGTCACACATTGAATATACGACCAAAGTTTCATGGAAAGGAGAGGATCATGAGAGAACCTATTGCAAAGGAGAGCCCACGCTCAAGCTTCGTCATCACCCGCTGCCAATGTGCCTCGCCAAGCTTCTAACAGCGATGTCAGCCCAAGCTCCTGCTTCGCTCAAAATCCCGACGCTGTCCCCATCCAAACGTGAAGCCGCTGCTCCCACCCAACGCTGAACCTCTATCCTCTTGTGTCCATTAACGTCCTATCCATGTCGTTTGTCACCTCGGCTTGCCCCAGTGAAGAAGTTCCAGCAGACGCCCAAATTAGCTCATGTAGCTTCCGAACACGAGTTCACACAATCTTCCCCGCACAATCGATAGACACTGCCTCATCGAGAAGAGAGCAATAGAGAGAGTGGAGTCACGGCCACTTGCAACACCAAATATTACGAGTTTCTTTTAGGTTGTGATCGCAGGTTTTTTCAGCAACGTCTAGCCGTGGCAGCCCCTCACCATGCCTCCTAGCATCTTCGTAGCAAGCCGAGCGACGACTGCAGCTTAACAGCCCATCACGTCCGAACGAGATTCCTATTGAGGCCGTTAATTCTCATTGCCATGCTAGGCGACGTACCTGTCCAGATTGCACTAATCTAGACCATTGTTGTCGTTGGTCTTCTTTCTTCACAAGGCACCTGGCTTTGACTAATCAAATAATTGTCCCCTGCAGCACCATGACTCACGAACAGCACCAAGAAACCCAACCAACCATCGCTGTGTTCTGTTTCGCAGGTCCTCAGAAGCTTGTCTTCGATCACTAATCCAAGCTAAAGCCAACGTGGATCTGCGAGTCTCACCGAGAAGCACCCCCATCAAGCCAAACTCTTCCATGGCCCCACGTTTGGTTGTAACAATCGCGAGGGTCACAAGTTCGAGCCATCGCTGAACCTATTTCGATGCTCTAAGTCCCAACAATTCCAAGCGAGGCTTCTGTCCAGCAAGCAATCATCAGCGAAGTCCAATCACTACTCAACGAGGCCAAGATTTTGTGCCACCAATTGCTATCCCGAGCCGCGAGTCCCTACGTGATCTCGTTGATCATCCGTGAACCATCACCGTTGACGCCACGAGAAGCCCTACACAGCTACGACGTCTTCATACGAATAGAAATTGGGCCCAACTAACGCGACGGTTGACGCTGCTCCCTGTTCGAGACCTTGACATTGGAGCCTCGCTGCTCTGCTATCCGAGCCCTGCAGATGAGCCTTACTTGTAATCCTAACATCACGCCCCTGTGGCTGCTAAACCCCCACATCCGAGATCATTCTTCATAGAGCTTTTGTCGTTGTCACCCTTGAATTTGTCTTATTGCAGGTGTTCTTTAGTCAAATTTCAGGGAGGTCCATCGTGATTGTGCATGGAAATCGGTTAAAGATTATATCACGACCGAATTGTGATGGAGAACTCGGTCAAGATTCCATCGCCGCTTGGACTCCGAAAAGCTTATTGACCTCCACCACTTGTACAGAAGGAGACTTATGAGCTGGTCTTTATTCTTTGCAAGAAGTGTAAAAGGGGTGCACTAAATCTTTCTCCTTGATCAAAATTCATAAAAGCTTCTCAAAATTCTTGTTCTCCAGAGATGGTAGACGCACGATATAATAAACATTGGTCCAAGTAGAGAAGAACCCATTTAAAGAAAGAGACGTCCACGGAGAACACAATTGCTGAAAATTTCTTTTTTTGCAGATTTTCCAGCGAGGCACCGATGCCGAACCATCCTGTCCATCCGTGAGTCACAAAGACCCAATCCACACAGTGCCATGAACCGAGGCCAAGCACCACCACGCACCGCCGGTCACCCATTGAGCGGATTCCACTCGGTCCAAATTTGGTAATATCATTTGCAGAATTAGGTAATTGTCATATCTAAATTTGATTTAGATATTTTATTTGCCTAAAGCATGTTTTTCAATATCTTATGTGCATATTTGAATTATCGGTGTATTCCCAATTATAGTTTATTACCTAATTCGCAACTGCACACAATTTTTTATTCCATCTATAAGGCTTTAGATGGAATAATTAATCACGCGAGAATAAAATTGATATCTTGATCTTTAAGGCTTAAGATCAATTTATTGATTTTATTAGCGAAATAATCAGGTTTGATTAGATATCGCTTCCAAATTTGAATGATGGATAATATCTTTGATGACCGTGAATGATTTTGTGTTTATCTTTTAATTGCTTTATTTATCCTAAAAAATACAAAAAAAAAATTGCATTTGCATTCCATATAGATTAGAATTGATTTTCCTAGATAAAGTTGCATGATAGAATGGTTAGATTTTTTTTTAAAGATACATGTTTGGATGGTATCTAGGTTAGATAATTTCTTTGAATTAAATTGCATGTTGAGATAAATTTCTAAGTTAAGATAGGATTCGGATTAGTCTATTTCCTAACTTAAAATAGATAATATCTCACTTTAGTTAGATTTTTATTTTTAGTAATTTTTTATTACGATTTTTCATAAAAAAAAATACAAAAAAAATCATGCGCATGTCATGTAGGATTAGGTTCATGACATGCCCGTCATCTAATGGTTGTTGCTAGGTTCATTTAATTAGAAATTGTTAGTCATTAGAATTAAGTCATTGGATTAATTTAGATTGCACATTTAGATCTCAATTCCTTAATTTCAAATTTCGGGGAAAATACAAAAAAAAAATTGTTTTAGAATAAATCAATTTCATTCTTTAGGACATACTGCATTTTATTTATGTCATGTAGTTTAGGTCATGTTACCATGTTATATCATTTCATATTAGATTAGTAGCACGCATTGCATAAAGCATGATTCTTGTTAAATAAGTGAAAACAAAAAAAAAAAAGAAATTGCGTATTAATTAGAAATCATATCTAGGACTGTCGATGTGAATTCTGATCTTAACATTGCATATGCTTTCGTTGCCCTGAGGTAAGTCCTACAATTTATTCACTGTTTTATCTTAGTGTTAAATTGGTGGTTTGCGCACCCGCATGAACACCTCACATGTTAGGGAAATAGATTAAAATCAATTCAAGCTACTTGCCAATATATATATATATATATATATATATATATATATATATAAGAGAAATGTATCAAAATGGCGTTAGAGAAATCTAGCGTAACCAAGTCCCCGAACTCACAATCTCTAGTTCATAGAAGTAAAGTAAATCTCACATTACTTTACTTGTGTTTCTAATCGACCCACCAAAAATAGATTAGTGGCGACTCCTAATTGAAAAATCAATGACATGTTAAGAACTTGAACCTAAGTCGCGAATTGGTATGGCTTGGGAGAGCCCGAGCTAAGTTTAGGCTTAGTAATCCATTAGCCAAATCCTAGGTAGTTCACCCGAAAATTTGGTCACGACAAGTACATTATCACTTCTTGAGGGAAAGAGTATTACGAGGCGAGATAAAGATGCAATATGCCAAGACAAATGATCAAGTTATTGAGATTTTCACCAAAGGCCTCAAAGCTGCAAACTTCAAAGAGTTTTGAAGGGAACTTGATATGATCACGAGGTCTCTGCGAAGAGAGAATAGTCAATGAGGGGGAGAATTGAGAACTAAATATCTACAATAGGTAGTTAGTATTTGTGGTGTTGAAATTCCTTAGTGTTAGTTGAAATGAGTGGATAAAAATCATTGAGAGTAGTTAAAACTTGTAATTATAGGAGAGTCCACGTTGACCTCTTGTGGAGCACTCCTTTTGTGCTGAGTTGGTGGAAAATAGCCTATATATAGGCATTAGTGCTCTGTCTTCTTGTTGTACGCTTGAGGACGAACAACTTACTCTTGTAATACCCACAACAGCTCTTCATTTTGTTGACCTTTCCCTTAAATCTCTTGCCACTCTCTTGTCTTGCACACACATACATATTGGGATTTTACACTCCCACAACCCTACACATAATGTAGGTTACTTATCTTTGCATTTAGGATATCATAATTATTTAGATTAATCGTCCTCGCATCGAGAATTTGTTTTCTTCTTCTTTTTTGGGTACAGATGCACCGAGCATGTTCCAAGGTGGTTGAGGTAATTTTGTGAGGAGATCCGGGGTACGATATTTGTAACCTCGCATTCCGAAATTGTGGAAATGGACTAGGTTTAGGACAGATCGGATTAGGTGCAGACAAGGAATCGTTCAATCCCAGTCTTTCAAATTCACGCCCACGTGCTTGGTCACATGCCATGCACATGCCATCATCAAGTACCCATTGCATGGCTCTTCTATCTCACTTTTATGGGCTAGCATACAAATATCATTTTTTGTCAATCATATAGAACAGAGTTATTGAAAGAACTTGATTGCACCAAGTTTACAAATTTTAAAATTTGATTGAACTTTTTAAAAAAGTTTAGGATTAAATTACACTTTTACATCAAGTTTTAAAATTTCTAATATACTTAATCATCGATATAAGAAAAGTGAAGTGGTAATGATCATTGAGTAATGGATCTTTTAGGGGCGCACATGATAAAATTTATATTTCTCTATTTCTTTGTTTTTTATTCTTTGGAACAGGTTTGGAATAGAAATTCATTGGGTAACATAATTTTATTTTTCTATATCTAGAACAGATTTATAGTCCAAAAATAGATTTTGAGCAAAAATTAAAAGTTAAAACTTTTAGCTTTTCTATTTTTGGAACAAAAGTGAAAAATGAAAATTCTTCTCATCGTTCACTCCCATCACCACTTACTGCCCACTCGTCGTCTATGGGATGCCAAACACCCGCTGCTGACCACTAAACGCCCGCTACTGATCATTGGACGCCCACTACTAATCGTTGGACGCCCACTGCTGATCGCTAAAAGCCCGCCACTGGACGCTAATCGCTACCCTTTAGAAATAGATTTTTTTTCTTTGGTTATCAAATGAATTTCTATTATAAAAACACAAATTTTGAGTAGTTATCGAACACATTTCTTTATTCATAAACTTGTTTAGGGAATATAAATTAATTTCTATTCCAAAAATTTTATCATGCAAATCCTTAATAATTATTTGAAAATACATATTGCTAAGTTTTTAAGTGTCGCATACGACTTAATTTCTTTTTTAAGTATGTTACCCCTCGCTAGTAACTATAAGCTATGTAGCACAGACACTCTCCGGAAGCCTTCGTGTCGTGTCCGACACTCCGACACGTGTCCGACACGCGGTCAACGAGTGTCGAAAAATCCGACACGTGGTCAACTCTCTCCGACACGCGAGTCCAGAATTCCGACACGCGATTCCGACACGCACGGGTCAATTTTAAAAATTTCTAATACTTGTGGGGTCAAAATATAAATATACACAAAAGAAGTAATAAAAGAAGTAATAAAAATGCTATACATATACACGCACGGGGTCAATTTTTTTTTTTTTAGTTTTGTTTTTTTAGAATTGTTTTACTTTTTTAAAAAGTCTTTTACTATGAAAGAAGTAATAAAAAAAGCTATATATGATAAATAAATAAATTTAAAAATATCATTTCATCATTTTTCTTTAAACGATGTTTTTTTCCTCTAAGTTTTATGTATTATTGTAACAAATTAAAAGAATGAATGATATTATTTAATATTTTCGTGTAAATTAATTCTAGGCTATTTTTATTATTATTTATTTATGTATTTATATATAAAAATATATTTAATATATAACGTGTCGGAACGTGTCGAAATTTTCTATTTTTAAAAAATGACGTGTTGGCGTGTCGTGTCGTGTTGTGTCGCGTGTCCGTATCGGTACTACATAGACTATAAGTATTATGATAATTCGACTAAAAGATAACCAATCAATCAATAATGACTAAATTTCATATTTATCTTTATGTTCTTTATCTTTCAATTCCCTTTTACATGGTTACGGTAATTGTCCCCACTCTTCATTCCTTTAATTTTCTCGTTAATTTATGTTTCCTACCCAAAAATTGTCAAAGGACGCTTGCAGTCCTTCTCAATTCCCATATCAATCCACACTTGAAATGTGCTTTGTCACACTTTTGGCGAAACAACAGAGCAAAATCATTATTTATGTGCAATAAAAGCATATTCTATTAGCGTGCTGGCCGGAGTACAATCCTCGATCTCGGCCGAAAGACTTAAGACAGGACACTGGACACACACGACATCGTACAAAACGACTCATGATCCAAACTTCTCTCGGACTTGTATCATCTTCCTCGCACCGATGTCGGATTAAAAGCCGCTCGAACCAACATAACACAACCTTCTCAGCCGGTGATCTGGACGGACTTCACCCCTGGCTTCTTCTCCGGCAGCTTGGGGACAGTTACGGTCAGGACGCCATTCTCCATCGACGCTTTCACCTCGTCGGCCTTAGCGTTCTCCGGCAGCCGGAACCTCCGGAGGAGCTTGCCGCGGCCTCTCTCGACCCGGTGCCATTTCTCGCCCTTCTCCTCCTTCTCGACGCTTCTCTCTCCGCTGATCTGAAGAACTCTTCCCTCTTCTATCTCCACCTTCACCTCCTCCTTCTTGAGGCCCGGCAGGTCGGCTTTGAACACGTGGGCGTCCGGCGTCTCCTTCCAGTCGACCTGCAGGCTCGCGAAGGTCGACAATTCATCTTTGGACCTGAGGCTGGGTGACCAGCGGCATGGGGTCAGAGACATTGTCGTCGGTTTTGTGGGGATATGAAGTAACAACCTTCGGTGCTTCTTGTCAGAGAGTTTTTTTTTATATCCGTGTTATTTCCTTGCTACGGGATGGTCACAGAGATCGGAGATGGATTTTGATTTGAGGGTGCTTCTTGGGTTGCTTAAAGTTTCGAGGCTCTTCTGGGTCTCTGTAATGGGGGGGGAGATGCACTCTTGTCATGTCTACGAGCTTCCACAATCTTCTTCTTCCTTTCGTTAGTGGCAAGCTGGCGATATGCTTTTGCTTTTGAGACTTGTGCGTGGAAGGGACGCGTAGCTGAACCATCATTTCTTCCTCGTACACCGTGAAAAGTGGAGAGAAGCAAAACGGGGACAACCAAACTCGGGCCTGGCCTTTTGATGCAGAGATGTCCAGGCTTTGCTGAAGTGTCTAGATCTTTGGGAAATATACGAGCAAATTGCAGACGAGCCCAATCAATGTAAGCCTTTGATATCGGTGGGTTTCGTATGGAACATCTGTTATTTTAGCGCCATGATGCATTAGGATCACATATGTCCCAAACATCTTTAGATCAAGACTTGCTTATTTTTCTCATTCTTTGATAAAAAGATTCGTTCTCCTTTATGAGAGGTAGAAGTCTAGATTTCCAAGGACATGCCTTTGTTGAAAATCCTGAGTCGGAAGATGTTGGATAAATTACAAAAATAATTTTAAACTTATTGTTATTATGTCAATTTAGTCATTATTCTTTTTTTTTTACCAATTAAGTTCTAAATATTTCGCATTTGTGCCAATTCAGCCCATTTGACTAATTTTGGTCGGTTCATTGATATAAACGTTGTCTTTCCTATGTGGCACAACCAGCGTTAACATGGACATTTTTAATAATATTCTAATTTGTTTTGGATTTTTTTATTTTTCTTTTTCTTTTCTTTTTCCCTTCCTTCTTCCTCTAGTCTAGTCGGTCGCTTCCTCTAGTCTTTTTCTATGTTTTTGGTCATATGTTGCTTCCTCCAGTCAGTTACCAAACCTTGGCAACCAGCTAGAGGCTAGGCCCGACGAGGTTGACCTTGCTGTCTTTGGGCGAGGCTCAATCTCGCCATGGCTGGACAAGCTCTCACTAGGGAGGTTAGCCTCGCCATGGCCGAGTAAGCCCTTGCCAACCCTTGCCTCTCGCTAGTTGCCGAAGTCCGGTGATTAGTCAGAGGAAGAAGGAATGGAAGAAGAAGAAAAAAAGGAAGAGAAAAAAAAACAATAAAATAAATAAATAATTTTAAAAAATATTAAAATGTTATTAAAATGTTCATATCAGTACCGGTCATGCCACGTAGGACGATCAATATCCACATTAGAAATTATTGACTAAAATTGGGCAAATAGACTGAATTCATACGGATGCAATAGATTATTTTCATAGTTCTCTCGAAGATGCCTGAAATCTTCAATGACAATTATGCCTCTTGATCCCTTACACTTTGATCTCTTGCTTGCGCTTTGGAGATTTCTCTCTCCTTGCCATCACTTGTGGACACAGCCGCAAAACAATCCTAACTTGCACGCCCAAATCCTTGTCGTGCGCATATTTATGATCGGGCTATGTCTTCCATCAATCCAAGCTAGATGAAACTTCCTCTAACAGCTCTCTCATTGGTTAATTTTTGAAAGATTTGCTCCGTCTAAGTCTTATCCGTTCTTCGAAAATCACTTTCTCATGTCGTTGCCGTCTAGATTGCACAACTTCTGGCTTCATAAAGGCATGGAAGCAAAGCCAAATTCCTAAAGAAATAAATCTGTACTCTTTAATGTTTCATGTTCCAATTGATTACATTTGTGATTTCTCTTGCAACCTTATTCTAGACAGATTATGCCGCCTTGAGTGGATTTGCAATTGCCATCTTACGTGATGGGGCGATCTGATCGGCAGAGCTAAAGCTAAAGTGTCAAACTTTATCCCTGTCTCCTCCAATGGAATCACTTGCATATGACTCATCAGAACATTTAATACATACTTTTGTTTTTCTATTTTTGCTCAAACATGGAACTTATATGTACTCAAAACCAAAAAGAGGAAAACCCATGTCCATTCCCTTACGCAATTCAAACACCTCCCGACAAAATTCGGTGTAATTCCGGAAAAGGGGATCCTCTCGATCTTTTAAAGGGTCTTGACAAACAAGATTATTCCTGGAGTGACAAAAACATATACTCCGAGAGCACCCAAATTATTTTCTTTTTGCTATTTACGAAGTGTGGAGGTCGAGAATATTAAAAAGAAGATAATAACTTGTGTGGATTACGCATAGAAAAAAAAAATCCAATACTTTATGTCACCAAAAACAAAAACAAAATGTTAAATTTATAAACTTATTGCATTTATACCATTTTAGTCCTAAATATCTCAATTTAGCCAAGTTATTCCTCAACCTTGGGACAATTTACCAATTTAATTATAAAAATTTTAACTGTGTTTTAGTCTTAAACCTTTCAATGATTTACCAATTTAGTCTTTTTGATTAATTTTGATCAGAAATCGCAACGTGAATGATTTTTACATTTTTAATTTTTAATTTTCTATTTTTTTCTTTTTTCTTTTTTTTCCTTTTTCCATTCTCACTCCACCAACCATCTTCAAGCCTCAACGATGGCCGGCAAAACTTGACCCTCACCAGGCAAGGGTGACCTTCGCCTAAGGCCAATGGACAGAATAAGGGAAAGAGGAAAAAAGGACGAGAAAAGAAAACAAAATAATAAAAAAATTCAAAAAAAATCAAAAAAATTACAAAAATTATTCACATAAGTGTCAAGCATGCCATGTAGGATTGCCAACATTGAACGCACCACCAAAGCAGTGATTTTCCGTCAAAATTAGCTAAAATGATTAAATTGACAAATCATTAAAAGGTTTAGAACTAAACAAATCATTAGAAGCTTTATGACAAAAATTGGTCAAATTGAAGGTGTAAGAATGAATTGGCACAAGCAAAATAGATTTGAGACTTCTTTGGTAATTTCCCATGCTCGTCTCTTACTTTATATAGAATTTTGTGATGTCACTAAGTTGTTTTAAAGGTTGTATGAAGATGTGTATTGATATTTGAATGTTGTTGTAAAATATAATTGAAAAGATAGATAAAAAAACCTGAAAAGATTTAAACTTTCTTCTGCTTCGATAAATATGCGATTTAACGTCATGATGTGAAAGTTACAAGGTTTGTTTATAAGATCAAATTTACTAACCATAAAGAGAAACAAGAAAACAAAGAATTTCACAAAAGCGAAAAAGCAAAAGCAAGCGTACACAATCTGACGGGAGTCATTGGTGAGAATCCCACACTGTCTGTCCAGCTTTCCAAGAGGTTTTATAACCACCATACTCAACATTGCTTCATCACCTCCAATAGCAATAGAACTCGGCCGTAGAAAGAAACAGCTATGGCGTTCAGAACAACGTCGCACAACGGCATTCCCATCCATCACGCGAACCATTTGATGGCGAGGCGCATGAGCTTCTACTGGGGACACAACACCGTCATCCTCTTTGACCACTGGCCCGGGAACGACCCCGCCATGTACGCATCGGCCATCATCTTTGTCTTCTGCCTCGCTTTCCTCGTCGAGATCCTCATCGGCTTCGAGTTCGCCAAGCCGGGCGCAACCAAAGTCGGGTCTTGCCTTTTCAAGACCGGGCTTTACATGGTGCGTGTCGCGTTGAGCTACATGGTGATGCTTGCTGTCGTGTCGTACAATGGCGGCATATTCTTGGCTGCAGTCGGCGGGCACGCGGTGGGTTTCTTGATTTTCCGGAGCCGGGCTGTTCGGTAAGTAGGAAGGGTCTTTTGTTGTTGTCAAAATGATGTTTTCTAATAATTCAAATCATTCACATATTAAGAATTCATAATGCATAACGGGTCTTGCTAAAAGAATATCAGTTTTTTCCTTAAAAATTTACGCTGTTATTGTAGTTAGTTCTGCACACCACATTATTTACCAGCTAAATCTAAAGGTTATTCTTTTTCTCTTTATTAATTCGGAGGAAGACTTACATTTTCTTTAGCTCCATTATTATTCCCACATTTTGAGCTTGTGATGCCTTCGTTGTACATTTCAAGAAAGAGTAAATACTGAATTTCTGTACCATATTGTCACTGAAAATCAATATGCGGCATGTCGAAGGTGAAGGCGAAAACTGACGTGCGTCTGGGCCAACCGACTTTAGATGATTGGGGAGCGATAGAAATCTCTAGGTAGCTTCACATTCAAACACAGAATACGCGAATAGGGCTTGAATGAAGAGAGATCTATGAATCCAAGTTCAATAAAATGTAAATTGTGAGGAAATCGAAGGGCATTGAAAGGAATTTACAAAGAATTGAAATGCGCAAAGAATTGAAAATGCTTTTTCAGATTGCAATGGCAACTCTAGAGAGAGTTTTTTTTTCTATTAGGATTCTTTACTAACAAATCCCTTAATGATGTCATTTAACTTCTTACTTACAGGTTTCATCTAATCAATGAGTCACATCGGTCATAATATAATTAATTTAATGTCATCATTTTCAAGCAAGACAAATCATCGATGGCACTCACATGAATGGTTTTTAAAAGATGTGACACTTAAGTGAGCGAGAAAAAATGATGACACTTAAATAAATGTCGAAAAATGTGACATTTATAGAGTTCTTATCCTCCTTCAGCACCAAACTTCTCCAAATATGTCCGAACCTTATCAAAGCCTGAACTTGCACTAGTGAATTGTGCACCATACAAATCGTGGCCCAAAGCCTTTTTCTTCGGCCCAGCCATGGTGCCCTGGTGCGCGGCCAATTTCTTTTCAGATCATTTATTACACGCCTTCTTAATTCTAACCCGGGTACAATCGGATTTTGACCTAGTCACCATGTGCCTGGTGCATCCCGATGCAACGTGTCCATGGGCCGTGTGCATAAGAAGTAATGTTTTGATAAAGCGGAAATGCGATAACTAAAGTGGTCCGGCCAACATGCCAGCCGACCCTATTTCGTGTAATGGCCAGCGCTCGATCCGATGTAGCCTATCCCCATTTGTCGAGTTCTTTCTTTTCTTTTCTTTTTTCCTAGCATTTTAAACTGTGAATCTTGGTTATCCAAATTTTGAATTTCCATACTTAGCATGCTAGGTTTTATTTTTGGGCTTCGCATTATTTGATAAATTTTAAGACGTTTGACGATTTTATTGTGTTTATTCATTATGAAGTCATTGTCCATGCCTGCTAGGTTAATTTGCATGTTAGTTCGTATGGTAAATTTTTATGTTAGGTTTTACGGTTTAATCCATATAAGTTTGCATTTGTGATTTATTAGGAGCTTTTTTTTTGTCTACAAATTAATTAGGAGTTTGCATCTCCATTTTGCACTTAAGAAAAGGAATAAAAAAAAGTTTGCGTATTTAGCAGTTGCGCATGACTGAGAATATGCTCATCTTTATATATTTAGGAATTTGCATCTTTAGATATGTTTGGGAATTTATTTTAGAGTATTTAGATATATCTAGGATTTGCAATTCTAGAAAATCGCACGTTCATGCATTTCTTTAATTTGCATAGATAGAAAAAAATTCAAATTTAGGTATATTTGTATTGCATAAACTAGGATTTACATGATATTTGCATACTAAAGCTGCCAGATAGGTGTCATACATAAGGACTCTAATTGGATATTTAGGCTCATATAGATCGTATATTACTTATTACCTCATTTGCACATTTAATCTAACGTTTGCACGCCATTAAGAAGGAAATAAAGAACCTTGTTTTGCAGGTCACGTATTATGGCATTCTAAGATAAAATTACGATAGCTATGCACTGTCATTAGGTTGTTACTAGTTAAAACACTTAGAAAATAGTCTATTAATTCATTCGATTGGTTACTTGAATTTGGGGAAAGAGAACTTGCCAAAGGGGGAAATACTTCCCTCTACGTATTACGAAGCTAAGCAAATTTTAGAATATTTAAATAATAAATCAAGTTTTCATCTAAAAATTTAAGGTTTTAGAATAATTGACAATGGTCACATAAAATTTAACATAATATCAAAGCCGAGGATTGCTTCCTGACAGATGGACATTATGATGTAGCAATGTGGGCCAATTAAGATGAAGTTCGGCTTGATAGAGATTCAACTTGAGATAAGTTGATGCAAAGAATTACCTGAATTAAAGCGGAGTAGACCCAATATTGAGCTTACATGTGAGGAGGAGATTGTTAATGTACATGTATGAGTGAGTTGTGTTAAAAAAATCTCACATCAAAGAATCGGTGTGGTGTAGGTAGAATCCAACTTTCTATTTGTGACAACAGCTGAAGATTGACAATCAACATCCAATATGTTGCTAAACATTGTCAAAGCCTAAACATAATCTTCCTCTTCTTCCTATGAGTAGAAAGGAGCATTAAAACTAGAAACTACAATAATGTCCAACAAAGACATTTTGTATCTATTAGCCTTACAAGTGCAATACATTATAAATACACTTGAGAAGCTATTCGTTGGTGCCATGGATATAGGATGAGAAAAGAATAAATGCGTTAGGTGACACTCAGCATAATGTTTAAAATTGTAAATGAATTTGCCTGCACTAAGTTCTTCCAATAAAAATTGCACCATAGTGTGACGATTCAAATATTCATGTGAGAATTTCGCCTTCATGCTGTTAATAGTTTTAACAATAGCGTGACCATTGGGATTACTTTGTCTTAAGGAAGAAAGAATTTGGCGAGGAGGTATACCGGCTTTAGACACCTCTTTCACATGCAAAGCTTCAAATTCAGAAAAGCAACGACGATAGGATATTTGAACATATCTCAAAGGGTCATGATCGTGTGATGCATTCAATATTTTGAGTGACCACAATCCACTTGGGTTTTTATACCAACATAGTTCAAAAGGATAGTCAATCAAAGAAGTTCTAATCTTTCTTCTATAACGTGCAATAAAAATATTATGTAGATCACAATAATTACATCTCCTATCACAACCACGAAGAACAAATTTATCTCTATATGACCTTTTTATAGAAAATATATATATATATATAACTCCCTTATCACAAGCAAAGAGAACAAATTCATCTCTACATGACCTTTTTTCAGGGAAAAAAAAATATAACCTTGAGTAAGGAGATACATCCGAAAAGTACTCAAAAGATCCTCTCCCATTAATTAAAATACCTAGTAAAGTTTCAAATAAACTTGTTGACGTGATTGATTGTTGTTCTCCATTTGCAATTAACCTTAGTCTATTCTGAAGAATTCTAGAATTTTGTGTCAAAGTCTAAAGACGCCCAGACTCTGTGTCAAAGTCTAAAGACTCCCAAACTTTATGTCAAAGTCTGACCACTCTGATAAATTCTAGACTGAATAAAAGTGAAGGATGAAGACTTTTCCAGATAAAGGATTATCTTTCTTTATTCAAGGATTTAGTTTGTATGGATTATATATGGACTTCTAGTTGGAAATATCACCTACGAGATTGAGTATCTTCATTATAATCAATTTGGATACATCAAATCTTTTTGGAAGACGAGTAATTTTGGAAAGAATCTACTTATGGAAACCAAAATTCTGATTGTAAGGGCGAATAACATTGACAGGCTTTCATCACAATCTTTAAACAACTCGAGATCTCCTTGATTGATTATATCCAACGTGTTGATTGGAAGAATTCCTTTGGAAAGTGCCAACGATCGAGAATGCATGAAGGAGTATTTAAGGAGGACTCTCCAGTTGTTCAAGAGAGTGCGTGAAAGAGAAATTCCAAAGTCTGAAACTTCCCAGTTTCTTGTTATTTCATATACTGAGCTCAAAGTTGTATTCAAAAGAAATAAACTTATAGTGTGACTTCATGAAAGAGCAATAAATACTCTTCACTGTAAAGTTGAGATCGCAAGATTGTAAATTCTCCTTTGATTCATAGTGGAATCCAGCCAGAAGGTTGTCGGCATGAGAGAATGGACATAGGCTTGATTTAAGCCGAATCACTATAAATTCTATGTTCATATTCTCTTCCCTGAACTTCTTTATTTTGTTCATAGTCCTATTTAACTGCTAATGTCTGAACTAGCTCAAAGTCTGTTGTTCTTCAGACTCAGTTTCTAAAGTAAAATATTTTCACTGTTTTTAGGGAAATTTTGTTTTCACACCTATTCACCCCCTCTAGGTGTTCATACTAGCACTAACAATTATAAGTACCATAATTTTTATACGACATTCACTTTAAAATCAAATTTTTCATGCAATCACTAAGTGCGACATCGGTAGAAAAACAATCACTCAAATGCCTCTAGCGACAAATTTTGGCGATTTGTCTGATGTGATTATTTTGATGAGATTTTAATTCCAACGTGTCTTTTAAAAAAATTGTAACTCCAATATGAACAAACGACAAGATGACCTAGCAAAATATTCAAGCAAATATGCCTTCTCTTCTCCTTTTTTTTCTTGGTTTTCATCTTCATCTTCTTAACTATGTTGGGGGATTCATACTCTCCATCGACAGGATGGCACTGGGGTACTACTCCCCAGTGAGCAGGTAGGAGTCCCAAGGCAACCTCGGTGGGGTTGCAAAGGCAAAGCCCCTAAGTCGCCAAAGGCTTTTTTTAATTTGAGCTCATATTTTATTAGTAATTTGAGTTTGGACCCATTAATAGCTATTGAGTATATATAATGTCTTTCTCTAGTAATTGAAGGATGTAACAAAAAGATGAGATGTATTAACGATAGTGGAATCCCCTACATAATGTATCCCTAATTTAAGAGTGAATCAAGATATACCTTTTATGTCTTGAATTTTGTTTCTTACTTTTTACTCTTTATGTCCTTAACATACTGGAACGAAGAAGGAACAAACAATGCAGCTCTCCCTCTATCCTCGATCCTCTCAATTTGCCCTTCATCTTTATTGGAACTCCTACTGCTAGGAGTGGAAACACTGATGCAACTGTGAGAAGATGCTCCTCATGTCATGAGCCCAAAATTTTCTAGCATTCGTCTCTCCCTTCCGAGAAAATGAGAGCAAGTCCAAATCTTGAGAAAACTCAACGAGCATCGCCTCTCTATTTGCTGCTGGTGTTATGGTTTCAGAGGAAAGAAGACAAACTGATTTGTTGTTGGGTGTTCCTCTTTGATCTGAAGCAATGGTTTGGATTTAAAGAAAATATTCAAATTCTCTCTCGTCCGAGAAAATGTTCAGATTCTCTCTACCTTCTCGAAATGCTGTTTCCTCTCAAGCAAAGGTTAGATCAACTTAGGGTGAGGTTTGAAGAACATTTTTTATTTGACCCCAACTCTTTAACCTGGGGCAAATAAATGTGTTAAACGACGTCATTTAGCACCAATTATGTTAACTCACTTCACCACTAGCCACGTCAGGCGGATTATATTAAAATTTGCCACGTTAGATTTTCCGACCACATGAATCGACAATGGTATATAAGTAATCCAAATTTTAATATAAAAAAAATAGCACTCAAGTGATGGCTTGAAAATTGTGACGCTTAAGTGAGCACTACGTGAAAATTATGACATTTTTACTATCAATTTTTCCATTTATAAATGAATAAAAACAAAGCCGAATTCCAAAAAAATAAATCCAAAGACACATTAGTTTTTCTTCAATGTTTTACGTTCGAATTGTTTATGTTTATGATTTTTCTTGCAACATTATTTTAGACAGATTATGCTGCCTTGAGCATCAATTGCCATCTTACGTGATGGAGTGATCTGAAATGCGAAAACACGACAAAAACTTCATTCGGGAATTGTGGAATAAGAAAACTGTCCCGGCAGAGCTAAAGCTAAAGTGTCGAACTTTATACCTGTCTCCTCCAGTAGAATCGCTTGCATATGACTCATCAGAACATTTAATGCATACTTCTATTTTTTCATTTTTGCTAAGACAATGAACATATTTTTACTCAAAGTCAAAATGAGGAAAAACATATGTCCATTCCCTTATGCAATTCAAACACCCCCCAACATAATTTGTGCATTCCAATTAAGGGATCTTCTCAATCATTCAATATATGTATAGAGTCCAGACAAACAAGAACTTCATTCCTAAAGTAACAAAAACATATGTTCCGAGATCACCCAATGTTTTTTGTTTTTTTTTTAAATGTGGAGGTGGAGAATTTCAAAACAAGAAAACACTTGTGTAGATTAGGCACTGGGCAAACAAATTCAATACTCCACATCACCAACCGAAACAATCTCTTGTAGTGGCATGTAGCTTGCGTTTTACCTTTTCTTTTAATATAAGTTTTATGTGATCCAGCGTGGATAAGTGGTAGCAGTAAATCATTTGCATGAACTGCTTGGCCGTCTCTTACTTTTGTATGATTTCATGACACTGTTGTTGGTTTTTTCAAATGTTAAATAAAGACGTGATTCAATATTTCGATGTCATAGTGCTTGGTCTCGTAAATGAGCTTGATTTTGATTAAAATTGAAACATAGTAAATATTATTTGAAAGTAAAATATAAATGAAAAGATAAATGAACAATCTGAAAAGATTTAAACTCTTGATTGCATATAAAATATAGATATTATACGCAAACGCTGTTTAATATTTACTAACAGAAAAAACAAGAAAATGGAATTCGCAAAAGCCAAAAGCGAAAAAGCAAAAGAAGGCGAAAACAATCTAATGGGAAAAGGGAAATCCTACATTTGTCTGTCAAGCTGTCCAAGGGTTTTAAAACCTCCATGCTCCACATTACTTCATCACCACCAAGAGCAAGAGAACTCAGTCGCAGAAACAGCTATGGCGGAAAGAATAACGTCACACAACACCGAGCTCGACAATCCTCACGTCCATCATGGCAACCGGTTGATGGCGATGCACATGAGCTTCTGCTGGGGACACGACCCGGTCATCCTCACCGACCACTGGCCTGGGAACGACCCTGCCATGTTCTCGTTGGCCATCATCTTCGTCTTCTGCCTTGCTTTCCTCATCATATTCCTCCTTGGCTTTGAGTACACCAAGCCGGGTACGACCAAAGTCAGGGCATGCCTTTTCAAGACCGAGCTTTACATGGTGCGTTTGGCGGTGAGCTACATGGTGATGCTTGCGGTCGTGTCGTACAATGGCGGCATATTCTTGGCCGCAGTCAGCGGGCACGCGGTGGGTTTCTTGATTTTCCGGAGCCGGCTGTTCGGTAAGTGGGACCACGAGTGAGGTCTGGGTTAGAAGCCGGCTGATCTTGCCCATGTCTAAATTTTTTAGCCGTATGGACGAAATAATGCGATAAGAGCTTGAATGATTCTTTACATGATTTTTAATGAGGGACCTTGCGTTCCGATGGCAATTGATGAAGGACTCTTTTAGTGAAAAGTTCATGCTTATTGTTTGGATTATTAGATATGCCTTCTTACAAATGGAGCGAGCTAATTATGAAGACCTGGGAACAAGTCTTAACAATTTTTGGTACACACCCGTGTACATATTACATACACGACACATATTTAAGCTTGTTTTTGTCAAGTTTAAACGTCGGTTCATAATTTAACAATTTAACTCCTTTATACAATAATGGAAAAACATGGCATGATCGGGCTGACCATCTTAATCCGTCCATGACACGCCTAAACACATTTAGTTTTATAGGCTAAGATGTCATTTGTATTAACATAACATGTTAAGAGACATTGTGATACGTTTGAATATATTTATACATGTCTAAACACATTCATACAAGTTTATATATAAGAGTCCATGCCTTAAACGTGTTAAATTGTCAAGTCGTGTAATTCGTTTAATAAACTTATCACGTTCGGGTGTTAAGGTTATGACATGATTAATAAACGAGTTGGTGTGGCTACAAGAATGTTTGTCACAATCATGACGCATGAATGCGATTTATCCTGTCCACCTACTAAGTGGCTGGGCTACATTTATGAGTCAATAGCAAACAAAATAGATCAAAATGAGAGCGAGAAAAATTCGTGTGGGCCTTTACACATCTTAACAGGTTTGTCAATGGTACTTTGTGCCTATTGCGAGCTAAAGCCATAAATAGCGCTCAAGGCACAACTAGTGATGTGCATCCTCTCTTCCCAAGTGCTTCTGAGTTCTCTCAATGTGTCGGTCAATTTTAATCGATGATTTCGAACCTGGGCCAAGGCAGCAAATTCAAGCGGTTTGAAGACCCCAAAAACACACACACACGAAAAAATATTCCACCGGTTTGGTTGAGAACTGGACCATGGCCCAATCTGGCTTTCGTCAATAGCCCATACTAGTTGAGCACCAATGCTCTTTGTTTGTGAAATGTTCAATTCATTGACCCGGCGGTCGAATTAGTTGACCTCGAAACCGGAGGCCAAGCTGGTTCTTATGAGTAGTCCCACTTGAAAAACATTGATCTCAACTGTTGATATATACCTCATCCACATCACGAATGAACTTTATATTATTCTGAGAGCCGTATAATGCCCCTTTGGTTTATACACGAAACTTGAATCATCAGAGATATTTTGGATATTTTGGATGTTATGCTGATTAATTGTAACTGATATTGTTATATTCTGTTACTTTATACAAAACTTATAAATAAGCCCATGTACTCTTCATTATGTATATTGAAATATAAAGAAAAGCCCTCAAATATATTTTGCTAATGATTCTTAACTTGCCATCCGAGTCGTCATCTTTGAGGAAGCGCTTATCAAGTTCATTCCGGCCAGTCATTGCGACGCCAACTGAACCGATCCATCACTCATGTTTTGCCGCCAAGTCCATAGCTTCAGTTGTTCTCCAAGACTTCTTCACTACTCATTTCGAGAAACGAACACCACCACCAAACTCACCGTCCTCAGACGAATCAAATCCTAAAATTTTGTTGAACGGACAATGAACGCCGCCACACCAATGCCATGTCTCCGACCCATTGAAGCTCGTTGCCTGTAAGTGCTTTTATGATGATTTTAGCTGATTGTTTTGAAATAAAAAACACCACCACCAGGTTTACTATCTCCGAATGTCCAACCAGCCAAATGGCACCACAAATCGACATCACACGCACCTCACGCCCCGATGACTATTGGGGGCTAACAATACAACCTAGAGGGGAGGTAAATAAGTTATTTTAGAGAACTTGACAATCTTTCGCGGAAATTAGCTTACGCTAAGTTAAGTTCAAGTCAAGATGATATTTCAAAAGCTTGTGATCGTAATGTGTGCTTGTAAGAGTAAAGAGAATAAAACAATGGCACACAACAATATATAGTAATTCGGCTTTATATCCAAGCCTGTGTCCACTCTTTAGACTAACGGCCACAAGTTGGGTTTAATTGCACTGGTAATCTACTCAAAAAGTTACAATAAGCAAGCACTAATCTTATCCAAGATAAATCACACTATCATGACTCAACTACTGCTCTTACTCTTATATACTATAGCACAATTACTCAAAGAGCATGAATACAATACTCAATGAAACAATTGAAAGAAAACGTATCACTTAGGACACAGCTGAATGCCACTCCTTAAATAATGTTGTTCTCACTCTCTACTTGGCTTCTTAGGCCTTTTCTTTTATATCCATCTTCAATCTATCAGTTGGAAGACAATTAAAGGAGCAAAGAGTCATTGGTGTTGCCTTTTAGCTGCTGCCCAAGGATAGAACTACTCATACAATCCCTTTTCATGATTTTTTGCTATCTACCTAAGAACAGCATATGCTATTTTCCCTTCATTGCAGTCTCTGACAATTGTCAAACGACCTAGCTTCTCGATTATCGGTTCTAACTGAATTCTACTACTGTGTGAATTCTTAGCCATAATGGCTAGTTTGTTGACCCAACAAACTTCACCAAATGTTCGTGGTTGCCACGGCACCAAACACCTGATATTTGTAGCAACGATATAGACATCGCCTATCAGCTGATCTTTAGGTCCACTAGAACCATTTACGAAAAAAACTGTTTATGGACTTGTTGCATACTTCCATCCACTGAATCACACCATGGATATTGTGCGGTCCTTTAGATCAAAAACATCTACATATACCATAGTAAACATTATACTAAAGATAGTTTGAATATTATCAAAATCACTTAGAGATGTTTCTCCAATAATGACAACCTATGCACATAAATCCACACAAACGCGCAACGCACGTGACAGGAGCTTTGAATGTGATATGTTGACGTCACTATTGATATCATCAAGTCCCGTTAGCTACCACATCGTCTGTCACGTCTGTGACATCTTGGATTTCTCAATTCTGCTTTCAATTAAATTAATCAGGCCTTTCATCGACGTGCCTATAGTGCTATTCTCAGAGCTGATCACTCCTGAGATAACTAGACTATCTAGGGAAGTCATTAAGGAGTTTTAATGCAATAAACTAGAGAATTCGACCAAGAATCAATTACTTGACCGTTCTTATCTACAGAGGTCATTACGGCACAATTAAAAGTCAATTAGAGATCAGAGATAGGTTGGTTTGATAGAAATGTGTGGCTAAACATGGGTGATTCCACTAAATTACAAAATTCTCATCGGTCGGCACTAGACTGATTTTTCTATCGTTTTGGTACCCCGTGTCCATAAATGAATCATCGAGATTTTCATGACAACCAAGAGTCGCCAATGTGTTGAGTAGGTTCATTGTGGCTCGAAGAAAATCGACCACGAATCATTTGCACTAAAAATTTCTAAAAGCTACTCGGTAACCTAGGTCACGCTAAAATCGCGCCGAATTGAAATTAACCGCGAATTTGAATCCGATTTCAGAAATTGAAAGTTCTATCATGTCATGAGTCATTTTAGGAATATCGACTCAGCCTTCAAAGATTTTTCTGCAAACCGAAATTTTTGGGAAAAAATTGAGGTAGGGTCGTTTTGTACAGAAAATATCGAGGACCGTTTTTTATCGCAAAATTGAGATGTAAGTGGGTCCTATTGGTGAGGAAAAATGCTAATTGGATCAATGAGCTATTGGTTGAATTTTCAGAGGCCAGATTGAGTTGATTCAAGAGGCAATTGGTGTCCAATTGAAGGAGATTCAAGCCAAATTCGTATGCTCCCCATGGACACAACTTGTGGACTAATTCGAGGGCTTCTAGAAGGATTTTGAGGGCTGGAAGTTGGTGGTGGAAGACAGCAAACATGGTAGGGCCTCCAAGGAGACAAGAAGATAAGAGTGAGAGAGACCAAGTGGTCCCCTTATCCCCTCCTTCCTCCCCCACTGTCAAACACACCCCTCTCCTCCTTCTTCTTGCTGTTTTTGAGTTCCAGCAAACCCAAAAGCACCGAACCAGCCAGCCATCACTCTCCTCTTCCCCACCAACGTTGTTTGCTGCCCGCCGGAGCTACCGCGACGCTACCACTCGCCCGCGCGTGCCCTCTGCCCCTGCACCGTCCAGCCACGTCGTCTCCACCTGTCCTCACGTCCAGAAGGTCCTCCGACCAGCTCAGGCTGCTGTCCAGCTTGCCATCACCTCCATAGAGCCTCGCCTGGACTCAGTTCGGCCCCTTCAGCCTATCTCAACCCATGTCCGCCTCAACCAACCATCGTTTCCTCCTTCGGCAGCCACCAACCAGCATCGGATAGAGACTAAGCCAAGTGGGTCTCTAGCAGCTGTCAGGCCCATTTTCGGACCGTTCCCGACCCCGGTTGGCAAGCCCGCTTTAGAGTTTCTTGCCCTTCTTCGTCTCACCGTCGATTTGATCCGAGCGGATCATTAAACAAGTGAGTTTAACTCACTAATCCCTGCTTAATAAGTTAATGACACTTAAGGATTGTTTAGTTTAGACTAAGCATTGGTTTAGTGGATAGTTAGAACGGTTGAGTGAATTAGTTAATTATCGATGCATGTTAGGTGGTTAGTTTAGTGCAATTAGGGCCTAGACGAGCTCTAGTATTTATCTAGAGTGATTCGGAAATTTTCTGGGTCCATCTTGGCTTTTAATTAGGCTTTATGGGCCCAAGTTCTATTTATTTGCATTTAATAATTATCTTCCGTAATTATTTAATTATTTATTTATTTTCCGGAAATTAGACCGAGATAGTCAGCAACCAGAATTTTATGCTGGTTTCAGTGATGTGGTCTGTTTATTTAATTGAGTTCTAAATTGTGCCGATTGGGTGTGATTGGTGATTTTGGGTATTTATCCCAAAATTAATTAATTTCAGTAATTAATTGAAAAATCACCGGGCGTCGGTTTATAGTGCCAAAAATGGAATTGTAGACTGTTAAAATTAGTGGGATTTTCAAGTGAAAAAGTATTGTATTTTGGCTAAGACCGACCATGTACCCACACACGGCTATTTTTATTGGGTATGATAAAAGTGATGAATTGGTTATATGATCGGGATGGTATACTATATCAGCATGCGGGCAATATGTCAGCTTAGATTGCGAGCAGTATATCGGTATACTATATCAACCCACGGGCTCTGATATGTCAGCTTAGATTGCGAGCAGTATACCGGTATACTATATCGACCCACGGGCTCTGATATGTCAACTTAGATTACGAGCAGTATACCTTATCAGCTTAGAGTGAGCAATATTATCAGCTTAGAGTGAGTATTATTAGTATACTATATCAACCTACGGGCTCTAATATGTCAGCTTAAATTGAGAGTAGTATACTATTTATCAACTTAGTGCGAGCTATACTATCTATTATCAGCTTAGAGGGAGCAGTCCTGACATGATCGGACTTATTAGATAGTATTGATTTGGCCGACCGGGGGGAGGTCGTGATGACATGTAATCGACTGAGTCGATTGATCGATAATTTGATCTGATTTGGTGAATCCGTTTGATTAGTTGATGTGATTTGTGTATCTATGAGATATACTGACTTGCAGGAAGAGTTATGTTTGTGCTTAGGCAGTCCTCAGGGTGTATTTTCTTCCTAGTCGAGTCTTAGGGGGTTGAACTTGCTAAGACATCGTCTCACCCTGATGTGGGATAACATTTCAAGTCCATAGATGGCTACTCCTCCCGAGCGTTTTGGGCAACCCAAGAAGATGACCGAACAAAAGCACTACATTCCGATTCATGGGCACCCTAACGGGTTAGAGTACGAGCTGGTGCAGTCCATGCTCTGGGTTGATGAGGGCTTACCTACGGAAGGTGTCCCATCAGTACAGATCATGGTACCGCCAGGATCATAACGGACTGAGAGAGGGTCCCATACCGGAATTGGAGGTGCCTCTATATGTGCTGGAGGTTGCGTTTGGAAAGGGTACTACAGACCCTAAAGGTGGATCAGTGGTGGACCCGGTGGACCCTAAGCTTGAAGAGCCAGAATCACCTGTGTATTCCACTATAGGCTCCAGTTGAAGTGTGGAAGAAGGAGAAATTGAGGACGAGAACCCGTAGCTGTTTAGAACCCCACCCCTGTTTGCAGACCTTGTTTTATAAGCTGGTTGTGTAGGACCTGACTTGTGTACTTTGTATTGTAATATATACAACTTGGTTTGCTATGTATATATAAGAGTGTGGTTCGGTTTTTAGTTCGAAAAATATGGCCCTACTTTCCTATCCCATTGTGTTATTGTCTGAGGATTATTTATATGCTTCTGTATGCGTATTAAAATGAATGAGTCGGCGATGCGTCCTGGGACATCGCTATTTAATCAACCAGTGAGGGATGGGCGCACGCTTGAGGATCGGGGCATGAGAACGTCACCCTCGTCACATCATCCTTAATTGTTGACCAAAAGTGATCGATTAGGTCTTAATGTATTTGGACATTTTGATTCCATTTTTCATGTTTTTTTTCTCCATATCTGCACTCCAGATGCTAGTTTTTTGGTATTCCTTTATGCAACTTACTAATTTTAAACTAGTAAGTGCATTCAATGAATAAAATGGACATGCCAATACGCATTCAAATTGTTCTGAATGGATCAAACAATATTTTATAAGCTCAAAAAATGTCAAGTTTTCTGAGAGAATGCAAACATCGGATACATCACTGGGTAAATTAGTGTGCCTACTAGGACTGCTAAAGAAACGAGAGAAAAATTTCTTGCATATTTGTAGAAGTGGGACAGCAAAAAAAATCAAATTTTAACGTGGTTTCAAAATGCTTCCATTCCATCTATCGAGCTTTACTTTGGTTGCCTGCATGCAATAGAGGGAATCGTGGGATTTGCTTGCCAACTGATATTCCACCTCAAATATTACCCATCAATATCAACTATTAGGAAATCTACATAAAATGCATTAGGAGATAGGTCAATCTATCAACGATTTTTTGTCCTCTATGCATGCTATTTGGTATCAACTAGCCTTAACTAAGTTGCAATTGGGAGTGGTTATTGATGCTCGCAAGTTTAATATCATAATCATATGTGTGTTATACAATTTCTAATAGCACTTAATGGTGAGTTTGAACCTGTAGAAGCTTCATTTCTTCATCGTGATTTGTTATCTCGTCTTAAGATAGTTGTCCCCAAGTTATTGACTAAGGAGACTTAGCTAAGTCTCCTTAGTCAATAGTTGATATCCACATTGCCATTACCTTATATTTTATTGGTTCTTAAACTATCCTTAAAGTTGATATCTGTTGGACATTGTGTGAACTTGCTCTTAGCATTCACTTTTCTTCTAATTGTTGTTGTGTACAAATTCCACGGACGGGACAGATAATTGGGACAAGATAACAAGTGCAATGCCTATTTGAACTCATCTCCTTAAAGCTTCTAAACTCTCTTGCTAGTTGTGTTGTCATGGTATCATCTAAAACTCAACATTCTCATTTGGGTCATGCTTTTTTTATTATATTAAGTCATCTCATTTGTAGTGACCATTTAGGCCTTGTTGAAATTAAATATTTTGATTGGTTGCCATGTAAGATGGAAAAACATCATGCTTTACACTTGATCTTAGTGAATATGTTTGTTATGCTCCCTTTTATCTAATTCATTCTGACATTTAAGGGCCATCTCCTACTCCCACTGTGGGAGGTCTCACTATTTTGTGATATTTTTTATGCTCATTCTCGTTATTCATGACTTTACTTTATGAAAAATCGATTTGAACTTGTTTACTTGATTTTGTTGCCAGGATGAAAATACAATTTTCTCAAAACATTAAGATTTTTCATATTAATAATGCCATAAATATAGAGACGGAGTTTCTTAGAATTATTCTTTAAAACAACATTATTGGTTAGGGGCTTTGTTAGGACTAAGGAAGGAATGGGTATTGTAATTGAGCTAGAATCAACCAACCAAAACTGAACACTAGCCCCATTTTGTAGACAGGTTGGGACTAGCCTTCTATCTCGGTGAACAATGTTCTACTGATTAAGCAAGGGCAGGATTCGAACTTGCAATCTTCAGGTCATGAGCCTGATGATTTAAATGTTCATCGCTCTAGTTACGATTCTTTCCTTTAATTTCAATCTTTACAACTTCAATTTTTAAGCACTTTGATTTTCTTATCATTTAGATCGACATAGCATTTTCAAGATAAACTCAATAACCAATAACCGTAATCTAAGACGGCCTCTTCTTATAAGACATATACCCTAGTTTTGCCCGACATTCTATTTACTAAACTCAATAACTAACTATGTATTCTTCGATCGGAGATTACGTTGTTTTCATTTCTCTCACTTCGAAGAAGATTATCATAGGTAATAATAGCGGATATTGTATGATTGGTTTGAGGACAGCTAGTTCGGACAAAAGGGTTTGTACTGGTCTAGTGGCAACAACAAGAACAAGTTTTGGATGTCGGAAACCATGAGCAGGCCAAGCTTAGAACACGTGAAACTCATCACTACCTCTTAAGGGCGTTGAGACCATAGCATGTTACACAAAAGTGCCGCTTTCTCTATAGTGTTGTCACACAGCTACCCACCTAGAAGAGCCACTCACTTTGTAATGTTGTCACACAAGATAGAAATGGACCCTTTGAGATGAGTTCTTTTCGATTAGGACACGCAGCCACAACAAGGAAGTAGTCAGGAATGCAGCAATAGTGGAAAGGGATATTCTTGTCCGAAAACTTCCCAACAAATTAGTCGAACAAAATATAAATATCGACACATGTTAGATGTTGCACACATTGTTCTAATCTCAACCTCTTGTCCAAAATAGTTTTGTAGAAAGGCTTCTCATATTGCCATATATACTATCAATTGTATTCCATCGCCTATTATAGGTAATATTTCTCCTTATAAGTGCTTGTATGGTAGTGTTCCTAATTACAACCTTCTTCAAGTCTTTGGCAACGGTTGTTTTGTCTATCTTCTTCCAAATGAATGCACAAAGTTAAAACCTCATGCTCATCAATCTTGTTTTCTTGGGTATGGCATTGAACACAAAGGGTATTGATATTTGGATCTTGTCTCTAATCATCTTCGCATATCTTGTTAGATTACCTTTTGGGAACACAAGATCTTCTCATCATTTTGTCCTTTCAACTCCTCTCCTATAATTCCCTTCTTTACCAATCCATTGTTTGGGATATTTTGAAATTTGTCACGTATTTTCCTTTAAATAATTATTAAAATGAGAGTATTGCAAAACTTTATATAAAAAATCAAAAGTTAAACAATGAATCAATCACTCTCTAAGGTAACAATTTCCGACAAAATCGTCTCAGAGGACTACATTGAAATGTTGCACAAAAATTTAGGATTAATATAGAAAAAATGAAAAGTTTAGAATTAAGTTGACATCAACGCGATAGGTTTGAAACTAATTGGGTGATTATCCCCCTATTGTCGTGCATCACTGAAACCACAAACAGATGCATAAACATTACAAACTGTAAAGAAAAAAAAAACAAATCCTTAAACATCTTTTACAAACATTAGTGGCATTGACAAAAAATAACATAAAATCCCAAATTCATAACATAGATAATGTTGCAAGTCTTCCTGTGAGAAACATAATCAAACCCAAAAAGCTAAACATCATAGTGCAACAACCTTTCAAGAATACCCCCGATACACCAAAAAGAGATGATCATCTTCAAATTATGTGTTCCATGGGAGTAAGTACACTAGTAGTGCCAAAATTTCCGCCAGATCACTTAAGTGCTAAATCGGAGGATAAACGATCACTTTAATGCCACTGGTGAGAGATCCTGGCCAAATTGGTTACATGGCTTTTATATTTATAAAAAAAAAAGACTGATGTGGAAATAGTTTTAAGAAGGCTGTCCACGTGGATTGGCATAAACGACGTCATTTTCCTTTCTCCCTAAGAAACAACATCGTTTTGCCATCATACATGGACTCCCTTACAAAAACAACACCACATAGCTCACATGGCCGAAACGGCGTCGCTAAAGGGGGAGTGAAATGGTGTTCATCGACGGCACATACAAACTATGATCCTCGTCCGACGCCGATCATAGCTCGCTCGCCCACCGTCACTTGCTCCCCCATTGTCACTCACCTGCTGTCGCTCGGCCACCATCATAGTTGCACGGTCGTTTGGTAACTATGTCCACAACTCTCACTCACTCAGATTTATAATGTTCTCTCCATGGGTCAATTGGGTGAAAAATTTAGGGTTTCGACGGAAAAATTAGGGCACGGAGGGCAAATTGAGGGCTTCACTCGGACGGAAAGTGGTAGGGACCTCACTTTTGTTTACTAACATGATTTTCTTTCTTTTGTGGGGATCAAATAGAAAAATGGGGCACTGAGGGAAAAATGAGGGCTGGCTTGGAGAGAAATAGTTGTGGGACGTCACTTTGTTTAAGTAGTTAGAGTGCTTCTATGGGGACCGAATGAGATTGAATTAAAAAATGGGTGGTGGGGACCTCACTTTATTTATTGAATTCAGCTTCCTTTGTTTCTATAAGGGGACCGAATTGAATAAATTGGTTGTCTTTGTTTCTTTTTATAAAACGACAAGGACATGCATGTGAAGTTACTGATTCTATTATGTGGTCCCAAAAAACTAATGATTTTTTTTCCTCCTTGGGTGTAGCATCAATACGGACGAAAATCATGTAGGTGTCATTATTTGCTATGGTGGGGAGTTTGTTATTAGTGTCGAGGACTAGGAATATGTCGATAGAAATGAAGGTACTATCTATGTCAATGTTGAGAAGCCACCATATATTGATTTTGTGAGGGATTTAGTGTATTTTTCATAATGCAAATTGCAAAAATTGTGTTATTGTGTTCCTGAGAAGGAATTGAAGTATAGTTTGAGATTTTTTTAATGATGATAATAGTATTAAGGATATCATTTACCATTATCTTCACGGCAACGAAGTTAGGGTATATGTTGAGTATTATAGTGATAATGAGGATGGTGAGGATGAGCAAACTACCAAAAGAGGAGAAGTGAGGATCCTAATCAAGTCAGGGATGAGTTTAGGTTAGATGAAAGGAAAAATGAAAGGCAAGTAAGGGAGGAGAGGGAGAAAAGTCATATTGACAGAGATGAGTAAATAGGGAGATATCCTAAATCTCAGGTGAAGATGTGGGCGATGAAGACTTCATTGGATTAGAATGGGAAGTTGCGCTATCTAATGAATCAGAATATGAATATTTCGTGATAGTAAATTTTCCAAGTGACGAAGATGATGATGAGCCCGCAAAGTCAAGACAAAAGCAAAGAGAATTTCTTAGAAAAAATTTTACAACTTTAAGAAAAAGACCAGAGCTAGTAAATAAAGATGGAGCTCCAACTGAAGGTAATAGAAGTGAAGATAAAGAAAGTTACAACAATAAAACTGCTGGCTCAGAGAATGAGCTTAGCAATAATGATGAAGAACCTACGCATAAAAGAAAAAGTAAATACCCTTATTACGATCTGACTGTTGATAAAAAAAATTTCTCTGTGGGCATGAAATTTGTTTATGCCAAACAATTAAAAGAAATTGTTGCCAAGAGCTCCATTGTTAAATAGAGAAGCGTTGAATTAATTAGAAATATGAAGGAATTTGTGGAACTAAGTGTTCACAACCCAATTTTCCATGGAAGCTCTATGGCACACTAAGGAGGAATAGGTCATTCCAGATTAGGTCTTTCCATGAACAACATACTTGTCCAATTATATTTGATAATAGAAGGGTAACAAATGTGTGGTTATCAAAGCATTTTTTTCAATATTATCAAAGCAATACCCGAGATCAAGAGTCCTTAGTTTCAGCTGTTAGTGAATGAGTAATTGGAGGTTAATATGTCGAGGAATCAATGCAAGAGCGCTAAGTTGAAGGTGATAAAAATATTGATGGGTGAGTATAAGGAAGAGTATGTGCAAATATGGAATTATGCTAGCGAATGCATGCTTCAAAACCCATCTAGTAACGTATTTGTAGGAAGAGGCCACTGCATGTTTTTGGGCCTAGATTTGATAGATTTTATGTCTATTTTGATACGTGCAAACGAGGTTTCTTAGCTTGTTGTAGAAAAGTTGTATGATTGGATTGATACTTTCTGAAGGGTTTATGTAGGGGGTAACCATTGGCTGCTGTGAGGAAATATGCCAACAATCAAATGTTTCTAGTAGCTTGGGCGGTGATGAAGATAGAGAACAATGATACTTCCTAGTTCCTCAAAAATTTAATAACTGACCTTGAGATAATTGATGGGGGAGGATGGGCATTCATGAGCAACTAACATAAGGAAATACCATTGTCAATTAATTTCCTTTTAACATTAATTACTTGCATATTTTTTCTAACATGTATTTGTTGGTTTGAATTTTTGTAGGGACTTATTCTTGCATTGACTAAATTGATGACATACGTTGAGCATAAAATGTGTGCAAGGCATGTATATGCAAATTGGTCAAAAAACTCCAAAAGTGAAAAGTTGTAGAAGCAGTTCCGACAAATAGTGAAGAGTACCAACATGGCTTATTTCATATTAGCCAAACAGAGGTTGCAATTGACAAAGGAAGGTTTTGATGCACTCTTTCAGATATAAGCTAAGCACTAGTGTCGAGCCTTCTTTAGCAAAGAGTTCAAATGTGATATCATTTACAACAACCTCAACGAAGCTTTCAATGGAAAAATTTAAGAGGTCAGGTGCAAACCAATCATCAGCATGCTTGATGATATTCAAGTTATGGTCATGACTAAACTGCATAGGTAAAGAGATGAGGTTAAAAAGTGGACTAGAGACTATAGACCTAGGATTGTGAAGGGATTGGATGCAAACATTGTTGCAAGTGGATTATGTCATCTAGTTTGGAATAGAGATGATGGATATATAAGATCATTGAAAATTATGATAAGTATATTGTTACCTAGATAGAAAAAAGTGTTCATGCTAAGCCTGACTACTAAATAGAATTCCATATGCCCATGCCATTTGTGCCATTCAAATAAAGCAACAAAACCCAGAGGATTACTTAGATGATTAGTACCCAAAAAAAACACATACCTTGCTTCATACCAATTCATGATACAGTCTATCAGAAATAGTAAATTTTGGGAGCCAACAAATCGTGAAAGCCCTCTAACTTTACCACTAAAGAAGCAAATAGGAAAGCTAAGAAAGAGACGAAGAATGTAGCAGGAAGAGGCATCAAGTTGGAGGATGAATAAAACTGGGGTAAAGATGAAATGCTCTTATTGCCACAAGGAATTGTACAATAAGAAAAGTTATGAGCTAAAAAAGCAACATGAACAGCAAGATGCAATGGCTGATTTAGGGTTAGGAATAAGACCTACTGAAGAGCTTGTTATTGGGCCTACTGAAGGGAGGATGGAAGGTCCTGCTGTAATGCCTACTAAGGGCAAGTAGAAAACCCTGTTGTAAGGTAAGTATCTGCTTTACCTCAGTAACTTTTCAATTCATATTCGATAGAGTTTGATGGTTGACTATGCACTGGCTTCTCTTGTCCTTTTCCTCTGTCATGCACCTGTAATTAATTTGAGAAGTTTTGTCCATCTATTTCCACCATGAAAATGAGTATATGTCTAATTATTTGTTCTAGTTGGCCATAGTTCTGATACAGTGCACTATTGTAAGACCTATTGAATGGATAAAAAAAGGCCCTATTGTAAGCCCAAGTGTAGGGATAAGGACTAATATAGGTAGGATAGCAACAACAACAACCGAGTCCACTATTGAACAAATGAGGAAAAAATATCCTATAAGTTGTACGTTACTGTGTTTGTCTTTTATGAGCTGAAATTTAATTTTGGTATATATTTCTTAGGTGAGAAGGCGAGCAACTGCACAAGTTGCATGGGCTGGTCCACAATTGATTGCTGCTGAAAGTGATGCACCATAGCAAACAACAGGGCTCTTGAAAAAGATTAAGGCAATATAATTATGAGATTTACACAAATAAACGTACTAGAATGACTATTTTGAATGTAAGATTTGTAAAGCTCATGTATTTAATTTGTTGTACTTGAATTCATTTGCTTGATAATATGGCTATGTTCTTGTAGCCTGAGAGAACTTCAGAGATGCTTATCTCTCAAGGTGGACCAACTCAAGAATCAAGGGTGCAACCAAAGAAGAGTCTTTCAAAGAAGAAGACAGCGGATACAACTCCAAAACAGCCATCAAAAAAGAACCCGACAACAGTTCCATCTCAATCGATTGATCATGAGAGCAATAATAATCCTACGAACTAACACATGACACATGCTAGGAAAAAAAATAGCCGCTGCCAAGAACAAGGAAAAAGATGTGACATAAAGGCCAATTAAAGAATCTGCACATCCAGTTCGAAAGAGTACTTCGAGTATGAATCAATTCAAAGCTCCAAAAGAAAAAAGGAGGTGGTGGCGTTGTGCATATTGACTGATGAGAGGGTGTTGAACATGATGTCTTTTTGTGTTTTCTTTTTTTAGAAAGGTATTGGATATTTTATTGATGGGAGTTGCTATCATTGTTTTTTGAGGAGGGTGCATATTGCCATTATTTTTTATAGGAGGGTGCTGAACCTTCAGTGATTGGGGAGTGAAGTCAGATATTTTTTTTTTTTTATTGACCCGAGAACCCCCGTACAGCCGGTAACCAGCGAGGTAAATCCGGAGTGACGCTAGCGGAGGACCCACCACCCTGATGTCATACTTAAGACACCAAGTGCCTCCGGTTTTGAACCCCTCACCTTTGGGGAATGATCGACGGAGCCCTTATCCAGCGAAGCCACCACGACCGGTAGTGTCATATTTGTTTTTCTTTTGTAAAGAATCAATTAATATCAATGGCAAAGGCTGTTTTTGTTATTTTCTCTTGTCTTTTTTTTCGGCTGGTAATGCTGGTAAGTCGGATAGTTATATTGTACAATTTTGTTGCTACTAGTGCAACGTTGTTATGAGGCTGATGTTGTTTTTAAAAGTTCTATGTACATATATTGTTGCTGGTTAAAATGGTGGGTGCTAATGAATTTGTGGGTTCTGGTTATATGTGTTAGTGCAAGAACAAAATGCACCAGCACATCTTAGTGCAGTTATGGGTGTTGCATCTTATTGCGTGAGCAAATCTAGGTGTTGATGCATCTTGTTGCATCAATACTTGTGTCGGTGCATCTTGTTACATCAACACTTGTGCTGGTGCATCTTGTTGTATCAACACTTGTATGGGCTGGTATAAAAACAAGATGCACCAACAACCTAAAACTGTACAACAAGATGCATCACGACCGATGCAAGCCAAGTGACATTTGAAATTAACATGTTCTTTTCTTAAAACTTGTGCAACATAAGTGATCACTTTTTAACCGCGATTGGCACTTAAATTATCACTATAAAAACTTGACACTCAAGCGATCATTATTTACAACTTACGACACTGAAATAGCCAATCGTGAATTTACCACCATCCCTTAATTTCGCCATGATTTACAGTAATAGTTGCAGCAAACCAACAAACCATTATCAAACAAAAAATGCAGCAAACCATTACATTTGAAGCAAAAACTAAGTAAAACAAACATTAACAATACACAACTAAGCAAGAATATTTTTAAGTGCTCATAACCGATGAATTCCGACTCTAACTTTCCATTTCTACCATACATTGCAACTCCATACAAAAATTGCAGTAAACCAAGAACACACTTTACTTACAAATAACCCAATATAAGTACATATTCCACATCTTCGACTATGGTAGATATACAAACTTCTTCTCATTACTCACTTCACATTTGAATAGACTATATAAGAGAATAACAACACAATCAACGCTCAATAAAACTTTCTTTCAATTTTCAGCCTTGAAACCTCCCTCTTCAAATGGTCGACCAGAGATGTTAAACCCTCCATTTGAGCTTGCATTGAGTCAACGTCCTCCAACTCATCCATCAATATAGGTAGAGGTTGATGTCAGGCTTCAAGTAGCTTCAATATCACCTTTGTCGCTTGACCAAAGAATTTTGCATCAACTCATTTGAAATATTTGCATTTCAAGCCTTCTCTATATCTACCGCACCCATGGAATCTTCTCTCGGGATTCAATCGAGTCCTAGATGTTCTTCTCGAACTTTGTAACCCGCAATAATAGTAACACTCGCCATGTAATTTTTTTTTTTTTTTTTTGCACAAATGTAAGCTAGTGCTAAAGTTTTTGCCGTCCATTTACAAGAGCGAGCCGATAATTTTGGAAGAAAATGGAAGTACGCGCTCTGATTTGGGAATTAGTGTTTTGAACTTCCGATTCTCTTTCAATTTTTGGATTTAAGGTTCTTACTTGGGGGGAAGACGTCAAACAATATCATTTTGTTGTTTGCATGCTAACTATATTCTTCGATGAGCTACGTCAGCTTCAAAATTTAATATGAAACTGCCACGTCAGATTTCCAACCAATCAGATCGGCATTGGTACTGAAATGATCGTTTTTCAAACTTTTTGACACTTAAGTGATTCAAAATAAAATTTTAGCATCAAAGTGAGCGACGTATACAACTTTTGGCACTTCTAGAGTAGTTATTCCATGTTCCATGGCACAATTTATCATGTTTATTAGAACAGAACAAAAGTAAGAGTTGCATACTATCAGATAACATCTAAGAACAAAATTACTTATTAGTCGTGTTATCAGGATAAACATCACCTCATGCATTCTTGAACAACATCTCAAAGTAGTCATTCTCAATCATCAAAGGTACAGCGTTCGCATGCAACGGGCTATTCTGATGTCCATTCATGTGATGTTGGTTAAAATAAGGTTGAATGCAAGTCATGCAATATTTCCCTATCTTCTCCGCCATCCCCTAATTTTTCCAAGAAAGCTAGACTCCTTTGGAAATCACCATTGATCACGTCACTAAAACTCTTACTTTCACCATCATGAGTCCAACTTTTGTAAGACCTATTGATATGATGGACGAAGAGGAGCATCTTGCAATCAATAAAATTCATACATTCATGGCATGAACAACAATATTTTTCATCGTCCCTATGTGATTCATAGCAATCTCAATAAAAGAACTTACACCTAGAATATACTCAGGACAAAATCTATGTTGTAGTGGCATTCGACCCATCTTCATACCTTCATGTATGTACTGTTGTCAAATAACTTACAACTGTTATGGTTTGTATAAAAAAAAAAAATCTAAAGGGGGATGAATAGGTTGATAATTGAAATTTGACAGACTTTGCGGAATTATAAAAATCAAGTTTGATATATGTGGAAACAATTTTATATGTGCAAGAGTAAGCTGATAATATCAAGTGTAGTATTCTTCTTTCAACTAAATACGGAAATAAATAGAAAGAGATGGTGATTCAGTTTAAACCAAGCCTACGTCCACTGTACTAATAGAACAGGCTGGACTCCACTGGTAACTCTTTGAAAGGTTACGACATAGCCCATGATGCTTCTACTCAAAGCTGATGGATCACTCTATCAAATCTCAAGAACAACTATGACACTCATACACTTCTCAAAAGAGATTACAAACAATGAAGCATTCTCAATAACAAGAGTATATGGAAAATTGTCCAAAAAGTCTTACATCTATTACACTTTTGTCAATTCAATCATTAACCTTTCAATTTGGCCAAATAAGTCATAAACATTTTCACTTTTTACCAATTGAGTCTATTTGGCCAATTTTGACTGGAAATTGCTAACGTAGACGACTAGCCGCTGACATGGCTTTTTTAATAATATTATAATGATATTTTGACAATTTTTTTGAATTTTTATGCTTTTTTTTTTGTGTACTTTTCTTTTATTTTTTAGGGTTTTAGAGGCAGGCAGGGCTGGCAAAGGTGGCCAGCTGACCCTTGCCAACCTCGAGGGAGGGCATGAGGGCCCTCGACAACTCTAGGCGAGGGCGTGACACCCTCGATGGCCTAAGCGATTACGCATGAGCCCTCACCAATTCCAAGCGAGGGCTCGCACGCCCTCACTTTGGTCAGCGAGGGCCCTGACGCCCTTGACCAAGGCCGATGAGGGTCAATCGGCCCTTACCTTGGCCAGAAAGGGTTTGCTAGCCACCCTCACCGTCCCTTTGCTCCAAAATCCTAAAAATAATAATAATAAAAAGTTAAGAAAGCATAAAAATTCAAAAAAATTATTAAAATATCAGTAAAATATTATTTTTAAAAAGTGACATATTAGTGCTGACGATCCACGTTAGCAATTTCCAACCAAAATTAGTCAAATAGACTCAATTGGCAAAATTGAAAGATTTAGGATTGAATTGGCAAAAGTATAATAGGTTTAGGACTTTTTGGATAATTTTTCACAAGAGTATAAGTGTATCGAAGACTAAAGTTTTCTCAATTGTAGTTGTTCTCACGATTTGTATCATCTTCATCATGTTTTAATCTTCTTATATAGTCTTCCAAAGCCAAGCTAACCTTTAGATAATCTTCAAGATATCAATTTAGCTGTTGAAAATAAACTACACAATCATCGGGAGATCTAGTTGCCCATGCAATCAAATCTTCTTACCAATAGTGTGGTTTCCACAAATAGTGTTGCTTACATTAAGAAATAATCGTTTCCACTAAATTGATTGACAATTGATACAATTCTCCTTCGTGTTTCATTTTTCAGAGTTCCAAGCTTGTGGCAAGCTATTGATATTCCTTGAGACTTAGATTGATAGTCAATAGAAAATCTAGATCTTCAAATCATAATGTATAATCTTGTGACAAGCACATTCTTATCAGGTAATATAAGGAACTACTTCTATCGGCAACGCGTGAGTCTATCGAGGCTTCCCACTAGTAATTAACTTACATACTACCTTCCACTTCATCTTCCAAAGTATAACCAAGAAGATATAAACTATTCACCTTGTCACAATATCATCAAGTTTCCATGACCTTCCCGTTCTCTGACTGGTTCACCTCCAGTAAGGTCCACCCAACCATCGTCAAATTTTCACTATGTAGTTTAGATTTCACTATGTAGTTTAGATTCCATCATTGGCTATAAAGCCCCCCTTGTATTAGTTCATTCTGAAATGTACAGCATCTGCATTAATCAAATATTGATATTCCAAATAATTTGATCAACTTCAAAATGTCATAAGAGGTTTATTTAAAAACAACTATGTGCACTTATGCTTAATGTAACCAACCTACAGGGTAGTGGCCCCATCCCATTTAGGAGCAAGAAAAATTTACCTTGTCACTCACTCTTTTATTTTCAAAGAAACTTGGGCAACATTTCCTCTGAGTTCTTTAGATACACGAGCTGGAAATGGAAAAGCAAATAGCAACCGTACTCCATGTCCAGTATATACTCAGACAACAAAAGGAATTATGCAAACAAAAAAATCTTCAACCACAAAAATGCATCTCAATGTAAAAAATCTCCAAAATGTCCACCGAGAACAATTTGAGATGAGAAATGCTTATGCGACGACTCGGTCATTTTTAATAAAGTGACGGAGTTATTTCTGCTTCTCATTAATACATTGTTCTTTCTACTTATTAAAAAGGAAAGAAATAAATAAATTGGAGTCCACCCGTGCAAAGTGAAGTGAGTGGTTCTTTTTTTTCTTTTCTTTTGATGACCCTGGAACCACCGTACAACCGACAGCCAGCGGCGCAAACCAGGGGAAGCACTAACGCGGGGACCCACCTCCCACAGCACTCCACTTAAGTTGCACAATGGGGGCTCGGAGTTTCTTGAAGTGAGTGATTCTTCTTATCCCGTTACTATATAAAAGTGACGGTATCATCATGCTAGCATCTCTCATTCAAGATTGTATACAAAACCTAGTACGGTCATATTTATTTAAGAAGAAACATGAACACCACAAGGAGAAACTGTTTTTCTTCCATGTTTGCCAGAGATATGTGGCCTATTTAATAGATCCCGTTTGTACGGAAATATAAGTAACTAAGACCAATCTGGATAATATAGTTGATGTGGTATGATATAAAATATATATATTCTTTTCCAAACAGTTGGCATAATTAGTTGGCTCACTAGGTGATTTTTGTCTTTTGCGGTGAGAGTTGGTCCCAACTAAATTCGTCGGGGGCTCAAATTTGTACTTCTCTTGGTGATTTCCTTGTGTCGATCGGGATTTGGGCTCTTGAAACACGTCCCACAGACGATGTCGGTGCAAGTAGCTGAGTGAACGGCGCCCGATGTGCATCGACATTCGGTGTGTGAGGTACGAATATAATGAAGAAACCCACTTCAAATGTAATGAATATCCCTGTTTGTTTCATAACTATAGATACAACTTCTGTTTTTGAGTGAATTTAGATACAGCTGGATATTGGATTGCTTAGGGATGATCTCCCCGTTATTAGGTATTCCATGTTCATTGCGAGCTCAAAACTCTCTCAGCTTTAATAATGTTAAGAAATTCAATTCAAAAACTTGGTATAGAAAATGTTCGATTGGCCAAAATCATCTGGTAGTATGATTAGCTTGCCAATCATCCTCTTCAGGAAAACCAGATATAGGAATACATACATGCATAAGAATCAAGATAATTGTCCAAAAAAGTCCTAAATCTATTTTACAGTAACCAATTCAATACTAAATCTGTTCACAATTTGAATGTGTTAATCTAGTCCTAAACCTTCTGAATATTTGCTAATTTAATTCAAATCATTAAAATATTTATGATTAAATTGACAAATTATCAAAATGTTTATAACCGAATGAGCATAATTGAAAAGTTTAGAATTAAATTGGCAAATCGTAAAAAGATTCAAAATTAAATTAACATAATGAAAAGATTTATGACTGAATCAGTCGGTTGTATATAAATTTAAAACTTTTTGGAGGATTTTCCGTTAAGAGTCCGGACATATCTAAATTTTCGTGCCTAGGAGCCAGGGACGCATCGGGACAACGATGAAAATGATCCGCCGATGCGGACATTGAATTTGCCAATTAACTCGTAACTGGACAAGTCCCGGTCATTATCAGAGAACAGCGTCCAGAGAGAGAGCAGGTGCACCCCCCCAACTCTGCGGTTGTCACGACAGATTGACAATGTGTAGAGTATAAAACTAATGGCATAAAACAGCCAACGCATGGCCAAAAAGCTTATTATAAAAACAGAACCAAACCATGGCCGGCTCATGTTTGAAAAGACTCCAAGATCTTATTTACCATATCTCCCCTCCTTTGTCTTCACCCGTGACTTCTCGTCTGGTTGGCTTCGGTGTTCTTCTCTCTTTTTTAACAATTCTGTGAGCTGCATGCGTGGTTTCTCGACAAAGGACTAGGAAACATGGTGTTTTCTTTTGAGGTTTTTTCTTTTTTTTTTGGTACCCGCAACCTACTTTAACTCATTTCTAAAACCTATTACACTTTTATCAATTCGGTTATAAATCTTTTAAATTTGCCAATTGAGTTATAAATCTTTCAACATTTTATCTATTGAGTCTATCTGACCAATTTTGGCTGGAATTCATTGACGTGGACACCCGCCATCCTATGTGACACGAGTGGTGCTGACGTGGACAAATTTTATTATTTTTTAATATTTTTCGAATTTTTTTTAATTTTTTTTACTTTTTAAATTTTTTTATTTTCTTCTTTTTTTCCTTTTTCTTCCTTTTCTTCCTCTGGGCGGTTGCCTAGCCTTTGGCAACTGGCCAAAGGCCACGACCGACGAGGGTTGACCTCGCCAGCCTCAAGCAAGGTCGCCCTCATGAGGATATGGTGAGGGGCAACCTCGCCGTCCTCGGGCGAGGGTCACCCTCGCTAGAGGCCAGCAAAGGTCGGCCTCGCGAGCCTCAAGTGAGGTCGCCCTCATCAAGATCTAGCGAGGGCGAGCCTCACTCGTAGTCGGTGAGGTCGCCCCTCACTAAATCTAGGTGAAGCCAACCCTCACCAATCGTGGCCTTTGGCCCATCACTAGAGGCTGGGCTACCAACCAAAGGAAAAAAAATAGAAAAATAGAAATTAAAAACATATAAAAATAATTAAAAATATTAAAAATTTATCCATGTCAGTAAATTCTGGCCAAAATTGGCCGAATTGACTCAATTTGCAAAAATAAAAAGGTTTAGGATTCAATTGACAAAATTGAAAAGTTTATGACTGAATTGACAAAAATGCAATAAATTTAGGACTTTTTGGATAATTTTCCCTTTTCTAGGTGCTACAAGGTCTAACTGTTCCTATGAAGTGTGCTTACATAGGTTATGAGTAACTAATAGTTTCCCCTTTTGAGGTCCAAAATGTTGATTAGTGGAGAGTCTCTTTTGAAGCTTTACGCTTTTTCCTCCTCCTCCTTTTTTCGGTCGGTGAAGCTTTACAATTAAAATTTCAATGCTTTGAACAAATTCTATCCATATCAACCCATAGAAGACCTTTGACATAAATAATTTAATATGGGATTGAGCGTGCTAATAATCACCATCACAGTCATACGTCAATCAATACGCATGTTGTAGTACCTTAGTAATTTCATTCATTTTCTTTTCCCCATCTTGGACAAATCTCTAATGTACAACACACATCGCGTATTCGAAATTCGGATTGTGACACTTTTATCTCATCTTCATTATTGAGTCTTACGATACTCCTCGGCAATCTCAACAATTTTTTATTGTGACTTTTCTATTCATATATTTTCCATGATCCTTATTTATACCATAGATTATGTTTACACCCGATTTCGCTATCTTAACACCTCTGAATGCATTATCAAATCAACTACAAAAATATTGAAAAGTCTACCTTTTCTATATTCACCAAAAAGCAATGAATTGAAAGAATCTATGCTTTAAATCTGATGAGGTGACGCTCGATCCTCGTCACCCACCTCGACCAGCCCCCCCTCATTGGTCATATCTCCTTTATACGCACCATCTTTAACTCCAGCCAAGATAACCTTCCCAAGCACAAAAGCCACCTTGTTACTTTCTCCCAAGTTCCTAACCCCTCTCTCTCTCTCTCTCTCTCTCTCTCTCTCTCTCAACTGAGCAAAATGTCTCAGGGCGATCATGGAGGAATGAACATGACCCCTGGTTCAATGTCGATGAGCAACTCATCCTCCAACGGCTACGACAGCATGAACATGAAGATGATGCACATGAGCTTCTATTGGGGCAAGGACGCCATCATCCTCTTCTCCGGTTGGCCGGAGCAGCAGCTCGGCATGTACGTGCTGGCTCTCTTCTTCGTCTTCGTCCTGGCCTTGACAGTGGAGGCTTTGTCCGTCTGTCCCAACATTAGGACCCACACGAACCCGATCGCGGGTGCCACGATCCAGGCAGCGATATATGGGTTGAAGATGGCCTTGGCCTATATGGTGATGCTCTCCCTCATGTCCTTCAACGTCGGGGTCTTCATCGTGGCTGTGATCGGCCATGCTTTTGGCTTCTTTCTAGTCAAGAGTCGGTCTCTGGCGGCAGCGAATAAAGCGGCCGCAGCTAGTTCCTCTGCCGCCAGCGTTGCTGCTAAAGTTTAAGTCTGGTTGCTTGTCACTTGTTAGTAGTTTCTCCCCCTATATGATCTATCGAATTTCTTTGTAATAATGTGCATATGAAGACCTTTTCCATTTATGGGTGACTTGACTTGACCAACCATAACATTACAGGAGTGATTTAGTAGGTGAAATTAGAGGAGTTGGTTTCTTGCCAAGAGAAGTTATTTACTTCTAAGCGCAACAATTTCTTTACAAACCTATCCCCAAATTGAATACTTACTAGATTCGGAGTTGCTCACGACTATACTCTTATCATGTGAATGCATAAGATAGCTGAAATTGAACGCTTAAAGGATAATCCCTTGTTTTAATGCCAAATCGAAAATATGGGTTCCTTCCTAAATTGAGATGCGAGAGGTTCATAAATGCTACGCATGGATGGGTACCAATTCGCTCATATATTAAGTATTAATCATGGGCAAAGTTAATTTCTTTCATTCGGAATCAACACAAGCGCATGATTTTGAAACTTGAAAGGGGGCATGTAGACGTAGACAGAGATGGAGATGGGCGATTGAATATGAAGAACGACGGCTCACTTGGTTCTTGGATGAACCAGACCACTCGGCAGGAGCTTGGCCAACCAGTGGTTGGGCTATTGACCAGGTCCAAGTACCGTGTTGCAGAATACAAGCAATCGAATAATAAAATAGACAGAACAAAAAAAAAATTAAACACTAGATTAACGTGGTTCGGCCATAGTGACCTATGTCCATGGAGAGAGCAATGACAAATTTCACTATAGATCAAGCGATACAATGGAGATTACACGCTCAAGTCACTCAAACACTCTCAATGTTTCCCAAGCCCCAGATACACACAATAACGCATGCAATATTTAGCCTTGAAATTCCTCACAAAATAATCTCTCAATCTCATGAAAAAAATTAAACAAATCTTGAACTCGCAAGATTTAATTGACTTGAACACTAAATAACGAACAAAACCAATGCCAAGCACTCATGTGAAAAACCGTGCTTCAAGATCAACTCTTCTCTTTCAACAATGGCGCCGCTCAATGCAATTGCAAGCAAAAGCACGCCCCCAGAGAAAGTCCCAAAATTAGATTGGTCAAAGGAGTCATCACCTACTTGGAGAAGGAAAGAAAATTCCTTTTTGGTTGTGTTCTTTCCTCATCTGACACATTGACCAAGTTAGGGGTGAGCATCGGTCTAGGGTCAACCCTAGACCAACCCTGGACCAGCTCAACCCTATTAGTCCTGGTCCGGTTCCAAGGAAGACCAGGTCAGTCCTTGGTCCTGAGATTCTTGGACCAGCACTGTGCAGGTTAGTCCTTGGTCCTGAGAGTTTAGAGTCGATCCAACTCAAACCAACCCTGATTCTATATATATTTAATATATTATTTATAATTTTTTTATATAGAAAAAACCCTAAAATAAATTGCGTCAACAACATTAAATAGTTCATTAGTGAGAAGTTCAAGTAATTTTACACTATTTTTTAATAACTTAGATCTTTTAATGTCTTTTACAGCGTCAACAACCATAATTTACAAAAAAGGAACATGTTTTTGTGAGAAGTCCTCACAGTGTTCAAAAGGGCATAAATAACTCATCACTACATTCTCCTCTGATACTCGTTCTCTTCTATCTTATTTATCCTCTTAGTCTTCAATTTGCTAAAATCGAAATAAACAACTTCTCTACTCGCCACTCAACACTCGCCTCACTTGTTTTGGGTCACTCGTGCCACTCGCCGTTCGATGCTCACCTGGCTTGTTGCTCCCTACTTGACGCTCACCCTACTCAACACTTGTCGATCACCTCTCTTAGTTGCTCTCGCTTGTCACTGAACCCATTGGGTCGCTCCAGTGCTCAATCGCCTTTTCAAAGAATATAAAAAATGAAAGAAAAAATTATCGGATGGTCTCGGGTTGACTCTAGAACCGGACCAAACCCATTGGGTCGATCCGGTCCTCGGTTGCCTTTTCAGAGAATACAAAAAATGAAATAAATAATTATCGATTGGTCTCGAGTTGACCCTAAAACCGAACCGAACCCACTTGGTAGGTTCGATCCTTGGTCCCAAGCTCAATAAAGTCAATCCTCGGTCCCAAAAATTGAGGATCAGCACTGTGCGGGTTGGTCCTAGGGTTAGGGGGTGGGCCGACTCAATCCGGACCATGCTCACCCCTAGACCGAGTCAAGGTCAAATTCAAAATCCCCTTCCCAATTCAACCCAACGACTCCAATGCTTATCGATGATAATGATGTCTGTTTATCTCCTTTCTCTGTTTTTTTCTTGAAATCCTTATCCAACTTGGATTCTTTAACGCCAAAACAAAGAATCCGGATGTCCATGATATATCTTTTAGCATCCATAAAATAATAATAATTCATTTTGAATCGGTTTTTGTCTACGCGCTCAAATTCGAGAAATATAATACACCGGACTAGCACCAGTAGCTGCGGCACTATTCAACGCAGTACCCAGGCGCCCAGATTAGCGCAGTAGCCGAGTACCCACGCCTACTTAAAGCATGCGCCTAGCCCTTAATTTAGACCAGATCCATGTGCTTCATCTTAAATGCTGTTTTTAAGTTAATTTTGTAAGAAAAGTTAGAAACAATGCCAGAGCCTTCGAGAACCATTATCCAAGAGAGTTGACAACGTGGAAAACTCCTTTTGAATTGATTAATTATTGTGAATATTGCTGTATCTAGGATTGGAAAACACTTTAGTATGAGCGTTGTTAGAATAATTAAATATTAAAGAACGCTTTCGTCTAATAGTTTAAATTTTTAAAATAGCTAGCTGTGGTCCCATAAAATCTAACATTGTATCAAAACAGGAAGTCCTGAGTTCAAATCCTATCTAGCCCCAATTGCTTCTCCAGTTAAACATGTCCACCCTTAGTACTAGGCAAAAAAAAGATCAAGTTAAGCGTAAAGAGGAGAGTTAGAATAATTAAATATTAAATCATGTTTTCATCTAACAGCTTAAGATTTTAGAATAATTAAATATTAAACCATACTTTCATCTAACAACTTAAGATTTTAAAACAATTGGCTGTGATCCCATAAAATCTAACAAGCGTCTTTTAATCGATTATAATGTCCTCTTTGCTATCTACAAGACTACAACAACAAAAAATTCGTTGAGCTCTCCCCGTGAAGGGGGCATACCGCAGAACCACATAACTCACTTGGGTTCAAGGTTAATTCTGCAATTTCTTATCAAATCCCCTTGATTCGTTCACGCTTCCACCTTAGTAGTAACATTAAGAGTGTCCAAATTCAATGCGTAAATGGGCGTGTATGGGTGTCAATTTGCTCGAAGATTGAGACATGATCCAAGTCCCACGCTTGAGAGGGTGTATATAGTCTGCGTGTCTAATTTCCTTCCGTTAGCATTAGGACTTTATTCAAGGATGTTTCGACTTTTTGGAGCTACTGTAAATTAAATGAACCGATCATTGGACGAACTCATGTCGGACCAATATAAGTGGTAACACTTTTCGCGTCTGTGCAAAACCACCCGGCCTTGGCGGTTTGACAGGAATCACGAGCCAAGCTAACCCAATTTTTTGCTAATCGTTTTCCCTTCCAATTTAAAACTAGTCAAGCATATCCAAGTTTTATGCCTACATTCAGCCTTAATAGAAGAAGATGCTATAACATCAAAGGGAAAAACAGAGAGAACATGTGAGCAAAACTCTTATCAATTTATATTCGGGGCTTATACTATTTTATGTGAAGAGACTTCTTAATTTCTAACATGTCGATGGGGTTCCGGTGACAAGCGAACTAAGTAATTATGATTCAAATCAAACATTTCATAGATTTAGGATCCCCATGGTAATAGCGAAAGTGGGTAGCCACACTGGTCGTTACACCAGTTGCCCCTCTCCACTCTTTTTACTTTTTAGAAAAAGATAGAGCATTCATGGTATTATTGCCTTTAACAACAATGTAGCTCGACCAGGATGATGAGTGATCGTCAAAGCAAGAAGACTTGAACTAGATTGAACCATTAACAAGTTTCTAGGATGGCAAAAGAAAATAAACCAGATAACTTGGTGAACAAAGGGAAATAGTTGTGTATTTATGAAAAACTGGAATTAACTCAATACATAACCTTTTAAAGTTACAATATAGTTGAGCATGGAACTCCGACAAATAAAGGTGAGAGCACTACATGAATGAATGAACACTGTTACACTGGTAACGATATGTGAGCATTAGTAAAAAAAAAAATTCCTAAAATAATATAACCCAATCATTCCATATAGTCTTAGTGACTTGACTTCCTGTTACATTTTTTCTTTAAATACTCCCAGAATGTTTTCTCAAGAGAACACGAAAATTATATTTTTTATTCCTGTTAGTTAATCTATCGACTATTTAGAACCTAGTAAAAAAATCTGCAGTACTACATAGCATTATTTCGGCTTAATATTCTAATTAAATAAACATCAATGGCTTGTTTTAAAGAATTTAACACAAAGGTTGAGTTTATTTCATACTTGGTTGATCTCAAAATCTATTGAATTCTCTTCCAAATCCATCACTCATTACAACTTCTGCAACTTAGGTGGTTGCCGCCGCCGCTGCCGCCGCCATCACCTTTTAAAACTAATTCAATTTCGATTGTTTTACCACTTCTTTTTGCCACTACCAGGCCATCACTACACCATTAGATCATCACGACCAAAACTATTGTATTAGATAAGAGAGTTAATATCATAAAAAAAAAAACCCCAAACTAGTATGTATGTGACAAATTTACCTTAAATTAATTTTTAATAACTAAAAACCCTAAACTGATATATTTGTAACAAATTTACCCTTAGTTAGTTTATGTTAAATTTGTTTTACACAAACTGGTACACATATGACAAATGGATGGTAAAACCCTAAACTGGTACAACCGTCAAATGTCATTTATCATTCAACTTAGGAATTTGATAGAAATTTTAACAGAAACTAGCAAAGGATAAAATGATCACAGGTGTATCAGTTTATGATTTTTTATGGTGAAAAAATTAATTTTTGGTAAATTTGTCACATGCGCACTAGTTTTTAGAGTTTTTCATGGTATTAACCCTAAATAATAACCTCAAATTATATCACTGACCATCGCTTTGCCACCGCCACCGCCATTCCTGGCTTATGTTATTCTATCACCACTAGTTAACGGTTTTCTTTTCCCCCCTTAAACTACTCAAGTGAGTTATATACATAGCTAAAGGCTATAAAACAAACTCGATGTCTTAAAAACCCATAATTAAAATTTCCAGGTATTTAATGGGATTATCAAGCGCATTCTTAGTTAATCAATTTTACAAGTCGGTCTAACAAAAACACATATAAAGAAGGCCTTGGAGATCCATATGGATCATCAGCCGCAGGCCGCCTTCGTTTGTGGGTTGACAAATAGGTCAACGGCCGATTTTCCGGGCCCATAAAAGAGCTCCAAAGCCAACGCTTATTTGAGGTCCTAGTCCTAAATCAGCTTTATAAAAGCAGGCCTTAATTTCCCTAAAATGTGGAAATTACCCAAACAGTTGTGCACCCATCATACGACATCAATTAAGTCCTAAGCAATTTCAATGTCACCAATTTAATCCTAAATCTTTATGTGAAATTTCAATATGATCATTCTGACCATTTTTTATCGGAAATCACTGATGTAGCGATCTAATCCTCAAATGATTTTTCTTCCAGCATATAAACACAATACATTGGATATATTATGCATACTATTGTTAGGCTCATACATTGCCCACATCTGCAGATGAAGGAAGTTCTTTGAACTACAGATATGGACATTACCTACATTTAAATTTAATTGAGGCTGCATGTGCATCACGTACATAACTTGTAAATCACCAATTAGAAGCATGGTCTGAAGAAAATTTAATCCTCATCGTTGTGAAATATTTCACTCGAGATACATGTCTTGGGTTATTCTAATGCATCGATTCTTAATACAAAATTCATAACACATATTTGATTCGAACTCTAAAAAGCATGGGTTTATTGAGTATGTAAACCTTGGTACGTGCATAATATGTTAGACTCTAGATCTAATGAAAACAATATACTCAGATAATTGTAACGATGTAATCATATGTATTCTTATCAAAATCTAGAGGGGCTGTTCCATTCAACTTTTCTATAAGCAAAAGTTAGTTTTTATTGCTCCATCAAAACTAAGATATTATCCGAATTTAAATGGAAAGAGAACCATAGTAGTCATGATATATGAGAGACGAGGGATTTTATATTTCCTTAAATTCCTAGGGTGCATTATTATGCAAAAAATAAATGATTTAAAAAATATTTTCTTGAAAAAGATCGATTGTATCTCTTTAAAAAATAAAGGGTTAATACCCTGAAAAATCCCAAACTTGTACACTTTTGACAAATTTACCCCCAAACTATTTTTTTTACCACCAAAAACCCTAAACTGGTATACCTTTGACAAATTTACCCCAAACCGGTACAATTGTGACAAATTTACCCTCTGTTAGTTTTCGTTAAGTTTTACTATCAAATTATTAAGTTAAATGACACGTGACAATTGACTAGTATACCAATTTGGGATTTTATGCACCGTTTGTCATAGTTTTTTTTGTGTGGTATTAATACAATTTAGCATAGGGTATATTTGTCACAAATTTACTAGTTTGGGGTTTTTTGCAATCGAATAAATTAGTTTTTGGTAAATTTGTCATAAATGTACCAGTTTATGGTTTTTTATAATCAATCGAAGTAAATTTGTCACAGGTGTACCAGTTTGGGGTTTATCATGGTCAAAAAATAATTCGGGGTATATTTATCACAGATGTACTAGTTTTTGGTTTTTCGGGGTATTAACCCAAAAATAAATGAAAAAAAAAATTGTCTATGAAAATGTTGATAACAACAAAATGTTCTCAGCCGGTCGCACATAACGTGTTTGACAAAATGTTCATGAAAAACTCTCTGAAAGTTATTAATTTGCTTTTGTCATCCGAGAGTGTTAATCGAGCCTCAACTCATTCCCACGATCAAATGCTTTTCTGCACCACCATTTACTTTGCTTTGTGCTTCCTGCTTTGTGGGCACCAGTGACAGTCCGGTGGTAGCGTCCGGTGAATGGTGATGGTGATAGTGTTCCTCTGGAGTAAAATACAATTAATAGTAGAAAACAAAACGAAAGAAAACATCATCTTATTTTCGCAAATGTTTGTTTCATACCGCGGTTGGGATCTCCCCAAATACGGACGCGGCCACGTCATCTTCTATTTGAAAACTCTTAGTCTCTCTCTCTCTCTCTCTCTCTCTCTCTCTCTCTCTCTCTCTCTCTCCATTTGTTTGACCTCTTCATCTTCTGGACCTTCCATGCCACGTTGCTTCGGTTCTGATGGCGGAAGTTTGGTGACGCTTGGTGATGAAATATGTTATACTTGATATAAAATGAGAAAATGAGTGGCGTTGTTGTTAAATTTGTTGTATTCCGAGATTGATATGGGATGTTGGAGCTTCTGGGTTGGCTGTGGTTGCTCGGAGAAGACGACCATCTGGACGTGCGGAAGAGAGAAAGAAAGTTGGCGTGGGCTCTTGCTTGTCTCTTGTTAGTGAATTTGGGCTTGATTTAGTCTAGGTATTTTTTAAGTTGGGCCAGGAATAATAGCTTTGAAAGAAAAGAGGTTTTTAGTATGGGCTGGGTCTATTTTAGTGAAAGGGGCTAGGGGTACAAGAGGGCCCCAATTGTGTCCACGAGCCCGGTTTCCTAAGAACCAGTCGCAGCCCATTAGCAGACTGGGCTCTACGGCCCAGCTCGAGTCTCTAATTTCGTGAGTGAGGTGCGAATATAGTGGAGAAACCCACTTCAGATGAAATGAATTTGTTTCGTGGCTATAGATATAACTTATGTTTTTGAGTGAACTTAGATACAAATGGATCTTGGATTGCTTAGTGATGATCTCCCCGTTATTAGATTTTGCATGTTTGTTGCGAGCTCAAATTTGCTCTGATAAAATTAAAAAATTCAATTCAAAAACTTGGTGTATAAAATGTTCATTTGGCCAAAATTATCCGTTAGTATAATTAGGTTGCAATCATCCTCTTCAGAAATAAATGCGTAAGAATCTCGATAACTTTTTAAAATTTCTGAACCTTTTGTACGACAGCTAATTCAGTACTAACTCTTTTAACAATTTGAATGTGTAAAATTAGTCCTAGACCTTCTGAAAATTTCCTAATTTAGTTCCGGCTATTATTTGGGTATTGGGCGGAATGACTACATGTCAAATCATCAAAATGTCTAGAACTAAATTGATAAATTATTAAAGTTTATGAATTGATATAATTGAAAGATTTAGGACTAAATTGACAAATCATAAAAAAAAATTAAGATTAGATTGGTACAATTGAAAGATTTAAAATTGAATCGATTATTGTGTAAAAATTTTAAAAAAAAATTGATAATTTTTTGGCCAAGAGTCCGGATATTTCCAAATATACATGCCTAGGAGTCACGGAAGCACAAGGACAACAATGAAAATCACCTGCCGATGCAGACATCGAACTCGTCAATTAATTTGAAACTGTACAAGTCCCCATCGTTATCAGACCACAGCATCCGGAGAGAGAGCAGGTATGCTCCTCCAACTCCGCAGTCGTCATGAAAGATTTGACAACACTTAGAACACGAAGTTAATGACATAAAACAACCAACACCTGGCCAAAAAACTAATTATAGAAACAGAACACAACTGTAGCTGGCTCGTGTGTGAAAAGACCACAAGATCGTATTTTACTGTCTCCCCCTCCCCTCCTTTGTCTTCACCTGCGACTTGTCATTTGGTTGGTTTCGGTGTTTCTCTCTCTTTTTTAACAATTCTGTGAGCTGGATAGATGGTTTGTCAATAGAGGACTAGGAAACACGGTGTTTTCTTTTCTTTTTTTTGAGGTTTTCTTTTTCTGGGGATTCTCCCAACCTTCGTTAATCCAATTCACATGAGTCGTTAAATCATTTTGAGTTCTACAAGATCTAACAGTTCGTATGAAGTTGGCTGACATAGGCTACGAGTAACTAACAGTATTCCAAAAATATGGATTAGTAGGAGTCTCTTTTGAAGCTCCACAGTTAAATATTCAATACTTTGAGCGAATTCCATCCATATCAACTTATACGTAACCTTCGACCGAAACACTTTAATATGGGATTGAGCATGCTAGCAAATCACCATCGCCGTCGACTATAAATCAATATGCATATTGTGGTACCTTAGTAATTCAATTCATTTTCTTTTCCATATCTTGGACAAAAGTCTGACGTACAGCACAGATCGCATATTAGGAATTCAAATTACGACGCTCTTATCTCATCTTCATTTCACCTACGATAATAAAGTCTTAACAATACTCCTTGGTAATCTTAATGATTTTTTATTATGATTATTCTGTTTGTATATTTTCCATGTTCCTTATTTTTATCATAGATTACGTTTATACCCGATTTCACGAGGCGAAAGTGATCTTTAACACCCCCAAATGCATTATCAAATCAACTACAAGATTACTGAAAAATCTACTGTTTTACCAAAAAGCAATGAACTGAAAAAATCTATGCTTTAAATCTGATCAGGTGACTCTCAATCCTCGTCAGCCACCTCCGCCACTACCTTTTCATTGGTCACATCTCCTTTATATGCATCATCTTTAGCTCCAACCAAGAAAACCTTACCAAGCACAAAAGCCACCTTGTTACTTTCTCCCAAGTTCCTAACCTCTCAGCTGAGAAAAATGTCTCGGGGCGATCGTGGAGGAATGAACATGACTCCTGGTTCCATGTCGATGAGCAACTCATCCTCGAGCGGCTACGACGGCATGAACATGAAGATGATGATGCACATGAGCTTCTACTGGGGCAAGGACGCCATCATCCTCTTCTCCGGTTGGCCGGAGCAGCAGCTCAGCATGTACGTGCTGGCTCTCTTCTTCGTCTTCATCCTGGCCTTGGCAGTGGAGGTTTTGTCCGTCTCTCCCAACATTAAGAACGGCATGAACCCGCTCATCGGCAGCGCAGTGCAGGCTGCTGTATATGGGTTGAAGATGGCCTTGGCCTATATGGTGATGCTCTCCCTCATGTCCTTCAACGTCGGGGTATTTATCGCGGCTGTGATCGGCCATGCTTTCGGCTTCTTTCTAGTCAAGAGTCGGGCTCTGGCAAATAAAGCAGCCGCAGCTAGTTCCTCTGCCGCCAGCGTTGCTGCTAAAGTTTAAGTCTGGTTGCTTGTCACTTGTTAGTAGTTTGTCCCCCTATGTAATATATCGAATTCCTCTGTAATAATGTGCATATGAAGACCTTTTCCATTTATTGGTGATTTGACTTGACCAACTATAACATTACAGGAGTGATCTAATAGGTGAAATTGGAGGAGTTAGTTTATTGCCAAGAGAAATTAGTTATCTCTAACTGCAACAATTTCTTGCCAAACCTATCACCAAATTGAATATTTACCTAGATTCAGAGTTGTTCATGACTACACTCTTATCACATGAATTCATAAGATAGGTAAAATCGAATGCTCAAAAAATGATGCAATGGCTTATTATTTTAATGCTAAATTGAAAATATGGATTCCTCCCTAAATTTAGATTCGAGAGTTTCTTAAATGCTACCCCTAGATGGATACCAATTCGCTCGTATATTAAGAGTTAATTATGGGGCAAAGTTAATTTCTTTCGTCAGGAATCAACATAAGCTTGTGATTTTGAAACTTGAAGGGGGGTATGTAAACTTGAAGGGGGGTGTGTATGGGTCTGAATTTGCTCCGAGACTGAGACATCGTCCAAGCCCCACGCTGGAGTGGGTGCATAGCCTGCGTGTGCAATTTCTTTCCGTTAGCATTAGGACTTTATTTAAGGATGTTTCAACTTTTTGGAGCTACCGTAAATTAAAATAAGCCGATCATTGGACGAACTCATGTCGGACCAATATAAGTGGTGACACTTTTCGCGTCTGTGCAAAACCACCCAGCCTTGTCGGTTAGATAGGAATCGGGAGCCAAGCAAACCCAATTTTTTGCTAATCGCTTTCCCTTCCAATTTAAAACGATCCGAGCATGTCCTAATTTTTTTCCTACATTTAAGCCTTAATAGAAGAAGATACTATAACATCAAAGGGAGAAATAGAGTGAACATGTTGTGAGCTATCTAGGGCACGTGCTACCACATGTGAGCTATCTAGGGCATGTGCTACCACATGTGAAAAGATTTCTCAATTTCTAGCATGCCGATGGGTTGTAGTGACGAGGTCATACACTTACAGGTGAATTGAGTAATTATGATTCAAATCAAACATTTCATAAAGAGTTTAGAATCCTCACGGTAATGCCCAAAGTAGGTGGCCACATTGGTTGCCACACCAGTCGCCCCTCTCCACTCTTTTTACTTGTCAAAAAAAGATAGAGCATTCATGATATTATTGCCTTTTACAACGATATAATCCGATCAAGATGATGAGTGATCATCGAAGACAAAAGACTCGAACTAGATTTTAAGTCTTAACAAGTTTCAAGGATGGCAAAAGAAAATAAACCGGATTATTTAATGAATAAAGGGAAATAGCCGTTGGGTATATTTATGTGAAACTAGAATTAACTCAAACTATAATTGAGCATGTGTTGGGGTTATTCAAGGAGTTAATGGTCAATTTATAAGTATGAGGAAAAGCCTTATTTTAATCTAGCTTTTGGGGTAAAAGAGGTTCAAAACCATCCAACTCTAGTATCAAAGCCTAAGTTATCAACAAATCTGGACCTAACCGTCATATGGGAGATATAAGTTATTGTTACTCTGACCTATGGTCCGATGTGTGAGGAGGAAATCATTTGGGTTATCCTGCATCCATTGTAGAAGGGATTGTGGTCAGTTTATAAGTGTGAAGAGAAGTCTTATATTTTGAAATAATTTTTTAGATGAGAATGGCCCAAGATCACCATAGATAAAAGTGATAGCACTACACGAATGAATGAACACCTAAAAAAGCGATTAGCGATAGGTAAGGGTACGTGACCGTGAAAAACTTTTAGTACTTTAATAAACTATTTCTTAAACTAATTATAATTCAATTATTCCATATAATGTAAATGACTTGACTACCTATTACATATTTACTTTAATACTCCGGGAAATTTTTCTTAAGAGAACACGAAAATTGTATTTTTGACACCTATTAGATAATATGTCGACACTGTAACAAAAAAATTATCTAGTGAATCTAGTAAAAATATCTCCAGTACTCTAAAGTATTATTCCGGCTTAATATTCTAATTAAGTAAACATCGATGGCTTGTTCTGAAGAATTTAACACAAAGCTTGAGTTTATTTAAATTCTTGATTGATCTCCAAATCTATTGAATTCTCTTCCAAATCCATCCCTCATTACAACTTCCGCAACGATTAAGTTAAACCAGCTGATATTGTTTGATATTCAGAAGAGAACTCAATTAAAAATTAATGATTATGATCAGTTGTCGCGGTCGGGGCCGCTCCCTTTTAATGCCACTTCATTTTCAATTTGGCAAGTACCAGGCCACCACTTCACTTCACTATTAGACCATCACGACCATGACCACTGTATTAGATAATGACCTCAAACTATATCACTGACTATCGCTCTGCCGCCGCCGCCACTCGGGGTTTATGTTATTCCACTACCACTAATTAACCATTTTCCTTTCCCCCTAAAACTACTCGAGTGAGTTATATATATGGCTAAAGGGTATAAAACAAACTCGATATCTTAAAAGCCCACAATTTAAAATTTCCGGGTATTAATGGAATATCAAGCACATTCCTAATTAATCAATTTTGCAAGTCGGTCTAGTAAAAACACATAAAAGAAGGCCTTGGAGATCCATGTGGATCATCAGCCGCGGGCCGCCTTCGTTTGTGGGTAGATAAATAGGTCAATGGCTGAGCTTCAAGGCCCATAAAAGAGTTCCAAAGCCCACGCTAATTTGAGGTCCTAGTCCTGAATCGGATTTATAAAAAAAGGCCATAATTTCCCTAAAATAAGAAAATTAGATAAACAATCGTGCATTTATTGTGCAAATGTCAATTCAATCATAAACATTTTCATTTACCAATTCAACCCTAAATTTTTGCGTGAAATTCTAATGTAACCCTTCCAGTCAATTTTTGCTGAAAATTGCTGATATAACAGTCCAGTCCTGGAGGAGTTTTCCTTCTAGTGCATAAAACAATCCATGGATATATTATGCGTACTACTGTTAGGATCATACTTTTCCCCATATCTGCAGGTGAAGGAAGTTCTTTGATTTACAGATATGAACATTACATACATTTGTATTTAATTGAGACTACATGTGCATAACGTACATAATTTGTACACCATAAATTATAAGCGTGGTCGAAAGAAAATTAATCCTCATCGTCATGAAATATTTTACTCAAGATACACATCTTGGGTTATTCTAATGCATCGATTTGTAATAGAAATTTCATAACAAGGATTCGATTCAAACTCTAAAAACCATGTGTTTATTGAGTATGTAAACCTCCATTACATGGTACGTGCATAATATGTCAGACTCCAGATATAATGACTCTAGATATAATGAAAACAATATGCTCAGATAATTTAACGATGTAATCATATGTATTTTTATCAAAATCTGGAGGGGCTGCTCCATTAGTCTTTTCTATAAGCAAAAGCTAAAAGCTAGTTTTAATTTTTCCATCAAAATTATAATATTATCCAAATTTACTTGGAAAGAGAACTACACAAATGAGAGATGAGGGATTATATGTTCCCTTAAATTCCAAGGGTGCGTTTATGATGCAAAAAATGAATGATTTGAAAAATATTTTCTTAAAAAAGATCAATTATCTCTTTTTAAGATAAATGAAAAAAACTCATCTACATAAATGTTTAAATATGGATAATGAAAAAAAAAATTAATTGACTAATTATTTTAAGATATACAAGCGATCATTTTTAAAAAATATATTTTTCTAATCATTCATTTTCCGTAAAACTAAACAATCAGCTTTTCATAAAAAAAAAAATATTTTTAGTCAGTAGAGTCTATAGCTTTATTTCTAATATACTACTATTTTTCAAATTCAACGACTCAAGCAATTCCACCATGTGTTTAAAACATTTTCAAAAATATAAAATCATCAATATGTAAGACTTATAAATATTAGTTTCATTTTGATATTTTGACTTTGGCCAACTATTTCGCCGTTCCGGCAGGTGGGATTGTTGGCCGACAGCGTAGCTCCATCCTCCATTGCTTATAACCCAACGCAGTCTTGGCAAAAAGTCAACATCCGTAATAGATATGTTGACCCTCGATATATTTAGTTAGCTTACATAGTTGGAAAAAAAAAAGGCATTAATTGTCAAGATTTCATTTCCCGGTACGTAGGTGACTCACTGCCGCAGATGGACTGACTGTCCGAAAGCGGGATCAGCGTCCCATGTCATGGTACCTAATCCCCTAAATGTAGCTTATAACGAAATGAGATTCTAGTATTAGTCAATATTCGCATTAGTATGTCAGCCGTCACAATGTCTATTAATAGGTTACGTGGTCAAAAATGTGATCCTCTCTCTTGCAAAACTTTGCCTGAAATAATTGGCAATCGAGGGCAAGAAATGAAAGTGAACAAGGCTATTATATATGTTAGTAAAAGGGTATTGGGAATGCTAAGTAACTAAGAGGAAAAACATTTTTTTTTTCGATAAAACTTCTGTCTCTCGCGTATTTATTGAGTTCATGTATATATACTCGTTATTTTGGGATTGAATGGATAATCCAAATATAAAACACGTGCTACATTATGCAGGGGTTAAAAAAATTCTTCAATTGCTAACTTATTTTATTAGTCAGCTAATATATAATGTCAAACTATGATTATATCATATCATACTTACAAAAGCAAATATATGTAATTACTTTATACCTCGTCAAATAGCACAGAGCAGCTGCAAAACTCAATTATTAACTGTGATAATAAATTAAAGTCTTGTAATTATTTGAGTTTTCCTTTTTCACCATTCGAGTTTTCCTTATTTGGGAAATTACAATTACAAATCCTCAACTATACCCACTACCACATCAATACCCAAAAGAATTCTTGTACTATTGTGACAATTACCCTCCACCTACCACAAAAATTCCTAAATTCCACCAACCATGACATTAATACTCTAGACTTCTTTTTTCATGTCACTAATATCCTAAACTCATGTTAGTGGGATAAAATTTTAGGGTATTGTTATCATAGACTCACAGTGAGCACAGTTTAGAAGCTTTGGTCACACACACGAAAAAAAAAAGTCTTAAACATATTGTACAGTTGCCAAAGTCCTAAACTTTTTGATTTTCCAATATAGTCCCTCCATTCAATTTTGGCCAATAATCACCGACATGGACAGTTTTTGCAATTTGTTTTAAATTTTCCATAATTTTTTCTTTTTTTTATTGTTCTTTTCTTTCTTTGCTTTTTCTTCTTTTCCTTTTCACCAGTGGCTAGTCTTAGCGATAGTCGGGCAACCAAGCATAGGTGCAAACCAACAAAGGCCACACTCAACTAGACCTAGGAGAGGGCATCGCGGCCCTCGTTGGCCACAGGCGAGGGTCACCCTCGCCCAGGTTTGGGTGAACAAAGCCCTCACTTTTGGCTAGTTGTCGACCATCTCAAAATTGGTCACAAGTCAAAACAAAGAAAAAATTAAAGAAAATCGAAAAGTTGTTTTAAAAAGTTGCAAATATTGCCAATGTACTAGTCATGCCATTTAGGACCGTCAATATCCACATCAGTGATTTCACGCAAATAATAACTAAATTGAAAAGTTCAAAACTGAAAGGACGTCATACAATACATTATAAAGCAATTAATTAGATGAGACGGAAAAGTATTCAACGTACATTATTCCAAACAACTTCAAAACACGCTTCCAATTTAAAATCTCACTCAATACACGTGAATAAGCAATTTGGCATACGTCCACGGGGATAGGTGGAGTCAAAAGAATCGAATAGGCTTCGTCGTCCCAACAAAACCTAATCAATACAAGAAAACGGTTCAATCAGTGCCTACTATTGCCCAATGCCAATAGCGGAACCTAATTTTGACTTCCTCAACACTATTTTTCTATTCCGTCGGATTGTGGATGGGGATGGGGATGGGGATGGGGACGGAGAATCGGCCGGGGAGGGCCGGCAAGAGTGAGAAAGGGAACAAACGAGCCTGGGGGAGGAGATGAGGGAGAATCAAAGTGGGGAAAAGCGACCGGGGAATCCGAAGAACGTATTGCCGTCCGAGTTTTAAGTGCGAGCGCGACCGAGTCAAAAGCTTCGCGTACCTTTCAGCAACGTGTGGCCCGCTACACGACACATCATCCAACCGACCTTACCCGTTCTTTACCCCCCAACACAGCTCGAATTTCAAGCCGCCCCCCCATGTTCTTGCCCACTTTATCGTGTCATTCACATCGTGGGGGTCACATCACCGCCGGCCACGGCGGCTGCCAGGTGGAGGAGCCCGGCCACGGGCCAGCAGGACATCCTGCCGAGAGCAAAACAGTCCTCTGCTCTGTTTCTTTTCCTTATTTTCCTCATACGGCCTAAGTCGACATTAATGTCGGAATGGTATTTGCGCTATCAATACAAAGCACGATGACATAGTGCACTTGCAATGTTAAGTTGCAGATACCTTCTGCCTTGCATAGAATCGTACAATGAATTGTCTTGTTCTGTCCAGATAAAAAAAAAAAGCCCGGAAGGGCAGTCGGCATGGATGACCTCTCTAGACCCGCAATCGGAATGTTCAATTCAAGCTGGCTCCATCTTCATCGCACCACCAAATGCAATGCCGTTGTTAGTCCCACGTTTGCCACAAGCTAAACCAATGCACGCACCAGCTAACATTTCCTAAGATCGAAAAACACACTACTGGGATATACGAACTCGAAGATGAGGAGCACCCAAATCACAAAGTAGGGAATCTTAATTGATCCGATCAACCCACTCGGTGGCTACTAAGGCACACCTCCCTTTCAAGAGGGTTCGTGGCACCTAGTCGCTTCTCGTGGATTTTCATAACCCTGCTATGAATACCCTGCTATGAATTGCACAAATTAGATTCGCGACTAGCTTGTTTCATAGCACAAATTAGATTCGCGACTAGCTTGTTAGGATGTACGCGTGACTGAATTGTGCTAGATAATCTCTACATCGGAAAATTGATGTGGTATAGAACAATTAATATAACACAGTTGGCTCATAACATATCGATTTAAGCTTTTTGGTAAATATGGTATGAGACTTATGCTGCGCACTCCCAACAATGACATCAGGGGCAATGGTTGCGGTTTCCGAGCAGATGAGCGTTGTGGCATAGCAAGCGAAATTGATGCATACCTAAATTAAAGGAGAGCAAACATGATGTTAAGCTCACACCCATTGAGCAATTAATATATTCTAGTTCATAGTTGGCTCATAATTCATTGATCTAAGCTTTTGAGTAAATGTGGGTTTAATTAGATATATCGATCGGCTCTCATTTGAGCCCTCTCTTGACGATCCCCCATGTTAAAGTTTCGGACTTCTACTGCACATTCCCAACATAGCTCAGTCCAATATTCTCCAATTTGAATGTCGAGAAAATTACAGCGATCAGTCGATTTTGTTTGGATATAAAGAATCGAGAAGAGTGATCTATACTGGATACTTCCCCTTACCTAGAATTTTACTAAGATCGAAAAGCTAAACTGGGAGATTTCAAACCAAAGCAGCAAGCAGACCTTAAAAAGACCTCGACCGGCCACCTCGCTGTTTACCAAAGGCACAAGTTACAGGCACCGCTAAAAGGGAAATGAGAACAGAAATTGCAAAAGCAAAAACGCGCTTGGAGTGGTCCAATAACATCAAGCTTGACACGACACTAGTCCATATGCTCACGAGTCACGACATTACTTTCTTCCTTCCTAAGTTACGGCAAAGAGCATACCCCAGGCATGTTCTCCTCGATCCAAAATCGCATTTCACTATAATAAAAGCCACAATCATGTGGCATTATTGCAACTTGGTCGAGTGACCCCCCACCTATTATCCACTCACCCAATTTCTCATTTAAAATAAAAACAAAGCTTCCCCGAGAACCGATACCTAAGACTTCACTCGATTCTTGAAAACTAATGAATAATTTAAACAATATTTTTTTCTAAAATTAATCGTTTTCGTCATTTAAAATAACATAAAAGTAATATCTAGATCCTCTTGTGGACTAAAAGGACATGAAGCTCCTACTTATTTATCATTTAATTGGTAAAAATAGATTTAAATTAGCAGTCAGCATTACAATTTCCCAGGACAGTGTCACCGGAAATTATTAAATTAGAAAGACTTTAAGGAGTGGGGGAGTTTCGATTTATTAATATGGAAGCGAAATCAGCTCAGCGCCTCCACTTCTAGGCACAACATAATATTACAATAATGTCTTTCCGAGGTACAAGACCGAATCGTAGATTCCGTGGACCACAATACTAGGTAGTCAAAACATTCAATTAAAACGCCAAAATAAAAACAAATTATCATTCATATCATTTTATTATTATTATTATTATAGAATATATGAGGGGGGTTGGACAGGCTGTCTGGGACGGAATCCCAGAAACAAAAAAAAACAGCGAGAAAAATCAGAGGATTGAAACTTCCTCTTTTTTACCAAAACACGGACCCACGGTCGACCTTCCAAACTTCAATCCTCTCTTCACTCCATTCCGACAAATATAAAAATAGCAAAAACTTCAAAAACAAAAATTAAAAAACAAATCTTTCACTCCTTTCCGCTAAATCTATCTTAAAAAAAAAAGCACATCGCTTATTACCCAGAAGGCCATTCACCGTAACCTCGTCCTCCGTGCCCGAGACATGGAAAAAGCTGGCCATAATTGTGTCGCTGCGTGCTTGGTTTGCTGCGTCATTCGCTTCCCTTCGATGCAAACATTTATTGCTTTCCTGCTGTTTCTTCTTCCTTCCTTCCCTAGGAACGAAACCCTAATCCCCCCCTCACAAAAAGAACTCTGTTTTCTTCGACGCTTGTTTCAATGATGTAACCCAACTAAAAATCTTTCTTTCGCCTCTAAAAGAACTGTAGTAATAATAGCCTAAAACCTTTCATCTTTAATACCCTAATTGAGAAAGACGCCGCTCGTGACGGCGCCGGTCGGTCAGCGATGCGGAGGTTAGTAAGTCCACTCCTGAGGAAGCCGGATCTCGTTGCTCATCGCCGGTGACCGCCGGTGGTGGTGGTGGTGGTGGTGATTGCCTCTCTGTTGGACGTTATGAGGCCGGTTGCTTCTGAATCTCCACGCTCCATCTGCGCAAAACCCAAAACAGAGAGAAACAGAAAGAACAATTCAGTAAAGATTTCGATAAAAAGAAACAGAGCAAGATTCGCACAGAACGAAAGAACGAGACTCGTGTGAAAAGAACCCATTTTTTTTTTAGTGTTGACGGAGTGGAAATCTCCGCAAGCTTGTATTTGGGTTTTGGCAAATCACACTCCACGACACTCGAGCCGATGTAACTTTTGGGGGGACCACGGAGAGGCATCATGACCAAACCAAGACTTACCGCTCTCGGGCGTGAAGCAGACGTTATGACGAGACTGAAGCTGGGGCTGGGATCCTGTATCGTCCAGGTTCAGGTTCAGGTTCAGGGCCTGCACTACCTTTGCAGGGATCAACACCGTCGAACCTGAATCGAAACACCCGAAATCAGGACGGAGCAAAGATCGAACTAGTCATCCAAAACGACCAAAAAAACAGAACATGGTCGGAGGCGAAAAATTCGCACTAACTACAGGGGTTTTGATTCTTCCCCTGCCCCCACGCTCCCTCCCCCACGAAATCCACACGAAACCAGTCAAAACTCCCCCGCCAGGGGAGAACAGAGTAAAAACGAACTACGGAAAAACGTCAAAAATCACTTCGAAGGACCACCACACCACAGAGCTTAAGAGATCTATATATCCTGACCTGTCTTCTTGCGTGGTTCGGGTTCAAGGCCTGCCCGTCGAGGCAAGAACACGCCAGTCCCCGTCGATTCCCTCTTGAGCCCTGCAGATCCGAGGAACACCGCCCTCGTACCCGACCCGTGAAGGTGGTGGTGGTGGTGGCTCCGGAGCTCCGACTGTCGATGCGCCTGCTGCAGAGTCGGCCACGCGGGGGCCGCCGCGCCGACGAACCGTCCGTTCCCGACGCCCGCGAAATCGTTGTTCCTCACGCCTTGGAACGGGGTTTGAGGCATCGACTTCACGTGCTGAAACTGCCGGCAGAACAAACAAAAAGGAAAACATTAGCGACGGCTCGAGACTGCTGGAGACTCGAAAGCCTGGTGAACCTGCTCGTGGAATTAGAACTTACCGGAGGAGGAGCGGCGGCGCCCCGAAAGGGCTGGGGCTGCGAGATCGACTGGTAAGAGTAGGGCGCGGCGTCGTATCTGCTGTGGTGCTTCGGGAAGCGGCTGAGGCCGTAGAGCTCCTCGTCGTTGATCCCCAGGTGAGCCACCCGCCCGGCGGCCTCGCGGAGGAGGTTCAGCGTGCCCGGAGGCGACGCGGGCTGCGACGGGCCGTTCGGGCTGCCGCGGCTCGAGCCCTGGCCGCATCCGCAGCTGCTCCGGAGCCCGCACAGCGTCGATTTCGGCGAGCCAGACAAGAACAAACCCTGACCAAGCAAAGCACCCCAAAGAAAAAAAAAAAGAAAAGATAACCCTAATCAGCGACGGCGCCGAAAATGGGAAAGAAGGAAGAATATTTTGAAAAAAGGGAGGGGGGGTTGGAAGTCGGAAACTACCTTCGTGTACTCGAAGTCGTCTTCGAGCGTCGACTGCGCGACCTTCCGAGTCAAATCGGCGATGTGCACCTCCTCGTCGCTCCACTCCTCCGTCGACCCCACCACCGACTCCACCGGGGACCCGAGATCCGACGACCGGCCGGGCCCCCGCGCCGGCTCGAGGGGCGGGAACGCCGCCGCCGCCGCGGCGCTCCTCCCGCCGGTGGCGGCGGTGAAGCGCCGCTCCGGGAAGACGAGGAGGTCGTCGTCGTCGTCGGCGTCGGAGAGGAACTGGGGAGGGAGCCAGAACTCGCCGTCGTCTATGCTCTCCGCCATGGTTAAGGGGGCGAGCGAGCGAGCGAGCGCAGTGAGCAGTCGCGGGTCGGCGCTCGAAAGGGGCTTTTTCTTTTTCGCTTGCGGGCGAAGGCTTCTGCAGAGATTAGGGCGGAGAGCGATTTGAAGGCAAACTCCCGCTTTGAAGAGGAAGGCAAAGTAAATGGAGGAAGATGGCGGTGGGGGCTCAATTATAAAGGGCGGACTCGCAGGGGAAGTGGGGAGAAGCGCGCGTGCGGCGCGCGTGTTTCCGCGGAGTCGTGCACAGCGCGGGGGGAGAGATGGAACGTCCCTTCGGGGGAGGAATGCTTTTCCTAGAGACGAGACCCGCGCGCGGGAGCCACGCGCGCGACGTGAGAGGGGGGAGGAGGTTTTCGTCTGCGGTGGGGCCCGGGTGCCGAGTTGCTGCCAGGTAAGATGGGAGGGAGGGGGGAGGGTGGTTTGCGGCATGTGAGGGAGTGGGGCCCGCCCCGGGCGGGGAGGGTTTTGAATATCTTCTTTTCGCTTTTCGAAAAATAAAAAGGAAAAGGTGAGCATCAGTCCAGTGGTGAACAGTAAGCAGCGGGGGTCCAAAGTCGTGCCGATGGCCTAATTCATATTTCTTGTCGTATTTTTTCTAAGTACATTTCCGTGGCATGAGAGATGAGGGAGGGCTTTGAGATTGATGACTCTATTGTGAAATGTAATTAGAGATATCATTAGATATTATTTTATCCTCTTCTGATAACATGTATAGTGAAATCGGGTATCAATAACCTATGCTAATGTTGTGGTGAGTGAAGTCAATTGAGTAAAAATATAGTCTTTATAAATTCTTTCTCCCTCTCTCTTGGAGATCCTAAAATATTTACAAAGATTTTTATTAATAGTTCATCTTGAGCCCAGACTTGACATAACATAATATGTTGAATATCCTTATTTAATCCACAAATTATTGGGCAAATATTAATTCGAACCTTAATAGTGTGCAGCAGAGAAAGAGAGAAACGAGAGAGGTTTGGGGTTTAGGGGATGAGGTAGTGGACGACGTGGTGATATTTGTTACTGGATGAGTAGAATGTGAAATAGATGAAGGGGGTATTTAGTTTTGCGGAGAATTGACGATTCAGAAAACGTTTTTCTTGAAATTGATTGCTTATAAAAATCAATAGATAAAAAATATTTGTATCTTTAGTGAAAAACGTTTAAACTCAGTTTTCAAAATCATTCATTTTTTCGCGAAATAAACGAAATCACAAATTTAAGGTGCGTTCGTTTTGTGGAAAATGATTTATCTGGAAAATATTTTTCAAAAAATATTCGCTTATATTGCTTACTAAAATAAATTAATGGAAATTTTTTTTATCGCCCACAAAAAGAGTTAGTAAACTGTAATCGATGATGAAAACATTTTCAATTGATTAATTTTTCTAAATGATATAGGCAATAATTTTTCGGTAAATATTTTTTAAATTATTCATTTTCCGCGAAATGAACATACCCGATATAGTTGGCAAGCAATAAAAGTCATCACTATCCAACTCATCTCGGTCCTACATCGTGTTTTTTCTCTTTTTATTTTTCCTACTCTAACTTTCCGCTGTCAATGTGAGAAATAATTTACACGATCATTATTAAATATAGAACACATAAAAGTGCAAATGAAACAATTTCCAACCCCAAACGGCTAACCTAACGATAATCATTGTTTTAAATTCCTTCGGATCCTATCGAATGCCACGGTGTTTTATAATTTCAAACAGATTTTCCTTCTTTTTCTCCTATCATATCCTTATTTTTAATTTTATATTTCAAATACACAAGAGAATATCTCGAGTCATTATAATTTTATTTTTTTCAAAATTCTCTTATCCTGCCATCCAAATAATTCTATTTTTTTTAAATTCTCTTCTCCTGCCATCCAAATAATTTTTCTCTTTTTAAATTCTCTTCCTGCCATCCAAATTCCAAGCCACGTTATAAATTCGTTGCCTAAATCCATCAATAACCGAAATTCATGTTGGGAGTTAACCGAGGAGACTGAAGGAGAGAAATGAAGACGGGGTTGTGACCACCTTGACAAGACGTTCTATAGGGACGCGATCGCGAGAAAAAGTGGCAAATCACGGCGGCGGTGGAGGGGGGGCGGGCCCCACGGCGCTCGCACCGCCGTCCCTCAGTGGTGGCGTCGGCAACTGGGGGAGGCGGACCGCACATCTGTGCTGACCCGGAGCTCCATTTGGCAGCTCTGTCCCCATGCTTTGCTGCCAAGCGACCGGCATATTAGCAAATACCATTATTATCCTCGTCATCTATTTTGCATTCCCCTGTTCTGTTTCTCTTTCCTTTTTATAATTTTTTCTTTGGTCTAAGCAATGGCGACGATTAACACGGCGTTGTACCTCGATGATGTGACGAGCAGAATCAATCGAGAATGATAATGCTTGTACGGTTTATCGCGATTCAATTATTTGAATCGTATTATCATCTGACAACGATTGAATAGAGTTGCAATTAATAGGACCAATGTAGTGACGTGGGATTTCTCATATCTCACCAATAGACTCAATCCGCCTGTGAATTTTGTAGGGCACGCCATGGATCTTCAACTAATCAATCCGCGCATTCGACTTAATCAGCTGCGGGGGAGCCACCTGCATAGGTCAACCATCGGGACTTGAACGGTTTGTGAAATTCGTGGGGGTGCTTCGTGGATCTTCACTTGATCGATGCACTTGCCTGAGTTCATTAGTATAAAATAGAGATAAGTTTATTAGGAGTCTTAAAATTTACTATGAAAATGCAATAGAGTTTTAAAACTTTAAAAAAATTCAATCAGCTCTTACAACTTATCACGAAAGTGCAATCAAGTCTTAAAATTTTCAAAAAGTACAATCGATTCTTAAATGCAATTATGTTTTAAAACTTTAAAAAAATACAATCAATTTATCAAATTTATCAAATTGGTCCAATCAAAATTATTGTGTTGATTGCAAACTCATTTGCATATTCATGATAAGTTTTAGGACTTGATTATACTTTTTCGTAGTTTTAGAATTCGATTGCACATTCGTGACAAGTTTATGAACTTAATTGCTTTTTTTTTAAGTCTTAGTACTCAATTATACCTCAATAATAAATTTTGGAATTTTCAGTGCACTTTATCATTATAAAATAATAATAATTGTTATTATTATAATAACTGAGCGTAGGAGTTTTTTTCTTTTTTAACAATTCTGGAGTGTTTGACAGGTGGCATGTTCACACGTATGCGAGTGGGTCCAAAACGAAGGCAAAGCGGGGAAATGCACCCCCGCCAGCTATTTCGGTGCAGGCCGTCCCCCCCACCACCACCCAAAAAAATATCTGAATCTCCAAAAGCATCCAAATTCCCATCCACAGCGACAACGACCAATTTTTATTGTTTTTTATTTCTTTATTTCTTTCGTTTTTCCAATTGAAAAAATGATTATAATCTGTGTTGGTTTTAATTTTGTTTCACTTCGATCTCTTATTTCATTGCTCATATCCAGCCAAATATATTATCAATCTTGCACAAATAAAAGCCTGACAAGTGCACGTTTGACGGCTGCAATAATTTTGACAGCCCCCTCCACTTTCGGATTCTTATCGAATCGATACCATCTACTCCTGCTCAATTTATTTTACGAAAATAATTATTTTCATATAATCACTTGTATCACTTGCAAAAAATAACTAAAATGAAAAATATTGTAATTGCAGACGAAAATATTTAAATATAATTATTGGTAATGAAACTTTTTTCATTAATTAATTATTAAAAATAATAATTTTAGAAAAATATTTTTCAAATTATTCAATTTTTGCAAAACATATGAAATTAATAATCACTCGCATCGCTTAAAATAATTAACAATTTATATCCAATTTATCATTATACCTTAGCATTTTATCGTTTCGTTGTTACACTTTGCAAAGATTGTTTTGGGTGAAGAGAAAACTCACCGTAGAGAGAATGGTCATGTTGAGTGAAAATAAGAGAAAGGTATGTTGGGATTAATTCTAAATTGCTGACTAAGTCATTGAATGTTATGTCACCTCGCCACGAAAATAAAAAAGAAGTTGTTCTCAAGTTACATTGAGTAATCACTCGCTTCGTATTTTATTTAGTACCTACTTACCTTTTTCACTTCGTATGCACACCTCTAGTTCTATCAATAAAGAAAAATTTTAATTTTAGTATATGCTCGCAACTTTAGTAAAATATCATTAAGGTTTCCATGATTCTTACAACAACGAAATTATAAATATTAATTTATATAGGCAATGTTTTTCGTAATGGGCGGTCACCTCTAGGAGATCCACTTCATGGCTACACGCTCCCTTGAAATATAACCAGTCGCTGTCTTTTCATGCATAGTCACTCGACTTCGCCGACAAATGTAGCGCAAGCCTTGGTCCTAGCCTAGATCTAGGACTAGCATTCTTTTGTCTTACTTCTTCTTAGTTCTTAAACTATGCCCGTGCAAATTAGAAAAATCACACATAAGGTTATCGATGTAAACTACTAAACTCAACGAATATTTTATTCATTTTTAAGTTGCCCTTCAAAGAAGGAAGATAAACACTTAGTCCACTCTCAAAATATGTGGTGAGTTCTAATCTATAGCACCAAGATAACCTTTTTTAATTCGATTTCCACCCACAGATTTACTACAATATACTTTTTAGGTATCTATGATTGTTATGACGTACCAACTAAATCCTAGAGCCAATTGCATCAATTGATTGCTCAACTTATAGTGATGTGCATCAATCATGTCCGATCAAAGATTCTTCTTTACTCAAATTGAGGATTAATTATGTGAAATCATCCAACTGAATAACTGTGGGGTAAGAAGACTTAACAACTTTTTGTCTCTTCCCAGTATTCTTTGGTACGCATTCAGGATTTACATTTTCCTTAAACAAAATGATTAACTAGTCAACGAGTTGCTAATGATCCTTCTTGCATTGAATTTAAAAAAAAAAAAAGAGCAAAAGATTAGTATTCCCTCCTTGGTTCTAGCGGTCTCATTTGGATGTGCACGATTTTTTTATTCTATATCCAATTAAAATAAAATATAACTTACTAACACCCCGTTGCTTTCACTATACAAATAAGGTATGCTATTACCGTGAGATTTTGGCAACAATATACTAAGAGTAAGCTATGTGTGTACAGGATGGGGAATGCATTTTTTTGAGTTTTGGGATTTATGATAAAAGGATAATGATCAATATCAAGGTATAATAATTATGAATAAATGCATTTAACTAAGATTAGATGCATTGTAACTTGATCCTCGAAATGGGCAGTCAAGTAGAGACCCTAGAAGATCACCAAACAACAAAGGGAATCTAGGTAATTAACACATACTCAATTAGTAGCTTTGAAGTCAATGTCAAACTTGTAAATTAACATCTAGGTAGCTGATCACAGCTAGTCTTGCGAGTGGAAACTAGCTTATGGAATTGACATCTTCAAACTCGAATCCATCGAACCAGATTTTAGCTGAAATTTACCTTTTCTTGCAAAAGTAAGGATTAGGCTAGATTAATCGATGAAACGTGGGTTAAGTTTGAGAGTTAATCGATGGAAATGGATGTTCCCGCATTAGTCAATATAATACAATCATTGGGAATTAACACCTACTCAATTTACTATTTACAAGGGAAATTATTACTTTAAAAGCAAATTACATCTTATAAACCAAATCACGACTTTCAATTGCTTCCAATAATGTAATTACTTCCTCTTAAGGAGTTTTACTGCCTTGAAGGTAAATATTCATTTTGAGGATTATAGCTAAAAGCAATTTCTCCCCGAGAAAGATACTACTTCGTAAAGTTCTCCTAGAATCAAAATTACCACAATTATGAGCAAATTAGATGATTTAAAATCTCTAAATCTGGGTAGAAAAATCATTTTACACCTTGCAATTTGAGGGCATCGTCATTAGTAGTTATTAAATAATACTATAATTTTCTTGAAACGGTCATATTCAGTGGTTCATTGTGATTGATAATTTTCATCATCGATGATAACTCACCCTTTTCACTTCGTAATTTGATGGTAGAAATCACTCGGTAATTATCTTATCATATTGTAATTATCCCTAATAAGTCATAACTTATGTTTCTTGATCTTTGTAATTATACCTTGACTTGCAGAAAGTTGTCGTGATCTCGATTGCACCTATAACTAATACTTTCCCTTTTCACATAGTAATTTAGCTACAAATTTGGTAACATGAAATTCCCATCTCTTAGTAATTAAATGATGGGGCAGTATTTCACCTTAAATTATTGTGAGAGATAGCTTATAATTAGCGTTTGACCTCAATAATCATAAATTCCTGTAAATCTATGTAAGTGACAACTGATGATTAGTAATCTATCTTTAGAGACAGTAAATTTTCTTGAGTTCTCATAAGCTTGAAGGTCTTAATGATTATAACTTATACCGAGAAAATGTAACCTACCATTAGAGTAACTATCTGTTCCCCCATTCTCAGTAAACTTTACCAATATGATAACGATGTTTCTTTGAATTGGTAAACCTAATGAAGTCTATATGCAAGTAATAATCCTTAGCCGCCGCAAGCTCCTTTTATTAACTATAAAATTCAGAGTCTTACTTAAGTGAACTTGCAAAAATGTTAGTTAATAACCATTTTGATGTGTAACTGATTACATTTTTCAAAAGGAAAAATGACACATTTTAACTAAATATGCAGTGTTTTTTTTTTTAACTTTTAACTTGTTCAATGTAATCTCTAAACTTTAACCCAATAAATATTGTCATCCTCAGATTTTTAATTTATTCAATGTAATATTCAAACTTTTGATACATGTTCAATTAATTTAGTTTTAATTGAAGGATAACATTAAATATTTTTATATATTCTAGTGATTAGATTGAACATTAGAATCACATAAAAGTTCAGAAATTATATTATATATTAAATTAAAGTTTAGATATCAGTATATCAGTATCCCTTTTCAAAATTAATTGAGATTTTGTACTTTAAATCCAGTGGTCCAATTTTGTACGGGATCGGTCCACCAAACATCTTACTGGACCCTAGATATTTCCTGCACTTGCTATCAGAAATCGCAGCTGTACGCGTGGCTTTACTCTTTTTCAGAGGAGATCATGCTCCCATCATAAAATAATGCAAATTAAAAATGTATGCCTCTTCTAACCCCAGAAAAAAAAAACAATTGATGCCTCTGAATTTGAAAAGCATCACAAAAATAGCATCAAGCGACAAGTCACACCCGCTTCTAATGTTTTTTTCTCGGTCCAGTTACAATTTCAAATCTGTTTATGAAAATTTGATTTTGTTTATTAACAATCTGCACCATGGATAATAAACAATTAGATTTAGATAATTGTATTTGCTTAGACATCTCAATTTTGTGAAATTTACTTAGTTGTGTTTCATCGTCTAGACATTTTCACTTGTCAATAAATCCCTATGGTATAAAAATAGGGTAAGATTCGTGTTATCCTATACATTGTTCAGTAAATGTCTAAATATAGCATGGATTGGATATGAATATCTATATTATACAAATGGGTATTTGATGAGTGGACATAACTGGATTAAGCATTAATGAGCAATATGCCATTTATTGATTTTGAGAAAAAAAAAATTATGAAAGCATGAGACATGGAGTCGCGAACAATGTTCATGCCTCACGTGTAAACCTGCCATGATCGCATGGAGTCGCGAATAGTGTTCACGCCTCATCGCGAACAATTTAGAGTTTGTTTAGGATAGCTACAATTACACTGCGACTTTGCTAAATTTTAAATTTGTCATTTTACAGTTAAGTAAAAGGGTTTTCAAAAGTCGATGTAAGCTGCTATAATTGAAAATTTTCTGTAGAACACCTTATAAAAAAGTTGTGGGGTCCCCTTTTTAGAGCTAACCATGTGGGAAAATTCTACCAAAAGATTAGGGTAGTTTTTATAATCATCGTTACACTCCCCCGGCGTAAATTTTGTCAAATTCCTCCTCTTGCCCTCGTGAGCTACCATACTAAAGCCACCACTTTAACAACATGAGCTTTGGGATCGAATATTCTTAAATTATATCATATTTAGGTTTTGTCCCAATTTATCTCATATGTTCGTCAAATTTTACGTGTCATTTTTTATCCAACTTACATATGAGGGAGTGTTAAAATATTCCACATCTCTTGATTACAATATTTTATATACTTTATATATATGTATGTATGTATGTATGTATGTCTGTGTGTGTGTGTGTTCTCGTAAAAAATAAACATTCTTAAATTGGATCACCGCCCATATTTGACCGCATATTGAACAATGTCAGCTTCATGTCCGATCACATCAACGAGGGTAAATTCCTCCCTTTTTTTTTAACGGAAATTCCTCACTTTTATTTAGTGTCCAATCAAGTGTGAGAGTTGCACATGCACTGCACATGGTCTGATATGTCCTATGGCCCAAGTCACCGGAAGGACTCGCACCGACCAAATTGATAATTTGGGGTTAATTGCACTTTCAAATCAAGTCCCTAGTCATCTTCATATCAAGTGAGATTTGAGATTTGAGATTTGAGATGTCGCATAAATTGTTAATATCGGAATATTACTTAATGATATATTGTTCATTTGATGTGTGATTCAGTTCATTCGCTTCATTAAATTTACTATTCTTAATAGCAAATCTCCCATAATCTGTGTAGAAGCTTTTCATGCCATTCTCACTTGCCTTCTGGCTAAGTTTTGATAGAATTAAGTACATTGTGAGATATTGTGTTGCAAGCGTAATGAAGAGGATAATTCATGTCTTCGACATGGTATTTGATACGGGGAATCTTTTTCTTACAAAATGGATTGTGTGAGGTACATTTTCATCTTTGCTAGAGTAGATGACATTACAAATCAATTTGTGCACACCGAACAAAATAGTTTTAAGTATCAATTTCATGCCTTTTCAGCATGAATGCCACGCTGTTGTGTAAACCTCTCTATATATTTCGATTTTAGATAAGGGAAAAAGTCATAAAGAAAATTAAAAATTATGTCTGTTAAACAAATTTATCATAATTTTTTTTGTGATACATTTATCTTTTTTTTTCTGTGACATAAAAAACCTAAACATGTATCCTAAATTTGTATCCGTATAACGCATTTACTCTCTGTCAAAATTTCATTAACAAATGTCATAAATATCTCATGTGGCTGCCTACATGGATGACACAAAGTAAACAATGTTGATGTGGTGCTCGAGTGGCAAAAGTATGTCAACTCATTGTATTTTTTTTCAAATGAAAAGAATTCCTCGTTTTCTTTTTCCTTTTCTTTCAACTTACTCCTTCATTTTCTTCATTGGTTTGACGATGATGATAATGGCGGCGATAGTGACAGTAAGAGGGGTAGCGGCGACGGCAATGAATACAAAGAAGGAATGAAAAAAAGAAGATTTAATACCACAAAAAAACCCAAAACTAGTATACTTACAATAAATTTACTTAAAATTAATTTTTTTGCCACAAAAATAAAAAACTAATACATCTTAATTTCTATTAAATTTTATTGTAAACTTACTGAGTTGGATAACATGTGACATTCAAAGAGTTAATATTACGGAAAAACATCAAACTGGTATAGTTGTGACAAATTTATTTAAAATGAATTTTTTACCTATAAAAAATCTAAAATTGATATATTGCGATAAATTTACTTTCCGTTAGTTCCGTTTAAATTTTATCGTCAAATTATCGAGTTACATAATACGTATCTGCTATTTTGTGGACCGACTTCCATTAGATTTTTTGGTGCCTTTTGCCTTCTCTATATAATCAAAGATTCAAAAGTCGTCTTCACGACTGAATTATATGGCACGGGAGATGCGTTCTTCTCTCGCGGGATGATGAGCCGCGGGACGCGCGAACGCGGACCATGAAACATGCCCGCACTCACTTCCGTCCAAACCGCAAAAAAAAATAAAAGAAAAGTCGATTTGACGAGATGACCAGCGAGGAGGCTGAAAAGCAAGAAGAGGATCCCGCAGAATCTCCGACGTGGCAACTCAATCGTCAGTCGGCAGCTCAACCGTCTTACCTGTCCCTCCGGTCAAAAAGGCCACCCCTTTCCGTCCGATTTAACGGCGCGTCGCTGTCCCTGTCCTGTCGGCTCTGCAGCTTTTTCCTCCCCTTCCTCCCCCCCCGGCCCCCCACCGCCACTCCTACGGCGCGTCGTTTTCCCGCTTGACTGGGGGGGGGGGGCGGCAGCCGGCGCTGGACGGCGATGCCCCTCCCTCCGTCTCGTACACACGTTACGGACGCCCTCGACGTCGCTTTCATAGTCGGACCGAGCCGTCCGCCTCGCATTATTTTGTCCCCTAAGGAAATACCCAAAACATACATGTATGTATATACGGAGAAAAATAATTTATTCTTTTGGAATACTTTATTCCACGTTTGAATGTATAATTGAACTTTCTGATAACGAGGGTTAAGATGATGCGTGTGAATTTACTAATTCGGCGAACCGAAAAAAGATAAAGAAAATGAGAGGTTGATTTGGTCAAGCCAAATAGGAAAAAGTTCGAATCTGAAGACCCGTGATATGGCTGCCCACTGAAAATTACTGACTCTAGAATTTGACAAAAGTGCCCGTATCACTCTAGTAATCCTTCCCAATCACTTTAGCATACGCGCGAATCTAACTTGTGCGGGTACATAGGACCTTTTAAGTTTATTCACTAATATATATTTTTTGTATTATTTCAAAAGTAGGGAAAGTAGCTTTTTTAAAAATAGCAAAACTAAGGAACATTAGGACATAGGAAAAAGGTCACTAGGTAGCTTGTTACATGGGTTGTGAGTGGGAACTCAGCCTTTCCAAGTCATTCGGGATAAGATTTTTAAGTCAAACTTTCGATTGATCGAGGTACTTGGGATCCTATGAATGGAGCCATCCAATATATTTCTATGATGTACAACAAACTTTAATTTTCTGAATGTTGAGGATGGACAACTTTTGCAATTTTAAATTTTAAATTGCAATAACCCCGTGAACATTGCTAATTCACTTTATTTATCACCATTATGCACACTTAACAAAAGTTTTAATCAGTGCTACATTTTCTAAATATTACTCTAAGGTTTGATCATAATTATTGTTAAACCAAAAGTGAGAATGAAAAAATACCAAAGCAAAGTGAGGATTGAGGAAAAAATTACCTAATAAAGAATTCTCGAATACCCAATTCTCCCTTTACTATTTAATTATTTAATTATTTTTTTATTGACTTCATTTGGAAAATAAGATTCCACAGAAATGTTAGTTTCGAAGAAAAAAATGAAAAATCATCAGAAGACCTCAACAAAACATCATCTTGTACTCATGTTTACTATTTGTTCCATTTATTTACAATAAAATACTGAATACAAATAATAGATTTAAGGTAGGGTGAAAATAAATAAACGAACATTGGTAAAAAAAAAGTTTGTTTGGAAAAAAATAAAAGCCATGGAAATACTCAAAGAAACGCATCATCTCATTACTATTCATCATCTAATGACTTTATCATACATAGAAGTAGAAAAATATCCAACGCTGCCGCAGAAAATCAACTTTTTAATACAGTTCTTTCATTTTTATGTTTAGGCTATTTTCTAAAAATAATAACGAGAGCACTATAAATTTAACTTGAGAAACACAGTAAAGCAAGCCATTTCATAAAAGTCCCAAAATAGATAGTGGATGTACTTGTTCTGTGGATGAAGAAGGGGTTGATTTGCTATTGCAATTCCGGTCAAGTTTTAGTGTATTATAATAGGAGTTTCATACCCGTTGAATGTTCATTTAGAGCCTGTTTAGTAACGTGCCAAATCATTTGGTAACTTTTATGTTTCCGGAAACAAATTTGAAATAGAATTCAAAAGTAAAAAAAAAATTGCTTCTTCATTTTCAAGAATCAAAGCTAATCCATTTTTTTTTCTTCTTCCTCTTCTTCTTTTCCTAGCTAGTTGTCAACCACAGTGATGGCAAGCAACCGGCCAAATGAGGTCTAATGACCTCACTAGTGGCTGGGCAAGGCTCGACCTCGCCTAAATTTGGTAAGGTTGAGCTTGCCCAACTGCCGAGAAGGCTTGGGTCGGCCTCATCAATGGCTAGCGAGGCTCCCCCGAGGTCCATGGTCGAGTCTAGCGATTGGCAAAAGGAAGAAGAGGAAGAAGAAGAAGAAGAAGGAAAAATAAAGGAAAAAATAAAAAAAAAAATATTAAAAAATTAAAAAGAAATTCTAAATTATAAAAGAATTTAAGAGTCTTACCAAATGTATTTCTATTACGGAAGTAGGATTTTTGTACAATTATTAAATGCCTTCGAATGTTTAGAAACTCTTATAGGGAATAGAATTAAAAAAAAAAAAACAAACCATTTTTGAGCATAGATTATTTTAGGGAAAAAAATGATTACCAAAAACGTACCCTAGAGTCATAATTATTGTTGATTATGTGGCCAACTAGACTATAGGAAGGTTAAGCCCTTGCTGCAAAACCTTTAGTAAATCGTTGTGAAGAACGTTCTTCCTTCACTCACCAAAATTTTATTTTTCATATTCATTAATTACCTATACAAATATATATTGATTTTGTTGCTCCGTGCATATTATACATAAAAAGGACATCGAATGGAATTTGAAAAATTCTACAGAAAATCAAATTTTGAACAATGAATAAATAATCAATGTTAACTACAGAAATCGATATATAATAAAATTTGTTGAATTCAAGTGAAATCATATCCTCAAATGTAATATTTTTGCGGATTGCAACAAAAAATCAATGTAACAAAAGATAAAAGTTAAGTAAAAGCAAATTAATGGAAAAAAAATTAAATATATATGAACCCAACATTTTTAAAAGTAAGTTAAAGATAAAAAAAATTAAAAAATAACAAATAACAAATCGAAGTGATTAAAGTAAAAGGACTTAAAAGAGACACGTAAAATGCTATTATTATATGAATACATTAGAAAAAGAAAAACTACATATGAAGAAAGTTCTATTCCTTGAATAAGGGTTTATTTAAAAAGAAAAAAAAAAGCAATTAATGAGTCTAGACAAATTTCATAAGACTCGCCTTTGTAGGTACACTTTAGACTTGAGAAACACCTCATTGATATAAAGCATTAAGTAAAAAAGGGGTTAATCCCCAAATGAACAGTCTCAATATAGAATTTCCTATATTCATTGGAGTGACGAATTGAATTCATACTACATGACTAATCCGCACTTACAAATTCGTTCCTTAACTACTAAACCACTTCCAATTATAAAAATGACTTCACATCTTCCGTTTGAGGTGTAAATTTGGAAAGCCAATATCATAAGATGTGATGGCAATTTCTTCTTGGAAATTGCGAAGCGCCTCATTAATATAATGCATTAGGTAAGACATGCGTCAATATCCAAATGAACAGTCTAAATATGAAATTTATTGTATTCGATAGGTGAGGAATTGAATCAGTACCACATATCTAATCTGCACTTACAAATTTGTTTCTTAACTACTAAACCATTTGAGGTGTAAATTTGGAAAGCTTATGTCATAAGATGTGACGGCACATCAATAATTAAGAGGCACATCAATACCGTACGATCTAATTATGGAATCTCCTCGTATTCGATGGTGTGGCAAATCAAATCCGTACCACTCGACTAAGTTACCCACACTCACGAATCTGTTCCTTAACTATCAAGCCAACCTCGATCGAAAAAGGAAAAAGAGAACCGGCATCACATCTTCCGTCCGAGGTGTGCAGATGCGACGGCAATTCCTTCTCGGAAAAGGGATGGAATCGAAATCAGCAAAACGATGGGCAGCGACGTGGAAAGGAAGCACTTGCAGCAATGGGGCAAAGGGTCGCCAGGACAGGACAGCAACATGGCTTCGATTCAAAGGAATGGCAAAGCGAAAAAAAGGAAGAACAGCGATGACTCGACGAGTAGGCGAAAGTGGGAGGAGGAGGATCTTTCCGACTTCCCTCCATTGATTTTCCCTTCTGTGCGAACGAGGGTTTCCTTGTGTGGAAAGGCACCTCGCTCACGTCGGACTGATTTGATTGCCCGATGCTCCTCGAATCTTGTTTTCTCCGTAAATTAATCTTGTTCCTTCCCCGCCGAAAGAGAGAGAGAGAGAGAGAGAGAGAGATTATGACGTCACCTCCTCGTCTTTTTGACCAGAGTACGATGCACATGAAACCATGAAAGTGCTTTGGTCTCGCCCGCTGTAAGTTGGGGTGTCGTTTTATGAGTGTCATCATGTCAATTATATTTATATAGAATTAATATCATTAAAAAAATTTAAATCGATGTATTTATGATAAATTTAGTTTAAATTAACTTTTTGATTATAAAAAATTTCAAATTGATATATCTATGATGAATTTACTCTAAATTAATTTTTTGATCACAAAAATCTCAAAATTGATATTTATTTAAATTGAATTAATATTATGAAAAATTACAAACTCATATACCATCAACAAATAGAGAATAAAACTCTAAATTGATACACTCATGTATTGCTATGTATTATTTAATTTAGCAATTTAACAGTAAAATTTAACGGAAATTAATGGAAAGTAAATTTGTCTTACGTATATAAGTTTAGGGTTTTTGGTGGTTAAAAAATTAGTTTAAAATAACTTTATCATATGTATATCAACTTGGGGCTTTTTTGTGATATTGACCTAACTATATAGACCCATTTCGATGTAATAACTAATTGCTCGTCACTAAGCCGAATCAAAACGCGTCGAGTTCATGTCGATTTTGAGTTGCCAATGTTTACATCGGGCCTGGTTCAAATTTTTTCTTGCTTAATTTGAGTTTTGAGTTGTATTTTCGTCTCGTAGGAAGAATCAACATCCCCATCTCGAATGTCATGCTCGAATCTAGCTAAATTTTCCCGAAATATACTAATGGCGAGAGAACAAATCATTTCAATTAAAGTTACAATGTATGGAGTGATGATGTGACAAAACTAGTGATGACATATCGTGGTAACTTCTAGTGGAAGTTTCTTTTCGGGCGAGTGAAGACAATTGATCTGTTAGGAAGTCCTTGAAATTACACCAGATCTGCTCTTGAAATTGAACAATTTGTCCACCTAGAAGCCCTCGGCAGATCATATAGGTCCAAAAATTTGAGGGTTGTATGTGAAGAATAAAGTAAAAGATGGGTTCGATCAGTACGGAGCTGAGATGGAAAGGATAGATTTTTTTTTTTTTTTTTTGATATGTGAATCCCCAAATGCGATAGATACCACACCAGAAGTCACTTTGGATGATTAGAATCCGAAAAGCTATCTCTTTAAGATTAGATTGGACCCCTTTCCCCAAATCTAAAGACATTCTACCAGACATGTATAAAAAGATCAAAAAGTCTTCTCCCACCATTAGGTAGTGTCGGGAAATCGAAAGTGCGTGAGTACTAATTTATTGTGAATATACTGTTCACTTGTTTCCTAACAGATTAAAATTTTTTAAAAAAGGAAAAAAAGCTTAATATAATATGGCATCGTCATGTGGGTTTTGAGGGTTCGAATTTTGACGCTCTCTCTTAATTTTCTCTTGCTGAAAGTGTTGAGTAATATAGTATAAGTACACTATAGGAATAGGCATAATTGGACCTGCTTTTCAAATATCTCTCATTATTTGAAACCCTATGCAATTTGTCTAATCTAAAGGAAAAGATGGTCTTTAGCTACATGTGCACGAAATTTGGGGAATTCAATAAGTCCTAAACCTATTGTATGGATGTCAATTCAGTCCCGAAATGACTATATTGGAATTTTGCACAAAAATTCATAACTAAATTGGCAAAATTAAAAAAAAAAGTGCATGATTGAATTGATATATATATACAATAGATTCATGATTGATTGGATAATGATTCAGAACTCATTAGGTAATTTCCCCCTTACCCGACTTAGTCCGTCATTGATTGACATGTTCCCAAATACTAAATTCAGCTGACCTCGTGTGTTGGGTGATTGAGATCACTTATTTCATCATGGACTAGAATAACCCGAATGTGTTGCCTATACACCACAAGCAAGCCCCCTAAGAGGGAAATGTCACATTCATCAGAACCGATCCAAATTTTGATTTCCCTCTCTCTCTCTCTCTCGGTATTCATTCGTCATCGAAGGGCGAATGGCGAGCGGTGAATGCTCCTAGAAAACTTACATATTGTGTATTTAAATATTTAAACCCTAGCTTCTCCTCACGTAAGATGCCCAATTGGACAAAACTGAGTTAATTTTAACACTTCCGGCGATAGGATCCGTACACGCCAGGTTCTCCTGAATATATTGGTGTAGGTTATACTCAAATTAAATAAAGAAATCCGATGGAAGCGTGCGGTTTAGTAATATACGGCGACTTAAGGAAAACATCTTAGGGAAAGATAGCTATAATCTCTGTCAATGATTATAGTTTATCCCACCTTTCAATTTTTTTGCATTTTTCTTTGAGTTAACATGACGGAAAATTTCGAACTAGTATACTTATAACAAAGTTATCACAAATTAATTTTTTGACCATCAAAAACTCCAAATTAGTATATTTGTGACGAATTTACCCTATATTTTTATTCAAATTGGATTAATACCATGAAAAATTATAAATTCTATGACAAACGGAGAGTAAAATTCTAAACTAATACACTCGTCAACTGGCAGTTGATGGAGTTTTACCCTCCATTTGTCCATTTTGTGATTTTTCGTGGTATTAATCTAATTTTAACGGAAGTTAATAGAGGCTAAAATTATCGCAAGTGTACAAATTTATGGTTTTTTTTTGGAAAAAATTAGTTTGGGGTAAATTTATTATACACATACTAGTTTAGTGTTTTGTGGTATTAACCCTTATGATTTTTGCGATTATCCTATTCTATAATGATTCTTAAATTCTCGTTGCAAATGGGTATTTTTTACTCCACGGGCACGACAGCATTTATCTATACAATTATCACTGAGATCATGCTTTTCCCATATGATTACCTTTGACATTAGGAGGGATGCGCGTATCGGCCAGCTTGGGCAAATGATGAGCAGGTTACCCCGTCCACAAGCTCCAATGATTCCCAATCGGGGTGCGCACGCACTGTTGCGTGCGTGCATGTCCCCGGAGGAATTACGGCTAGACTTTAGGGCAACGCGTGCGCATCATGCGTGCATGATCTTAGGTTTTCCGTTCGTTATGTTCGGCATGTTCGGTGGACGGGACTTTGGATCAGAGTCACGTCTTTAGTCAAATTCTGGACGTGGGATGCTCGGTGGATGATGACGCTGCTAGATAAGGGGGAATATAATCTCCGAAATGGATGTGGAGATCCTATGAATTCGATTTGAAGTAGCTTGAATTCGAAGTTGTCGATGCATTGATGATCAACAAAAAGGGCCCCTGTTGTGTCACATCAGTACACCTCAGGATTTGCGTAGCTGGCTTGGGGCATTTGGAGGATTTTTAGCTTTTCAAATCTCACAAATTATGAACAAATTTAAGATCACTTGTGCATATCAAGAGTATGATCTTAATTAAGTAATAAGGGCCTTGAGAGATTCACAAGGTGTTTTATGAATCTCCAGATACTCGAATCTCTATGCCTGTTCATCTAAAATTATCAAAAACTAAAAGGTCACATGATTCATTTAATTCAACTTTGTAAAAGAGAAATGCACCCGTGTTTTATTAAAAATTACATAGATCACGTTGTGCTGATTGCCCTAAAATGCGCTACGTGGGCGTGCATCTTCGCGAAAAAATGCATAAGAATCATACGAAATAGAGTTGCCGCAAAACTTCATTAAAAAAGAAAAGAGGAGCGCCACATTCGTGCTAGCAATTGTGCAGACCATTTCTCATTCACGACGAAGCAGGTCGGATCTTATGCCAAGGCACGGGGTTGCTGCGATCGTCATACTCGGACAATGCACAGAACCTTTTATCAAAACGCAAACCAGTAAGCAGATCGAGCATGCATAAAGTAATGTGTCAATACTCTGTGCAGTTCGGTTTCCTGGTCGCTTTTCGGCCGTGACAAGCGCGCATAAAACGTTCAAGCAGCGACCCACTCAGATGCGTCGTTTACATAATAAATCCCATTAACACGAATTAAGCCACAAATGGAGTGAACCCACCACCGGGATAACATTCTTTATTGCTCCTTTAAAGCCCATGAAAGCATGCCCAACGAGAAACCATCATTAGGAGATAATCAAAAGCGGGGCGTGTGTGGGGTTCTAAAGAGTGGAAGACAGCATTCGAAGAATTTGGGGGGGAGGGGGAGAGGGAAGAAGAACGGCATGTCGCCTTAATTAGCGGGGAACTGGCAAAAGGCTTCCTTTAATTACATGGGGCTGTCTGAAAAAGCTGTCGTCGTCGGTCGCGGATGATGCTGCGGTCTGATTGTCGCACTGTCCGTCCACAGGTTTTGTCATGGCAGATTCCCTTTTGGGCCCGAGAGCTTGACAATCTGTCCCCACTGTTCCCCTCCCCTCTTTGACCCGTAGCGCCTCGCACCCCCCTTGCCACCTTGGCGAACAGCTCTCTCGGACAAGACAATGCAGCACGACGCGAGAATATAGAAAGAAGAGAACGAAACGGAATTCTCGAACGGTGAATTGGTTATTAGATCTGCCGCTGAATCGCTAATTATGCTGTTATCGACCAAATGATGGGGGGCCCAACCGTTAATCACTTCTGCTGTGAGGGGGATGGAATGTTGGATCTACTGGCACGGTCAGGAGTGCATCTAATGTGCCATTTAGACGAATAAGAACTCCCTATGCACCGACCTATAAATAAATTCATAATTCGATTATTTGTATGGAATTGAAATGTTATTATGTTGCACCCTTTGAATACGGATGTCGTTGTTAGTTTGATGGAGAGAATATTTCTGGGGCTTTTGATCTCATTCAAGCCTGAGATTCATGTGGACCTCGACGTGCCGACTCTTATGCTCTTCTTATTTGGGTTATATCCATATCGAAACATTCATTAAAATTTTCTGTACAGATTTAACATGGACATCCACTCTCGAGAAATTGGCTGAGTGGTTAAGCGCTTGATTTGAATGCGTGCGGGTCTCATGCTCAGATAGGTGAGAACCCTTCGCTTGACGCGCGTGGGTAACATTGATGCCGGTGCATTCATGGAGATTAGTTGAACCGCGAGAAATGAATACCATCTCTTGTAAAAGAACAGACCAGGTATGACGACGAGCACTGCTTTCTGCTTTTTATTTTTTTCTCGCTGGAGCTTTTGATACGCTGGGCCGTTGGCCACGACGGCCATTGTCGGGGCTGATCTTTGGGTCAGGATTAGATTTGGGCAGACCAAATGGATTTCGATTCGATCCGTTCATTTCAGAGTCCAATTGTCCAGGCCTGACGAGAGAGACCAGCGAATTGGAGAATGAGCTCGCGACCTTTACGCCAGCGAATTGATTCGTAAGGAACAACCACGCGTGCAGACGAGCCCTTGAAAATTGAGCAGACTACATTAAGCCCGACGGATTTTGACTACATGGGTCATCGGCCGTATTTTGACTCATATTTAATGAATTTCTTGATATAAAAGATGGATCGGAATGGATCTAAGAAAGCAAAACCCAACTAATGATGCGTTCTAGCGGGCCACCCTCTCTCTCTGTCTCTCTCTCTCCATACGGTGTGAGTTGGGCTTTTTAGGCCCAAAGTAACACCAGCCTACGGCTTTTCGTTCTTCTTTTTCAAATTTTTTGATGTAGGAAATAACTGCGTTTTAAATCCTTGAAGTAAAAAAGGTTTTACAGAGTTAACAATGTCAGTAATCCCTCTTATGCCTTACAAAAATAAGAAGGAATATTCGTTTTCGTATGTTCATAAGTTCTTATTGACTATAAATAGGCTGCGTTTGGGAACCACTTTGCAAAGTCCTTTGGGGGTCCAAAGCCCATTTGTCAAACACCCAATAAAACTCACCTTGAAGGAATGCTAGCATTCCAAAGGTTGAAAGCTCAAGGCAGGTCCTAGGCTGCCTTGGGCTTTCAACGTTCTCGAAATGCCCATGCCAATATTCATGAACTACTGTTCATCTTCTTCTTCGGCAGCATAGACGAGCTCGAGAGGCCGACGAGGTCATGGCTGAGGTTGGTGAGGTCGCGACGATTGTCACCGGCCAGTCGCGCAACCTCGGCGAGTCGTGCGACCCGGTGAGTCGCGTTGCCACCATGAGGTCACGCGACCTTCGGTGACCTAGATTTAGGTCGCCGTGAGGTCCTGTGACCTCCGGCGGACCTAGATCTGGGTCAAGCGACCCTCGCTAGAGGTTGCCCAACCCTGAGGCTGCCGGCGGCTGCCTGCTTCGTCGGCGAACTTTTTTATTTTTTTATTAATCACCAAAGTTCTTTGTAAATGTAATTCCCCCAAACACCATTTTACTCAAAAGTACTTTGTGTTCAAACTATAATTTACCAAACACAGTTTACATTTTGGAAAACACCTTTAACTCAAAGGTCTTTGCATTTTCCTAAAAACTTTCCCCAAAAGTCTTCCCAAATGCACTCATATAGTACCTCGCATATTTTGGAGTAGGTTTCGCTTATAAGATTTGATGCTCAAAATTAAATGCATTGCTGGTTTCCTATCCCATACACCGGCGTAGCAACCATGTCTGTGGTAAAAGAAACAGATCATAGGAATACTTTAAGTTGGAAGAACTTCATCATGTAGCTAAAATTTAGAAAATCAAGTTGCACTCTCCCTAGGTAGCTTAACAATTTTTAGCGGGCGGACGGGGGAAGAGGTCCTGTCGGGTGTTGCCATCGAGCTTGGAGGAGAGGTGCTGGGTTGCCGGCGATGTCATGGAGTAGGCGCAAGCCTACACCGGCGGAGTCGGGCGGGCCAGGAGATGAGTCACAGTTTCCAAGTTTGGAACCTCCGCTTTCGGGTCGTGGACGCTAGGTTAGGGTTTGGAAAAGTAGGGGACGCCAATTACATTTATAGTTACAAATGACAGTTTCCTTATCATCCCTTTTCATGTTACAGATCTTCATGGAATTGAGTGTTTTCAGCTCTTTAGTGCTTACGAGAATGGAAAAATTTGTCGCATATATCTTTATAGGCGTGGACTCTTTTGCTTAATCAGAACATATTTCTAGCACCGAGAGATATGTTCTCTAAGAACTTGATTCGTCAAATTTTTTAGTAATATCTTACTGTCTTATTTTTTTTCCCTAGCATGCTCTTTCTAATATTTAAGGGGAAAAATGCTAAGAATTAAAGCCCGATTGGGTTGGTATAAGTTGCTACAACTATATTACTTAAAAATGGGTCAATTTGGATAGAATTAAATTTCAACCCCCAAATTTAACCCAATTCACCTGGTTGATAAGCTTAAGCCCGTTACACCTTATTCAAGAAAGTACCCAACTTTTAGATTTGCATAGAACCGGAGTTATCAAGTGAGACATGGCTCAGCTGGGCTCTTGAAGTGGGCTTGCTTTGGTGAGGTCTATGCTGTTAGTGCCTCCATAAAAGACCTCCGAGGAAAGAAAACCCCTTTCATAGATAATCTTTTGTCTAAATTTGAGTCCATATGGACCGAATCCATCGTACCAGCTAATCTCATAAGCCACACATAATCAATGGTTGTGATTATGTACTAGAGTTCAGATAAAAGTAGACCACCTATGTGACACCGAGTGTTTGGCCTTTGAAGAAGTATTGAAGTAGCTATCACCATTCCCAATCACCTTTAATTTCAAACTCGAATTAGTTCCCATAATTACCGGGACCCTTCTAGCTTCTTTAGCCTCTTTAACTTGCACACACGGGTTCTTCTCCGCTCGATGCGATCTGCACCAGTCGCATTCAAGACTTTCCTAGGTTCGTCATATATCCAAATTTGTATGTACGTACCAAAAAGAGCGTGGGTGATCAATGTAGTCAAGACAAAATGGCCATCAAACACTTCCTCTTTTGATGCCTATACATCTCCTGCAACGTTAGCTTTTATTAGGGAGGCTCAGCTCCAGTGAAGGGAATGGAATGGCCAGGGGGATTTGTGGTCCCATACGATATAAATCATTGACAAAAAGACATCCAAGAGGAAGTTTCCTAGCAACTTCTTCTCTCCCCCATTTTCGATTCTAGCTTATCTCCAGAAATTTTGAATGCATTTTGAATTCGAGGCTTGTTCTGATCCGACACCAAGTATAGCCCCATCTCCGCACCGTGCTGTTAGGAGAATCGCAGGAAGCCTAGCCCCGCGACACGTGAACAAAAATTTGGACCCGGACTCGAAAGCCCGATGGCTGGAACGACGTGATATCTGATCTTTTACCAAAACGAGAGGCTGAGATGGAATGATGGGTCGAGATCGGGACATCCGTCACGCGGGACTGCGTCGTCCATGGATTGCAAAATGGAATCATACTTGTTCAAAGCTCGATTTCGCTACGCGCGTGAGAAACTTCAACATTCAATTATATCGTCTTCTGCAGTTCTTGGAATTAAGGAAGACCCGTGATTTTTCAAAGCAGCTCGAGATGCTTCGTATAGGATGATCACGGATGGTTCGACTTATCGTTTGCAAGATGATGTCGACGCGAGCCGAGGTTGACATGCATGTCTAGCGGGAATGGATGGTGGTACATGATGTGCTTGGTCGTGGTTAGCTGTTAGGTTATACTAAGAGATTCGATCGTGAGACTTTTGATGAAAAGTCTTAGTCTCCTAAGATTGAATCATGATCATCCTCAAAGCTTGAGCAATCATGCCAAACTACTTAGTAAACAAAATTTCGATGAAAAGTCTTAGTCTCCTAAGATTTCTCGCGAGGATCTCCCAAATGGTTTTGAGTTTGATGACTACTTGAGATGCAAGGTACGTCTCCCACGATAACGGAGAATTGTATCCATGGAACGTTTGGTAATAATATTCCTCGTTTTCAAAGTTTCAACGCTTTGATCAAACCAAATTAACGTCCGACGAATTTTCTAAAGGCTAATGAAGTATGAAAAGCTCAGCTATCGCTATAGCAGAAGAGCTTGAAATAATTTAGAAGTAAAGTACGAATTGCATTTGAAAACAGATGATATTTGCAATCACGTAAAATCGTATGAACCTAATAAAAGAAACAAACGCATTTGATTGCACCCTCTCTCAATTGGGTATCACAAATTACATGAGAGAATCACAGTACATCAGCCCATATTGATGATAATAATTATGAGGGCGTGCCGTGCCACCCAATGTTGCTACATATGCCATGAATGTTAGACACAATGAAGATGTCTAGAAATATTTGAATCATTGATGTTCGTATTTCATAATGTTGTTTCGAATTTCCCCATTTACATTATTCGGAAACCAAGTCTGTTAGTATTTTCATTCTGAATTTCGAGCTACTTTGTCTCGTTAGGTACGATGTTTGCCGCGTGAGGCTCTTGATACTTAAGGCTTGTTTGTTTACGATTCAGCATGATTTTCCTACTAGAATCTAAAAATATTATACAAATTCTAAAAGGTTAAGATAAAAACATATATGTAAATTTACATGTTAATATTTGCATTTTATGAAATTTTTTAAGTGTTTCGGATTTTACGAAGTCAATGCGCATGCAAAGATTCATACTCGATAAATAATTTTATGGTTGTTGAATGCATAAGTGAGACTCCCTGAATTGGCATTCTAAAAGTACAAAAGGGGCTGCGTGCATCAGCAAAGAACCTAATGCACTGTCATTTTGGATTATTCATCCGTCGTTTTGCACAAAATGCTTTGCAAACATGTACTATCAATTCAGGTCTAAATCTTTCAATTATATAAATTTAGTCGTAAACCTTTTAATAATTTGTCAATCTAATCTTAAACCTTTTAATTGTGTCAACTTAGTCCTAAATCTATTAAATATTTGCCAATTCAGTCATACACCTATTATTTGGAAAGATTATATCTGCAAATTGTCAAAATGTTTAGAACTGAAATGGTACAATTGAAAAGTTTGGACTAAATTGACAAATACATAAAAGATTTAGGACTAAATAGGCACAATTAGAGGTTTAGGATTAAATTGGTATCCGTGCAATAGGTTTAGGACTATTTGGATAATGTTCCCCCTACGTGCGCGAGATAGAATACATATGTTCTACTTTTTAATTGACAAAACAAATTTAATCCAAAATCCTATAAATAGTCTAGTCTTATTTAGGGTGCCTCTATTTTGCGGAAAATAAAGGACTCGAAAATTATTTTCGAAGAAGGGATGTACCTCCAATTCCGATTGTTAGCTGTTATGCGATTGATCACGCGAATAGGGTGCGCACAATTGAGTGGGACTCAGGAAATTTCTTGCACGCGACCGTTCCAAATCTCTTATGCGGACACACAACAGAAATGTCACCGACCCACCATTTTAATGGACCATTTTTCTATATATATTCGCCCCCTTTCCGTCCAAAAAAAAAAAAAAATGGACCCTTTTTCTATATCTTTATAAATACATTATAGCAAGCTCTTCCTATAAGATTGTCTCTAAGAGTGATACATAGAACTCTAATTTGCAAAAGATCGATAATTTTCTCCGCTCATTTTTGCTTCCGACAAGGAGTTTACCTGTTTCCAATTAGGCATTTTATTGGAAATTCTAATGCTCATGTAACTCTTCCTATTAAGTGTTTTGTTGAAAGATTTTTTTATTTTTTTATTTTCTGTCAATAGTGCAATTATGTTTTTGATTACATATAAATTTTTCTTACTCATATAACAACAACAATTAGGAATTTTCTAACGGTTCTCGAACTAAGAATTTGGCCTTTATTTGGAGGAATTATCACATGAAATATGATGCAATTAACGGGTAATTCATATTAAATTTGGCCGAGTGCCACCAAATCTGGCCAAGTTTCATCAAGATCTAGCGGCTTGGCTCAAGGGTCGCTAGCCATTGATCGAGGCTCAGCAATTTTTGTTGTTGTTGTGATTTTAGCTTTTTTTTTTCCAATTTAATTTAAATAAAATTTAGGTTAACAAATCAGATTTGGATCAAAACGTCATCATTTTAGTCTCATGTTTCATATTTTAGCCAAGTTAGCGCCACGGGAGAGAGAGAGAAAATAATAAATAAATCATGTCAGTATTTTTCATTAGCCAAATTAGACGGGATTTATGAAAGGACCTTATTGTACAAATTTGACAAATTTTATGACTTAATTACAATTTAAAAAAAATAATTTAAAGCTCAATTGCATTTTGGTGACAAGATTTAGGACTAATCTCTCTAACATTAATGGGCACGTTATTTTCTTTTCCTTCTTTCACTCTCATTTTTTTGTCATCACTTTATTTGTAACTCCTCCTTTAATAATATTCTTCTTTTCCTTTTGCAAGTAACAATCGTACAACAATAAAATAATACAAGAATCGAACGTACTTGAGATGTACAAAATAAAATTTATAGTACTTCTCTAGATAACATAAACAACATAAAATATATATCAACATCCACATATGCATGAGTTCCTCTAAATACTGTTTAGTAAATCAATTTTTATATTTCTAGTTATTCGTTTACTGTGATTTGTAGAAAAGTCTTGAGGCGCGAATAAATGCCATTTGCCCGGTCGGAGATTGAACCCAAGACGAAAGCATCCAATTTCTCATTCTTGTCCGCCACCTCCATCTTTCCATCCTTCTATAAAAGGGCACTAGCTTCCCAATCAGCTTCATGCCAAAGCATATCACAAAGAGAGCCCAAGAACCCGTCGCGAAAGCAGCATAGATTCTTGCCTTTATTCTCGACCGTTCACACGCCATTCGCGTTTCCTTTCGGCCCTTTTCCGTTCGGCATCCGTTCGAGAACCGGCTTGGAGCAGATCGATCAGCAGATCAAGAAGATGGGGAGAGATCGACAGATCGGCCTGGCCATGGACTTCTCCAAGAGCAGCAAGTGCGCGCTGCAATGGGCCCTCGACAACCTCGCCGACAAGGGCGACACCCTCTATATCATCCACATCAAGACCAACTCCAACGACGAGTCCCGCGATCAGCTCTGGTCTAAATCCGGCGCACGTAAGTGAAGGTGTTAGAGGAGTTCGCGGTTGGTGTTCTTTTCATAGATATCTGAACTTGTTCGACCGTGATCGTGTTGCAGCTCTGATTCCATTGACGGAGTTCCGAGAGCCGCATCTCATGAAGAAGTACGATGTTCCGACCGACATGGAAGTTTTGGATACGCTCGACACGGCCTCGCGACAGAAAGAGTTAAAGATCGTGACGAAGCTGTACTGGGGGGATGCGAGGGAGAAGCTGCTTCAGGCGATTGACGATCTGAAGCTGGACTCTCTGGTCATGGGAAGCAGGGGACTTGGCACCCTCAAAAGGCAACTCTCTCTTTCACTCTCTCTCAATAAAGATATGAAGAAACATATAATGTTTTAATTCGGATTGTTCGGGAAATGAATTTAGATAGTCATAGAAAAAGATATATTTAGAAACTAAAACTTGAAATCCGAGAAATTTATAAGACTACTTGCCAATTACTTTGGCTAATTAGGTACAACTGTCCACTTTGCTGCAATATGTTATTATAATTAAACTTTAAACGATGTATACGTGTCGGCATGGAGTTTCTGGACGAAGAATGGGGTTGAAAAGGTGCCTTAGATTCCGTAGAGATAATTTAATCGGAATAAATTTTAGGGGTAATTGGAATCTAGAACTTACCTGCTAGATCTTGGTTCCAACAAATGGACCCGGATGGAGCCGTTCTGGCCAGTTTCATTTTTTACAATGACATAATTGATGTTTTCCATTTCTTTGTTTACCGCATGACTGGTCAGGTCATGTTGGCTGTGACAAAAAAGAGAAAAAGTTATGATGGTACACAACTATCGGTGATTTCATCTCACGAAGATGACATAAATTGTTTATGCAAAACTAATTTCACGCACGCTGAACTGTAGTACAAAACAATCTCTTGACCATACCAAGTACATCACATTCGGTTGTTTTTTTTTTTTTTTTGGGTTTGGTCATTCTTGAATGCTGCGATCGTAGATAAAGCAAGGCATTAAATGGGTTGGGTGGCGATTCTGAATGCAGGGTAATATTAGGGAGTGTGACCAGCTACGTGACCAATCACGCCCCTTGTCCTGTGACCGTCGTCAAAGAACCCGGCTTCAACAAGATCTGAATGTCATCACCTTGACCAGGAGGTCTCCTGAGGAAGAGGATCTGTCTCAAGTGTTTCTCTTTAATCTTTTATTCCAGCCTCTTTTTTTTAAATTTTCCTGCTAATGAATAACTACCTTTGTCATACCAGATCTTATTGATACACAATTTACTCGTATATGAAATCAATGTATTACTTCTAGCCATGCTTTCTGTTCTTGGGTAGGGCTCGCCATTTTTATGAATTGCAGAAACATGTATATGCTTTCCTGAGACAGAGGGATTGTTAAGTAGATTTGATTTGCAGTGTTGAGCCGATACATGCTACGAAAGCTTTTGTATCGAACCTTTACAAGTATTGGCGAAAAAAGGACTCTATCGAGCCATGGTCACGTTAAAGTAATCCCTAGATATATAGGCTTATAGAGTATACCGTAGCCATGTTACGGTAATCCCATTTCATAACTGAAGTTGCCGCAAGAAAATTGTACCAAGCAATTTCAAAGTCTTCTTGAAATACTTTTCTTTGGATGAAAATCGCGAAATCCAATCCTGAGAGGTTGGTCAAGTGATGAACATCACGGGGATTTTGCCTTTTAGGAACCGCTAGAAGAGGAGTGGAAGCCCCATTTTCTCATTTCTAAAATCCAAACCACAAAAGATGTATTGCATTTCCGATGCATCACCAGATGCAATAATTTCTCTTCTCGTTCCGATTACCTAATTCATAATTCATATTGCCAAACGGGGTATCATGGTTGAGCTTGTCGTGTTAAGATCAGTCCCCTCACTACAAGGCTAGCTTTTATATTGTGCCCCAAAAAGAATATCTCAACAGGAACCTCCCTTTTCTTCTTGCGGAATGTGATGCAGACTAGTGCAAACTTTTTTCACCTATTGTCACATTAGGCTAGAATATGACGACACATCAAACCCAGCAACCCTTTTCCTTTATGCGTCTATATCTGTGACGTTCTCCTCTAGATATAATTGCAATGCCATACTTCGGTCGCCAATTGATCATTTGAGAGATTCTTCTCTTAAATTCACGTGTAAGGATGTTCGTAAAATAGGACCGCATATTAGATAATCAATCTGGAATAGAGCAATTAATATATCTACTTGGCTCATTTGGAATGACACCCCATGATTCTTTGAATTATATTATGCATCGGTCTTGAAACATTAGTATGATTTGTAAGATAGTTTTTTTTTTTGGTGGGAACGAACCAGATTTCATTTAACTAGCAGAAAAAGGAGAAAAACACCGATTAACGTCTAAACATAATAAATCTCAAAGGAGTTGAGGGGGCTTAGAGAGCCAATTAGCAGGGAGGGACCCTAATCTGTGGGATTTTGGAATCTAATCTGCACAAAGATTATCCTCTCTTGGATAATGGATCACCGATAACCCTTTTAACTTGGCCAAAAGGCCTAAGCAATCTTCTATTATCAAACGGAGGGTCCATGGGCTTTGGCTTCTTGAAATTTCAAATAAGGAATCAAATCTCAACCTTACATTCACTAGTGTCTTGATAACTCAATTGGGATGTATTGATATTTTAGATGAGACAGGCCGTGACATGTTTTACATGAGACAAAAGATGGGCCTGGCTGACTGCGAAGTGAATTTCCTCTGCTCTTGGGATTACTGATCGCCCAAAATGACGGATGCTGGACCGCGGACGGATTGAGGAATTGCCATGATTCAATAAAGGCATGGATACGCAATCCCATGAAAAGAGTCCCTCTTCCACCTTAACATGATAGCCAAATTATATGCCAAATTTCCCAAAGGATCACTAATTTATGGGTTCAATCCAATTTTGACACCAACTGTCAAGTGTGCCAAAGAGGCCAGCGGTTCACTTAGACAACGTCCGTCAGTGCACGGTGCATCCTCAAATGTTGGTTTCGAAATTGGGTCAAAGTCACGATGTCACGACTCATAAGAAACCCAAATTAGAACAGTTGCTGCCAGGAAATAAACTTGTCTGATCTAACTTCAATATTCTAGCGAACCTTGGTTACCTTCCTTGTTTCAGCTATGGCCCGGTTCAATGGTGCTCAGAGAATGATTTGATCTGCCCTTATTTCGCTTTCCTTGTCGTCTTCATAATCTTCTTCTTCTTCTTCTTCTTCTTTTAAATAGTTATATCATATAATTTGGATTTGCACATAAAAAGGACCATTTCTAGGTCAATCCTCGTCCCTTAACGTTGGCTCGGATCCTTTGGGCTTATAATCGGGCCGAATTCTTCGGTGAAGCCCGAAGTGAATGATAATGATTCGAAACATTATCCAATGAAGTTGGACTGGACGTTGATGATACCGATATCCAAGGCTTATGATCGGGCCGAATTCTTTGGTGAAGCCCGAAGTGAATGATAACGATTCGAAACATTTTCCAATATGTTTCCAAGCTTTGACAAAAGAATGGAAGATCACCGCATGAGTAATTTGGTGGGTCGATTTCATTTTTTGACTGCCACACACCTGGTCATGACAAAATGAGAATGGAGAAACAGAAAGAATTTGAGTCCAACAGGGCCCGTTTATTGCAGCCCTCATTTCGGCAAGTCGTTTCTTCAAGTGATTTTAACGATTAAGCAAGTGGTCGACAACGAACATAGAACATATGACTTCACGTTCCCTTTGCATATAAAATCAGTCCTTACACGCGGAGCGAGAGATGTGAATATAACTACGGGTGTGCAAAGGAATTAGGATCCGCTCAGACCGCTCGAGACCGGACTGAAATTGCTCGAAACCGGTGGTTCTTGAGAGAACTAATTCACTTCCCGGTTCCAATTTATGGGAAGCGGTGGGTACTGGTGCAGTCCCTGATTCCATGGGTGGATCCACCCACCCGGACCGGATTGGTTATGTTATAATACTATATTAATTTTTAATATTAAAAAAATTAACCTTAAGGAAGAGCTTGTGCTTTCAACCCTTATGAAAATGTTAGCTTATATCTACATTATTAACTTTATCCTAAAGATCACGTCAACAATTCTTATGTTCACTTCATTACAGCGGCATAACTTGGAAGCATGGGTTGATAGTTTTGAGGCATTGAGGTTAATGTATAGGTCAAAAGAAAAGAGATGCCTATAGCCAAGTGCAATGCGGTCTATTCATATTGTTACTATATTGTCACCATATGGTGACAATATATCAATTCATTGTGTTTAATGCTTCTTGGCTCTCACTCTTCTAAATATCAAATGCCCAACTTACATTGGCATAGTTATCCGAAGTAATTTTCCTTTGATTGCTAGTTCTAATAACTACACTTTATTTCCAAAGGGCTATTGAGCTTGTGAGACTTAGAAAATCATTGGTCATAATTTGAGACAGTTTTATTGGCAACACTTTGTATAATTATTAAACAGTTTTTGGTGAGACGGGTTCTATGGATCCATCCGGTAATCAAACCGGACTGGTAGTCTAGTTTTTGGGTGGATCCATACAATTAATGGATGGTTCTTGATTCAAACTTTTTGGAACCAGTCCTTAGCAGGCGGTCCCCAGTTTTAGGCCGAGAATCGTCCACTTGGATCATGCATACTCCTAAATATAACCATGTCAAATTGATAACCAAAGACAGGAAAACATGCACAGATATTATGTGTGAGTGAGAGAGAGAGAGAGAGTTGAGATTGGAATTGTCAGAGAGAGAGTTGAGATTGGAATTGTCATTGGTCCATGCTCTAATAACGTGTTAGGTAAACTCTTTTCTTAAAAATCTTAAACTGTTAGGAAAAAATGCTGCACAAAACATTTATGTAGGATATCACTCAACCTTCGAGAAAAATGAAACAATAAATAATCCCCTAATTCCTAGTTTTGCCATCATTTTTCTCTTTGGAGAATTATAAAAAAAAATCATAAATTTATTCAGTTCTAAATCTTCTTTTTGAGTTAATTTAGTCCTAAATTTTTTATATTTGTGTCAGTTCAATTTATTTAGCCAATTTTAGCTAGAATCGTTGAGGTGGACATTGGTCGTCTTATGTGGCGCGGCCGATGTTGATGTATATATATATTTTATAATACTTTAATATTTTTCAAAATTATTATTTTTTTCTTTTCTTTCTCTTTGTTTTATGTTTTCCCCTTCCTCTTCCATTCCTTCTTACTCCAATTTTTCGTTGGACCTTAGCGATCGACTAGAGGTAAGGGTAAGTGAGGTTGATCTTATTGGCCATTGGCAAGGCCAATCTTGCCGTCCTGGCTGGTTGATGAGTCTAGCAACTGGCTAGGGGAAGAAGGAATGGAAGTAGAAAAAAAAAGAAAAAGAAAGAGAAAGAAAAGAAAATAAAAGAAAATAAAAGGAAAGAATACACAAATAAATAAAATTCAAAAGAATGTCAAAATATCATTAAAAATATACACATCAATGTTGGCCGCGTCACATAAGATGGTTAGAGTCAATGTTGGTGATTTTTGGTTAAAGTTGGCAGGATAAACTGAATTAATACAAATACAAATGTTTATGACTCAAGTGAAAAAATATATATTTATGACTGAATTAACATAATTGCAATAGATTTATGATTTTTTTTTTTTAATAATTTCTCATTTTTCTCTCCTATATTGTCCTTTTATTCCTTTTGATGCTGATATGAAGTGGTAATGTAATCGCATTTTAAACATATACTCAGTTCATGTAGAGTTTCATTCAAGCGATCTTTTGCCATGAATGATCATGTGTGAATTCGAATTGGTAAAATGGTAGGTTGGACTTTAGAAATCGCATCATCAAATATGAAATCGTTACCATAAAACGAAATTTTCAGCGCATGCCTAAAGACTAAAAACCCTAAACAAATTTCGCCTATGTCACTTTCATTCGCTCTTTTCTCATCCTTTGCATTTTCTATTTTTTAATCTTAACGTAAGTCTGAAAAAGCAGGTAAATGTCAAACAACGTTTGTCTCTTGTCTCTGTCGGTTGAAGTTCCTGAAGTTGTAAGCTTTGGCTCCATTCTTCTGTTGCTTCAAATCAGCAGTCCACATCGCAAGCTATCAGAACTTGATGATGCGATTGCCGTCATTTTCGTGTCAGTTAGAACAACCAGCACAATTATTGGACACTTGCAAGGGAAGCTAAAAGAAGAGCTTGAGGGTTTATGTGGTCCGGCCATTATTGGATCTCAACCGCAACTCCCCCTTTTATCAATTTAATTTCATGGTCACTTAGTACTTTATGTTCATAATAGCTTGTATGTAATGCCATTATGCAAAACATGATCTATATCGATTTAAAATTTCATTTGAGAGAATCTAGGTTAGGCTGGCTTTATAGTTACCTTTCTGTTAATCATCTATGTGGCTTGGCCATTAAGAATCTTCCTTCAAGAAAATTTTAGAGCTAAGTCAAGTATATATATATATATATATTGAAATTATTTTGCCCAAAGTGATCAAAGGGTTATTATTATTCAAACGACCGATTTGCTTCATGAGTATATACATTAAATATATATAGACACGTATGTTTTAATGAAGGAAAACTAATAAATTAGGTTGCTTTAGAATACATGAGAGAAATAGTACCCAAAAGCTCTAAAATACTAGGTGGAAAACATTTGTCTTCCTGCAAGATTATTATCATGCCATTAAAATATTAGTTGAAGGAAGATTGCTTGCATATAAGGTTAATGTGAAAACTTGCAAACATAAGATTGAAAAGAACATGCACGGAATATATGAAAATTGTGTCATGAAAGATGTGAGAGTAGATCATCACATCATGTTAGATATTATTAGTACAACTTTACAAGTTTATGTTATTAGGTAGAAGAAGATTGCATGTATATAACTTATCTTATAATGAAACTATAAGAAATAGCATAGATATAATTGGTTCATGTTTTTTTTTTGTATGTCATCCTTTTTTCTACTGCATCAATTTTAAATTTGGTTTATAAAATTGTTTTGATTTTGCCAATTTCAATCTTCATGATACCCTAACTTGGTCAGTCATTCTTTATTCATTCATTCATTTATTTTATTTATTTAATGCAATAGAATGCGATTGCTTTTTTACCTTTTGCTGTGTAGGTTGGTGGAGGTGCATCCTCAGTAGCACGTTTGTCCTTGGCCAAATAAAAAAAGTTTTTATTTACCGAACGATGAAAAAGTTTGTGAAGGTCAAGGTGAGGAGCGCAATGCTCGAGACCCAAGGTTCTTCGTCGCTTTCGTTTGCATTTTTGTTCTTTGACTTTATTACTTTTTCAATTTTCATACTTTATTGGATAGAAAGAGGTTTTCCTTCTTTTTTGTTTTTTTTTTTTTTCTGTCGATAGTGCTAGTTTATTTTTTGGTCGGATGTCGATAGTGCTATGAAATCTGAACTTTGAAGGGGAGGAAAAATCATTATATGATTGCGATTGTATGTACCAAACCAAATCTAAACCACGAAAGAAGATGGCTTTTATATGATCTCATCCGAATCTCATCGAGTATGGCAGTCCAAATTGAATTTATCATATGTACTAAATTCATGAAATACTTGCTCGAAAAGGTGACAAAATGCATCTTTTTAGGTCACTCCAAGTAGCAAATAATTTCGAAAGAGTCAAAAAAGTTTATTGGAGCTTTGCCAAAAAAATTAATAAAAAAGAACAACTATGTATTTGAGTACTAATATTTCGTTTATTAAAGAGTACCTCAAGGCACTTCTTACATAATTGATTAAGAGCCATGGCTGGAAAAAAAAATTAATTAAGGAAATTTTACAGTTTGTAATATACTAAGTGTTCTCGTAACACGTGCAATCGTCATTTTGAAAATTGAACTATTTTTGAATTAATTGTACTTTACATTGTCCCCAAGGCACTAGTTGAGGTGATCTAAAATAAAAGTATTGTTCCTTCTCCTAAATGGTAAAATTGAATCAAAAGAGCTGAAATTTTAAATTCATCACCTCAAAGATAACTTAAGTTTTCTATCGCAAGATGAGGCCTTTTCAATCATTAATAAACCATCAATTATTTTTTCATGAACTCTCTCGCATTCTCCAATCACCCTCATTTACCTACTTTAAAAGATGTTTTTATCATGCCATTATTTTATCAATTTGCCCTTGCAACGAACTGCTAAAGACCCACAATTTACGAGTATGAGATTAACAAGGATTTTATTATAGAGGGATAATTGCAAGATCCATCCTTAACTTTGCTTTTGGTATCAAGTGTTATCCTTCATATTTCAAAATTTACATTTTGCATCGCCTCAAACTTGCATTCAAAATCTACAACCTAACCCCCTCTCTTGCTCTCTCACCCTATCATTTCTCTCTTCTCATACACAACAACACAAGTAATATCACAACAACATCAAGAGCCACACAGTGTCAACTCATCGCTAGATGTCATCGTTGGACACCATAGCTAGACCCTGATGCCGATCTTGGCCTGGCCTGGCCAAGCTCATGGCCAGGCCACATGAGCTTGGCCTAAGCGACAGCTCGAGGTTAATGAGGCCATGCAAAGTCAACCTCGAGTTTTTGAGGGCCGTGGCTGGCTGCGAGCCTCTACAACAAGTTGGCCAGCCATGCAAGTTTTGTAGTAAAGATTGGCTGCACGGCCATTGCCACTGGATTGAGGTTGCATGATTGACCTCGACCTTGACCTCGACTGAGCTTTGCTGGTGCTATGACCATTGTCAACCTTCGATATGAAGTTGGCGACAATTGTAGATTATTGAATGCTCTCACAATCTTACGTGTTGAGAATCTTTTGAACACCCATAAGATTTGCAATTTGAGAGCATGAGGTGCTTGCCTACTTCACTAAATAATTGAACTTATATTTTGGAGCTTTCATAATAAATGATGGTGGAGATTGGCCAAAAAGGAAAATAGATAAAGGTGGAGTCGATAAAAAGCGTCGCAAAAGTGAGACCGACACTATATATACATATATATGAATATATGTATATGTAGAGAGAGAGAGAGAGAGAGAGAACTTTAAAATCTTAAGCGACCAAAGCTAGTAAACTTTTTTGGTGGACCAAACAAGGGGGGGCATCCTCCACCTCGAAAACGCCGCCAGTTTCATTTGAAGACATCATTCAAAGCAGATCCGTTGCTTCCGCGATTTCACTAGATTACTTTATTATTGTGTCCTTGGATGATATAATTGCCTACGACGTAGAAACCTTGTTTAAGCAAAGAAAGAACGGCGATTCTGCAGATGTTTGGCCTACGACTTTTCAGTAACAATTATACACGTGAAAAGAGATACTTCGACTTTTATTACGTGTTACAACTACAAGATCGTCATAGCTGGAGCATCATTGCACATCATGAGAGCTTCTTCACATAGATCCCAAGTCACGAAAATTTGAAAAAAAACATATATATATAACTACGTTTGTACCAAATTATTCAAAACCAAATTTTTGATCACAAAAAATCTAAAATTAATACACCTTTGACAAGTTTACACACCGTTAATTTTTATAAAATTTTACTGTTAAATTTTTGAGTTAAATGACATATGACGGTTGTACCAGTTTATGGGTCACATATGTATTAATTTGTGATTTTTCATGGTATTGATCCAATTTAACAGAAACTAACAGAGGATAAATTTATCATAAATATATCGATTTAGAGTTTTTGATGGTCAAAAAATTAATTTTGGAATAAATTTATCACAATGTATCAATTTGTTTCGAAATTTTTTGTGATATTAATCCTATACATTATCAAACAATATGACAGGTTAGAATGCAGATACTTAGACAATTCTCACTGTTGCCTTGCTCAAAAGCAGAAATTTTATAGTCTAAAGAAATGGAAATGATGATTGACTTAGAAGCATCTGAAGGGACCAGCATAGGCTCCTCCATCGATCCATTTTCATATGACTCTCATGATGAGAGTCCTAGTGTTTGAACCAAGCTTCCCTAATCATGACGTGCCTGGCCTTGCCAACATAAATAAGCAAAGCTCCCCCCCAACTAAAAAAAATCCTAAACGCCCAAAATTGACTTTTTCTTTTTCCCTTTTGTCCTCGGCCTTTCCAAAATTACCTTGTCTTTTCCCCAATTTTTTTTATTTTTACTAGACAAATGTCTTAGTTGTAATCTCATGGGTGGCGCTTTCGACCAACAAGGAGAAGATAGAGAAGGAACCGAACGCAGAAACCCTCCCACCCCGCACCACCAACTCAAGTTTTGCCTGCCCCTGCCAAAGCCCAGAGCGCTCCATAACTCCACCTCTCCATCTCCTCTCGGCCTCCTGGTCTTGAAGTTCCTCCGGAGGCTGCATTCCTGGGCTCGCTTCTCAAGTGGGTCGCGCTCGAAGAGGCTTGGCTACAATGGCATGGTAGTGAACAACTCCGTGTTTCATGCTTCTCCTGGTCGCGTCGAAGCAGAGACGGAGGCAGAAGAAGAAGAGGGTCCTGAAATGGAGGGTTCGAGTGTCAAGAGCGAAGGCACTGAGGGAAGGAGAGATGGGTTTTGCGGGAAAGTTGGTGAAGTTGGGATTTTTGCGGATTTGATCGAGGAAGAGAGGCGGGAGAGCAGCTCAAGCTCTGCTTTTTTGACATCGGAAGCGACGGGGGATGAAGAGCAGAGTCAGAACAGCTCCGAGGTGTCGTACTCGCCGCCTCCTGTACTGCATTGGTCGGTGGACAAAGCTCCGGCGTCGGACTGTGCCAGTGAGAATGGCGTCGTGGAAGATGCGGAGAAATTCCACTCCAGTGACAAAAAGTTGGAGAAACACGGCTCTGCAATTTCAGGTTTGAACCAAGACAAAACCGAAGCTGAAATTTATGTAATAAATTTTGTTTATCTTGATGTTATTACTGATTACTGTTTGGTTGATGGGGGATGCAGAAGTTGAGATGATGAAGGAAAGATTCTCAAAATTGCTTCTTGGAGAGGACATGTCGGGTTCCGGAAATGGGGTCTGCACGGCATTGGCCATATCAAATGCCATTACTAATCTTTGTGGTATGTTGCCTATTTGGAATTTGTTACCAACTTCTTCATTGCTGTGGCGTATTGGGTTAAACATCGAATTTGATTGCTCCAGCTTGTTTTAGAAAGTAAGGTTTCCACCTGCATTGCTGATTGAAGGACAACTGGTTGTTTGAAACATAAAATGGCGAAACTAGTTTTCATATATGGATCTCTTGTTGTATGCTTCAACTAATGGCGGTTTTTCCACCTGCGTTTCTGATGTTCGATCTTTTGTTTCGTAACTGCATTTGTGAAGCCACCCTGTTTGGGCAACTTTGGAGGTTAGAACCTATTCCTCTGGAGAAGAAAGCGATGTGGCGAAGAGAGATGGAATGGCTTCTTTGTGTTAGTGATCACATTGTTGAGTTCACTCCGACATGGCAGACATTCCCGGATGGAAGCAAGCTTGAGGTAAGGCCAATTGCTTATTAGATTGCACCTATGAAATTACATCCTTTGACATATAAAAGCCTGTTTCTTGCCATCCCATTTCTCTAGTGAGTTGTAAGTCTTGATTAGCGCTAGAATTCTCCACTCTGACACGATGGGGATGATTTTTTTTGCTTTAGCTGCTTCAGTGTTCTGTGGGCATAAGAATCACTGTGGTTGTTAAGTACATGTGCACTTAGAGATCCATGGTTAAGGAAAAACTGCAAACGACAGCAATAATTGTTGCTATAGAACCATACATGTAAAATAGTCTCAATTCATGAACACTTTGAAATAGGTGATTGCTAGCTTCACTTCAGGTAAACAACTTGGCAAGATGATTTCATACTACTTGCTGGTGGATTAGAAATGAAAAAAATTGATGGACCAATTGGATTTGAGTTTTCTCAAAAGTCATTTCTTCAATTCTTTGTCTGGGTTTCAGGTCATGACATGCAGACCAAGGTCCGATCTTTATATGAATCTCCCGGCTCTCCGAAAGCTAGACAATATGCTTCTTGTAAGGTTTCTTCCAAGTGGTTAAGTGGTCTATGTTTTTAGTCAGGGGAAGGAAAACTGAGGATTATGACTTGTCTTTATCAGGAAATATTAGACAGCTTTGAAGACACAGAGTTTTGGTACGTGGATCAAGGGATTTTGGCATTGGAGGCCGATGGATCAGCTTCTTTCCGACGAGCCCTTCAGCGCCAAGAGGAAAAATGGTGGCTTCCCGTACCTCGAGTCCATCCTGGAGGTCTCAGTGAAGATTCTCGAAAGCATTTACAACACAAACGCGATTGCACCAACCAGATATTAAAAGCTGCCATGGCAATCAATAGCATTGCCTTAGCTGATATGGAAGTCCCTGATTCATACTTGGAAACTCTTCCTAAGGTATGAAGCACATATAACAGTCATGTATATATGTGGCATATGAATGCAATTTATTTAGTCTCTAAGAGTTCTTCTTCAACTGATTACAGAATGGACGAGCATGCTTAGGTGATATTATATATCGCTACATTACCTCGGATCAGTTTTCTCCTGAATGTCTGCTAGATTGCCTGGACCTTACATCCGAACACCAAGCTATAGAAATTGCCAACCGTGTCGAGGCCTCAATATATGTTTGGCGTAAAAGAACTCATTCAAAACCTGTCAATAGCACTAGCAGATCTAATTCGAAGTCATCATGGGGATTGGTAAAGGAGCTTATGGTCGACGCAGAAAAGAGAGAATTTCTTGCAGACAGAGCAGAAAGCCTCCTGCTGTGCTTGAGGCAATGGTTTCCTGGCTTGCCTCAGACCACCTTGGACATGAGCAAGATTCAATACAACAAGGTAAAATATCTAGGACTCTCTCCTTCATTTGTTGTGGGCAATTTTTGGTTTTTCCAATTAGTTCAGTCCCTTGTGAAAAATCATAAGAAAACCCTGACAACATAGATCCAAGTAATCTTTTTGTTGGGACTAATGATTGGTGATGGGTGACAAATTAAAAATATTAAAGATTCATACTCTGGAAAGTATCTTAAGTGTTCTAGGTTTAGTTTCCATATAGATGTATCAGTAGAGTGATCCACTTTGCATTTCAACTGTAGGATGTGGGCAAATCCATTCTGGAGAGCTATTCGAGAGTACTAGAAAGCTTGGCATTCAACATTGTGGCTCGCATTGATGATTTACTCTATGTAGACGACTTGACAAAGCACTCCGACAATGTCCCTTCAATCTCCAAGGTAAGTTTGATTGCGCACAAGAGCATTCCGATCCCATACACCATGCCCCTCTCGGGCACTCCGTATAAGTCGGCTTTCTCCACACCAAGCTTCTCTCCAGCACGTCTCTTCAGCCCCATGAGGGGTGAGAGATCTCCTTTCATTGCCAGCGGCAAGCTTCAGCAACGTGGTTTAGGCGAAAAAAAGGCTTTGACAGATTATATTGCCATGGACACAAAAGGAAAGGACCCTGGCAAGCCGAATGAGGAGGCAGATGCATTGTCGAATGTCGGCATCGAAGCATCTGCATCTCCAAGTGTTGTAATCTCTGATTATAACAAAGGTAAGCTCCGCGTGAGGGAAGATTTACATGCCAAATAAGGAACAACCAAGAGGGCTTCTCAATTTGATTTGCCAATGTCAGTGCTCTGAACTATTCCCTCCTGTACTAGATGTATACACATATACAGGTCCTAGGTTTGTTTAGATCATGCTGTTACTTGTGACGTCTTTTGTATAAGCTGAGGCCTGACTGCTCATGCTACTACATTGTACCTTAAAGGCCATCTGGGGATTGTAATTACAAATCTCCATCGCGACAGCAATTCCCTTGAGATTGAGTTGCATTTGGCGCAATGCATATAGAATTGCAGACCCTCTTCTTTAAGGACCAACATGCAATTTACTGCTTTACGGGTAGATGAGTTGAAACGCTGAGCGCAAGTAACAGAAGTGAAAACATGAGCCAACGGAAGGTACTACTAAAGATAGGTTGAAATCATCTGATGATCTTGGAATTACCATGTTTGTATTCTCTTTCTGTGGACGCTCAGACATCAAAATTATGCTGGAAAGATAGGCATATCCCGGTGCTGCATTGTTTTTGCCTACTGGATAAAGACAATATTTGAGCAATTTGAACTTTCTGAGAGTTCTCAAAGACATATCACTGTTGCTTTTGTTGCTGCCCAGGCACGTATACTAAGTAAGGCGCCGGAGGTTTAGGAGGGGTTGGCAGACTCGCGCAACATACAAAGAGTAGCCATAAATAGCGAATGTATAGAAGAACTGCGATGTACAGCGAGTTCATTCCTGTGAAATCAGTCGTCTCAGCCATCGACCTTGACGGGTCTTCCCTAACATCAGCATGATGCTTTAATGAACTCATTGCGCTCGAGTATTGACTCATATAGATGAGAGTCTGCTTGCCCCATATAATGTGCTTAGCCCGGTAGCTTGAGTCTTTGTCGGGTCCAGCAAGTGTTGGGGTGTGTGGACTTAGACAAGAGTCTTCCACCCCAAATCTCAGCCATTAAAGCTCAACATCACCGACCAAAAAAAAAAAAAAAAGCTCGACATCATTATTGACTATGGAGAAATTGTCCCATCAATCCTAAATTTATTATACAAAGATCTATTTGGTTTTAAAATTTTTCCACTTTACCAATTTAGTTATAAATTTTTGCATATTATTACAATGTAGTACTTCCGATTAATTTTCATCAAATCACTCACGTGGCGATGTGCCGCATAAGATGATTGACAATTACTAGACCATCATATTAATGATTTCTGATGAAAATTGACCAGAAAATTATATTTGAATTTCAAATAAAGGTTTATGATTAAATTGGCACTTGCAAAGACTTGGAGCTAGAAGGTTGTCTTTGGAAAAATTACTATTAAAATCAAATCCAAACTGAACTAAGTTTGTGTTTATTGTGGAGAAAACTTCATGATAAAAGAAAATACTTTCAGGGAAAAGTTATTTTCTTGAAATCTTTTCTCTTTTTCAAGTTAGGAAATTTATTTTTTTAACTTCAAACATGCATATTTTCTTTGGTTGTACACAATTTTTCAATGACCGATCATTTTAACCGAATCGGACATTTGAAAGTTTAGAAAATTAATTCCCAGAAATTTTTTTTACCCAAACAAACACACCCAACTCCAACTTGGGAGAATTGTCCAAAAAGTCCTAAACCTTTTGCAATTTTGCCAATTGAGTCCTAAACCTTTTAATCTTGCCAATTGAGTCCTAAACCTTTTGTCAGTTTGCCAATTGAGTCCATCCGGCCAATTTTGGCCGGAAAATGCTGACATGGACGCCGGCGGTGCCACGTAGGACAGCCGGAGCTAACATGGACAATTTTAAATAATTTTTTAATTTTTTTTTTAATTTTTTTGATTTTTTGATTTTTGATATTTTTTCCTTTTTTTTTTTTTACCTTGGCCTTTTCGGGTGGCTGGTGGCCTCGCCGCAAGTGAGGCTCGACGGTGACGGCTCCTCGCCCGGTCGTGCCCTCGAAGTCGCCCTCGCCAAAGCCCGGCTGTCGCCCATTTGGGAATGACCTGGAATACTCTTGGCCTCTGGCCATTAGAGAACGACCTCGCCAGCGCCGTCGCTGAAGGGCATGCCTGCGTCCCCGGGACCTCGCCCGTCGCCCGAGCCGAGCCTCGCCCGGCGTCGCCGTCGCCCGGCCGGGGCCTGTCGTGGCGGCCATGGCGCAAGGAAAAATAAAAGAGGAAAAATAAAAAATAAAAAAAATAAAAAATTATTAAAAAGTGTCCACGTCGCTCAATCCCTGGCATTGCCGACGTCCACGTCAGCATTTTCCGCCAAAATTGATCAGATAGATTCAATTGGCAAACTGATAAAAGGTTTATGACTTCGGTTTTCAATTGGTTCTCTAACTTTGGCATGTATGCTCTGTTAAAAAGAGGATCTTGATGCGAAGATTTTTTCTTAACATTTCTTGATCTTAGAAATGATAGGTCCTAATCACATGATTTGAAGACTTGCATACTTAGATTTAAAAATTGTACAACCATACTAGATGGTTATAGTCACTGTAAATACAAGTCTCCTTCCTCCTTATTAAAACATGGAGAATCTCCAATAAATTTTTTCTTACATCCTCGACAACTTGAATCCAAAAATATACGTCCGTCACCTACACAAATTACTAAATTGATAAAGCTGTACCCTTAAAAAAACCTTGAGAAGTGTGAAAGATCGCGATATTTATTTTTCATAACTTGGGAGAGCAAAGCCCTTGAAATACTTTTTAAGTCCCATGAATTTGTAAAATCTAGACATTTTTGTCTATCTAAGTGACCGTGACCCAAATCAACTTACATACATAACACTTTGAAATTTCTATTAGCTCAAGAAAGCACTTAATTGGACCTCGATAACAACTTTAAGATATGACTACACTATTCGAAAGCTTCATAATATGAAGAGTTTTGGACTACTTATCCAAAAAAAAAATCGAAATGATTAAATTGAATTTTGCGTTAAAATTTTAAATTAAATTGATCAAATTGAAAAATTTAGTAATGAATTAATATATATAAAATAAATTTAAGATCAATTCAATAATTTTTCCTCAGACATACGAACCTTGGAATGCGTAGAATCGTTAATAATCTTAGTAGTCTTTCCTTCTAGATACGTCGTTTCTCTTTGCACATACGATGTGACCTCGATGTGAAATGCCTCTTCCCCCCTTGACTTCTGATACCCCCTTTTTCCTCTTCCACGCGCATTCAATTCGTGCCATCCATCGAACCTGTTAACGTCCCCATCGAACAGTTTAACGAATTGTCGTGGTCCTTCCACGAACCCCACGCGCACGCATTCGCAGTTTATAATATTTATTATTCTATAGTTTTCTTCATCTTTTTTTCCTTTTCGTTATTTCCATCGTGCGATAAGAGTTTGAACAGAGTCAAATCCACTCACATCCTTTCCTAATGACGACAAAAGGGAGGTCCCAACCCGTTCTAGAAGGTGGGGGCGGCCGATCGCGATCATAGAATACCGACAAAATTGACCAATCATCTCAACTTGCCAGAACATTCAGGGAAGATACGTACAAAAAGAAAAAAAGAAACTTGTTATGCCCCCGTAATTTTATGTGATGCTGCCAATTTATGCGTCTGAGCTTTTCTGTGATGTGCGCTAAGCTGGGAACTTTATTGGCCCTTAGGCAGAGAAATTCACGTGGACCCTTGTTTTTTTTTTTTTTAATCGAGAATTCGCCTCAACCCCCTTTTACTTGCGCTATTCGGGGTCACAAGGTCCTCCAGTTCACATGAAATGGCACATTCGGACTTTAACGATGACTATATCTCAGGGGAGACTAGCACATGATTCCAACACCATGGTCCCTCACTTACGACGCATTAGCAATCGCGGGTTTCGAACTTTCGACCTCAGCGATGAAGAAGAGAATCTCAATCAACGTAACTGCCCGCGATTGGGTTAAATATGAAAAATATCTCCCCCTCACTACTTAAATTCTTCTATTTTGACATATGCATCCTTCGCTAATGCGGTGGTTCGATCATTGCTGGCTTATTCACCCTATGTAGTATGCTACTACATTAGTAATTTTTGACAAAAAATTGACTGAAATTACTATATAGGAATTTTGCACAAACGCTTAATATTAAATTGGCAAAATTAGAAAGAATGAATTGACATCCGCATAATAGATTTATGACTGATTGGACAATTTTTCTAAAATTTGCTAATCTTCTACAATTTGTCAAGAAAATCTTATTGAAGTGTTTGGCCTTTCCTTGCTTTGTAAAATCTAAGATCACTTTTTGTTGGGATGCACATGTGAGTGAGTTGTGTTAAAGAAATCTTGAAGAATTCCATCTCGGAGAATTAATGTAGTGTAGAGCAATTAATATATTTTAGTTGGCCAATAACTCATCGAATAAATGTGGGTTTAACTGGATATATTGACGGGTTTGTACTATATCCATATCAGAGAGTTGATGTGATGTAGAACAATTAATATATCTTACTTGGCTAATAACTCATTGGCTTAAATTTTTAAGTAAATATGAATTTAACTGGATATATTGATGGGCTTCAACTTGGACTTCCTCTTGGCGATTTCCACGAAAAAATGTGTCAAACGTCTGTTGTGCATTCCCAACAATTGGTATCAAAGCCCATGGTTGTGATTTTTGGGCAAGTGGGCATTGTGGTGTAGCAATACGGACCAGTAGGATGCCCGAATTAAAGGGGAGCACTGAACACTGAGTTCACATTTGAGGGGAGATTGTTAAAATGCACGTATGAGTGAATTATATTAGAGAAATCACGAAGAATCCCACATCAGAGAATTGTGGGAGATTGTTAGGATGCACATGTGAGTGAGTTGTGTTAGATAAATTCCGAATAAATCCACATCGGAGAATTGATGTGGCGTAAAGTAATTATTATATTCTAATTGACCTATAACTTATTGATTTAAACTTTTGAGTAAATGTGGATCTAATTGGATATATTGACGGGCTCAAATTTCGATTCCCTCTTAGCGATCTCCCAGGAAGAAGGTATCAGATATCTACCGTGCGCTCCCAATACTTTTTGTTTGTGTTTGTTTCTTAAATATATTCTTATAAATGGGGACTCCGTTAGTAGGGGAGTTCTACCGGCAATTACTTCTTATCAATACTGCGAAACAACTCCTTGGCCTCTAAACATAGGAGGATAGACGAACCACGATGTGATGTCTTTGGCTTTTCGCTTTGATTGTTAACCTAATTTCTTGGTCGTTGCCAGGTCGTTTGCTTTTGGGCCTCGACCACGCGTGCACGCTTTAGAGGACGAATCCACTCAAGCCTTCCAACCTCGTACTCGTTAAGGCAAGAATTTTAGGTCGGCTATCATGTCAATCGGACGCGCGATTCACAGCTCTTGGAAACTCAGTTTCATCATCAATGCAGACATACCGACTCTGCAGGAGCAACTCGACTCGCTGCATCATCGAAGGTAGTCCCCCGTTTCGCCACAACGTTAACAAAGGAACTGCCGTTTATCTCGACGAAATTCAGGTGACCCTAATAAGATAGTTGAACAAATGACTCCCGGTTCCTGGGAAGATTTGAACAAGATGAAACTTGTAATTTCGCTCGCACAAGAACATTAAATGTCCAGAACCCATATGCACAAAAAGTAGATATACACATGTGCTGGCGCTGCTGACGATTTCGGCCTCTTGACCTCGCATTCGAAAATTAATGTCCCGCCCCACTAGGCCGTCCCGATCGATGATGAAGCAGTGGTTCGAACAAGTATATGTAAATGAAACAGAGGCACTACTCTGCTTGAACACAAGTCATGGCGTGAATCAAAGGGTTTCTATTTATAAAGAGGCAAACTGATCATGACAACAGCGAGGGAACTGTAGTGTCCGGAAAAGGTAGTGTTGCCGGACACTTCATCGGAGCTCGCTCTAACTCTGTTTATATTTATTCACGATCAAATTGCATCTTGGTACTTAGCTTGGAACATCTCTAGCTGTATCAAAATTGAGGTGTTTTTATACATGCGGTCGGTCTAACTCTACGAGTGGGATGTATCCAAACTATGTGCCGAAGAGGAAGATAATAAAAAGGGGGCATGCGCCTCAGCCTAGTTTCCACGGTAGGCATTGGAGCTTGGAGCAAGACCCTTCCCACGTAACTGTACACTCTCCGCCGCCGTCGCAACACTTGCAGACGACTCCGAGCGTCGCCAGGATCTTCGAGTACCCTGCGAGTCGATGGCAACAGAATTCAATTAGCAGGGATGGACGGGAACCGATTCGAAGGGGGGTAGAACCGAGACCGCGGAATCCGGAAGGAGGTTCTTACCAGGTTGCTGAGATGGGAAGCTCGGCAATGTCCTCGATTCGACGAGCTGCGCGACCTCGGACGCAGAGGCGGCGACCAGAAGCCACAGCAGGAGCAGAGAAGAAGGCTTGGACACACCCATCGCTCTTCTCTTCTCTTCTTGTCCGCGAGAACTTCCCCAGTTGCGCGTCTGGTTTGCCTGCCTCTCGCTCCGAGGGGGGAGCTGGGTTTTATATGCTGGAAGGCGTGCACCTTGTGAAGAGCACCTTCTTTTAACATTCACTTTTTAAAATCAAATACCAGTCAAGAAACAGCTCAATACGGCTTAAATTAAATAAGGGAAACTTTTAAATATGGATTCAGACCATCCTCATTTTTTTTAAAATAAAGACTGTGTTGAACGTCATTTTAAATAAGACCTAAAGTGGTCGTATTAATCTCAAATAAGAACGTAACCCCATTAGCTAGTCAAAAGTAGTATTTCTGTCTTGTATATATTATTTTCTTTCTTTTTCTGACTAAACTTACAAAAATAAAAAGAGAACCATAGGCGAGGTTGTCGACACATCGATGGTGCGGCAGCCACAAGTGAAAGGCTGGGGCCGGTCCTACCTCTTGGGTTTTTCTTTTTGGGATAAATTTTGAGCCTTTTCTTTTTCCTTTTTGAGTTTTTTTTTGGAAAGAAAAAAAGAAAAAGAAAAAAGGACAAAAAAATGAAAGAAAATACAATAAATAAATAAATAAATGATGAAAAAGTCCTTGATCACTTGGTGAGTTTAGGCTTTTTTTTGAGATTGATATAATTACTTCATATCTTTATTTAAAAAATTATGACATTTCAAGTCTTTATTTAGAAAACAATGACATTTAAGTTTATTATTTAAATAAATTCTTCTCCAAAGTCCTCATTTGGGGAGCCCTTATGGGAAGATTTTCCTTTAAACAATTATTGATTTCTAGAAGGACGATGGTTACGTGGTCGGGGATAGGCTTCTAGACCAAATAATGGAGTCGTCGTGCAACACGTTTTCGCTTTCCTTGCGTTTACATGGGGCTTTCGCAAGGACTTGTGCGGAAGCTTCATGCGTAGTGCTCGCAAAGGTAGGCGGGGGGGGACCCTCGCCTGTCCCTTCTTGTCTACACTCAGAAAGACAAGGTTAAAATCGCAAGATATTTAGTCGTGATTTATAGTGGCGGAATCCACCGTATCTTGACTCGAGTCGTCTGTCGTTGTTTTCACCGCTAGTGAAATTGGCGTTTAGTCTCCCGTGGCGGGATTCGGAAGTCTGGGATGCAATCCCAGCGCTCTTCGCGGAAATTGCTTGTTTCTTCTAACTTTAGTCTTACGTTTTGACAGTGTGGAAGAGGTGTGCCAAGTCTCGAAATGGATCCAAGCTATGTAGTGATATTATCCGTTTTGATGACGGCTCGCCCGCCCGGCACGGTCGCGGAGACTCATCTATTGATGGAATTAGGTTAAACATGAGCGATGATGGACGGGAAGCAAATCTGAAACCTAATATGTCCATCCTAGCTTAGTGATCATGGTTCCCTCGCATCCGCATCAGTTAAAAACCGTGTCGTACTTGTTTGATGCTGTGAATGACCTATGTACGTTTGCGACAGCCTAGAGACGAGCAAAATACATATATGGCGTATGTAGCTGTATTTTCCTTTATTTTAGGAAAAGTATCAAATGAGTTCTAAACTTATGACATTGGTGCTAATTCAATAATAAATCTTTCAATTTGACTAATTTAATCTTAAATCTTTTTACATTAGTACCAATTTAATCCATCTGGCCAAATTTGACTGGCTGGCGCTGATGTGGATGTTAGTTGGTTGGTGAACGCTAATGTGATAATTTTTAATTTTTAATTTTTTTTGTTAATTTTTTCCTTTTTCTTTTCTTTTTCCTCTTCTTTCTCTTGGTCTTCTTCTCTAGCAGTGGCCAACAAGCCTCCAATGGTTCACTAACCATCGAGCGAGGGCCACGAATCCCTCGCTGGCTGTTGGCAAGGTTCGCGGCCCTCACTTAGCCTCATCATGGCCTTGCGGCGGTTGAAGGCGGCCTTGCTGGCGAGGCCATGGTGGTGTTCACCAAGGCCCAAGTGAAGGTCGCCATGGCCTCGCTAGCTGTGGGCGAGGCCGCCTTCACCCGCGGCAAGGCCACGACTAGGCTAGCCTCATCCGCAGCCTTCGATGAGGGCTTCGTATCCCTCGCCCAGTTGTCGGTGAGCCGCTGGAGGCTTGCCGACCACTAGAGGAGAAAAAAGGCCAAGAGGAAGAAGAAGAAAAAGAAAAGGAAAAGGAAAAAAAAAATAGAAGAATAAAAAATTTAGCATTAGCTAGTTGGCTAGATAGACTGAATTGGTACAAAAATGAAAAGGTTTATGATTAAATTGTTCAATTAAAATGTTCAAAACTGAATTGGTAGAAATGCCATATGTTTAGGACTTTTTTGGTATTTTTCCCTTGTATTTTGCCATATTAGTCGTGATATCTATAGAACCTCAATGAGTTTAGAAGGTTTTTGGAACCAACACAAACTATTAAAATTTGAGCTGTTATGCAAAGGCATAGTCAAATTTTTGAACAATTTGTCACTTCCTTTCACACATAAGTTGGAGTTTGGCTGCTTCGGAATAAACATAATGGGAGAGGTAAATAAGGGGCCTTGGAAATATTTGAATGCATCTTCTCCTATTTTAATACTATGCTAACTTTATGTAAGTAATTCCAACAAGCTTAAACTTAGAGACACTTGCTTTGTTATTATATAAAAAATTCCATATGACCATTATCAATTTTCTAGAGGTTTTAACTTTTTTTACTTGGCGCCACGACAGTAGTTGACGAACTCGGTTTGCAAGCCGAAAGTTATGGCTTCTGTCAAAATTACGTCTCAATGTTGAAGCCGAAAGTGTGGGGAAACCTGACCGATCATGCTCAACTGTCAGACGTGACCCAAAGAAAGTCCAAATTGTATCCCCATGGGAACATGTAACATGAGTTTTCTAATCTAATTTGGAGTCAGCAAATTTAGCTCCCTATTTGGAGCTGAAGTAGAGCGAGCAATTTGATACAATCAATTTCAACCTAAATTTTTTAATTTTGACCAATTTGATCTAAAATTTTGAAAATTTTCTAATATAGTCCTTGCGGCAAATTTTGACAAGAAATCGCTGCCATGGCTGGTACGAATATGGATAATTTTTATAAAATTTTAAAATTATATGAGTTTTGTATAATGTTTTTTCTTTTATTTTTCAATTGTGGTAGGGACTTAAAAATTGTAAAAACTATCCATGTTAGTGTCAATTATCTACTTAGGACGGCTAACTTTGCTACATAGGATGGCTAGCTTCCACATTAGTGGTTTGTGGCCATAATTTATTGGAAGGACTACATTAACAAATTGTTAAAAGATATAGGATTAAATTGGTTAAATTAAAAAGTTTATGATTACCGTACAATATGTTTAGGATGTTTTGGACTATTATCCCCCTTAACAAGCCCTTTACTTATTGCAAGCACACGTGATTGCCCCCTTCCTTCGGCTAATCTGCCACTTCTTCCTTAGCTCAGGGAAAAAATATGTTGAGTGCCAATAGCAAGATATCCCTTTTAACAAGGCCAAACCTTTTATGTCATGCTTTGTGCATTCGGGATTAAAAGGGGTGGAAGGTCCATGCGCCAGAAATGAACTTGAGCTTCAAGACAAGACGGGATGATCATATCCGTAAGTCTCGAGCAGGTAATAGTAATAATTTAGAGATGGAAATAACAATTTTCAACGCACATTAAACAACTTTGAATTTTGAAATCTATTCTCTTCTTGGTACGCCACAATAAAGTACACAACTTTCAAGGCATAATTAATACCTCTTATTATGTGCCTCACAAGCATTTTTTTTTTTTTTTAAAATTCCATAGTAAATTAGTCCCTTGTGTTTGCGGCATAGTGAGGAGCACAAATTCGTAGTTAAGGTTAATTTCCTTCGTGGAGAATGAATGATCTAAAAAATATTTTTTCTAAAAATAATTGGTTATATTGCTTGAAATGATTAAAGAACAAAAAATATTTTCATTATCAATAATAATTTATGCCTAAACCTTTTCGTGAACGATGCGGATATTTTTTATTCATATGTTTTTTAAATGATACAAATAATTATATTTAGAAAAATATATTTCAAATCGTGAGTTTTTTTGTGAAACAAGATCCTAAGAATGCCTAAAATCAGCATCATTACCTATGAGACATTATAAAACTACTTGCTATAACGCTAGCATCTACAACTATGCAATGGCGGAAAAAAAATTGTTGAAACATAGAAAAATACTTGGTGAAGTGCCATCCTACCAAGTGATTGTCAAGAAACATGTAACGAACATTCCAATAGATTTCACACCGTAAATTGACTTTTCTAGGTGGTTGAACGCCCTCACCACACCGCACAACAAACCTCTCCCTACTCCCATCATCGATTATTCTGGTTCACTAGATGATTCCTTTATTTTTAATAAATGATTAGGTCATATGATATATTGCACGAATTAGAGGCAAGTCGAAATCTTAAGTTTATTGAAGCATGTCGTATGTTGAGTTTCAAATCTAGGGAGCGCTTCATGTTTGGTGCGGGAGACCAACAACCGGAAGTCAAAGATGCACTCGTAAGCCTTTTTTTGTCTCGATGCAATTATCCTGTTTGCTCAAGCTTAAATTCGACTCGCTTGATTCAATTATTAATCACTAAATCTCAAATTTGATTATATGTACCCTCGAATCACTCGAATCTCAATTCTTACCTGGCAAGATCTCAATAGGTTCATTTAGTTGATATTCGGAGTTCGAGTTCAAAATGTCATTTGATACGTTGCACTCTAAATATACCAATCAACCACGCAAACATTTTTTTGGTTAAATGGACGATGTAAGCAAGATCGCCGTATGCATGTACAAAATTAAAACTTCCATGTCCTGACTTTGAGTTTTCTTAATGTCATTAGGTCCATTGTCAGTGTAAAAGTTAATGTACACGTTAATTGCTGAGAATTGGGAATTGAGGGTTAGGGTTCGTGTGCTTGGTGTTTTGTAGAAGGGAGGGTAATTTGACCGTTTAGTTTGTCGGTTTTGTCCTGAGCTGCACGGCGGTATTTTCAGAAATAGAGGGTTAAAATTGGTAATAAAAAAAAGTTAGGAGAGTATGCAGTATTTTTCTATTAGTTAATGTCGCGAGACATGTGAGTCAGGCTAACATCCACCGTTAGATGTGGTGGGCCCATGTGCAATAAACCTGACGTAACGGTGGATGTGATATGGGCTCATATGCATCAAGTGTAGGAAATTACTAATTTATATCCAGGCCTCCCTTGTATCTCTCATTACTAGTTGAGGACCCGTGCAATACACATGCACCATCTCCAAAATTAATCATTAATGACTAAGATATTATACTATAATTCTCATAATACAATTGAGAAAGTATAGTATACTAATTTACATAATTCTCATAAGACAATTGATCTTACTTTCTCATATACATCATAGGGTAGTCTTGTACATAATGTATAAAATAAGCTTCAACCGATAACATTGAATCTTTTGAAAAATCTAATAAATCAAAGCATAATTCGTTGATGTCTCAATTAATATCAAATTACTAAAATGGCCCTGGAGTGTAGGAAATGGAAAATAACTAAGGGACCTTTTATATATTAAAAGGAGATAACCGTTCTCATATTTTAATATGACTTTAGCCGATTAGGCACATACCAACTGCGAACGTGCATTGCTGATCTTGTATGTCACATGTCCAGTTATGCCACATCTTGAGATTCTACGGTCGCGGCCTAAATATCTCAACGTTTCTCTCTCTATGTTGGCACCATCACAATTGACCAATCCAATCTCGAACATGTCAAACCGTAGCCAAAGCTACGTCGACCATGACTTGGTAATTTTATGAGAAAATTGCACTTGGAAAAAATAAAACAAGAAGGGAATCTCAACTCAGTTATGTGCTGAAACTCATCGGATTCAATTTAGATCCTAATTGTGATGTTTAGGTAATTTGTAAAACTCCTTTGTACATCTAATTGGATCATGACAATATTCTCGATCCATATATTTTTGGGAGCCCACCAAAAGGCCCACGTTCAGCTAGGCCTAAAGACAATATTTGGAGAATGTATAAGAAAGAATAGTGAATGACATATATACCCACATGAAAGGGGTAAAGGAAAGCTCAAAGAGTGGGGCCCACGGTCACACCTTGTCAATTACTATTTAGTCACGGAGGAGCGTTGGAAAGAAGTATATTCAATGATGTCATAATAGCATATCATTAACTTATGTGGCGAGCTTGTAAATTACTAGTCAGATTCATTTAAGAGTGACATGTCTATGTGGCATCAAATAAAAAAGAAATTTAAAAGAAATAATGACACAAACATTTCATGAAGTTTGGCAAATGTATAATTTGGTTTGTAAACTTTTAATTTGTTTAATGTGGTTTATAAACTTTAGCCAAATGTATAATATGATTTTTGATTTTTGAATTTGTTTAATGTAATCCATGAACTTTTATAGTCCCTGAAGTGGCTACAATAAATATTTTCATTTAGTTCAAGACCTGTATTGAACACGTATAAAAAATTCAAAAATCACATTGAATAAATTAAAAGTTTAAGAACTATAATGCATATTTGGTTAAAGTTCATGGATCACACTGAATAAATAAAAAATTTAGGGATCAAAGTACACATTTAAGTCAAAGTTCAAGGACTGTAATTTAAAATTCACGTGTATTTCTTTTCAGTTTTACATTTCTGGCATGCTTTTTAAAGAAACCCAGTCATCTGACTTTCTCCTCAAATGAAAAAAATTTAAAATCCGCAGGTGTGATGGCAGGCTACAGAAGTATCAAAGTTTCTGACCTATAAGCTTTAATAAATATTTGCAAAATATAAACGGCTCGCCAAAACCCACTTTTGTTACTTTCTTCTCAGTTTTACATTTTTGGCATTCTTTAACCAAACCTAGTCGTCTGACTTTCTCCTCAACTTGGTTTTTCGTTTCAGTTTCAGAGGGAAGAGTTTAAAAACTTCCATCCTCAAGTCTGCGCTCACAACTTAGTGGGAGGTGCGATTTTGGAGCCGAAAAAAGAAGGAAGCAAAGAAACTTGAAGCTACAACAATTCCAAAATGTTTTGTAGTACCAAAGATATTGTGATCTTCTCTGATTATTTTACTTTCCTCTTTTCTCAAAATCTCAGTTTAAGACGATTTACGATAAATTTGTTAGGTTTTTGACATTAGAAGGAAGGTGTGTCAAGTTTGTTGCCATGAGATTGGAGCAACGGTAGGCGTTTGCAAGGTGCAAATATAGGGGTGTAAACAGGTCGGGTCTTGATGTTACCCGACCCGACCCGAAACACATTTTAAACTCGCATAGGAAATGCATGTCGGGTCAGGTCGGGTTTCTGGGTCTTTTTTTTTTTTTTTCGTTCGGGTAAGAGTCGAACGGGGGATTCATCTTCATTGTTGTTCGTGACTTCTCGCAGCTGTTATAGGTTATTACGAAACATTCCAAGCCTCGGCTTGGCTCTTTATTTTTTAGCATTGGATTGATTTTTGTCTCTTTTTTCTTTTGGCCGGCCTCAAATGAATGTATCTTCTACAAATGAGCACAAGCATATGCATGTGGGGAAAAGAAAGAAGTTAAAATGGTGTCGGAGAGAAGTAAATGTTTAAGAAATACATTCATACAATTGGCCATTATCTGTCCTATAATTGATCCGACACACACCAAAGATACACAAAAATTAACAAAACCAGATTCTCCTCCCAATGCAGTCTTTCAAGCTAGAATTTTAAGAAGGCAAACAAAATTCACTCTGTTTGCAAAGACTAGGAATCTGAACAACCCCGAAGAACTCAATGTAATGAAGGATAAGGACTACATATCATAAGAACCAAACACCATGATTCATTCAAATCTTCATTCAATGAAACCATCCCAAAACAATGATTCTTTTCCCTCTTCCATTAAATAAATCATTTCTAATCCAAACACTAACCAGCCCTCATTTCTAATGCAAACACTAACCAACACTACCCACTATCCAGGAATACCAGAAAATTAATCTCATTCTCAACCTTCCTCACACAAGGGAGAGTCCAACTTAGCCCTTAGTCAAGCAAAATCCAAGCTAAAGCAACAACAGAAGTCCCCACCTGCCAAAAGCAACAACCCCCTAAATTCTTACCCACCCCAGACTTTAGTTTGACATCCTTGTTCTTCTTGCCGGTCTTCTTAGCGGCTTGATCATTGAGAGTCACATTAGCACCCACTATTACCTTATACCTCTTGGTCTTCCAAACCACGATCTTGAACCTCACTGCAGTGGCCAAATCCACCCTAAAGACCAAAGACTCGTTCTTGGCCACATGGGATCTTCAAGTGAAAAGATAACCTTTTATGTCCAAAGCTTCCAATAATAAATTCACGAAAGGCAGCATTGTTAGGAGTGCAAAAAGAGAAGTACGACTTACACAAATTGCATATTATAAAATACTAACCTCTAATACGTCAATCATCGAGAGAAGTCAACATCGAGCTTGACTCCGTGGTTGTATTTGGCAATTCTACAATAAATTCATGACGAAAATGAGAACACTAACATATATATTAAAATAAAGAAAGGTATAAATATTCTACAATCATATTTTCTCACCCGACTCAAAGATTTCAAGATCTTCTAAGTCCTCCTTAATTGAACGTAAAAGTGGCACGGATCGTAACCAATCTTGAGCACATATAAGAGCTTCCACCATGGTTGGGGTCAAGGAGCTACGAAACACATCGAGCACACGACCTCCCATGCTAAATGCCGCCTCCGATGCTACAGTCGAGATGGGCACAGCCAAGATATCTTGAGCAACGGTAGAAAGTATAGGATATCTCGATGAATTTCCATTCCACCAACTTAATATATCAAATTCAGAGTTATAACGTTCACATGCTTCCTCCAAGTACTTATCCAGTTCTGATTTTTCATCCAAATATTGTTGTCCAGTTTGGCTAAAATACATTTCAGTCATAATATCAGCACCAACCACTGGGGATCTTGACATGCTTACCATCCTTGTACTCTTTAGCCTTAAGTTGCTTTGAGGGCATACACCCGTGCGATATTGTTCAAACAATAATGTCAAAGATGTTATCACTTTCTCTTGTAAAGTTTCTGTCTCCCTGCTTTCATAAACATGACCAATCATCCACTTCACATAGTCCCACTTATGTCGTGGATCAAGTACGCAAGCAATAAATAAAGTGAGATTGATGTTGTTTACATTGCCAAAATACTTACGAAATTTCGTTTTCATTCTTTGAGTCATTTCTCGCAAGCTTTGGTCCTCATTTCCACAATATCCCTCAATCATCATATAAATCCCATACACGTCCTTCGCCATATTATTGCTAGTGACATAAGAGGAACCTGAAACTTTTATAGTTGTATCAAAGAACAACTTCAGAAAAGGAAGAAAGCGACGTGCATAATTCCAATCCTCACTAGTGGGCAACCCTTTCCCCTTGGAAAGCTCTTGGGCATAATTGTTATTTCGAAATTCCATAATGCTAAAAGCTCTTTCAAACTTCAAAGTTGATTCCAACATCAAATATGTTGAGTTCCAACAAGTTTCCATATCTAAACATACAAGACTTTTCGACTCAATATTCTCTAACTTAACAAAAGCCTTGAACTTTCTTAGCCTGCTAGGGGAAGATCTCACATAACGCACGGCTGAACGTATTCTAACAATTGAATCATTTATGTCTTTTAACCCATCTCTAACAATCAAACTTAATATATGGGCATAACACCTCACATGGAGTAACTCACCTCTTAACAACAGAGAGTTCCAAGAGTTAAGTATCTTTTTCAGGTATTGAACTCCCAAATCATTCGAGCTAGCATTATGTACAGTGATAGAAAAAACACTATGAATCCCCCAATTAGTCAAACATTTCTCAATTGCTTTTCCTATTATCTCAGCAGAATGACTTGAGATCTGACAAAAAATTAATATCTTCTTCTGCAATTTCCAATCAGCATCAACAAAATGAGCAGTCAGACACATATAACTTAAGTTTTGACAAGATTTCCATGTGTCAGTTGTTAGACATACTCTAGGAGATGTCTCGGAGAAATATTTCTTCAATCATAACAATCATGCCTCAATGTGTTGCGTGACGGGATTAAAAATTTTGGCTGGATTCTGTTCACAAATCGATGAAATCCCTCATGCTCTACCAACTTAAAAGGCAACTCACTAAGAATAAACATAATCGCTAATTCTTTTCTGTTAGGATCCTGATCAAATTTCCAAGGACCTGATGAACTACCACCCCCAACAACTTGACTCGAGGCACTTCTTTGCCTTTTTCCAACGTCTGCATATGGATATTCCTTACATCTAGCTAGATGATGATGCATTGAGCTAGTCCCTTGACCACTAGCACAACCAATAAGGGTGCTACAATATAAACACTCAGCCTTTTCTTGACAAGGAATCTCTTTAAAATGCTCCCACATTGTAGATCTCCTCCTTCTATTTGTGACATTAGAATCCCTTGCTGAAGACATCTAGCAATCCTAGAAGATGATATTTAAGGGCTGAGAGAAAAATCACCGGCACTGCTGTTGAATATCTCCGAGGTGTCGGTTTCACCTTACTTTTTACCTGTTGAACAAGGATATAGGCACTGGCCTACTCGTGTGTGGAGAGTGGGGGCTTTTGATGTTCTCTCTATTTGGCTATCCCTGCATTTTACCTGCAGAAAAAGGAAAAAGAAAAAGAGATGGTGATATGAGAAGCTAAAGGCAAATTTGTGCCCACTTTCCTCTTACCCAGAGAAAAAAAGTTGCAATCATATTTTCTATGATGTTCTGTTTTGTATTATTCCAACCAAGGTTTGAAAAGAGTGACACCATGAATATGTATAACTACTATAAATGCAAGTAACAAATTATCAAATAGTCAAATTATGGAACTATTCTAATCCAGTAAAATCAGAAGGTCAAACATACAGCATCTTACCCAGCTTTTTCTGCTCAGCTACTGCCTTAAACCGCCAGAAGATATTGTCCAGTTGTTCACCATCAATATCATAACCAAGCTGAAGAGGGCAGATAGTACATAAGACAATGATCATGATAAGGAAACTTCAAAACTTCAAACAACCCAAATGCAAAAAGTAAGTGACATGATTATGTGAGGGGAAAATAACAGTTACACATAAATGAACTACATTGTTAATGACACATTTTCCCACCAATTCATCATACTTAGGGTTCGCCCCAGTGGCCACCCTTCCATCTTGGAAGGGGGAGGTTGGGGGTTCAAATCCCCACCTTCTTAGGGGGGATTGGGGGTGGGGATGATTTCATTTCAAGAGTGGGTTTCGACTCCCACGCCTGCAAGGAGGCAGGGCAAAAGTCTGAGAGTGAGTGTTAGAGTAGGATTAGTGTAGGATCGACAAAAAAAAAAAATCATACTTATCAATTAACGCCCTCTATCCAATTAATTCACAAATAAGTGACAGATTAGAAACATCAAATTTCAATTGACACCCTTTATACAAGTTATTCACTGATAATTCACAAAATAGAATGTCCTCACTAGTCTTGCTATATAAGATGAAATCTAGTCTTTTCTAGTTTTGTGATCTTCCCTGAAACATTAACTTTATCAAGTACAATATAGCAAGGGGGTGCTAATTTCAGAAAATGTTGCCATTTACCATCCACTTTTGATAGAGCCAGGATAATTCCAAACCTATGTCGGCTCCATCCATACCCTAATAAGGTAAAATCACAAAAGTACCCACACTTTGATATCATCCATCTACTTCCCGTGCCCTTCAGCCTCTCCCTTGTTCATCAATTTCTTTTTGGGTATGCACGTGACATAAATATCTGTTGGTTATGGCTTCTGGCATAGACTTTTCTACCATTTTTTCTATTCGGACTAGAGTTTGAACTAATGATGGCCAGATTGGTGCGTGAATGGTTTTACAACACACTTGAACCATTTCAAGGAGATCTATGTGCAGGAGGTCATTGATTTTTATCTAATCTGTTTCACTCATCTTAGATCCATGACAAAACTTTACAGTTCCCTTCAAGAACTATCTTTTGCAAACCCAAATCATCTGCAAGTCCACTTTCCACACAAACAAATTACATTTATCCCAATAACAATAGACACAGGTGGAAATTTCCAAGATGATCCCTTTTCAGCCCCAGGTGGAAACTTAGGGGAATAAAGGGTTGTTATCGCACACATTTATGACACTCAACAGATTCATCTCAGTGGAGACTACACTTCCATCACCATTCTGTCCATCGTACACAATTGCAGACAAAACAAGTTTATTACGGATTCTATAAGAGGAACTTTGGCATAATAAGCAGGAACAAATTACACAAGTTAGTAAAAGCATCAGAATCTATATAGAAACAAGACCTGTATATTTCAAGTTTATGTTCATGACATCTACATCTAAGAACTAGCACCTGATACTTCATAAATTTGTTAGGACACACCCAAGGACTGCAACTTAATCTTTCATTGACAATTGCATGCAAAAATCATTGACATCTTATACAAACTCCTAACAGAGTTTCCCTTGCGCAACTGCCCAGAAAGAAGGAAAAAACTTGCCTCTCAAATCATAAATACAGCTAAAAAGGTACATGAGGATGGATTTCTTAATAGAAGGCAATGTACATGAGGATAGGTTACTTAAGAAATCGTACATAAAGAGATAAGTGTTCTACCACACATACGAGAAAAAAAGGGCAAAATACCTGTAATGACTTGCAATGATAAAGGTCTCTGTCCTGATTACGGCTTATCCACCTTCTCCTTGTCACTAAAAGTTAAACACTCAACGGATGAAGATTGAGCAACTCCATTCTTCTGATATATCCTATGAAGTCTCTTTGGAGAAACTGATCGATTTGATGGCACCTGCGATTCGAGTTTTCGCAGGCGCTCTTTCAAGGCTTGGACAGCTTCAGTTTTATGAAGACCATGCAAGTCCAATGTCCATATATCATTGTTGCTATTCCTAATACTTAAGATGTCCTTGGCTGCACTATCATTGAGTCTTTCCGCAACCAACCATTCCTCCCGAGCCTTTAAAGAGTGATGCTGTGCAGAAGAATGATCACCTCTTAAAAAGGCATTTTGTGCAGCCCTGGAATGCTGAGATGCTGATCTACGTAAAGTAAAGATTTCATTAAATCAGGACTACACCAGCAAACAACACAGGACTCCACAACATTCTGTTAGAGACACAACACCATGACTCCTGAATACTTACATTCTTGAGGTGTTAAAGCATAAGGATCATAGAACTATCAGAGAGGTCAAGTGTCGCAACAGTTTAGCAGCTAGCTACAGTTCAGTACCCAATATAGCTTATTGAACACGTTGCGCAGGGCTACCGATGTGCATAATCTATTTTCCATAAACAATTCATGTAAAAATAACATAAAAGTATGATAGCCTTGTAATCAAGCGCATTCAGACCCTTCTCACGTATTTCATTTAACAAAACTCCCACAGTTTTGAAGGCAATCTTTGAGCTGTAAAAGAAGACAGGTAGAAAGGAATAAGGACTTTAGTTTAAGATAGACCCAAGGGCTGCTTCGATGGCAGGACGAGCGATGACGACCGACGCTTGGGGATGGATGCGGAACAGGAAAATCAGTAGACAACAAAAACACACGGCAAGAAGTAATAAATTCCCCTTAAAATGTTTCCAATCGAGGGGGGAAGGTGCGTGGATCTGGAGGGGGCTCCTCACCTGCCGCTGCTAGGACTTGGAAATGAGGCGAGAAGCGAGCGCCTGAGTGAACCCAGTCCCCGAGCCGTTGACGATGGTCAGCCGCACGCGGCGGCTAGGGTTCCGGCGTCGGCGAGGCAGAGGCGAGGGGTGGCGACGGTGGGGGTAGAGGCGCGTCGATCGGAGGGCGGCAGCGGACTCCATGAGAAGGCGCACTCGTCGGAGAAGAAGCGGAGCCGACGCGGACGAGGTATGTGTTTCACTGATTGTGTTTGGGGCAAAAGTGTTTGTGTTTTTGGTGTGTTTGGAATTTAGAATTAACGTGTTTCTCGGGCCGAACAATGTTCGACTTGACCCAACCCGAAACACATTGTTTTGTTTGTTTTATATTTGTTACTCGAACACGACCCGAACACGAAACATGTACCAAACTTGTTTCGTGTTCGGGTTGGGTCGGGTCGGGTCGGGTTTTATTGACACCCCTATGCAAATAACATTATGAATTTCTTTGTGTCCTTTTTTTTTTCCATAAGCATTACTTATACCAAATTGTTAACAAATTTTTTTTTTAGTTAGTTCTAGTCCATTTTGATCAATTTTCGAGTGAATTAGCTAGGATGGTCGGACCAAGTGTCGCCTTGAATTTCGTCCTTGTAATCATGTCATGAGTAAGTGACGTGTAAATGAGTAATCCATAAATCTTTTTTCCTTCCTTTTTGGATACAAGCAAAGCATTTTGCAATTCATTGAAAAGACAAATGATTTTGACGTACATTAGACATCAAGACTCTTGTGAAGACTAGACATGACTTAACCACAAAGGAAACAACTGATATATGTAAGCATTTACAATTTTTGAGTGAAGTTCGATATCCCAATATTATATATTAATGGGCTCAAATTCAAGCGATCTCCTGTGACAAAGGTAAGACTTTCGTTCCAACTTCCAAAGAAGTGGATATTGTTGTGAAGGAATACCTTATATCATCATCATTATGTTAGCTGGGTTCATTCCTATGTGGAGGAAGCTCAATGAGTTGCAAGCCCAAAAAGGGCTTGAGCCTATATAATAAGTTATATGGAGAAATATGGTTTCTTACTATCTTCAGAGTGGTAGCCGCAAAAGGATGTAGTAACAAGAGAAAAAAAGAAAGCAGAAAATCTGGGGGTTGGGGCAATATCTGATTTATATCAAGCTAGCATCGGAGGTCGATTCGAGGTCTGATTGAGCTAAAATTTTGTTAGCATGTTCGTGGCGCAATCTTCTCGAATCTGAATGGTTTGATTTTTGTTTGAAGCTCCCTACATCAGGTTTTTCATGGATTGATCAAAACCTGTGTTTTTTGTCAGATTTATCCTTGATCTCTTGTGAAATTCATGTGTATTGCTAAGAATTATGTTCCTGAGGTCTTTGCTGTTATGTACCTCTAGTATTTGCTAGAGAAGAACATTGTTCACCCAAATTTTGTTGATAGTGAAGATTTTTGGGTGGACTCCGGTCTCGTGGTTTTTGATCTCCTCACATTGAGGAGGTTTTCCAAGTAAAAAATCGTCTTATGTTCGCGTGCTTGGTATTTATTTTACTCTAATATATCGATTCTTATTAGGTTTACACAAGAGGGGAGATTATTTTATTCCGCTGCGTTAATTCGATATTGTTCGAATTGTTACTATTCTCCCATTAGAGTGGTATCAGAGCATCTGGTTATTGTTTGATTTTTCTGCCTTGTGTTAAACAATGGAAACGAATACGAGTAGAATGGTTACACTGAGTGGTTCGAATTATCATATTTGGAAAGGGAAGATGGAAGACCTTTTATATGTGAAAGATTTTTATTTGCCCGTATTTATCGAGGAGAAACCAGAGAATAAAACTGATGTTGAATGGTCTATATTTCATCGTCAAGTGTGTAATTATATTAGGCAGTGGGTGGATGATAATGTTTTGAACCATATTATTGAGGAAACACATGCACGCAGTTTATGGGATAAGCTCGAACAGTTATATGCTCGAAAGATTGGGAATAATAAGTTATTATTTGATAAAATAGATGATGGCTCTGAGATATCAAGATGGTACTCGTTTGACCGATCATTTAAATTCTTTTCAAGGAATTATAAATTAGTTGGCTGCAATGGGAATCGAGTTTGATGATGAGATACAAGCACTATGGTTGCTTGGTACTTTATTGGACTCATGGGAGACGTTCTGAACATCTTTGTCTAATTCTGCCCCGGATGGTACGATTACCATGGATTTGGCCAAGAATAGTATTTTGAATGAAGAGATGAGAAAGAAGACATAAGGATCGTCTTCTTCACATTCTGATGCCTTGGTTGTTGAGAAAAGGGGAAGAAGTGAGTCTCGAGGTCCAAGAAATAGAGATAAAAGTCAAATAAAAGCAGAGGTAAGTATAATAAATTTGCTAATGTTGAGTGCCATTATTGTCATCAGAAGGGACATATTCAGAGGTTTTGTCGCCAGTTAAAAAGGGAGAAACAAAAGGATAAAAGTAAAGAGAAGAAAAGTGATGACAATCGTGTTGCTGCACTTAAATCTCATTATTTTTTATGGTGATGTGGTGAATTTTGTATCTCATGAGACCAGTTGAGTAATTGATAGTGGTGCATTTGTTCATGCTACATCTTGTAGGGATTTCTTTACATTATACAGGTCAAGTGACTTCGAATTTGTGAAGATGGGAAACAATGGGCTAGCTCAAGCTGTAGGCATCGGTGATGTGTGCCTAGAAACCAACAATGGCACAAGGTTAGTATTGAATAATGTTAAACATAAACCTAATATCCGCTTGAATTTGATTTCTACAGGCAAGTTGGATGATGAGGGGTATTGCAGCACCTTCAGTAATGGTCAATGGAAGCTCACAAAAGGTTCTCTTGTTGTGGCTAGAGGTGAAAAATATTCTTCGTTGTACATTATGCAGACAAAGTTGTCCACAGACAAAATTAATGCAGTAAACAACGAAGATGCAGCTAAGTTATGGCATAAGAGGCTCAGTCACATCAGTGAGAAGGGTTTGTCAATATTGGCCAAGAAGAAGCTCCTTTTAGGATTGAAACATTCGTCGCTAAAGAAGTGTGTTCACTGTTTAGTAGGAAAACAGAACAGAGTTGCATTTAAAAGCTCCACTCCTTCAAGAAAGTTAGGTATACTGGATTTAGTGCATTATGATGTTTGCGGTCCTATGAAAACAAAATCACTTGGTGGCTCTCTTTATTTTGTTACCTTTATAAATGATTTTTCAAGGAAAATTTGGATTCATACCTTGAAAACTAAAGATCAAGTATTAGATACTTTTAAGCAATTTTAGGCTTCAGTTGAGAGACAGACTGGAAAGAAATTGAAGTGTATCAGAATTGATAACGCGGGAGAGTATATTGGACCTTTTAATGAATATTGCAGACAACAAGGTATTCGATATCAAAAGACACCTCCTAAGACGCCTCAGCTAAATGTCTTAGCTGAGAGAATGAATAGAACACTGGTTGAAAGGGTAAGATGCTTACTTTCACAGTCAAAGCTACCTGGATCCTTTTGGGGTGAGGCTTTAAGTACAGTTGTGCATGTATTAAATCTTACTCCATGCGTTCTTTTAGAGTTTGATATTCCTAATAGAGTTTGGACAGGCAAAGATGTTTCTTATGATTATTTGCGTGTCTTTGGGTGCAAAGCATTTGTGCATATTCCCAAAGATGAGAGGTCTAAACTTAATGTGAAAACACGACAGTGCATATTTATTGGTTATGGACAGGATATGCTTGGCTAAAAATTTTATGATCCAGTTGAAAAGAAAATTGTAAGAAGCAGAGACATTGTGTTTATGGAAGATCAAACAATAGAGGATATTGAGAAAGCAGAGATGATTTCAGCACCACAGGTTAATAATAATTTGGTTGATTTGGATCCAGTTCCTCTTACAAATATTCATACATAGGTTAATGAAGAGCAGTAGGAAGTCAATGTTCCAAATGACGTACATGTTCCTGAACATGTTGAAACATATAATACTATTTCTGAACTAGAGGCTCAATTATATGTTCACTGGATGTTCCAGTCCGGAGATTCATTAGAGACCGACAACCTTCCACCAGGTATTCTGAAGATGAGTATGTATTATTGACTGATGCAGGTGAACCAGAGTACTATGCAGAAGTAATAGAAGATGAGTACAAAAGCAATTGGTTTGATGCTATGCGAGATAAAATGTAGTCACTTTATGATAATCATACTTTTGAGTTGGTGAAGTTACCTAAAGGTAAAAGAGCTTTGAAGAACTAGTAGGTATATAGGTTGAAGCAAGATGAACATACTTCACAACCACGATACAAAGCTAGATTGGTTGTTAAGAGGTTCAATCAGAGAAAATGTATTGACTTTGAAGATATATTTTCTCCGGTAGTGAAAATGTCTTCTATCTGTGTGGTACTAGGCTTAGAAGCTACTCTAGATTTGGAAATTGAGCAAATGGATGTCAAAATAGCTTTCCTACATGGTGACTTGGAGGAAGAGATACATATGGAACAACCTGAGGGTTTTAAAGTGAAAGGGAAAGATGATTATGTATGCAAATTGAAGAAAAGTCTTTATGATCTAAAACAAGAACCGAGACAGTGGTACAAAAAATTTGCGTCAGTTATGACAGAACAGGGCTATAAGAAGACTTCCTCGGATAACTATGTGTTTGTCCAAATTTTTTTTGATGATGACTTTATTATTCTCTTGCTTTATGTTGATGATATGCTGATTGTTGGCAGGAATGCTTCAAGAATTGAGTTATTGAAGAAACAATTGAGCAAGTCTTTTGCCATAAAAGACTTGGGCTCGGCGAAGCAGATTCTTGGCATTAGAATTACCCGAGACAAAGATGCTAAGAAGTTGTTTTTGTTGCAAGAGAAATATATCGAGAAGATCCTTCAGAAATTTTACATGGACAAGGCTAAAGTAGTTAGTACTTCTTTTACTGCCCACTTTAAGTTAAATATGAAGCAAAGTCCTACGACTGATAAAGAGAAAAAATGTATGGAAAGTGTTCCATATGCCTCAGCTGTAGGAAGTTTAATGTATGCGATGGTAGGTACACGCCCAGACTTGGTGCACGTAGTTGGCGTTGTTAGTCGCTATTTGTCAAATCCAGGCAAAGAGCACTGGAATGTAGTGAAGTGGATTATGAGATATCTTTGGGGAACTTCAAATTTGAAACTCAGTTTTGGGACTGGGAATCTTGAGTTAGTTGGATACACAAATTCCGACTTGGCAGGAGATATTGATACTCGTAAATTTACTTCTAGTTATTTGATTTCTTTTGCGGGTGGAGCTATGTCATGGAAGTCAAGATTGCAGAAGTGTGTTGCACTTTCTACAACCCAAGCTGAATTTATTGCAGTGACTGAAGCTAGTGAAGAGATGCTATGGATGTAGAAGTTCTTAGAAGAACTTGGGTTCAAGCAAAAGAGGTATGTGCTATTTTGTGGTAGTCAAAGTGCAATTCATCTTGGTAAGAATTCATCTTTTCATTCTAGATCGAAACATATTGATGTTAGATATCATTGGATAAGGGATGTTCTAGATGAAAAGTTGTTGGAACTTGAGAAAATTCTTATGGATCATAATGGCTCTAATATGATGACGAAGACTCTACCAAGAGAGAAGCTTGAACATTGCCAATTGATAGCAAGGATGGTGAATCCCTTCACATTGTTGTGAGGGGGAGATTTGTTAACTGGGTTCACTTCTATGTGGATGAAGCCCAATGAGTTGCAAGCCCAAAAATGGCTTGAACCAATATAATAAGTTATATGGAGAAATAGGGTTTCTTACTATCTCCAGATTGGTAGCTGCAAAAGGATGTAGTAACAAGAGAAAAAGAGAAAGTAGAAAATCTGGGAGTTGGAGCAATATCTGATTTACATTAAGCTGGCATTGGAGGTCGATTCGAGATCTGATTAAGCTGAAATTTTGTCAGCATGTTCGTGGCGCAATCTTCTAGAATTTGAACGGTTTGATTTTCGTTTGAAGCTTCCTACATCAGGTTTTTCGTGGATTGATCAAAACTTGCGTTTTTGGTCAGATTTATCCTTGATTTCTTGTGAAATCTGTGGGGTTAGAACTGAAGAATATCAGAACCAGAGTGAGTAAGAACTTGCGCCACAAGAAGATCAGACATTCATAGTTAGAATCTAAAGAACATTAGAATCGATGCTACAAAGATACCGCGCGTTTGCGCTTTGGATCCAAACACATAAGAAGAATGTCGAAACCAACATTACAAGAAGACTAAATGTTCATAGTTAGAATATGAAGAATGTCAGAACCAATCCTTTTGAGCAAGGACCAAGGGTAATATGATTAGACTCCTCATTTCTACGTGCTTTTATTAAAATGCACAAATAATGTTGAGGAAATACTCGTACGGATGCTTTTGCTTTCGTTGCAAATCGTTTTGATTCATTTTTACCTATTCATATGGTCTTCTTTTTTGAAACAAATCCCAATATGTCCATAGTCTCGTTTTTCGTTCTTTTCTTTTCTCTCGAGTTTGTGTTCCGACACACTGATCGTGCACCAAACGCCCAGCCCTTGATCACCGTCTTCTTCACAGCCTCCATCCCCTAAATCAGCAGGGCACCACATGTGGAACAGCAGCCAGGCCGGGGCGCTGGTGGTGGCGGTGCCGCAGCGAACGTGGAGGGGTTGGGGCACTTGGATAACTATCTAACGTAATGCACTGTCAAAATATGCGGATAAAATCAAGACTCGCATCATTTCGCATTTGTACATCTCTGCTTATTTTTTGATATACCGAGCCCCCGCATCAGATGGGAGAGACCTTGAAGTGCTACTCCCTCTGAGGCTTTTGGAGCTTGGCTCCCGTGTAACTAGCCAGACCATCGCGGATAATATCAGAGCATGACTTGGTTTCGACAAATAGAGGACAGTTTAGGCACCAGCCGATATGATGAGAGAGGAGAGCGTTTATAAGTAGTGAGAGTTAGGACATGACGTGACTCGTAACAGACTTTTAGGACGACGCTGCTGACGACGACGCAAACACTGTAAGCGGGAGAGGCTTTCCAGAACGATTGACACTCAAAATCCATTTCTAAATCATCACCGTCTTATATGATCGCTTGAGTACTTTCTTTGGAGGCTTGGTGTACGCGAAACAGACCGTAGCCATATTTTCATCACCAGGTTCAGAGGAGCTTTGATTAATCATTTCACAGGACGCTTCAGAGGGGAGCGAGACACAGAGAGAATGGGAAGCTTTCGTGCATGGCGCGATCACTTTGCGAAGGAACAAAAATTGGAAATATCTATTGAATAAACCCTTTACAGATTGATCAATAAGGTGGCTTGTATTCTCTCCGACTATATGCATTTTACGTACGAAATAAGATCCAGAGGAAGCGAATCTAGGCATTATCAGCCGTGTCACTAGCAGCCTCCGATTTATGTCTTCCCGTCGCTCTTATGTAGCAGAACACCGCCACCAAGAATGTCGTGGCAAGGCCGCCGAGTATGACCCCGCCACCGGCCACAGACTTATCCACCGACGAGTGACGCTTCTGTTTCACCAAAAGGAGCTCTTGCTCGACTGACGGAGTCGGCGACAGATCAGAAGAGCTCGTCTCGCTCTGAGCCAGGGCACGAGACGGGCTTGCGCTTGGCCCTCCGAAGGCCATCTCAAGTCTCATTTGATGTCTCCCAAGCTTCCGATTCGTCATCTCTTGGGCCGCTGTCAGCGTTGCGCCGCGGACAGCTGAAGTCGAAGAAGAATCGGGAGAGTCTGACTTCAAATCTGCCGTCGCGAAAACCAAAAAAGCATCTGCCATAATGAAGAAAAGGAGGAGAGATCTTGCCATTGCTCTTTGTGATGAGTGATGCTTTTTCTCTTTTTGGGCTGATGCTGTTGTGGAGGAGATTGATAGATTTGGCTAGAGCTATGATCCTTATATATAGTCCTCAGGCAGCGTTGCGTTGTAGAAGGGATTGCCCAATCGTGTGGTACGACGGAAATTTCCTCCCCTTTGAGACACTGCACGACTTGTTTATTGATTATTTTAACTTTTGTATTAATGGGGTTGTCTGTGGAATAGGAGAAATTGAGGGAGATACACGTGTAGGGTATAAGTTAATTAGGGATACAACTAAGAATTTAAGCAGGGGGAGACAAGATCTCTACTATGTTTATTGGTAAAGAAGCATTACGTTTAGGTTGGACAAGAGATTAAATTAAGAAAAATGGAAGGCATCGATGACCCCATTCAAGCTTTTGTTTAACGCAAAATTTTTGAATTTTCTTGAGATCAGAGAAGGTGATAGGAAGTTACAAATTCACTTAGCACTGCAAGAGCATTTAATTTCGCTAACCTTCACTTCGTTTTTACGTCGAACTCTGTCTACATCCTTCACCATTTGTTCTTCAGATCTGTGAATTAGGTCTCACTGATTCTCTGAATGTCCGATTAATTATTTAAAGAAATGGTACGTGTAAAGAGATAATTATCAGAAAAAGAGTCTGCTTTTAGTAATTGGTAACATTTCGAAGTAGAGTAGTCATCTTTCGAATTTTTACATGTCTTTTGCATTTACAAATGTCGACGGCCTTTTTCTCTTTTCTCTTTTCTCTTTTTCTTTTTGCCAGAAAAAAAAAAATGCACCCACAGTTTGCGTGTAAAGAAATATACATGCTTGTTTTCATCTTTAACGAATTTATACACACAATAGATAACATATGTTTTTTTAAATCATGCACGAACGAGAGTTAGTCAACTCATTTTTTAGGGCAAAGTAATGGTGAGAAATGGGCTAGTGGCAGAGGGATCATATATCATAGTCCTTAAACTTTGTTATTGTCCCTGGACTATATTTTGGTTTCATCAAATTCTAAACCTTTTGAAATTGTTATGCAACATCTTCAACCTCATATCAATTGGAAGAGACCCTCTAAAGTTATTCATATGTACACCAACCTTCAAATGGTCACCGGTTACTCAAAGTATGCCATTTGGGGCTAGTTCTTCATGGAATGAGCCGGGTCATTGTTATAGATGGTATCAGAGCTAGTATCACAAGATTAGTGCCTGATGCAGCTTGTAGAATATTTTTAAGACGACAAAAGAGATTGGACTGTACCTAACCACGCATTGAATTCTACAAACTGACATTGACGAGGATGTTAGTTCTTTAAATTTAGTAGTTTGTGACAACTTATGTGCTATGTGGAGATAATTATAAAAAAAAAAAATTCTAAACTTATTTTGCGAATACAAATTTAGTTATAAACTTTTCAATTTGACCAAATTAGTTCTAAACATTTTTAAGATTTGCCAATATAGTCCTTTAAGCCAAGTTTGGCCAGAAATCTCAGTTGTGGACTTTGATTGTCCTATATGGTACAATTGTTATTGACATAAACAATTTTTGCATTTTTTTAATTTGTAGATTTTTTTAATAAATTGTTTGATGTTTCTCTTTTCTTTTCTTTTCTACAATTGGGTCCAATGACCCTTGTCAAAAAACGATGGAATAAAAAGAAAAGAAAAGAAAATAAAAAGTTACAAAATTTAGAAAAAAATTGAACAATTGCAAAAAGTGCCGTATCAATAATTTGTCAGCAAAAATTGGCCGGAATAACTACATTGGCAAATCGTCAGAATGTTTAGTATTAAATTGACTAAATTGAAAAGTTTTACATTGAATGGTATCTATACGATAAATTTAGGACTTTTATGGTAATTTTTCCATGCTACATGGGTTGGAATAGGTCCTAATGAATGGTTCATAAGTTAGTACTTCTATTAGGGGCCTGAAGACCGGGGGCGGGGGGGGGGTTGTTCGTTTCATGATTAGTTTAATGTTTTCTCATCGAATAAAGACAGACATCTCATGATTTTGTTCCGTTAGGATGTTTTACTCTATGAAGAATTTCGAAAATAAAAGTTATGAATTTTGCATCTCTCTTCAAAGAAAGGACATGCCAGACTTCAAAATGTGAAATTAATGTCCACTATACAGTGTGGTGTGTCCGTCCCAGTCAGTAGTATTATGTTAAAAGACAAATATTTTTACAAAGTTTTAAGGGTCTATTTATTTAAAAGAAAAATATTTTAAATTTTTTTTTCGACTTATTGGTATTTGAATAATGAAAAACTAATCAATTTCCGGAAATCATTTTTCATAAACTGGAAACAAAGATCGAGAGAAGATAACTTCCCCTTATGATAAAAAAAAGAAATCACTTTCCCTTAATTACCAAATAAATGATAGCTAAACATTTTCCTTAAAAATGATTTCCATTGAATATATTTTCCTATGTCATGAAATTTTCAGTGAAATAGATGCATCCTAAAAACACAAATCATTTAGTGGTCTAAATGCATTTGTTATAGCTCAACCCGTTAATTAATCTTCGGCGGGACAAATAATTTCGCTTCTAAAGGTTGGTTAACGGAAGATATGATGTGGCTAGTTCTTGCTTAGAGCATGTGACATGCAATGATGAAGAGATCATCGTTCCCTAATCGTATTGATTCGTTTGGTGCATTGGTGGAATAAGGAGGACAAAAGCCATGCACGCCTTGCGATTTGTTTTTGGGGGGTTGGGGGGAGCATAGGATGGTTAGGAGTCTGTCTTTTGTCCATGGGTGGCTCTGACCAAATCATTCACGTCTGTAGAAGAAAATAATTGGTGGTATCATGTGCATCGCGGGTCATGTTTTGTTATCACCTAATTTAGAAACAGATAAATTTTTAGAGCATACAATCGACCTCACTTTACTTGGTCACATTGACCCTTTCGATGCTTGAAATTCTCCTTATGGTAAATAAATACGAGGTTCCAATGAGCGAGAGAGAGAGGTGAATAATGCACAACGGCATTTTGGAGGGACGATAACAAAAATTAATCGATGTTTACAATCATAAATGGTCATCGCGCGCATATGATAGAGAGATGTGTGTGTGTTGTGGGGGTGGGGTGGGGGGCTGGGGGCATCAAAAATTACAAACTCATGCAGATCTTGTGAGCAATCAATGAAGGGGATCCAAACTTGGGACATTCCACTTCTTGAGACAGACTAGCAAAGGCCTCGCCATTTCATCAATCTCCGCATTACTAAAACATTAGTCTATCTTTTTGTTCATCTCACCACCTCTTTCCTATATCGTAACACATTTTCCCGGCACATCAGACTGATCTTATGCTAATCGACACTTGGCTAAACTATGTACAATTTGTCTGTGGTATAGGTGCCATCTTTGGTACGAAATAACATTAGCAGGGAGCGACACTGGTGTCCACCCCATCATAAACTTATTCCAATGCTGGTTGAACCAAATGAATACAAATCTCAGCTTGTCCCAATGCCGGTAGAACCAGCACGATATACAAGGAACAAGCATATTCTAAACCAGGAATAATTTGTCTGAACATGTATGTATTAACCCCCACATGATCTTTTACTCTAGGTCCAAATACACTATGAAACCCATTATCATTTCTTTTATCTGTAATTAAGGCCCTTATATTTTTCAAATTGGAATCTGCAGCCTACCTTCTTGGTGAAGAGTGCCAAGAAAACTAGAGACACCGTACAGGCTTTTTAAATTCTCCAAAGCTTACATAACACCATTTTCGCATAGAATAAACCATTCTTGCAAGCAAACAGAGAGGCAGGAGATGCCCTTTATGTGGGAAACAATGAAGGTTCCGTGGCAGCTTGAAGTGACCAGACCAATGCAAAGATAAGATTTGATTAATGAGTTCTGCGTCTGTCGCTGTCTCCATCTCTCTACGAATAACGTTACAAACTGCCATTTGATCCGGAGAATAATATATGATAGTAAGGTGAGCGATTGTAAGGTTCGCTATGTCACATTTGATAAAAATAAAAAACGAAGGGTTTGCTGGAGATCCTGAAGGTGCCAGCTCATGGGCGGGTGGTGGTCAACCTCCATGGTTGGCCGGCTCGCACGTGCACTGAGTCCCCCTGACAGAGACAGCCTCTAGCCAGCAAGGCCTTGATCAATATGGAGCGAAGAGTGCAGTGGATTCTTCCCCACAAATGCTAAACATATTAGAATCGGTCAATGAATTCTGATATATTAAGTGATACGCACTATAATTGGATGCTAAATATGGCCTATTATCTGTGGCTCAAGATGTACTCCTTCGACTTGGGGTGAAAGCGCGTTTCTAGGTTTTTGAGGACGACCGGAGAATTGGCATGGGCCCGGATGCCAAACTGTGGGAGCGGAACACGATGACGGTAACCAGAAATTCTGTTAGGCGTCCGGGAAAAGGGATCACCTGGCCAGGCACTTGGGCTAGGTGGCCAGGCCACTGGCCGAGTGCCCGAGCCACTTGTTGGGCCACTCACCGAGTCGGCAGTCAAGTGGTTGGGTGTCGGGACAAGTGGCGGGGCCAGTGGCAGAGATTCTCAGCCACACCTGGCCCACAAGCCGAGCTCTCAGGTCACATGGTCATGGGCTCGGCCCAGAATTTCGGGCACCCGAGATATCCTTTGCCCATTTCATAGCAATAAGAAGGCACCCGAGGTGATTTGGGCATGCATCCGACTGCTGATATGGAGCACGATCTGCAGATTTTAGAAAGATGTTTTTTTAGGTTTGGCTTGAACCCTAAGCCATTACAAACATTATGTAAGTGAGAAAAACACTTCTTTTGTGAGATTAGTTAGTTCTTATGAGCAGCTTGAGCGTAATTGGGTTTGGAAATCACTTAGGGCGTGCATGATAAAATTTTTACTTTTCTATTTCTCTGTTCCCCGGAATAGGTTTGGAACAGAAATCCGTTTGGTAACGCAATTTAATTTTTCTATTTTTGGAACAGATTTCTATTTCAGAAATAGATTTGAAAAAGAAATCAGAAGCTAAAATTTTTAATTTCTCAATTTCTGAAATAGAAATTGAGAAATCAATTTCTGGCCAGAAATCAATTTATGTTCTAGAAATTTTGTCATGCATACCCTTAGAGTGCAAGTATTATCAAGCGATTGTTATCTACTTTTTTATTTCTAGATCTCGTCTATTTTACAGAAAAGTCTCAATGAAATTCTTTTCATGAATGCAGATGGATTGATATGAATCAGCAAAATTACGAAGGGTTCTTTGTTGCTTTTGGATAGGAAAGTAAATGACAGATAATTTAAAGATACGAAAACTAGAGACAATCATAGTCAACCATTTAGATTGCATGAAATTAATATAAAAGAGTTCTTTAATTGAATGGAAGTTTTACAAAGAGCACGATGTGACTATTTAAGCCCACAATTGATGGTTACAAATGGTTTTTGAATTTTTTTTAAGTAACTTCTTAATCTTATCTTCATAACAATTAATTTCTTAATCCTGTATGCGGTTACAAAAAGTTATATTATCCATAATTTCTTATTATCTAGTAATAAAGTTACAAATCTTGATTGGTTGAGAAACAAGATTCAAAAGACTTGCATGCATGTTTAATTTAATTTAATTTAATTTATTTTTTTGCAATGCATGTGATTTTTAGATGAATGGTAGGATTGATGCATGATGTTGAGGGAAAACCCTGGGATCATATAGATCGCTTGATTAGAAGACTTATATGCGTTATTGGCCATGCGAGAATACAATTGGTCAACAATTGCTATAAGTTACAAAAATAGATTGAGTAGGTGTCTTAGTGGGACTTTTACATGAAAGACAAAGGCCGACCCTGAGGCATCAAAATTTGACTTTCGTATTGCACTCCTTTTAAATGATGGATCTCGACATGATGTCTTGTTTTTTATTGTTTTGATGTGTATGCTTATTTCTTTCCAGTGTATGCATCTAGTTATAAGTTTTTTAAGATTATGTTTAAATTAGAATCCCGAAGATGGAGAAAGCGTGAAGACGATTGAGGTTGATGTCCATTCTGACCATTATCATGTAATATTCATTTTCCCGACATATGTCTCTGGTTTCATTTTAATGTATAAAACCCGACGAGTTGCAGGTTTTCTCTCTTTCTCTCATATTTTTCAATTGTGTTTTTCTTTTATATTTTTTAGGATTGCATGATAGATTTATTGATCTCCTTGATTGTTTACTTATTGTTTTGCAATTTCAATTATATTGATTGCTTTCTTTTCTTATTTTTTTATAAGTAGAATAGAATGAAAATGACCAATCACGCATGATCACTTAGTTTAGGACTAATGATCCCAAAAATGTAAAAAGAAACGCATGGACATGTTAGAAAAATACAACATACTGTTTAGGTACCGAAAGGGTGCTAATAGAAATATTAGCATAACCCAAGTCTCCAAACCTGGATATTTTGTTGCGTAGGAATCGAGGGAACACTCCCGAACCATGATTGGGTTCTCTAGCCGACCCCTAAAATGAGGCTAGTGGCGACTCCCGTCTTATTTTTTAGGTCGTCATAAACAACTAGACCATACAAATAACCCGTTGCGTGAGGTATGAGTTTCGATGAAACTCACGATGGTTTAGCATACTCAACATGGGAGTAACCCAAAGGATGAAGTGATGCCATCCTTATGGGAGAGCCTATCGAGATGGTTACCATGGTAAAGGTACTCTTAAATCCAATATCCACACCTAATCCATTCTTCTAAGGTGTGCCGGTCGTGTGGGTATGGATCGCGACACTCCGTTGTCACGCGAGGTACGAGCTTGGGAGAGCTCGCGATCTCGTGCATGGAACTCATGAGAGGCTTGATCCAAATGGTGAGGTGATGACGTCTTTTGGAACGCGAGCCATGAGAGAACTCTCATGATCAAGTACCCCTAAACCCAACCTTTCCCCATTTCCTCGCAATGATGAGGGATTCGAGGGTGGTGAGATCGGGTCGCGACAATTTCTTTCCACATGTATTGGCTGATGTTATGTAAGAGTAATTCATGATCCTTCTTTTCTCTGTGATGTAACCACATTGTTAACGTCATACTAAGACCCAAACCATTAATGGTTAATGTTATGTATTTGTTAACGTCATAGCTAGACTCGAATTGTTGACTATTTGCAATCGCTGACCAATGGCTTTGGCTTTGGCCGCCGGTTCATACCTTTACTAAACTGGACGACCACCATCATAGCTAGACACAGTCACTGCTGGTAGTTAATGTTATTATGCATTGGTTAATGTCATAGGCAGACATAGTCAACACAAATGGTGATTAATGTATTGGTTAACTAGCCGAAGCCACTAGCCAACGATTGCACACGACCAAATTTAGCCGTCTTGAGGTGGCATAGGGAAGGCTATGACATTCCCTCCACTTGCTCGACAAATAATTGCAATTCAACTATGGATTGGGCTTAGTGGTTTCGCTGTGATTGGGCCGAATTGGGTCGAATTGGACATGGGCTGGTCAATTGAAGGCTCACCTATCGGGCCAACCACATTGGGCTAGGAAACTGGACCATTCACATGTGAAATGGGCTAATAGAACATGCCTCAATATGGGCTAGTTTTAAGTTTTGCAAAATGGGCTTAGAATTAGAAATAGAAATTCGATTTTGGTCTTGTTTAGAGTTTAGGTGAAGTTCTAGGTCAGCTAAAGTAGGGGCCAACCTTAGGCATGGACTACAATCGATTGAGCCAAGTCCTAGGGTTAGAGGGTTAGATCTAGGGCCAAAGGCCCCGACCCTGGTCTAAAGGCGAGAACATTGCTTACGGCTGGCTAAAGGAGGCCAACGCCCCGTGAGAGTTTGGTTGGGTCTAGCGAGGCGTAGGTTTAGGCTGACTTTGAGCCGGAGGGGGGTTTAGACCAAACTGCATGAGAGTGGGCTTAGATGGGGCTTAGGCTTATTTTGGACAAGGCTGTATGAAATAGCAAAATTGGGCTGAGGTTTATAATAGAAAGTGGGCTCACTGTGGGGGAAGGCTTGATCAGCCCAAGACCCAAGTCGACTGGACCTAAGATTGGGCTGGGTTCTTCAGGTCTCAGGAATCATAAAATATTATGTCAACACCTAATTTTGTCAATCGGGTAAAATTTCGTTAGAGAAATATATAAAGGGGTAAGGTAGCATAGGCAACAAAAAATAGATAAATAGGCAATATCAAAAATTAATTAATTTATTAAAAGTTCGGCTACTTCTTCTTGGGCTCGCACGAACCAGCTTAGCGTCCCGACCTTCCATTTTTCTCTTGGGTTGCAGATGGGGAAACCGACGCCTACGATTCACGAGCTCATGGAAGTCACTCAAAAGAGGGCCACACCAGATCAGCACCAAGATTGAGCTAGAAACCCCAGCCGTCCATCAATGCAGATAGAGAAATTGATAGATCGGATACGTGGTCTCACGAAAACAACTATGAAACGTGCCTGCAGAAGGAGGTATGTCTAGGGGGAACGACATAATGATCCAAAGAGTTGGTGGTGCCAAAATGAAAGAGGAAACAAGAAGGGAAAACAGAGGAAAAACAAAGGTGGCTCTTTTCCGTCACTCTCGGCCGGATGAACCCTCACCCCTCGGTCGCGCCCAACTAACTGCCTCCACCGTCGTTATTCAGCGGTCTCTGGCCGGCATTGTCGCATCTCGAAGCGGTTGCCCATAGCTCCCCCTCATTCAAGGCAGAGATTTTTACTAGCAAAGCTCATTCCCCTGAAGCTTTGCCCCATGTCCTGCCATTTTTGGTTCATTTGCGTGTTGTGTCGGAATGAGTCGTTTTCGTTAGTCTTGAACTCTATTTGTTGATTCTTGATTCCTTTTGGCCATTGGATGCATCTTTCTTTTTTGAACGCCGAGATGGGTTTGATAAAGCAATGCCTTTTTGGCCATATTCGAAGGAACTTTAGTATAACTTGCATATGATGTTTGTTTTGTTGGTCATTGATATGGTTTTCTTAGATTTACCATGCTGTTGTTGCTTTGTAAGTTGTAATTTCACATTCATGCCCACGACGTTGTTTGGTGGTTCACAAGGAAGCAAAAACCCAACTTATTCTCGGGAGTTATGGTGTTGGGAAGGGTTTGTGTTGGTTCGAATTTGTAGCCCACGCTTTGATCATTTTCTGTGAACACTTGGCACCAAACGAGAGTGTTATCGATGGGGACCTTTGAAAGTAAACTTTGGGTATGTTTTGAGGTTATGTCCTTTGGAAGGAAGGACGGCCGTGTCAACCCCATCCCTATAGTTTTCGTGGCGTGACATTAAGGATGTACCTGTGAATACTTTGAAGAGTGTGGTTTAAGGCAAACTCACTAACCATGTGGTTTAAGGTAGGCTTACTAACCTTGTGGTTTAAGACAATCCCACAAACCATGTGGTTTCAGGTAGTCCCACAAACCATGTGGTTTGAGGCTGTCCCACTAACCATGTGGTTTAAGGCTGTCACACTAACCATGTCATATGCGGAAACCATCATAAAATGGGGGTGACACGGCCGTCCTTCCATTCAAAGGACGCATCCTTAGAGTTGCGCCCAACCAGCCGCCTCCACCGTCATTATTCGGCGGTCTCTGGCCGGCATTGTCGCATCTCGAAGCAGTTGCCTATAGCTCCTGCTGATTCCAAGTAGGGATTTTTACGAGCAAATCTCATTCCCTCGAAGCCTTCCCTCTTGCTTTGCCCTGTGTCCTGCCATTTCTGGTTCATTTGTGTGTTGTGTCGAAATGAGTCGTTTTCATTAGTCTTGAATGGTGTTTGTTGATTCTTGATTCCTTTTGGCCTTTGGATGCGTCTTTCTCGTTTGAACGCTGAGATGGGTATGATAAAGCAACGTTTTTTTTGCCATATCTGAAGGCACTTGAGTACAGCTTGCATCTAATGTTTGTTTTGTTGGTCATTGATATGGTTATCTTGGATTTAGCCTGTTGTCGTTGCTTTGTAAGTTGTAATTTTGCGTTCATGCCCACGACGCTGTTTGGTGGATTGCGAGAGAGTAAAACTCTTAACTCATTCTCGGGAGTTATGGTGTTGAGAAGGGTTTGTGTTGGTTCGACTTTGTAGCCCACGCTTTGATCATTTTCTGTGAACACTCGGTACCAAACGAGAGTGTTATCGATGGGTACCTTTGGAAGTAAACTTTGGGTATGTTTTGAGACTTTGTCCTTTGGATGGAAGGACGGTCGTGTCACCCCCATCCTTATAGTTTTCGGGGTGTGACATTAAGGATGTAGCTGTGAATACTTTGGAAAGTGTGGTTTAAGACAAACCCACTAACTATGAGGTTTAAGGCAGTCCTATTAACCTTGTGATTTAAGGCTATCTCACTAATCATGTGGTTTAAGGTATCCCACTAACTGTGTTGTTTGAGGCTGTCCCACAAGCCGTGTCATACCTCAAAACCATCATAAAAGAGGGGTGACACAGTTGTCCTTCCACTCAAAGGACGTAGCCTTAGAGTCGCTTCCAACCAGCCACCTCCATAGACATTATCCGGAGGCTTCTGGCCGGCATTGTCGCATTTCGAAGTGGTTGCCCATTGCTCCCCCTCATTCCAAGTAGGGATTTTTACGAGCAAAGCTCATTCCTCCTAAGCCTTCCCTCTTGCTTTGCCCCGTGTCCCGCCATTTCCGGTTCATTTGCGTGCTGTGTCAGAATGAGTCGTTTTCGTTAGTCTTGAACGCTGTTTGTTGATTCTTAATTCCTTTTGGCCCTTGGATGTGTCTTTCTTTTTTGAATGTTGAGATGGGACTGATATAGAAACGCCTTTTTTGCCATATCCGAAGGCACTTCAGTACATCTTGCATCTGATGTTTAGTTTGTTGGTCATCGATATGGTTTTCTTGGATTTACCTTGCCGTCATTGCTTTGTATGTTGTAATTTCGCGTTCATGCCCACGGCGTTGTTTGGTGGATCGCGAGGGAGCAAAGCCCTCAACTCATTCTTGGGAGTTATGGCGTTGGGAAGGGTTTGTGCTGGTTCGACTTTGTAGCCCACACTTTGATAATTTTCTGTGAACACTCGGCACCAAACAAGAGTGTTATCGATGGGTACCTTTGGAAGTAAACTTTGGGTATGTTTTGAGACTTTGTCCTTTGGATGGAAGGATGGTCGTGTCACCCCCATCCTTATAGTTTTCGGGGTGTGATATTAAGGATGTAGATGTGAATACTTTGGAAAGTGTGGTTTAAGACAAACCCACTAACCATGAGATTTAAGGCAGTCCTACTAACCTTGTGATTTAAGGCTATCCCACTAATCGTGTGGTTTGAGGTAGTCCCACTAATCGTGTGGTTTGAGGCTGTCCCACTAATCGTGTGGTTTGAGGCTGTCCCACTAACTGTGTTATTTGAGGCTGTCCCACAAGCTGTGTCATATCCCGAAACCATCATAAAAGGGGGGTGACATGGCCGTCCTTCCACTCAAAGGACGTAGCCTCAGAGTCGCGCCCAACCAGTCGCCTCCACCGTCATTATCTAGTGGTCTCTGGCCAGCATTGTCACATCTCGAAGTGGTTGCCCATAGCTCCCCCTCATTCCAGGTAGGGATTTTTACGAGCAAAGCTCATTCCCCCGAAGCCTTCCCTCTTGCTTTGCCCTATGTCCCGTAATTCTGATTCATTTGCGTGCTGTGTCGGAATGAGTCATTTTTGTTAGTTAAGAACGCTGTTTGTTGATTCTTGGTTCATTTTGGCCCTTAGATGCGTCTTTCTTTTTTGAACGCTAAGATGGGTCTGATAAAGCAGTGCCTTTTTTGCCATATCCGAAGGCACTTTGGTATAGCTTGCATTTGATGTTTGTTTCGTTGGTCATTGATATGGTTTTCTTAGATTTACCCTGCTGTCGTTCCTTTATACGTTGTAATTTCGCGTTCATGACCACGCGTTGTTTGGTGGTCCTCGAGGAAGCAAAACTCCAACTACTTCTCGGGAGTTATGGCGTTGGGAAGGGTTTGTGCTGGTTCGACTTTGTAGCCCACACTTTGATCATTTTCTGTGAACACTCAGCACAAAACGAGAGTGTTATCGATGGGGCCCTCTAAAGGTAAAATTTGGGTATGTTTTGATGCTACGTCCTTTGGATGGAATGACGGCCATGTCACCCCCATCCCTATAGTTTTCGAGTTGTGAAATTAAGATTGTAGCTGTGAATATTTTGAAAAGTGTGATTTAAGACAAACCCACTAACCATGTGGTTTAAGACAGTCCTACTAACCTTGTGGTTTAAGGCAATCCCATTAATCAAGTGGTTTAAGATAGTCCCACTAACCGTGTGGTTTGAGGCTGTCCCACTAATTGTGTGGTTTTAAAATGTCCCACTAAGCATGTCATACCCCGAAACCATGGTAAAAAGGGAGTGACACGGCCGTCCTTCCACTTAAAGAACGCAGCCTCAGATTCGCGCCCAACCAACCGCCTCCACGGTCGCTATCCGGCGGACTCTGGCCAGCGTTGTCGCATCTCGAAGTGGTTGTCCATAGCTCCCCCCATTCTAGGTAGGGATTTTTACAAGCAAAACTCATTCCCCCGAAGCCTTCCCTCTTGCTTCGCCCTGTGTCCCGCCATTTCCGGTTCATTTGCGTGCTATGTTGGAATGAGTCGTTTTCGTTAGTCTTGAACGCTGTTTGTTGATTCTTGATTCCTTTTGGCCCTTGGATGCGTCTTCCTTTTTTGAACGTTGAGATGGGTATGATAAAGCAACGCTTTTTTTGCCATATCCGAAGGCACTTTAGTACAGCTTGCATTTGATATTTGTTTTGTTGGTCATTGGTATGGTTTTCTTGGATTTACCCTGTCGACGTTGCTTTGTACGTTGTAATTTCGTGTTCATGCCCACACGCTGTTTGGTGGTCCACGAGGGAGCAAAACCCTCAACTCATTATTGGGAGTTATGGCGTTGGGAAGGGTTTGTGCTGGTTCAATTTTGTAGACCACGCTTTGATCAATTTCTGTGAACACCCGGCATCAAATGAGAGTGTTATCAATGGGGACATTCGGAAGTAAACTTTGGGTATGTTTTGAGACTACGTCTTTTGGATGGAAAGACGGCCGTGTTAACCCCATCCCTATAGTTTTCGGGGTGTGACTTTAAGGACGTACCTATGAATACTCTGAAAAGTGTGGTTTAAGGCAAACTCACTAACCATGTGGTTTAAGGCAGTCCAACTAATCTTGTGGTTTAAGGCAATCCCACTAATCATGTGGTTTGAGGTAATCCCACTAACCGTGTCATACCCCGAAACCATCGTAAAAGAGGGGTGACACAGCCGTCCTTCCACTCAAAGGACGCAGCCTCAGAGCTGCGCCCAACCAGCCGCCTCCACCGTTGTTATCCGACGGTGTCTAGTCGGCATTGTTGCATCTTAAAGCGGTTGCCCATATCTCCCTCTCATTCTAGGTAGGGATTTTTACGAGCAAAGCTCATTCCCCTGAAGTCTTCCCTCTTGCTTTGTCCTATGTCCCGCCATTTCCGGTTCATTTGTGTGCTGTGTCGGAATGAGTCGTTTTCGTTAATCTTGAATGCTATTTGTTGATTCTTGATTCCTTTTGACCCTTGGATGAGTCTTTCTTTTTTGAACGCTGAGATGGGTCTGATAAAGCAATGCCTTTTTTGCCATATCCAAAGGCACTTTAGTACAATTTGCATTTGATGTTTGTTTTGTTGGTCATTGATATAGTTTTCTTGGATTTACCTTGCCGTCGTTGCTTTGTACGTTCTAGTTTCGCGTTCATGCCCACGGCGCTGTTTGGTGGTCTGTGAGGGAGCAAAACCCTCAACTCATTCTCAAGAGTTATGACGTTAGGAAGGGTTTGTGCTGGTTTGACTTTGTATCCCACGCTTTGATAATTTTCTGTGAACACCTGGCACCAAACGAGGGTGCTATCGATGGGGACCTTTGAAAGTAAATTTTGGGTATGTTTTGAGGCTACATACTTTGGATGGAAGGACGGCCGTGTTAACCTCATCCCTGTAATTTTCGGGGTGTGATATTAAGGATGTAGCTGCGAATACTTTGAATAGTGTGGTTTAAGGCAAACCCACTAACCGTGTGATTTAAGGTAGTCCTACTAACCTTGTGATTTAAGACAATCCTACTAATAATGTGATTTATGGTAGTCCCACTAACCATGTGGTTTGAGGCTGTCTCACTAACCCCATGGTTTAAGGCTGTCCTACTAACCATGTCATACCCCGAAATCATCATAAAATGGGGGTGACATGACCGTTCTTCCACTCAAAGGACGCAGCCACATAGTCATGCCCAACTAGCCACCTCCACCGTTGTTATCCGACGGTCTTTGGCCGGCATTGTCACATCTTGAAGTGGTTGCCCATAGCTCCCGCTCATTCCAAGTAGGGATTTTTACGAGCAAAGCTCATTCCCCCGAAGCCTTCCCTCTTACTTTGCCCTGTGTCCGGCCATTTCCAGTTCACTTGTGTGCTGTGTCGGAATGAGTCATTTTCGTTAGTCTAGAACATTGTTTGTTGATTCTTGATTCCTTTTGGCCCTTTCATGCATCATTCTTATTTGAATGCTGACATGGGTCTGATAAAGCAACACATTTTTTGCCATATCCGAAGGCACTTTAGTACAGCTTGCATCTGACGTTTGTTGTGTTGGTCATTGATATGGTTTTCTTAAATTTACCTTGCCATCGTTGCTTTGTACGTTCTAATTTCACGTTCATGCCCACGTGTTGTTTGGTGATCCGCGAGGGAGCAAAACCCTCAACTTATTCTCGGGAGTTATGGCGTTGGGAAGGGTTTGTGCTGGTTCGAATTTGTAGCCCACGCTTTGATCATTTTCTATGAACACCCGGCACCAAATAAGAGTGTTATCGATGGGGACCTTTGGAAGTAAACTTTGGGTATGTTTTGAGGCAACGTCTTTTGGATGGAAGGCGGCCGTGTCACCCCCATCTTTGTAGTTTTCGAGGTGTGACATTAAGGATGTACCTGCGAATACTTTGAAATGTGTGGTTTAAGGCAAACACACTAACCATGTTGTTTAAGGTAGTCATACTAACTTTGTAGTTTAAGGTAATCCCACTAACCGTGTGGTTTAAGGTAGTCCCACTAACCGTGTGGTTTGAGGTAGTCCCACGAAACGTGTGTTTTCAGGCTGTTACACTAACTGTGTCATACCCTGAAACCATCATAAAAGGGGGGTGACATGGCCGTCCTTCCACCCAAATGACGTAGCCTCAGAGTCGCACCCAACCAGCCGCCTCCATCGTCGTTATCCGGCGGTCTCTAGCCGGCATTGTCGCATCTTGAAGCGGTTGCCCATAGATCCCCCTCATTCCAGGTAGGGATTTTTACGAGCAAAGCTCATTACCCCGAAGCCTTCCCTTTTACCTTGTCCTGTGTCCTGCCATTTTCGGTTCATTTGCGTGCTGTTTCGGAATGAATTGTTTTCGTTAGTCTTGAACGTTGTTTGTTGATTCTTAATTCCTTTTGGCCTTTGGATGTGTCTTTCTTTTTTGAACGCTGAGATGGGTCTAATAAAGCAACGCCTTTTTTGCCATGTCCGAAGGCACTTTGGTATAGCTTGCATCTAATGTTTGTTTTGTTGGTCATTGATATGGTTTTCTTGGATTTACCCTATCGTTTTTACTTTGTACGTTGTAATTTCGCATTCATGCCCACGACGCTATTTGGTGATCCGCGAGGGAGCAAAACCCTCAACTCATTCTCAGGAGTTATGGCGTTGGGAAGGGCTTGTGGTGGTTCGACTTTATAGCCCACGCTTTGATCATTTTCTATGAACACTCGGCACCAAACGAAAGTGTTATTGATGGGGACCTTTGTAAGTAAACTTTAGGTATGTTTTGAGGCTACGTCCTTTGGATGGAAGGACGGCTGCGTCACTTCCATCCCTATAGTTTTTGGGGTGTGACTTTAAGGATGTACTTGTGAATACTTTGAAAAGTGTGGTTTAAGGCAAACCCACTAACCATGTGATTTAAGGTAGTCTTACTAACCTTGTGGTTTAAGGTAATCCCACTAATAATGTGGTTTGAGGTAGTCCCACTAACCGTGCGGTTTGAGGCTGTTCCACTAACCATGTCATACCCCGAAACCATCATAAAAGGGGGGTGACACGGTCGTCCTTCCACTCAAAGGACGCAGCCTCACAGTCGTGCCGAACCAGCCGCCTCCACCGTTGTTATCCAACGGTGTCTAGCCGGCATTGTCGTATCTTGAAGCGGTTGCCCATAGCTCCCTCTCATTCCAGGTAGGGATTTTTACGAGCAAAGCTCATTCCCTTGAAACCTTCCCTCTTGCTTTGCCCTGTGTCCCACCAATTCCAGTTCATTTGCGTGCTGTGTCGGAATGAGTTGTTTTTGTTAGTCTTGAACGCTGTTTGTTGATTCTTGATTTCTTTTGGCCCTTGGATGCGTCTTTCTTTTTTGTACTATAAAGATGGGTCTGATAAAGCAATGCCTTTTTTGCCATATCCAAAGCCACTTTAGTACATCTTGCATTTGAAATTTGTTTTGTTGGTCATTAATATGGTTTTCTTGGATTTATCCTGCCGTTGTTGCTTTGTACGTTGTAATTTCGCGTTCATGCCCACGGCACTATTTGGTGGTCCACGAGGGAGCAAAACCCTCAACTCATTCTCAAGAGTTATGGCGTTGGGAAGGGTTTGTGCTGATTCGACTTTGTAGCCCACGCTTTGATAATTTTTTGTGAACACCCGGCACTAAACGAGAATGTTATCGATGGGACCTTTGGAAGTAAACTTTGGGTATGTTTTGAGGCTACATTCTTTGGATGAAAGGACAGTCGTATCACTCCCATCCCTATAGTTTTCGGGGTGTGACATTAATAATGTACCTGTGAATACTTTGAAAAGTGTGATTTAAGGCAAACCCACTAACCATGTGGTTTAAGGCAGTCCTATTAATTTTGTGTTTTAAGACAGTCCTACTAACCTTGTGGTTTAAGGTAGTACTACTAATTATGTGGTTTAAGGTAGCCCAACTAACCGTGTGGTTTGAGGCTGTCCTACTAACTGTGTGGTTTGAGACTGTCCCATTAATCGTGTCATACCCCGAAACCATTATAAAAGGGGGGTGACACGGCCATCCGTCCACTCAAAGGACGCAGCCTCAGAGTCGTGCCCAACCAGCCGCCTCCATCGTCGTTATTCAGCGGTCTTTAACCGGCATTGTCGCATCTCGAAGCGGTTGCCCATAGCTCCCCCTCTTTCCAGGTAGGGATTTTTACGAGCAAAGCTCATTCCCTCAAAGCATTCCCTCTTGCTTTGCCCTATGTCCCACCATTTCTGATTTATTTGCATGTTGTGTTGGAATGAGTCGTTTTCGTTAGTCTTGAACGCTATTTGTTGATTCTTGATTCCTTTTGGCCCTTGGATGCATCTTTCTTTTTTGAATGCTGAGATGGGTCTGATAAAGTAACACCTTTTTTGCCATATTCGAATGCACTTAAGTACAACTTGCATCTGATGTTTGTTTTGTTGGTCATTAATATGGTTTTCTTGGATTTACACTGTCGTCATTGCTTTGTACGTTGTCATTTCTCGTTCATGCCCACGGCGCTGTTTGGTGGTCTGCGAGGGAGCAAAACCCTCAACTCATTCTCTAGGGTTATCGCGTTGGGAAGGGTTTGTGCTGGTTTGGCTTTATAGCCCACGCTTTGATCATTTTCTATTAACACCTAGCACCAAACTAGAGTGTTATCGATGGGGACCTTTGGAAGTAAACTTTAGGTATGTTTTGCGGCTACGTCCTTTGGATGGAAGGACGGCTGTGTCAGCCCAATCCCTATAGTTTCCGAGGTGTGACATTAAGGATGTACGTGTGAATACTTTGAAAATTGTGGTTTAAGAAAATCCTACTAATCTTGTGGTTTAAGGCAATTTCATTAATCATGTGGTTTAAGATAGTCCCACTAACCGTGTGGTTTGAGGCTATCCCACTAACCATGTCATACCCCAAAACCATTATAAAAGGGGGGTGACACGGCCGTCCTTCCACTCAAAGGACGCAGCCTCAGAGTCGCGCCTGACCAACTGTCTCCACCGTCGTTATCCGGCGGTCTCTAACCGGCATTGTCGCATTTCGAAGCGGTTGCCCATAGCTCCCCTTCATTCCAGGTAGGGATTTTTACGAGTAAAGTTCATTCCCCCGAAGCATTCCTTCTTGCTTTGCCCCGTGTCCCGCTATTTTCGATTCATTTGCGTGCTGTGTCGGAATGAGTCATTTTTGTTAGTCTTGAACTTTTTTGTTGATTCTTGATTCTTTTTGGCCCTTGGATGCGTGTTTCTCTTTCGAATGCTGAGATGGATATGATAAAACAACGCATTTTTTGCCATATCTGAATGCACTTTAGTACAGCTTGCATCTGATGTTTGTTTTGTTGGTCATTGATACGGTTTTCTTGGATTTACCTTGCCATCATTGCTTTGTACGTTCTAATTTCGCGTTCATGCCCACGTTGTTTTTTGATGGTCTGCGAGGGAGCAAAACCCTTAACTCATTCTCAGGAGTTATGGCGTTGGGAAGGGTTTGTGCTAGTTCAACTTTGTAGCCCACGATTTGATAATTTTCTGTGAACACCCGGCACCAAACGAGAGTGTTATCGATGGGGACCTCTGGAAGTAAACTTTGGGTATGTTTTGAGGCTACGCCCTTTGGATGGAAGGATGGCCGCATCACCTTCATCCCTATAGTTTTCGGGGCGTGACTTTAAGGATGTACTTGTGAATACTTTGAAAAGTGTGGTTTAAGGTAAACTTATTAACCGTGTGGTTTAAGGCAGTCCTATTAACCTTGTGGTTTAAGGCAATCCCACTAATAATGTGGTTTGAGGTAGTCCCACTAACCGTGTGGTTTGAGGCTGTCCCATTAACCGTGTCATACCCCGAAACCATCATAAAATGGGGGTGACACGGCCGTCCTTCCACTCAAAGGACGCAGCCTTAAAGTCGCGCCCAACCAGTCGCCTCCACAGTTGTTATCCAACGGTGTCTAGCCGGCATTGTCGCATCTCGAAGCAGTTGCCCATAGCTCCCCTTCATTCCAGGTAGGGATTTTTACGAGCAAAGCTCATTCCCCCGAAGTCTTCCCTCTCGCTTTGCCTTGTGTCCCGCCAATTCCAGTTCATTTGCGTGCTGTGTCGGAATGAATCGTTTTCTTTAGTCTTGAACGCTGTTTGTTGATTCTTGATTCCTTTTGGCCCTTGGATGCATCTTTCTTTTTTGTACTATGAAGATGGGTTTGATAAAGCAATGCATTTTTTGCCATATCCGAAGCCACTTTAGTACAACTTGCATATGAAATTTGTTTTGTTGGTCATTGATATGGTTTTCTTGGATTCACCCTGCCGTCGTTGCTTTGTATGTTCTAATTTCTTGTTCATGCCCACGGCACTGTTTGGTGGTCCATGAGGGAGCAAAACCCTCAACTCATTCTCGAGAGTTATGGTGTTGGGAAGGGTTTGTGCTGGTTCGACTTTGTAGCCGATGCTTTGATCATTTTCTGTGAACACCCAGCACCAAACAAGAATGTTATCGATTGAGAGATTTGGAAGTAAATTTGGGTATGTTTTGAGGCTACGTCCTTTGGATGGAAGGACGGCCGTATCACCCCCATCCCTATAGTTTTTGGGGTGTGACATTAATGATGTACTTGTGAATACTTTGAAAAGTGTGGTTTAAGGCAATCCTACTAACTTTGTGTTTTAAGGCAATCCTACTAACCTTGTGTTTTAAGGCAGTCCTACTAACCTTGTGTTTTAAGGCAATCCTACTAACCTTGTGGTTTATGGCAGTCCTATTAACCTTGTGGTTTAAGGTAATCCCACTAATTATGTGGTTTGAGGTAATCCCACTAACCGTGTGGTTTGAGGCTATCCCACTAACCGTGTCATACCCCCGAAAACATCATAAAAGGGGGGGTGACATGACCGTCCTTCCACTCAAAAGATGTAGCCTCAAAGTCGCGCCTAACTAGCCGCCTCCACCGTCATTATTCGGTGGTCTCTGGCCGGCATTGTCGCATCTTGAAGCGGTTTCCCATAACTCCCCCTCATTCCAGGTAGGGATTTTTATGAGCAAAGCTCATTCCCTCGAAGCCTTCCCTTTTTCTTTGCCCTATGTCCCGCCATTTCCGGTTTATTTGCGTGCTGTGTCGGAATGAGTCGTTTTCGTTTGTCTTGAACGCTATTTGTTGATTCTTGATTCCTTTTGGCCCTTGGATATGTCTTTCTTTTTTGAACGCTGAGATGGATCTAATAAAGCAACGCATTTTTTACCATATTCGAAGGCACTTTAAACCGTGTGGTTTAAGGCTATCCTACTAACCATGTCATACCCCAAAACCATCATAAAAGGGGGTGACACAACCGTCCTTTGACTCAAAGGACACAGCCTCAGAGCTCTCAAAATCCAATTCCTAAAAGTCCGCTCGTCGATATCACTCTCGGACTACTCATCATTAGCTGAGGAACTTGAAAAAGATTGGCAAATAGAGGAGTGAGCAACCGCAACTCAATGAGTAGTGCGTCTCTTCTAAGCAGATTGAGCACCCACTGTGCATATTTACAAAACAAAACCCCAACTCTTTTAACTCAAATCCAGGATATAACAAACATAAACCAAAAGAATATAAGTTACATGTACTTTAGAATAGCTACATTCATTTCACAATAACATCAAAACAAATGTCACTGGTCAAATTCATTGATCAATCTTATTAAGTCACACGCCAATGGTTCATTCCATTGGTTAATCTCATGCCACACATCAATGGTCTATTCCATTGATCCATCTCATATGAAACCACACGTCGATGATCCATTCCAACGACTAAACTCAAATCACATGTCAATGGTTCACTCCATTGACCAAATT